>JAROYE020000009.1:10660000-11860000 GCA_029619315.2 Dynastes maya | reverse complement strand
ACCCTTCTTCCTAATATGAACAACTCGCAACGAGTCACCATTGAACATCTATAAAAAATTAACTTTATAATGGATTGTAGCAGTTAAAGCCTTTATATAAATGCTTAAAAGCTAATCACTTTGATAAAAAAATATTTTTTTGTTAAATAAATTAACACAAAACCCAAGAGGCGTATCCGTGGTAAGTAAAGAAAGAAGTTGCAAATTATTGGTATATTACGCACAGCGTGTGTGAGGGAAAGAGTACATAAGAATCACGTTGTCGGATAGCGCGATGTAGTGGCATTTTAAACATTTTTCATTACCATTTTCAAAGAATCCTTTTTATTTTTACAATATAATTTTAAAAGGAAAAAGCAAACAAATTTTCTGAAGAAGAGAATGTATGTTTGTAGAAACTGAATGTAATTTCATTTGACTAATCCGATAGAAAACGGCTAAAACTGGAAATCCAAATTTAAATCATCAAATACGGCTAAAAAACTTTTCATGAATTACTACATAAGAATTCATATTGGCATATTTTGCAAAAAATGCCAATAATAGGCATATATCCTCCGAGTATAGAAAAATAAACGTTTTCGCTAGGAAATTGATTGTTTACCTAACACTAAGTTTCTCTTAATATAATTTACACTATTTGCATTGCAGTAATTCATGCTAACTTAGAATTGTGCTTATATTTGGATTAACAAAAACATGAAAAGTGGAATTTTGCTGATCAAAATCCTAATAAATAATAAATTATATTATTGTTCATTGAAAAACTAAGATAAATATTTGGTCATTACATAACAGCTTCAAATCACGCTACAATTTCATGTTATTAAATAGTCTACTGCTCATTGTCTTGGGTAAAAGGAAGCTTACTTTCC
Organism: Dynastes maya; assembly: GCA_029619315.2. Taxonomy (NCBI): domain Eukaryota; kingdom Metazoa; phylum Arthropoda; class Insecta; order Coleoptera; family Scarabaeidae; genus Dynastes; species Dynastes maya. The sequence continues at coordinate 11,859,125 of JAROYE020000009.1, read as the reverse complement.
CGATCAAAAATATTAAAGTAAATAAACCTAGGCTTGTACAGTAAAGAAAATACTTTAAAGTGTTAATAGTGCATTGTTTTCTACACGAATTTAAATATGTCAAAGTTGTTTTCCAAAAATTTTAGCAGTCTTGCTAGTAACACGACAAAAATATCAACTATGTATGCTTTTATGTATATTTACTGGTAAACTCGGAAATTTAAAAACAGTTTATTTTTAATAAATCCAAAATAATGATTTCAATTTAATGTTGCTGTTTTCTTAAAGAAATTGGTGTTATTACAGGAAGTTGCATATTACAGTTATACCGAATGCTATTAGCATCTCTTCTTGATGTCGCAAAGTATGAAATATGTATATCAATACTAAATATATACTTGTGGCTTTATTCAATATCCAATTGAAAATTGTATGTAGTTCTGTTTAAATTCCGATTCCAATAAAAAGGATGACATGGTTTTAAATCCAAAATTCGAATATAATATTCTATTTGCAAAATCTCTAAGGAACAACGGACACTGATAATAAAATTATAGGATGCATTCTTTTCATTGATATGAATCAAAGTATGAAATCCATGTCTATTCTATTTGTAACTATTGTGAAATATGAAGCAATATGACCAATAATAAAATTTTACCTTTTGTAGCTCATAAGTGTCCTGTGTATAACAATTTTCAGAGAGTTATCTAACAGAACTAGATTACAATAGCGGTAACGGAGCACCTTTTCAATTTATTATGCGATTGAGAACAATTCACAGATGTTTTGAAGTGTTAAGTCAATTTAGGTTGATCACATTTTTATATTATAAAAGTCTAAAGATATTTTAAACATTTATTTTATTTCTATCATTCAAAAAACAAGATTAAACCATGTCCGACGGAATATCTCTTAGCTAATTTGTTAAACGTAAAATTTTCCACGGAGGACGATTAAACGTCACCTAAAGAATTGTCACTGATCGGATCAAGATGGTGCAGGAGGGCACCCGCCGATATGGCCCGGTTGCGCAATGTTTTGGCTTGAAGATAACTCCAAAAGTGGGAGAAACGGGCCTTCGAACGAGGCGGTGCCTTCGCCGAAAACGCAAAAAGAAAGGAACGAAAAAGTTAAACTTCCCGTGAAGTGTCATAAACTCTCTCTTACTGCGTGTGCATCGATCCGCCGAAAACTTAAATACTTAAGAAAGTTCTTAAAAGTGGAGAGGGGTCAAACGTTCCTACCTATCTAAACAAAAGCGAACAAAACGGAATTGCTACGACAATACGAAGTTAGACCAAACGAATGGTTTTTTTCTTTCAGATGCTACGTTTCGAAAAATGGAAATAAAACAAGAAGAGGAAGTTTTTTTAGGCCTACCTTTGGTGATCGAACGGGGGGTTATCTTCATACTTCGCAACAAAACGCTCTTCTAAATAGGACTGTGTACAACTGTTCGACGATGTTCAGAACGTTGCCGACGATGGCGAAGAAGAAGAGGAAGAAGAAGTAAACGGGCGTCAGTTTGGAAAACCGATAACGGCCGAAGTGGGCCGAGTGGGTGGTGCTGCACGTCTACTCGCCGCAGAAGTTGAGCGCACTTTGCGGACTCGCTCCCGAGGAGACGTTTTTGGGGTGGACGCAGGAGCGGCCCGCCTTAGTCGAGAGACAAGGACCACACCACCATCGCCGGTACCGCCGTCGTTACACCGGCGGTCCAGGACTACCGATCGATTTCGGCGTGGTGTGTTTCGAGGGGGGGTTTTCAGTTCAGGAGGCGAGAGAAGAAGACGGACGGTGTGGGTGCATACTCTCCTCTGCCTGCCTCCCATGCTTGCACCATCGTACCGGACCCGGATTGTTGCCATCACCGCCGTGCTTTGGCACGTAGTACAACATACGTACAAATACCCTGTATATGCGTATGATTCTGTTAGCTTCTATAAACTTTCTGCTAACGTATGACTATTCCCTCTATAATTTCAACATCGGTTTAAGGTCGCTTTAACGCTTACATGTGAAATAATTTGCTTACTTATTACTACAGAAATAAAGCTATTTTTGTAACTAGAAACGATTATGTCGAAACGAACGTATTATTAATAAATTAAATGTTTCTTTTCAACTGAATAAATTAAATTTTAATGAAGTATAAAAAATTACTTGCTGCTAATATTAGATCAACGTAGTGCAACATGTTTAGACTGAGTGAGAGGTAGGCGTGGTGGATATCAATATACACACGCACATCAGTCTTTTAATGTCAGCTTATATTTATGTTTTAAGTATTTAAATCATGTAATCGAACACTGGGGCTCTGGAACACCAAAATAATTCACTATTGTCCTTACGTCAACAGTACTGGTGCTGTGGTAAGGGTGATACTTAAGCGTTTCTACATATTTGGAAATAAATGTTTAGCTGTTTGCCTAAGTTTTAAATACTTAATCTTTAATCTTATATTATCACAACACTTTTATTTCAAAATTCTCTTTACCAGTTTTAAACAACGTAGAATAGCATTTAAATGGATTCAAATGTACAACAAAATATTAGAATAACTTCTACAACTGTAGTAAATGCAACTACAAATAGTTATAGTATCCTTGGCGTGGGCAACTTGTGGCAATTAGTGAAACAATATTGTAGGAAACAAGAGTGGCGCAAAACTTGCAACGTTTGATTTTTCAACAATTGAAATGCTAATATAACGTCTTTTAGCAGTTACTACATTAGATTACACAAATTGCAACAATTATTTAAATGATTAAAACATTCTCTATTAAACCATCACAAACTATGCAGTCTTCTTATAATTATAATGGTTGAAATAACAAGTAGACGAAATAATAACTGTTCCATATTTTCGGATCTCCAACAGCTTTCGGCATTTACAGGAGCAGCATTGGCCGACCACAGGAATATTACACATCTGCGCTCGTAGGTTTTTTATTTATTTGATACATTATATCTTATTTATTTAATATAACCTAAAATTAGTCAGGTGGCTTTGGCATGTGACGAATCATCGACCGCCCGGACAAATTTAAAGACTTTTAAGCTAGGCATGAGTATAATAATGTAATTCTTTAAATTATCTTTCAATTTTATTAACCTTTTATTTTGATAAATAACTTTCAAAGACATTGTGTATTACTTTTGAGCAATAGTGTACATGTCTCATTAATCAATCAAACTTTGTTGCTTTAAGATTGTTTTGCTTGTACGCGTCACGTACAAGGTCGCAGTACGTCAGGAGCAAAAAGTGCATCGTCCTGCAAAATCTGGATATATACCAAGATTTTAATTTCGGAGAATTTTTGCGTGGCATGTTGAATATTTTTCGAAGTTCGCGAAGTATCCCATAGGCAGTCGGCATATGCAGCTGTGGAATATTCTTTACCGTTTCTGTGCTAACGGCCTTCAGCTGTTTTAGTAAGCGTCGCCGTGAACGATAACGTTGTTGGAAAACGTTTAAGTCCGTATTTTGACTTGTACCATTTCGTCCGTTGTAAATATTTTAACTTAGAAAATGTTTAGGATCGTAACCCAACAGATATAGTTACACCGTTTGTAAATACTTTGAGAATTTATCTTTTTTCCTTTTGTAAATGTCGTATATTTGTCTCCGTAACAGAGTTCATTTTATTTTATTTTTTTAACGATTTCGTGTCACTTGTTTACTTATTCGTTAATTGTAATAATTACTTTTGAATTAAAATTTGTAAATAAAATTGTTTACTTTTGCTTACTCCTTTTATTCCGACACTGGACACAATATTTATCCCCGGTAGATTGTTGATGGACGCCGTGCTCGGCACCGCCGTAAATTCACTTTTAGTCACTAAGACCGCAATCAACATAATTAATTAACACTGACATAGTGATTGGTTATTTAGATAAGCTAAATATTTTGACAGTTGTCAAATAAACTACCTACATCTACATTGCTAAAGTCGTTAATATAGATTCCTGTTAGCATTTGTGAAACAAGATTATTTTTTTGCAATAAGAAAAAAAGTAATTGAAAAGCGACTTGTTTTCATCTTTTATATAAATACAAAGTATGATTCATTAAGAGAATAATAAGTAGAGCTGTTTCTTTGCATTCTGCGAACGTTAAAGTTTTCACAACAAAATCCAGCGAGAGCACGCGTCACAAGCGTATCAAATAACCAAGTTTTACGGTAATTTTTCTTAATTTGTAGATTATTAAGGCTTTCTGCTACAACGGGTGTTTTTTTGCTTATATAGAACTTATGGAAAAGTTAACTGTCAGACAAGCTGTTATATTGCATTCAAGTTTTGACATTTATGATCGATATATTCTGGCAAGTCATCACGCTTAAACAACATTCTCAAATTATTCAAATTTATTTTGAAAATCGATTCGGGCAACTTACAGATAAATTCGTGAGTGTTATGGTCCACATAATCATCCTTCTGAGCAAGCGATCCGTCGAACTGCGGATAGATTTCGCATCACATACTCTCTACATGATACAATAACACCAACACATCGAAGGAATGCGCATACTGAAGAAAACATCGTTGCTGTGAACGAAAGTGTGGAAGAACATCCTAATTTATCCAATCGTTGTGGGTCACAGTCATTGGGGCTTTGTTGGTCAACTACGTGGAAAATTTTGCGTAAAGATCCTGGTCTACATCCATACAAGATCCAGCTGCTACAGGAATTAAAGCCAGAAGACTATCATCTATGTCGTTCTTTCGTCGATTGGGCCCAAGAGCAGTTATTTTATCGCAAAATTGTGTTCATCGATGGCTGGACGGATTTGTGAATAAACAAAATTGCGGCATATGGAGTGGAACCAATCAGAAAAATGCACTGTTTTGTGTGGTTTGCATGCCGGTGGCATTATTGGCCCATATTTCTTAAAAGATGAGGCCGGCGCTCCCATTACCATCAATGGAGATCGTTGCCGCACCATGATTAATGATTTTTTGTTTAAAATTGTGGAGGACGAGATGTGGTTTCAACAAGATGGTGCTACGAGCCATACGATGACGATAAAACTATCGACTTATTGAAATCAAAATTCCACGATAAGTTCCAAGGTCTTGCGATTTGACACCCCACGATTTTCTTCCTATGGGGCTACGTGAAATGACTGGCTTATGTCAATAAACCAGTAACAATTAACGCCTTGGAAGCCAAGATTGTTCGTGTTATTCATGACATACGGCCAACAGTGCTCGAAATAGTGACCCAAAATTGGACGTCCAGAGTACGCTTCGTCAAGAACAGCCGCGGTGGCCATATACCCGAAATCATTTTTATATGTTAATTCCATGAATAAATCCTTCGAATCTCACCAAAAATTTGATTAGATTTTAATTTTCCGTATCATTTTTTATAATTTAAAGTTCTATCGAGCTTAAAAAACACCCATTATAAGCTTTTTACTCTTATAACACGCCGCTTATTTTAGCCCAATTATTTCCTTTAAAATTAATCACATATTTCTAACTTAACCCTACATTATGCACTCAAGCCTAATCACCAATCACCAAATCAATTCACTCAACTTTCCGTTCCCGGCACATTGCGGCCAACTATAGCGAGACAAATTAAAATTTAATGTGGATTAAATTTAAATGGCCGAGATAAACTATAATTTCGGCTCAGAAATTTAAACTAAATGGATGGCATTATATGTCACAATATGTCAGTCACTTTGGTATATTTGAATTTAAAATTTAATACGCAGACCAATGCAGTTGAACATGAATATGTTATAGGAGGCAAAAGGATTATCGTTCTATAAATCTCTAAATAGTCGTTATGTTTATAATTGAATTCATTGCGGTGGTTATTCAAAGTCAACGACATCTGTCGAAGTGGATGATCAAATAATGGAATAACAGAGGTGTCTCTGGATTGCCGAATGAAATTTAGATTATGATAGATCAAGAAAGTTTTGAATGGATTTAACTGTTTTTTAGATTTATATGAACACCATTTGGCATACTATGAAAATCAATAATGTATACACAAGATGGAATATCAAATATTTAATGAGTGTTCTTTCAATCAAAAGTTTTGTACTAAGGTGATTCTACTCGTATACATATGTGTGATACCATTGTGTCAATATCCATAATCTAAAACAACTGTTACTGTTTAAATACTTTGTCAATTATTATCTGCCTGACTCGATGACCTCTACACCCAACATCAATGCCTTATTCTTTGTTATAAACGAGATATGATTCTGTCACGACTACAAAATTGCGAATAACTAACAAATATTTAAGTAATATCTTCCAACTAAAGGGAATAAATAAATTGGTTTTAACAAAAGACGCAAAAACATTGGACTTCAGTAAATTCTGAAACCTCATCTAGAATCAACTGATCAACAATGGCTAAATAAATAAGATAAATGAAACCAAATGATTAAGAACCCATAAAAAATAAACACCCAACAACCAAAGCAACAAAATTGATCGAAGTGAAAAGATAAGCAATGCTACAATGTTCAAAAATGTGAAAAACTTCACTGGGCCAAATCAAGAAAAATTATTCCCATCTAATTGATAATACGATAAAATGATGTTTCCAGTAAAAGAAAGTACTATAAAAATGTTAAAGGAAACGAATGGATTAGTGTAGAGGTTCATGTAGATGTACATCTACTACCGACACTAATTGTGAGTGTAAAAAGTTGCGAATGTGGCACTAAATAAAGTTAAACGGACATTTTAACAATTCTGTGAATCGCATTCCACTGGACTCTGAGTGGCCATATTCAGAAATTGAATTATAAGAGGGTCTGCTCCCGATTGTGGTAGAGTTAGAAGACGTATGTTCAAAGTCGATGGCCCATTTTTTTGGTGGGTTCGGTATAATCTCGAATCACCTTTTGCATGCTGTGGAATAATTAATTGCACTTCACCCTTTACAGCGAGAGGATGATAGTAGTGAAACCACAGAACACTTCAGAGACACCATTTACACACTAAAAGGCTCCTGTGGTTATAATAAGTTTTATAGCCTATGTACCTCGTTGGACCATCACCACATGTAAAGAAAAACATTCGAAAAATAATTTCAATTCAGAAACGCTGAGATTAATACATTTTACTAAAACAGAATCGCTTTTGGAATTCCGGTTATGCTGTTTCTAGTACCGGTGGAGCAACGAAAGCAGTAGAGGTGGGTATTTTGGGATTTGGGGAAGCTAGACCCATGACAGCTCGCCACTGACATTTATTTGGTCATCCACAGTTTAGGTTTGTAATTTTATAATAAAGTATCTAATTGATGGATCCCTGTAACGCAACGGAATAACTAATTCTTTCATCGTTGATTAAATAAATAAAACTTTTCTTTTTTTCCCAAAGTGATTCAGGCATTGTGTTTTATTCGTTCAGGACCATGCAAAATAACAGAAACTAGATAAAGCACTATATTTAAACTAACAGTATTTTAGTTTTTACAACACAACATAAAAATTACAAAAAAAAACATTATTTTTCTTGGGGTGCTACTTCTTAACTGCCGCTCTTATTAAGCTCCCTACCAGACACTATGTCGGGGTAATTCCATTGAAGTATTGCTACCTTTTCCTTATACGACACTATAACTATAACGCTATGTATAAAAAATAATGTAACAATGATACCAACATCCACCATGTAAAATCACCACAGAAAGTAATATCGTAGCCTCGTGAAAGGGAGATCTCTCGAAGGTTCACGAGGTTATACCCTGTAGCGACGAGGATGTGACGTAAAGAGAGGATACGATGAGACTATCATTTAGCACTCGTGAGGTGTAGCATCTGGAAACACATTTATTTCAGTGCAGTCTATGAGCGACAATCGCCGAATACAAAATTGAGTTGTAGGTTTAGTTTTGGTCTTTAATTTTTTAAGTAACTTTTACACAACGGTTTAGTTTATTTGTATTATCTTGACGAGTATTAATTAGCTGAATGTGTTCTTAAATATTAACTTCTACGCAATTCTTATCAAGTGTTATTAAGGAGTATTCCGCAGTTACGTTTTCCTATTCAACCATCACAAATATTACGTAAAATAAATTTACGATGTCTAATTAAATGTGGTTCATATTTACTATAACAGTTATATTCGTGTATGCTATTCTTCAACAATGTGTTATTACTTCTATTTTGATCTTATACATAATACATATTATAGATGAAAATTCTAACATAAATTCTTTTCTAATCTTTTTTTTATTAATACTCCATGAATTCGGATCGTATTGTATTACGATCTATCCAGTTAAGTCATTCTCAAATTTCTGTAACAATGTCTTTTGTTGTATTTTATTGCAACAGTAAATCAAGCCGTGAGAGTTTCGCTTCTGTCTATACTGATCCTTCTAATAGATTTGACTGCTTTCGACAGCGCAGGGAAGCAGCGTTTGATGATCATCATTCTCTATACATTATTCTCTACTATCCTCCTACTCGCGCCTCTCCACAGCCTATCATACTCGCCGTATCACCCACATTTCGCTGTACGCATTCGTCTTAAAAGAATAAATGTTAGACTTTGTTATACTCTTACAGGTAGAACCTCGACTCGGATCTCCTTTAACGAGATTACGAATACTTTCGTGCGTTTACAGAGTTCGCCGTTTACGGCTCGTCAGTGTACCTTTATGGAAGGTGGTAGTTTTATTTGAAATTGTCGTATATATTGTAATGATATATGTGAAATTAGAGAATTAAATGAATTATATCGGGGTTAACGTTTTTCAAAAAATGATTACGACTAACTTATTTACATTTTTGCTAATTGGCAAAGATAAGAAAATGAAAGAGACAGTAAGTTTTATTGTTTAGAATTTGGAATAATTATATTTCGTTCAATATAGAGTATGGAATTTTAAACAAGAGCCTATCGTAATCCCTAACCGACAGCTACTTAAGCTTTCATTTATTTTTTTTTAATTCAAAATTTTAATAATAAAAATAAATTGAATTTTCCTTTTTGATTTTATTATTTGGCCAAACAATTTTTAATTTCGGTACCTGCACACTGTTGTTCTTCGCAGAGAAGCAGTTCTTCGATGTCCGATCTTGATATCCTTAGACTAGTAAGAGCCTCCGATTTATAACCAAGTATCTCCCTCTTCGAATCTTGCTCCGTCGATTACAATTTTAATGTTAAACGTTGAAATGGATTTATTTGTTGGTATTCTCTAGTTTTTATATAAATAGTTTCATATTTGCTTGAAATATGACTAAATTATCGTTGAATTTTGAAAATTATTTCTTCAATTCAGATAGGTGAATTAAAAAACTTGACTTTTTTAATACATTTTAAAATTCCTTCTGCTCCCTTGGTGACGATGTCCGAATTTTGCAAGTACAGTAGGATCAGGTACGGTACATGGAAAGTGGGTACCATGACAAAGATGTAACTGCATATGAATAGCAGTTTGCCTATCCAAATACGATAAAATTACATATTTTCGATTTAAAGAAATATAATCAGAATTTCCGATAGTAAAATTGGACTCTTTTTTTTAACGAAAGTACTTCTTGTCTCCATGTTTAAGACGAAGAAAAAATATCAAACTAGGGGAATACAGAGGGAAGAGGTCATCAACACAGCTTTGCCTCGTAAAAATAAGGAACTAAAAGGTAGTTCAACTGTCAAAATACAGCATTTTTTAACAAAGGTAAATAAATATCAAATTATATACCAAGTTAGTGGCTACATATGTGGATTGCAGATACTACGAGGGCGAATCAAATATTAACCGGACTTTGTTTTTTAACGCTCCCTAAGTGAAGTGAGTAACGTGACGTGTTGATATATGTTGGATGGGGATGTAAAGTGGAGGGGAGTAAATCAGTTCGGCTCGCCAGAGCAGACTGGTTGTTAGTAGCATCATGTCTGAGCAAGAGGTGCACACGTCTGTTGAGCAACGCATAATTATTAAATTTTTGTCGCGGGAGGGCGTAAAACCTGCCGAAATTTTGCGTCGACTAACTGCGCTGTTCGCTGAAAAAATGCTTTCAAGAACCCAAGTCTACGACTGGCACAAACAATTTTCCGATGGCCGAGAGTCAGTGCAAAATAAGACCCATGCATGCCGACCGCGGACAAGCACCAGTGAGACGAATATTCTTGCGATCCGTGAGATGATTGAAGGAGACCGCCACCTTACAATATGGGAAAATTGCTACACACGCCGGAATATCGTATGGGAGTAACCAATCAATCATTTCAGATGATTTGGGTTACGGAAAAGTGTCGGCAAGGTGGGTTCCGCGCCTCTTGACGGAAGATCAGAAAGCAAACTGTCTTGCCGTGTGTGAAAGACTTTTGGCACGATATCGAACAGAGAGGGATGATTTCTTGAGGCACATTGTCACCTGTGATGAGACGTGAGTGCATCATTACACCCCGGAGTCTAAGCAGGCAAGCATGGAGTGGCGAAAACCTGGAGAAACAGCACCGCGGAAAGCCAAGACCCGTCTTTCTGCTGGGAAAGTTCTTGCAACGATTTTTTGGGATTGCAGAGGCATATTGCTCGTTGATTTTTTCCATGAACGGCGTACAGTTAATGCTGCGTACTACTGTCAACTGCTTGATGAAGTGAAACTGGCCTATTCGAAGTACGATTCTGCTCCATGACAACGCTCGGCCACACACAGCTGCATTAACCCAAGAAAAATTGGACAAAATTCATTGGGAAACACTGGAACATTCGCCCTACAGTCCCGATCTGTCGCCGTGTGACTACCACATGTTTGGGCCACTCAAAGAAGAACTGGGAGGTCATTACTTTGACGACGACGAAGGTGTAGAAACGTTCGTGCGCAATTGGTTACGACCACATTCATTCTTTGATGACGGAATTAAAAAAACTTCCGATTCGGTGGGAAACATGTGTGAATAAAAGAGGAGATTATATAGAAAAATAAGGTGTACTCAAAATTTTATTTACTGTACCAATAAATGTTCTAAAACAAAAGTCCGGTTAATATTTGATTCGCCCTCGTATAATCACTGAAAATGTCGAAATTAATTTTTCATTGAATAAATACTTATTACAGCGGTATTGTTATCCCACTTCAATTTTTAGTTTCCCCCAAAATTGGTGAAGTTTAGAATAGCTTATGTTATAAAGGTATTAATTATTAAAAGTAAAATAAAATGATTTTAGATTTGGCTAAGAAATACCTATGAATATCATCAGCAGGATATCTGGTAATATTTTCTTAAATTAATAAAATATGTATTTTAATTTGCCATCGATTTTCAACATATCTGCATTAAATCGACTAACTAATACTTAATCCTAATATATTCCTAGTCAACTTTTTCGCAGAAAGCCGACTATAAAGACAGAGACGAGGAGATGCTAACAGAGCGAGAGAGAAAATCAGACAGCCTTTGACTTATTGGATCTTGTGTTAACAAAGCTAAGCCGAAAGGGTTGGCCATCATCATCATATGCGCCTTGGACAGAATCTATTAAGAGGATTAAATCCCAATGAAGCCATCGTCCGTCCGCTGGCTAAAACGGAAAGCGCCTGGTCGCCAGTCGACGTATTCTAAAGAGTTAGGCTTCTTCTTCATTATCCGCACAGCGTATAACTACGCCATGCAACGAGAGGATCTCCTGATCTGTGACGTAACCGAAGGAGGAACAGATTTGCTTGTCGATGTGGTTGTGTATGCATTGTGGAAGTTTCGGTGCGCTTCTGTGACAGCTTTGTGCTTTTACATGTCGTTGCATAAAAAAAGAAGGATTCTATTAAGACTCATATTGAAAATGAATAGCTAATATAGAACAATGAAGTATACTTTTTAATTAATTTATCTCATTTTTGAAGTTAAAAAGGGACATACGTATGCATTCACACATTCACTTTCTACAAATGAAATTATTACTATCATCAAAAAATTGAAAAACAAGAATTCGACGGGACCCGGTGATATTGCAGCTGCAATTATAAAACATTCTAGTATATTACTTGCAGATACACTTACCTCTTTAATTAATCTATCCTTCGAAAAAGAAGAAGATAGCAGTGGTTATCCCATTACAGAAGATAAGGAGCCGGCAAGAGTTTTCCAACTCTAGTCCAGTAGCGTTAACTTTCGTTATTTCTAAGACAATTGAGTACTGCATGCTTGATTGTTTAAATGGTTTTCTTGAAAAATATTCAATTGTTTCATCTTGCCAACACGGATTCTGAAAAGAACATCTTCAGCATTACTTCAATTTTACACAGAAGTTTTGAAGTACATCCAACAGAAGAAGTCTCCAATTGCTATTTTCTGTGATTTGAAAAAAGATCAGACTGCTTATAGCACAACATATTATTAAAGAATTTACGCTCACATGACATCAGAGGAAATGTAGCAGGATGGTTCCTGTCGTACCTATGTAACAGAGTTCAGTTCGTGCACGTACGATTCAAGATTTCCAACAGTATGGTCCATCTGTTTGATACACGAGTTGTTCAAGATTCAGTGCTTGACCCTGTTATTTTTCAGCCTTTATGTCAATAATACAGCCTCACTACTTAACAATATCTACATTACTATGTACACTGATGATGTCTCAGTTCTTGTAGATGATACGAATCTTACAAGTCACTTGTTGGAGACTCTATACGACTGGTTTGTGCGAAACGAGTCTTAACAGAGAAAACAACGTTTACGACCTTTCACACAAGACAGCGAAGTGTTAACTCTGATAATCTGGAGTTGGACGGAGAAATGATACAGCAGCGAGGCACAGTGAAATTCTTCTGCTTGAAAGTCTTCATTCCACCCTTGTATGGAAAGAATATTGCCGAAAAAGAAATCTAGGACGTTATGATAAGTGGCCTATGATCAAGAAGTTCTTTTCTTTTAGGAAAAAATCAAATATTATGCCAAATTATAGTCACTTCTGGAGAACATTTTAAAAACTGCTACTAGGAGTTTGACAAATATATTTTTTGAAGGGGTTAAAGAAATTGTACAAAGGAGATTATGTAGAATAAATAAAATTTTTCTTTTTAATTTGTGTCTTCAATCCTAACACGGTTATTTACTTATATTACAAGAGGAAGATCTTCTTTTGCGATGGATTTAAGAAAAAGGCATTTTCTTTATAAATTTGCGGCTTATTCTAAAAATCACAGATAATATTTGTAATAAATTTCTTAATACCGTGTAAAGTTATTTCCTGTAGGTAAAGTTGTTCTTGTGGGGGTGCTATTAATATTGTGTTTATATCTGGTTGTGTTGTTTTTAAGACGTTATATATAATGCTAGACGAACTACTACCGCCCAATATTTAATAATATTGTTAAAATGCCACTTATTACAAAATTATTGTAAAGAATTTCGAAGAAGAGTAGATTGTAGGAAGCGGTGAGACTATAGAATAAGCATAACATAACTGAGTAATGCCAATTTGTTAAAAATTTCTCTAATTCGAATAAAAATAACACAACATTGCTTGTAAATGCTTGGATACCTGTAAATTTTAAAAGGTATAAAATAGAATGTTGTTTTAACATAATGTCGTACCAATACAAAACAAGAATGAGAATCTATACCCTAATAAATTGATCTAAACAGCCAAATACTAATTTTTGGAGGAGATTGTAATGTTTCTTGTGATCTCAATAAATAAGGAAATTGAATATTGTTTTAAAGAAGCTAAATGTAACTATAAAAATCAAATATGCAGTATTTAAGAACTAAGTTATAAGTTATACAGTAATACTTAAACCAAAATAATTTAGAGAAAAAAAATAATATTAACGATAGAAGGCGTGGCAGTTTTTTTTTGCTTCCAGAATTTTCTAGAGACTAAGTAATTGACTAGAAAAAAATATTAAATCAACAGTCACTTTAATTAAAACCTTTTTTTCTGGATGAGTTGCATACTTAGTAACCGAGAATCCATAATCTCTTTCAATATTTTGTTCCCTAAATTATTTATAAGAATCCAGTGCTATTTTAAACCGCTTAAAAATTATGCGTCGTAAAGAAAATGTACTCAAGCCTTCAAAAAAAGAAGTAGCCAAAAACACTCAAACGCTAATCAAATTAGGTACTTCTATCAACTTTCTTACAAGCAGCGAAGTAGTTCTATGAACTTCTGACATTATCATAATGGCTTTAACTTTATTATTCGCAATAACAATGGAAAAAAAGGAAAATAATTATTTCTTAGTTTGATGTATATTTTGTTAGAATCAATCGCTTCTGTTTCAAGTTACTGAGAATTAATTTATTAAATACGGAGATTTGGACGGTTTTTCTTTAACATTATGTGAAAGAATATCACTCATTAATTTTATTGGCATTATCATATACAACAAATAATTCAATTTGGGAATATTTCAATATATTTGAAGGAAATAGAAAGTCAAAGATATGTATTATAATCTCAATTGGAATCGCAATACCTTTACTGATTAATAATATCCTTTCGTGAACACATCATTTGCAACCGAAAAGAAAGAATTATCCTTAGAAAAATCAAACTCAGCGATCTATTTTCTATAAACAGCAGCAGCAGATCCGCTTCGCCAACTGACAACCTCCAAGTGACGACGAACGGCGAGATACTGGTGAGAAGCGGCCAAAAGCGCACTCTCCGAACCCTACCTAGTGTAGCACTCTAGCGCCCCATATTCCACGCCCCCGCCACTAGGCTTACTAACTTACATTTTTTCTTCTCTTTCCCTTTTCAGCGAAAAACTTTTTCGTCCGCGTATGTGCGCCGGAGCTTACGTTCATCGGCGATAGTTGAGTTTTTTCTCTTCCTTTTTTTTTGATTATTTTTTTTTGCCATCGCGGTTGTAGTTCTGGTTTTCTCTTTTAGGTTGTTTTAATGTTTTAAACATAAACATATCTCCGGTAAACGGAGTATTACGTACATACAAATCTACTACCGGACTCTGCAGCACGACTACGTCGCTAATAACAAGCGAGATCTAAAATTATAAATATCGAATACGTGGCTAATTCGTACAAATATTTACATTCACTACGGATACTTTGGTGGAAGCGCCGGGAAATAGGAAATAGCACTGCTGGCGATTATAGTTTGCTCTTGGTAATTATAACGTTTGGCGTTATGTTTGTCGTATATAATTCGATACAACAGGTAAATGTAAAGTTTGCAAAAATGAACTATCGCTACAGAGAATGTCAAGGTGTTATGTTTCAATAAATTTAAGTAATCTTTTGTTTACTTGTATTAACTATTGTTCAAGATTTACACGCAATAACTAAAAGTTAGCTGTAAAACTAGTAGTCACTTTGAAACTTCGATAACTTATTAGGAATAAAAGTGACTGAAAATTTCCAAGTTTCGAAATTCCTAATAAAAATTATATGCCTTAAAACATTGATGCGTTTATTAATGCAGTACTAATTTATGAAGATGTATGTTTATTGTGTTAATTAAACAAAAATATGCACCAAAAATTTGAAGAAAATATTGGTAGTTCTTCTATATAATTTTTACAAATTGACCAGTTTTCTTACAACAAACAAAAATATAAAAAGAACATAATGGTGGACCACAGAGATACAACAAGAGAAGAAAGATGGCTGGAAGAGGTATATAAATACAAAAAGCCCAGAAGATTATGTTGAATACAAAGAAAGACGAGGGAAAGTAAGGAGGATGAAATTAAGAAGGCAAAACAGGAATCGTGGATAAAATTTTGGGAAAAGATGACGAGAAACTAGAAAAAACCAAAAACTATCCTATGGTAGCCTAAAACAGCTAAGACAAAAGAAAGAGATTAATATAAAAGACAAGGATGGAACATAATTACTGAGGAATATAGAACAAGACAGACGGCGGCAACATTTTCAGGAACTGGCCGACGTGAGTGCGGAGGAAGCGGAAAAGGCGGATGAGGTGAATGAGATTCAGGATATAGAACCAATACAACAAGATGAATTAATGGAGGCAAAAGAAAAAATAAGATTGGGAAAGGCACCCGGAAGAGATAACATAACACCTGACAGGAGAAAAAGGAATAAAACAGCTAAACAAACTAATGAATGAAATGAGAGTACCGAAAGAGTGGAATTCATGAATAATATTGCTGATATATAAAAAAGGAGACAAGAGAGAATGCAATAACTATAGGGGAATCACATTACCAAATGTTCCAGGAAAAATATTGGCAAGAATCATGGAACGAAGAATAAAAGAAAAGATCGAGGATAGCATAGAAGACACTCAATGACCTAATATTTGCGATAAGACAAACCAGCGAAAAGTTTATAGCCATGAAAAAAGAGGTACATATATGCTTCATAGACCTTGAAAAGGCGTTTGATAAAAACTCTAGAAAAAATACAAATAGATAAGAGATAAGTAGAACATTGAACACTTTGATAACCATTGTTAAGGTTTCTTAACATTTTAGTTTTATTGTTAGGTAAATAAATTCGCTACTTCACGTATTATATTTTGTAAACTCATCATTACATTTTGTTTTGTAAATTTAATCTTTCATTCGTATTACCTGCAAATTCATTATTTCTTTTGTTTTATTTCTTGTAGACTCATATATATTGTATTTATATTCATTTAAATGTTGTATGTGTACTTATTGAACATAAAAATTAACTTAAAATCATTTAATATGCACAAATGTAACAGAACCATTTGCACACAAAGTAAAAATTCACGTCAAATGCTGTTAATTCAAATAATCGCAGCTTCGGAAAGCTCTTATATTGCAAATCCCGAGAAAAGACGGACGTAGGACAGAGAACCAGCGCAGTCGAGCTTTAAGCAAAGAACCACCCTCCAGAGGGAAAACATAACGCACGTATACATACATGTCTTTATTGACGATTGCCATTCGTCGTTCCTCGTCTATGCATAACATAGTGTTTATCCATCACACGATGTTTGGTTTTCAACTTTTCCACTTTTATAGGTGGCAGTAGCGAGGAGCAATGCATACTAGAAGTGGTGTAGCAAATTCACTAAATAAGGAGAATATCTGTGTAGCACTCCTCGGCTATATCTCCTACTGTCTCCGCGACTAGACGTTCCGACTGCTGTAGGGTTTAGTGGTGACCCTAATAATGCGTAATATTACATGCATGTACAAACGTTGCGATAATGAAGACACATTTAAGGTTGTAAAATGCCTCGCACTTGTATTAGATGCGTTTACAATTATACATGCAGATATACGTTCCCAATTTTAGACACATATATAAACGTTGCGATTTAATATACTGAAGAGACTCTTAAACAAATTTACATAGACATATGTACATAAACAAGTAAGGAAATCTTATTACTACGACTAGCGGCATTGTTCTTCAAACCAGGAGATCGTAACAGTCATCTTACAGAATCTAATTTCTTAAAAACGTTTCGACGCACCATAGAAAACAACAAATATTCAATCGAATAACATTTGAATCTTGCATATAGGGCGTATAAGATATCAGGCGTTAAAGAAATAATGGAATTTTGCAAAAATATCAAATTATCTTGAAAACAGCTTAATAGATAAAGGGAGTGTTGAAGAAAGTTAACATGATTGGAACCAATCTTGCATCGTATTCAGCAGAAACTGAATATCTTATATACTTTAATATAATTTTGTTTCTTTATTTGTTTTTTCTCTAAATAACTTAAGAAAGTAATTACCTTCCGTTTACGCACTAGGTGAATACACTATACATTAAAAATCCCATTGAGAGTATCATTTTTCATATATCTTATACGCTTTCTAAATTAGTAATTGCGAATTCAATACTCGCAAATGTAAACACTTACGCTTACTGTGAAATATCACGCAAATTATAAAGCCTCAGCGTAGCTCGTACAGATAGATGCTAAGTTATATAGCGAGCACATCTGGTAAACATTTCGGGAACGGTCCAACGCGAATATATCACGACGAATCGCTCTGCAAGCACATTATACACATAAGCAGCGATTAATTTCCTATGACAAACATTATCCTTCTGTCCGATCGTAAATTTTATCCAAAATAACCGCCCGAATCTGCGCTGCATTATGTAGAGCGAGCTTGAGCTCTTTATTCTGTCCTCTTCTCCTTCTTTCACTTGCACTTCACGTTTTCTCCTGTCTTCGTTTTTTCTTCCTTATTTTCCCTGTTCCTTCTTCTTCGTTTTTTTCCCCTGCCGGAGAGAGAATATATATTGTGATCGAGGTGAAATATAATGCGAACCCCCGCGGTCCTGCAGACTTTGCAAGAATCTTACTTGTTACTCCGGCGATTACATTCATAAATCTGCCGCGGTGCGACGGAGACGGAAACCTACGGCTGAAGAGAGAGACGAAGAAAAGTGGAGAGGAGATTGGCGTCGGGACTCCGTTCCCTGGGTAAAAGAAAAATCCCTGTGCAGGGGTCGGCGCTAACCGATCACTTACCCCGGGATTTATGTCGAAGGAATTCGAAATACAAACAGTGAAGATACGGATCAAATAAAACTTAAACACCTAGTGATTTTCTTTCTTTTGCTTTTCCTTTTTCTTTTCGGATTTCGTTTCGTATTTTTCTTATTTCTTCAGCGGAAATCGTACAAAAATCGTTATAAAATTAAGTGAAATAATGTCGGATTACTTACTACACACAGTTTGAAATACAACTTGTAGATAGGGGGATAATAAATAAATATATTTGAAATTCAATTCATCAATTTATTTCGTAGCTTATGTGTATTGGGATCCATTATACTAATAACAACAATAATTAATCTTTATTCTTATATAACATATAAACATTACTGAATAATAAACAACATATGACTAACTACCACTACGAGAACCATTAGGAATTGTTCAGATGAGCAATTTGAAAAGAACTGCTCCTTACTCCCATACAATCCCATAAAATGAAAAAAGGAAGTTAAGAAAATAAGAAATGTCTTTACGCTTGCTACATCTAGCGCCTTAAAAAAAAGAAAAAAAAAGGAAAATAGCCAAGATACATGCAAGCCACTATTCCTCAAAATTTCTCAAAAAGCGACACCTTCATCCAGGGTGCCGGCCTGCTCGTCGTCGAGGGAGTGAGTCTGTACTACTCACCAAACACAAGTTAAATTTATAAGACGCCACCTGCTTGAAATAACCCTGTCAGGTGATTGGGATAAACAGGAACCCACGAAGATGGCGAACAAAATTTTTTAAGGGTAACGAGACGCGTTGTGGGAAAATTAAAAAAAGTCACAAATTTACGTATGAGACCAATCAGTTTTTAATATATTAAAAAAAAAATTGAAAAGTTGGACACGTGTTTGTACATACAGCGTGTCCCAGGATTGACGTTACAGGAGGTGTGCGGAACCAAAAAATCTTCGAATCTTAATTTGACCTTTTGGAACTGAACCTTGATTTGAAACTTATTTTTGGTTTATTTTCAACTTTTTCAAGTAGGCCTTGACAGCTGGGAAAAGAACATTTTTGTTTCAGGTAAAGTATCTTTTTCGTTTACAGTATGTAAAAATGTTTTTTAAGAAAGGTTGTTCAGAATAAAAAGTTATGGCGTTGTGAATGATGGTCTTACTTTGTTTAAATCCATTGTTTGTTATTTTCGTTTCAGGTAAAGTGGCTTTTCGGCAAACAACGTAAATTCTTTGCTGTAACGTTAACACAAATAACGGATTTTATCAAAGTAGGTTAGAAAATTTGCACAACTTTTCACTCTGAACAACTTTTCTTTGTAACATTTTACCACACTGTGAACAAAAAAGATACTTTACTTGAAACGAAAAAAAAGTTTTTGCTCAACTGTCAATACCTACTTAACTTAAAAAAATCAATAGTAAACTAAAAATAAGTTTCAAACCAAGCAGGGCTTAGTTCCAAAATATGATTCAAAGATTTTTCGTTCCGCGCACCTCTTGTAACATCAATCCTGGGACACGCTGTATATATATAAGTATCCAAAGGTTGGAATAAACGGGTAATTGCAAAATAAAGTAAATAATATTAACAAATTAAATTTGTAAGGTGCCACCGATAGCAATGACTAACCCTTCGATTTACAGTAATCAATAAGTCACAATACTAAAATAGTAAACTAAAATGCCAGCATGAAATGAAACTGGTGCAAAAGACCAGGTTGAAATCATTATCCTAAATTAGATTCACAAAAAAAGTACGTTGGTTTTACTTAAAATTCGAAGTTAATATGTATGACAAATGAAAGATTGAACTCGTATAACTTGTTTAAAATTAAAAGTGACTGCGTTAAAAAAACTTGAAATAAATAGGCTACTAGATTATGAAATGTAAGAACGATATGAACAAACTTGAATTAAATAATCTACTAAATTATGGTTCACCAAGGCAAATAATAAAAGAAAAGGAAAACTTAGTAACACTTAGTTGGTCCACGAAAGGTGCTGGCTGAACAGAGTAGCGGTGACTGCTCCAAGATTCTCTACAGCTCCAAGGAATTATTAATCCCAGTAAATCCAAACAAAGAACAGAAAGGTAAAACCAAGAAGGTAAGGCCACACCTAAATCCAAAAAGCGTGTAACCAAGGAGGTTAAGCCAAAAACTGTATAATCTAAAAAGGTTAAGCCAAAAAGGTTCTGCCCCAAAAGAGGTATATCCAAAAACGGTGCGCCCAAAAAAGGTTATAATCCAAAAACGGTGTAATCAGAAATGTGGTGCCAACAAATCCCTAAAAAAAAACGAAACCCCAAAATTACAATGTGAAATACAAACAAATTGAAAGCTTACTGTTTTAACGAGGAAAACGATTAACAAGATGGGGATGAATAAAAACTTTGGCCGCACGTGGCAAATCAAAATGGTTGGCAGAGACGCCGCATTCAAATCCTGTCTAGCAACAAACCGAAGCCATCCTCTCCAATATTTCCAACCAAAAACCAGAACCAACTAACGGCAACGGAAATTATAAGTAGGTTTCCATAAATATCCACTCAACGTGATAAATTCCAAAAATTACAAAACAGGAAACACTACCACAGCTAAGGTCTCAACGATTTCAACAATCGGGCTACAAATGATAAAATTCAACCGCAAAAGGAACCACATGGAAACACGTCACTACGTGGATCAAACACTTAAGATATGAAAATGGAAAATGCTAAATTGAATAAATAAAATGAAGAAATACGTCATTTGAGATGAATGAAAAGAAACGATCAGATAAAGAAGAATCAAGCTTGACGAAAGGACTGGGAGATTATATTGAAAAATAAAAATTGTTATATTTTTTTTTAGTTTATTTTTTCTATATTGTACCCAGAATTTATGGCGCCTATCTCGTATGTAAACCCAGGAAACTTAATTTCTCACATAATCTACTAAGATTGCAGATTAAAGCAAATGTTACCATGTGTTAGTAACTATGAAATTGTTCATTAATAAACGTGATTGACATTGAATAAAAAGTCATAAAATCTAAATTACTGTCGATAGACACAATGATATAAAAGAACAAAATAATTGCTTTAAATTATATTCGTGACATCTACTAACATTCGATTTAGTGTAACATTAATTACATACTTTCAAGTAACATGATATGACATTAAAATAAATGGAAATGCTTATTTTTCTACGTGGAAACTCAAAACAAATGTTAAATCGCATAAATACAGCAATCGCAATGCTTATTAATTAATGTAGTTGTCTCTATTGATTTTCTCATTCTCTGCTATGACAGCTGCAGTAAATAAAAGTTATTACATATCATGCCTTAATATTATAATAAATCTACCGCTGTTTGCATGTATAATCCGCAATGTTTATGATGACAAAAATGGCAATTACTTCCTTCGAACCATCATTAGTCCCGGTTAGCGTGTCGTGGCCGCTATAATCATAAAATAGGTTAAAATTTAGAGACGCACAAATCCTGATGTACGATGTATAATTGCGGAAATGCATTCGGGGACATTTTACTATCGAACAAATATGATAATATACCTATATTCCATATATTGTCGTCATTTTCTTGTTCGATATGCAATCTTTTCGATATAGTGTTGTAAGACAGCGTTAGTTTTAAAAAAACGTGTTTTCATTTAATTACTTCTGTATTCCTCGAATTACAACTATAATGGTAATAAATATCTTAGTAGGTATTTTGAAAATTGAGAATCTGAAGACAAGTGTAACAATTCACTAATATATGTGTCAGTGAATTGTTACATGTGCATTCAATCAAGCATTTTTTGATGTGAAAATTATTATTTCACCATATAACGAACTTTCTAACTGTGTTTTGCACTAATCTTATTCATACACGTGGGTCTTCGAAACGGCTGTTCCGAGCTAATTAATAATTTGTGTGGCGCGGAGTGTACCGAGAATAATGTTGTTTGCCATTAAAAAGTTTGTCTAGGCTTCGAGACCCGAGAAATGTTAATCTGTATATCCGAACATCCATGCATCCTAGGGTTAAAAGATATGTGGAGTTATAATTTATGTATCTTCCAGGATTGTGTTGGTTTTTGATACCAGTCTAATGTGATGTTATTAGACTCTGCTCTTATAACATTTATATCAAGAAAGGGACTTATTTACCTCTTTTTGCTTAGTAAACTGTACATGAGGGTTAATTTGAATAAATATATTTAATAAATTCATTTTCTGGAAGAGGACATAAAAGATCATATATTTTTTTTAACGAAACCTAGCTGTAACGGAGAAGTTTTTTTATGACTAACAATAAGTTTAAAAAGGAATCCATGGAAATCTGTTCCGGGATAGGACTAAGCAGCGAATCCATTGGATTACCAAAAATATGATAATAACATTTGTTATCAAATTATATATAATGTAAATAACAGTTTTCAAAAGTGAATTTAAGTGATTTCATGGATTCATCATTGATAAGATCACAGTGCTCAGTTATTATGGGCCAATCTTTATCAATGATTTGTAAAATTACAGTTAAAGGTACATTAGTAAATAAGGAAACTACATTGAGGGAAGCTAAGACATGATTAAGCATTCCTAATGATCGCCAAACTCCTTTGTGCTTTAAGAATGCATATCTGCTTAAAAATAAATTCAATACCATACAATACAAGGCAAAAAAAAATTACGTAAACACTGTGCAAATTAGAAAAGAGCCATAAAACAAATGAATCGTTTATTTCAGAAAGGGACTAAGTAACATTTCTAACCATTTTGTTAAACAACGTTTTATAAAGTATGTAGAAGTACCTATCATTTGGTGCAAAAATGGTCTATCTGCAAGAAGTGCAAATGTATGTAATTGGTAAACGTGTGCTTTCGTTTATTGCAGAAAGTACTAAGTATACCAGTTAGACCGTTTCTACTTTAAATAATGTCACAGAGTTTCTTTGTTGTTCTATAGCGCTTTGCTAGTATAGTCTATTTTTTAACTAGATAGACCATCTAAAAAACCCGTTTCACACTCGCAAATAGTAACTTTTTCTGGCGCGAATTTTAAAAATGCTAATGACGTCACTGATCTATTTTAATTATACAAGAAAGGTAGTTTTGTATTTTGATTTAATTGTATAGGTACAATTAATACATTATAAATGCTGCAAATTATAGATATATTTTATTAGTGTAGTTTTCCAAGTTAAGCAAGCAACAATTGCATATTAAGAAAAGTAGTGCAAAACAATATAAACACAGAAGAAATGAATTTAAAATAATCGAAAAATTAAAACATTTTTATTTAAGATGATAATGAAGCATCGCTCAAACTGTCCGAGCTACTATAGCATTTGGCCCAGCTGAAATTATGAATTCCTCCATGACAACATCAGTCAGCCCGTCCAAAGACCACATTTTTTCTTCTTCTTTTAATACATACTCAACACATTTCTTCCAAATGCTGTTTGTCACGTTTTTAACAGCATTTAACAACAATTGTTTTACTTCTGCCATTTTAAATGTCGTGTTTTTTGCAGCAACTTCATTCTTTATTTCAGCCCAGATCAGCTCTATTGGGTTAAGTGATGATTAGAGACGGGATTTTAGGACGTAAAAAACAGCTAAAAAGGCCCTTTTTTAGGCCTTAAAAACTATGTATTTAGGACGAAAAACTGTGATTTAGGTATGTTAGGCAAATACTTAAAAAAAACGGTAAACACAAAAATCATTTTATTTAAAAAAAACATGAATAAGAAGACGATATTTAATGTAATTTTAGGTACATTTCAGCCATAAAAAGAAATAAAACATACAAATTTTAACTAATAACTAAAATATGTAGATTCATTTGGTTTAAAATAATAAATAAATTAATTAATCGCCGTGTAAAATGTCCTCAAATTTCGCGTTTGCGTAGCACACAAGATGTTTTTCCAAGTTGTCGTTAGTAAAATTTGTTCTTCGGTCGGAAAACAGCAATTTGTACGAAGAAAATGAACGTTCTACGTCACACGAGGTTGTAGGACAAAACTTAAATATGGACCAGGTAGCTGTGGTATGAGCGGTAGCTTCAACTGCTTCGCCACTGAGCAGCTCAGCAAACTCTTTAACCGTTTTGAAACCTGGATTTTTCGAAATCACTTGGTTAAACTTTGACAAAATTGTTTTGCCAACTTTTCCTGGGGCATTCTTGAGAGCTGCTTCGGCATTATTAATTACTGCAACAGAATCTGTAAGAGGAAGGCCGAATGTTTCTAATCTTTTGATGTTATCAATGATAAATTTATAATGCGACTTGATGTATAAAAGATCGTTTTTGACATTTTGATTGGAAAAGTATTCTTGCGCTTGGTCAATACAGTTAGCTGAATCTTTGTGAAACGATATTACAACCTAAAACATAAAGCGTTAAATAAAAACAATCTTATTTAAAAATTTTGCTAAAAAAGTACTTACTGATTTTATTGCTTCGAAATTATTAGCATAAAAAACTACCGCCTCTAACCAAGTTTCCCCAACGTGTTAAGACAGGTTCGGGAGGCAAAGGGAGATCTGGTAGATTTTCTTTATACACTGCCACACGCAGTGGAGCTTTTAAAAAGACTCTCTTGGTATTTGAAATTAAACCATTAACATTAGCATATTGATTTCTTAGACATTCACACACCAAATTGAGTCCATGTGCAAAACATTAAGATTAAGATTAAGATTTTTATAAAAAATCTTCAAATTTGTACCACATTTGAGCATATAAGAAGCACCATCCGTGACTAAAAGCTTGACTTTTTCGTACTTAATTCCATCTGTTGGCCACAAAATACCTAAAATACGAGAGTTGCCTTTAACTTAAATATCTAGCATTAAATTTACAATATTATTAAAGTAAGTTTTTTGCATAATATATCTTACCTAAAGCTTGGTTCACGAATCTTGCCATTGTATTGCAATTTGTTCTTTCAAGTTGCTTTGTAGCCAGTAAATACGGTTTTCCTGGTGTTTCAGAACAAAGCTTACCCACAATTAAATTTGCCATAATACGACCTTTAGAGTCAGCCGTCTCATCTATGGATATCCAAATATCGTTGTTACCAACTTCTTCGCGAATAGTATTAATAGTCTTAAAAAATTAATAAAAATATTATAGGTGTAAACAAAATCTTAATGACACTCAAGTATGAAAATACATTTTTAAATTATTATTTATTATAATAACTACCTCATTGTAACATTTTGTTACATATGTTATTCTTAAGGTTTTCACGCTTGCCACATTCTTGTTGCAGTATTTAGTGAGAAAATTTCGCAGTTTTGAATAGTTTAATCTGTCCAGAGGAATATTTGCAGACATAAAAGCGTCGCATAAATCTCGATTAAAAACATCGATTTCTCTTGAATTTTTGGTGTCCATTAACATAGCTAGATCGCTTTGATTTGTCGAGAAACTTATAGAATTTGTATTATTTTTAATTTGCCCTGAATCTAAACAAAGAGGCATTTTGCCTAAAATCCGGTCTCTAGTGATGATATGGAGGCAGTCATAAAACCATTTTTTTGGCAGCTGATGCCATTTCATCAACAACGTATTTTTTGTGGGTTTGTTTATTCATTCTGACTAAATGCAATAATTCGCACCGCACCATATCTTCCGAAAACTCAATATTCTTCAATCGTAGCCAATCTTCTTATTCTAATTGTGGTGAGTAGTAAGTAGCATTATCCATGACAATCACTGCATTGTCGGGCAACTATTGTAACATTTTGGTAAACCACTCTTCAAAAACATTACTGTCATTTCCTCATGATAATCGGAGGTTTTCTTCCCTTCAATCACTAACAATCCGTCAGGAACAAACCCATCTTCCGATCTAATATGGAGAATTGTTAAACAGCGTACTTTTCCAGCAGGATGTTTCAAAAGCAGACACGATTATAACCTCAACAAGCTAACGTCAGTAATGGTAAACACAAACGTTTGATATTGCAAAATTTCCTTGTGTGACTTGGATTTCGCATACACCAATTATAGGGCGTGCTTTTAGCGCACAGATTTAAAGGTGGTCTATCTAGTTAAAAAATAGACTTTAATGAAAAATTGATAGTTTCATAAATTGATTAGAGGATCACAGTGAACATTCAAATGAAGACTCAATAATTTCTGTTTCGTCCTTTATTAATAGTTTTGCTAATCATACATTCTTACTTAAAATGCCCAGAAGCTTCGGAGAAATAACTGTACAAATGCCCAATCAAAAAGCACATACTGGTAAAGTACCAATACTACAAACTAAAATGGAGCATTTGAGCCGAATGATGTCTTGCATTGAAGAGGATCATCTTGATTTTTATAATAAAATTCTTGAGTAGCCTACCAGAACAAAAACGCAAAAATAATGAAAATTGAAAACTAATTAGAATGAATCTTTATTAGTTCCTTTACAATAATCATTTCTTTATGTTTCTGTAAAATTTATTAATTATTAAACGTTATTAGAACAACAATTGTTTTGCAATTCAGCACTGTATAAACAATAATATTTTATTTTTATGCATCTATTTCTGAAAGGGTCTCCAAGTGGAAGTTTTGTTTTTCATGCTGATTTTTTGAAGTTCTAATAAGAGTTTATGCATTATTAGTAGATGTAATGGAGATCATTCGCTAATATATATATGTCAAATGAAGCACCTCTAAAATGTTACATAACTCCTCTCTGAAATAAACGATTCAAACAGTTTTAATGAATACCATGAACTATATAATAAAAAAAATATTATTAATCGCTTATCAAGCTGTTAGAATTCTCAGGCGTTCCCATATCCGAGGGCAAGTTTCTTCACGTAATTCACGTCAGATAACAAACAAACATCGCACGGTAAACGAATCCTGCGAAAACAAATGCGCAATAAGGAAACCAGGAGAAAGGCCCCTTAAATAAGGAATACTTAAGAACCGAGGAGTGTATAAGCGATATTTATGCTATCCTGTGCGTTTATATCGCGTGTGCTTACACTTTTAAACCGGATAATAGGGACTGTATTAAACCTTAGCTTCATTAAGAGCGTCTTAACACTTGACGAAACTGTTACGTATCAGTTACCATGGCCTCCAGGCCTTCGCATTTACGTTCACCGATGTTCTTCTCCTCCTTCTTCGCCTTCTTCTTATTCTTCCCCGTTCTTGCTCCACGTGTATGTGTTATAGCGATGTTATACGAATACGACGACGCTAAAGAGTTGGTGAAGTGGAGGGCGGAAAGTAGGCAGATAGGATGGATGTTACATTAGTATAGCAACACTGTGAATATATCCCGCTTATATTCGTCGGGAATATTGCAAAACATCCAGCTAAATTTCAAAATGGGATGATTGTAATGAGTTCGGTTGTTGTTGAGTACGAGAAAAGTTTCGGTCCTTTAACGAGAGACAGGTTTTGAATTTCGTGAAATGGATGAGCGTCTCGTTTTATGAAAATTGTATATAATATTGTAATTTTACACGTTCTAGTAATAAATGTAACTTTTCATTAAATTGTTGTGTCTCACTTTTACTATTGAAACGATAATTATTTTTTAAAGCTATAAAATATTCGTTTGAAATGAAAATTGTTTAGGTAAATTAATATGATCTTGTTATCGCAAATTGTTTTATTTCAAAATTTAGATTACATTGGATGGCGCTCTTATTACATCCTAGATCAGAGGTTCCCAAACTTTTTTTTCTCGTAGACCACTTTCAAATTTTACTGGTTTCGGTGGACCCCCTGCTGCTACATTTCTGCCATATTCCCAAAACTCGTCAAAAAATGTAACGATGGAAATTTGCGTCGCGGCTGAGTTCCAACCCTAAATTCGGAGTGGTAAAAATAAAAAGAAAAATGGTATATTTTCTTGTGTTCTATTTATTAAAATAATATGGTTACAGACTTAATAGAATTAAAATTAAACATGAATAACGTAACGTAACTTCAACAATGCAAATCAACAATTAAAAAAAAATAATTTTAATAGGAGGGATGTACTTGATGGATTGACAGCAAATTATCAATATTAGGCTTCAGTTTTGTGAGGAATAACCGCAAATCTCCCCGTTCTGTGATGTTCAATCTGCTCCTTTTTTTCGTTAATAGGTTTGTAACGACACTAAAACTATTTTCGACAAGGTATGACGAGGGAAACGCTATCAAAAGTTTTCTCGCAATTTCCCACAGCCCATGATATTTTTAGGGTATTTCTGCCTGCAGCCAAAATGTTTGATAGCCTTTTTTAAATTTCACCTTCAGCTCCTCATTGGTGCTAAGCTCGAGTAGCTCATCTTGTAATACCACATTCGCCACTTCGGTTTCATCAAATGGATTTATGATCCATGGTGGTATTTCCATCGTCAGAATATCTTCAAATCTATTTTTGAAGTCATCATGCACGGCATTTAAATGTTGAACGTATGTCTGAATATCCTCATCAAGACATTCTGCCTATGACAAGTTTGGAAACTGGGAGAATTCGTGCCGACTAATATTTTGCTTCATAAATTTCAATTTTCTAAGAAAAGCCGAAATTACACCCTTTGTTTTTATTAAATTTAAGCTGTCCCCTTGTAACTGCTAGTCAATCTCATTAAATTTTTTGAACAAATCTGTCAAATACGCGATGTCTGCTTTCAATTTGATGAGGTTTTCCTTTAAATCTGGATCTTTACTTTCCAGAAACTCTAAAACTGATTCAAAAAGTAAGTAAAATCTTGTTAAACATGCACCTTTCGACAACCAGCGTACTTCAGTATGTAAGAGCAATCGTTGGAAGTCTTCATCATTCTCGTCGCACAATTGTGCAAATAAACAGGTATTTATCGCATTGCTTCTTATTTTGTTAACTGCTTTAATCACAAATTGAAGCGATTGGTGCAATCTATCACTCAAATTTTTCGCTGACAGGTGTTGTCGGTGGATGACACAGTGAATTGCAGTTACTCCTGGTATAATTCTTTTAAGATGGCTTATAAAGCCACGATATCGCCCGAATATGGCAGGAGCTCCATCTACTGCCACCGAAATAATAATGTTTGTAAATGGAATCGATTTTTCCTAAAAAAAATCACTCAGGACATTAAATATTGATTCGCCTTTAGTGTCCGGAATTTTCTTTTGCTCCCTTTTTTTTGAGTAGTGTATTATCTGCCTACATTGATAGGTAAAGCTAAGCCAACATTTTTGTTCTTTACCCCCCACTTACAACTTGTGAACCCCCATTTTTTTTTCACGCGAATGTAGGCCCCCGTCGAATCTCCCGTGGACACCTGGGGGCCCACCTGGACCACTTTGGGAATCACTGTCCTAGATTGTTAACTAAATTCTAAGCTGCTTAAATTTTATGCTAGTTGTTGCGATGTAACATGACATGATTGTTTTGTCTGAGACTTGGCTTCATGAAGCTGTTGTGAATTTCGAACTATTCCCTTTTTCTTATGATGTGGTCCGCTGCGATAGAAAGTTTGATGTAGTCCGTTGCTCCAGGGGTGGTGGTGTATTAGTTGCATTTACTGATTGTGCAACTAAAATTGTATCTCATATTCCCAGTCTCTCAGAACCACTCCAAGTCAGTAAACTTACAATACCTGCTCAAGTACTGAGTTTATTACAAATAACTGTAAGCTTTCACAGCCGGTGTCTGAATTTGTACTAGCAGTACATATTTCAAATTCACTGCGTTTATTACTGGACAAACACATTACAAATGCACTTATGATAGGAAGAATGTAAAGATTAATGAGCTGCAGGCAACTTATGATGACTAGGCATTGTCATGTCCATTTGCTACTTACATTGACAAAATAGAGATGATGGTATTCTTAGGACTACTATATCTAACCGGGGTGAAGATTTCAATTTGCTCTTCGTATCCGATGACATTTTTCGTACAACCATGATCCTAAATAAATTCAGCTCCCTAATTGCAGCCTTAAGATTTGTTGATCCAAACACTAGGCAACAGCGTATTGCAAATGGAGATAGACTAGCTGTAATCTCAGAATTCCTTGTATCGATTTACTAAAACCTACAGTGTTAATTATTCATGTGGAGAATATGTAACTATGTTAGACGGTTTGCCTGGAAAATATGTATTCCGTACGTTTATGAAAATCAATCCTGAAAAATATGGCATTAAAATAATGTGCTTATGTGACGCCCGTACACAATATTTAGTTAATGCATTTGAATATATCGGAGAAGAAAATAATACAGAGAAGCCAGCAAAACGTTCCGTTGATAATTTCACAAAAATTGTAAATTCTGACTTCATAATATGTAAAAGAAATAAAATCATTGCCTTTTTTAACAACAAAGATATTGTACTGGGACACTGAATCACCCGGTATATTTCAAATGCCTGTATTATTACAATTATCTTTAAATGTTTTAGATACATGTAGCTCTGAATGTCAAATATCACAAGCTGCCTTAAATATAAGCTTTGTTAAACACATAAATAGATTTTTCTAGCCAAGTAGGTCTCAGTAAATAACGTAGCCAAAATTTAGTCAAGATGAGATATTACATATTTGGAAATGGGTATAATGTGTCAGAATTTGAATGTTAAAAAATACTTGCAATCTGGTCATGTAAAGTTTCTTGTAAATCTAGTATTAACGAAGCTAGGCCATATTTTTCTCAGAACATATTTGAAAATGAGCAAAATCTATCAGAATTTGAATGGTTAAAATCCTTTAGCTACTTAAAGCTTCTTCTTGGCCTCATTGCAAAGAACACTTAACATTTTGTTGTTATTTTGTAAATTCAATTTTTTGTTTTTGCGTTATTTTGTAAATTCAACATTTTTATGTGTCTTATTTGTAAATCTAACATTTTGTTTGTTTCATTTTCGTATAAAATAAATTCAATTTTTCATTTATTGTTGTTTTGTATAAATTCATGTCCTTATGTCCACTGCGACAACCGGGCTTTCCGGGACAGTAATATTTTGTTGCAGTGGACATCAGGACTATATTATTTTTTAATAATAATGTATCTCACGTACCTACTTTTGCGCGATACGCCTCTGACGTTGCACCTCGTCGACGTCGAACCTTACTTAGGTTCGACAAACGTGTGCTACGGCAGAAGCGCCGAGATGGGATTTAGGTCGATGCGAAGCCAGTGGAGAGTTTAGTCATTCGATAGGCGTGGAAGTGAATTATCGATTTATCGGTGTGCGTCTTTTAAGACATGCATCGTCGTAAGCGAGGTTTACCATTAGCATCGCATGTGAATAAATATATTAGCCATTTTCCTGAGTTGGAATATACAGGTATTATCATTCAGTGCAAAATTTGTATTATACGATTGATAGGTCGCGATACATTTTACTGTAGAAGACATATTAATTCAATTACAAATTTATGAAATTTCCATAAACTATTCTACAGTTGTGCAAGCTATATCGCTGTTACAAAACAGTCACTCATCTTTACGAGACTCATTAAATACCTTAGACAATTTACAAGCCGCTGTAGAAAGCTTGACGGATCCTATAGGACTAAATGTCGCTCAAAAATTTCGTGCAGTTTTAAATAAAAATCCTGATTTGTAAAAGGTTCGGTCTATTACTGAATATAAAGAATGCACAGAAGAGATAAAGGAATAACTGAATTACGCAAATCCTAGTTCGCTAGATGTAGAACGATCATTTTCGAAATACACGAAAACGTTTTCAGACCAACGTCGAAGGCTAAGTGAATTGACAATGGAAGCGTTGCTTATGTTGCAGCTTTACGTGGCTTACCGGGGCAGTAGTATTTTTTCGCAGTAGACATCAAGACGTCAATAAAAGGTAAGAATATATTATTTTTTAATAATACTGTATCTCACGTACCTACTTTTGCGCAATACGCCTCTGACGTTGCACTCGTTTGTCGAACCTTACTCATAATTCATAATGTACGCATGTATTTCAAATTCGTCAACGCACAAATTAAAAATATCTTTAATAGTCATTTAAATATCTAGCTACGTACTGTGTTTAATTTAGAGAGCAACCGAGTAAGCGAACAAATATATAAGCATTATTTACATCTAAACGTATGCAATTGGTCCTGCTTCTTCACAAGGAAGATACATACGCCGAAGCGGACAACTAGCGGCATTGTTTTTTGAACCAGAACGTAACACTAATATTAACGAAAATATACTGCAGGGTAAAATTTGAGATACATATTTTGTCTCAGAAGAGTAATGTCTTTAAAAGCTATTATGATATGTTAGTAGTTTGCTTAGTACTCTGTTATTGCTTGAATGCTAGCGTTGGTATATTTAGAATAATATGTAGCAAAAACTACACCACCGCTTTATCTTTAGAAAGTAATATATATTCGTATAGGATATAAACAAGTACCACTGCTGTAGGAAAACCAACAAAGCAAGTTACACAAGCCATCTCTCCTAGTAACCAAGAATTTAGTTGTAAGGGAACTTATTGGAACAAGAAATGCTAATCAGTTACTTATATCCATAAGACAGAAACTATGTCATAATTTCCCACAATTAAAGGATACTTTAAAAGACAAACGTACAAAATAGTTTACAACAAATTTACTCCCGATAGTAGCTATAAATTATTTCATAAGCTGTAATACTTTTGTCTCTAATCCAAATAGGTGTTCATCGCAGATATCTGGCGCAATAGCTCTCATCGATTTCGCCAAAGTACATAGATACTCCGTATTACTCCCACTAGGTCCTTTCGAACTTACAATTTGCTGAGCAATGCTATCCAAATCTGCCTCGCCAGCATATAACGCGTTATCAGCCATTCCAACGTAAAGTGTTAATTCACGTGGTTCAAGATCATCTTTCGGATAGAACATGGTTTGTATTCGTTCATATCCACCTTTCTCGCGATAATCCAGTTGTTTCATTATTTCATCCTTTTTTTCATCTTTGATTTCGTAAGCCACACCCCAAACGCAATCTTCATTATTATTACTTGGAACTAGAGTCACGACTCTGCCTGGATTGTCTGGGGTGCCTCTATGATCAATGCTGTATTGGTAGAATCTCCTATGAAAACCTTTGACATGTCCAATCAATTTTTGTTCGAATGGAAATTCAACTTTCCAAAGTAAGGAGCCATAGCCGAACACCCACATTTTACTGAGCAAGAGTATTCATGCTAAATTTGCTATAAAATGTTCAAAAGAGATTTAGTGCGATTTCTTACATTTTTAGAAATTATTGAAATGATATACGATACGAATTGTAATTGTCAAAAATGACATCATAAATTTAAGACGCCCACCATAGAATTTTATAATAAAATTACAAGATAATGTAGATTACTGCAGTTAATCTGAAAACAATAAGGATATGAGCGAAACAGTTCACTAAAACCCTTACCATAATACTTAACCCGTACTGGACGCATGTTTCGACAGCCAAGCTATCATCATCTTAATCATCATCTGAATTCAGTTTTACTGCTGATGATGATAGCTTGACTATCGAAACGTGCGTCCAGTATGGGTTAAGTACTGTGGTAAGGGTTTTAGTGAACTGTTTCAGTGTTCCAGTGCCACAGATTTAGAGTATCCGATTAATAAGGATATGACATTTCATATTTTTAATGCTCTCTTTAAGTACGATTATTTAACTGGTGGGAAGTTGAGGCTTTGCTGTGGCCAATAGAAGAGATTGAGTAGTATCTTAAAACTAAATTTCACGTATTTCTTTTGAGTTCTAAACCATCCAATTATAACTAATCGCATGATCAGGCTTTACCACACATGATTGAAAGTGTTTCAGTGAATTTAAAAGCAAAGCATATGTCTCCTATCTAAATCTTTTTACCCAGCTGTTGTATACACATCCATGCAACAGTCTAATATAATATACTTGACATTTGCATGTACTTAATCTCTTGTTTCCTTTCGTAATTACTCACCGAAACCCGCTCATATACATCAATCGCCATCACCAGTCGGCGAAAGGGTATTTCGCATACGCCACTATCTGCACCTTGCATCTACACGAAAACAGCGTGTATTTCCAGGAATGTCCCTGTTTGTCGCCGGTCCCCAACGCCATCGTTACCCCCGATAAGAACGTGAAGTTATCGGTCCTTTATCGGGGTTTGGGTCACGTGTCCGACCGTATGATTGCGGAGGTCCCAGTCTTGTTATTTCATGCAAATCAGCGCCGCAAAGAGAGTTAGTCAATCGAGACCTGTGGTCACGAGATCACCGGGATTTCCGGGGCTGTATAAATATGATGAAATTGCGGACGACGCGAGTGCATCTGGGAAAACATGTTTTTAACGGATTCTCGACGACGATGGAGCGGATGATCATACATTAAACCGACGTACGAACAAGTTTGGGGATGTAAAATATGTATGGGCATGTTGGGGAGATGTGATATCGCTTTCGGTTAATTTATATACACTATGTTCCATAATTCGATTAACGTACAATAAGCAACATTTATTAGCACATTCTCAAAAACTACGTTTAAACACTAGCAGCTTCCACTTTTTTGTAACGTATTAAACAGTGTGCCCACCAATGAGTGTGAGTGGAAGATAATCCCTTCCCTGAATAATTTAGAGAAAAAAGTTTTCAAATAAAAGTGATTGATGTTCTGATCAAAGACCATGAAAGAGTTGTTTCTGATCTTAAACTCTCGTTTCGTGAAATTGAGGAAAGTATTGGGTGTAGTGGATACTTAAGTAGCGTTCACATAAGGTACCGCGAAATTATCGTTAGGATTAGCGCGAAATTATCGTTAGGATTAGCGCGAAATTATCGTTAGGATTAGCGCGAAATTATTTGCAATATTCCGCCGTAATTCTTAAAATAACTTCATGACATATTGACAACTGACATCTCGGTTTACTTTGTCGTATAATAATCTTAATTTGTCTGTTAATAATTTCTTTTGTACTCAGAAACGTTACATACTGCGTTTATTTCCAGTTTCTGCAATAATCATGACAAACAAATTTAAAAATACGTATAAAAAGAGAAGATGTTGGCGGATACGTCCCATCAACACTCAAAAGAAATTGATTCAGGATATCTTAGATCATAATCCTGATTCCTTTTTCTTATATGCAGTAATAAATGTTGATTTATTTTAACATTTATTGAAAATAGTAGAAAAAAGTCAACGGTCTGTCAAATATTTCCAGAAACATTTGAAACACTGTGAACTGTACTAAAGCCTATCTACTTCTTAACAACATGAGGTAGTCTCCTAATTGCGTAGGTGCTATAGAAAGCATGCACATTCATATAAAACAACCTAACAATTCTGGGCTTTTTATATTGCAATTATAAGAAAACTTTTAGTATTTTAGTTGCTGTATGCCATGCAAAGAAGAATATTAGAATTATTATTTTCTTTAAATTATTTTTCACTTTTGTGCAATTTTTATTTTGTCACATATTTTCAACATTCCTGTATATATTCTTTTGGGCCGATAGTGTATAACTTACCGATTAATCGCTCTAGAGCTTGTGCAACACTCTATTTTTAAATTGTTCTTATCTTCCCATGTCATGTAAACGGTACGATGTCACAGAAACGGTACGTCACCCAAATATTTAGTATATTAGGCCATGCAGAATTTCATTCTGCAAGGGTTCTCTCCTGAATGACCTCTTCACCGACGGTATTCATATTGTCTAAACGCTCTTAACTCACGGTATTCTTTATATTATCTGAGTTCCCTTAACTCACCGACAGTATTTTGTATATTGTCTGAGTTACCTTAATTCACTGACTAAAATTGTTACCAATTGAATTCTCTTAACTTGCTGACGGTAATTTATTTCTATATTGTTTAAATTCCCTTAATTCACTGGTAATAATTTGATATGCCGAGCTGTACATTTACACTGCACGAAAGAACGCTTCTCATACATTATTTTAAACGGCCACCTGTGGTCATTTCCTTCACATTATATTATAGTATTTCTTAAAGTATCTATCGAAATAATAAATAATTTCTAAATAAATATATATTTATAACGGCAATCAATGACAAGTACAGTTTTATTATCGTCTTTTAATATCTTTATTATTAACTGTCTCAATTTGACCACATACATAAAACCGATTCTATTTGTGAAGAAATAAAATATAAAAATGTAAAAAAAATGGGGGTATGGGGTACCCGGTCCCCCGTTATTAATTTTTCCCGAAAATAATTCACGCCATCCTTTAAACTATGTAATATATTTTATTTGTGAAAAATAAAGAAAAAAAAAGAGGGAACGGGGTACCCGGTCCCCCGTTATGAATTTTTCCCGAAAATAATTCGCGCCATCCTTTAGACTATGTAAAATATACTTTATTTATGAAAAATAAAGAAAAAAAAATGTTTTTGAGGGGGGGGGGGTCCCGCGTTATAATTTTTTTCCGAAAATAATTCGCGTCATCCTTGGGACTATGCAATTTACTTCAAATTATATTCTAAAAAGAAAAAGATATCTGTTATAATTTTCGAGATATTTACACAAATAAAAAAACATAAAAATTTTTGGAGGGGGCTGTACCCCCAAATCGGCGAGATACGCTAGGTAAGAAAAAAATGGTATTCTTATACTAAGGTACTCTTTCAGTCTGTGCAGTTTCATCGAAATCGAGAAGTGCGGGTTGCTGGTGTTCCCTTGTAAGTACAGTAACTATAAGACCGAAAAAATATAGTTTTTGAATTAGAATACATTAAGGTAGACGTTTCCTATTTATGCATACTGTATATTCTGAAATAAACACTATTATTATTATACATACGTATTTTAGGGACAATCTGAATCGCCTAACATTTGAAGGCAATTGGTTTATGTTAACAACACAGGTTTGGCGAGACCAGTGGCAAAATGGATAAAAACATCAAAAACATATACACGATATCTATATCATATAACTCTTAGTAATACCATTAAAATTAAATACAAGTGAGTGGCGATTTAAAAAGTTGCCATAACAGTACGTGCAACTATTACCATCACGATCACCTCCTACTAAGTTAAAAGGAGCGGTACGACGACATTACAGAAGAGATGAGAGCGCCGACGATATATTGACGGGAACGGCATGCATCGGCTTGTTTGACATGCTGCGGTGATTCCGTTCCTTCATATCGGATCCCTCGTCGTGCGGTTAATGACTACTGAAGCGGTTACATATGACTCCTCTGTTGCGTGTCCTGACTCCACTATTTGCTCTGAGCGCATATCATATGCGAATACACATACGTTCACAGCTTCATACGGAGCGAAAACTGGTTCCATTCGGTCGATATACACACGTATAATGTATGTATGTAGTACATACATGCCGATTTCGTCAACGCGATTCCACTCTTCCGCGTACCTTCGTCGCCGACGGCGGAAAATCATCCCGTAAATGAAGCAATTATAATGTAGGTATGTAATTAAATCCAAATAATATTCTCGCTACGATGCTGCAGAACGTTTGAAATCGTTTGCCGAACGTTTTGGAACCCTAAATGGGTTGTTCGGTTCGTACACTTTCAGTAAATATCATTAACATGAAAATTACATCACTTTTTTGATTTTACTTGGTCCAGTATACAGAAAAAAAAAATGTAGAAATTAACAGTAAAAGTGCTCTACAGTAATTCCGGGAGAATTGCCCCATGTAAAAAGGAAGGTTATTAAGAAAATATCTGTAATAGGCCTTGTTAAAATAAATAGAAGATAACATGACAAATATCATAAACTTTCATATAGAGGGTGTAGCGTTTAAACCGTTGGTTAGCCGATTACTGGAAATGATTACAATCTGACTGCTGAAAATTTGACATCGAGAATTTTTTATACTGATCTGAATTACTTCCGGTTATAATGGAAACGAATGTCGCCTTGCTTATTTTAAATAGAACACCCTGTATATTTTTTCTAATTTAATAATAAGTTCTGTTAAGGTTTCCCCCATAACAATTAAATAAACTGAAAATAAACAAAATTTTATCAAATGTGTTCAAAATTTCCACCGCTCGCTCCTAATTTGTAAATTCTTTTTAAAGTACCTAAATTATTCATTATCACGCTTTTCTATTTGACAACGGAGATCTGATGTTTCTATTGAGAAATGTCAAATCGTCCACCGGCTTCTTAAAAAAATTAACAAAATAATAAAAATATACGAATTATAATTAACCAATGCTGGAAACAAAGGACAACTGTAACGATGGAGAACACTGATACAGAAAGTATATATGCAAAAAGAGGGATTAGACAGGGAGACGTTCTGTCCCCCATAATCTCCCCCCTCATTCTCAAGCGGAGGAGTTAGCGGCAGTAGATGGCACAAGGTTACCGATGTGGTTAGTTACGGGGTAGACTGCAGTATGTGCGGACGATCTTAGAGAGAATTTCTGGAGTACTTATTTTTCGTTTCTTTCATTTCATCAGAATCTGTTTTTATTTTCGTCTTTAGAATTTCTTATTAATTTCGTCTAAACTTCGTAACAACAACAAATTAAATATGCAAAACTTTAATTTCCAGGCGACCTTGACTTCAAATTATTACGCGCTTTTCGCACAGTAGGTCTACATCCCGACATTGTTCGAAGGATACTAGCACGTCCCGCATTGAATTGCTTTCACTCAATCCCCTCTACTCTCTCTCGCATGTCCGGCGAGAGAGCGAGGAGATACCGATATAGCTAATTTCTCATTTTCCCAATCGGTATAGTGAAGCTACATTTCAGGAAGCATTATCAGAGAAAGAACACGATATATCAATAAACGGAAAAATTTTGAATAACATACGATTCGCAGATGATACTATTATCCTTGCAGACAGCCATTGAATCATTACAACATCTAGTAAACAGAACAAATGAGTATACAGCATTAGGCAGGGTCTAAAAATAAATGTGAAAAAAACTAAGTTTATGATTAATACAAAGAAACAACATATAACAGGAAACTTAACGATAACAGGAACGCAATTGTACAGGATTAACAACTATAAATACATATCTAGGATCCTGGATAGATGACGGCAACGACCAAAGAAAGGAAATAAGGGTGCGAATTGAAACAGCGAGACAATCATTTATGAAAATGAAAAAGATGTTCACTAACCAGGACTTCTCTGTGGAACTCAGATTAAGAGCCTTGAGGTGTTATGTGTTCTCTACTTTATTGTATGGGTGGAAAGCTGCACATTAAAAGCGGAACATATAAAGAAGCTGGAAGCATTCGAAATGTGGTGTTACAAACGAATTTTAAAGATTCAGTAGATTCAGCGAGTTACAAATGCCGAAGTGTTAAGACGTCTAAAAAAGGACCATGAAGTCATATAGAACATTAAAGTAAGAAAGCTGGAATATTTACGCGGTATTACCAGAGGTGAGAAGTATGAAATAGACTCATCATACAGGGAAAGATCAAAGGTAAAAGAAGCATAGGAGGGAGAAGGATTTCCTGGCTGAGGAACCTTAGAGAATGATATAATTGCAGCTCAATAGACCTTTTCAGTGCGGCGGCCAATAAGATACGAATAGCTATGGTGAGAACCAACCTCCTATAGGAGAAGGAACCGTACAAGAAGACGAAAGAGTTTACAATACTAAAATCGCTATATTGGATATTTTCATATAATGAGCAGAATGTGTTAAGCATTCGTTTTGTCTTACAGTGTCTCCTTAAACTTCTCATACTAAAAGGATTCACAACATGAAAAGTTGAAAACTTTCTAAAGTGGCACCCTAATTAAAAGCTACGGGACAACAGATCAATACAAGATACAACCAGTATTACGATACTCTACTTAACGACCTTGGGCATAAGAGAACATTTCGAATTGTAACTTTTTTCTCGAGTAGTAATCCGCTTCTGTTTGCAAAGAGGACAACGAAGAAGACAATTGACGTGAGAGTGTATGTAGCTTATAGACGTCGCGTTCAGGATGGAGAAGACAATAATTGACGAACGTGAGGAATGCGTTGAACACTCTACACACAATATAAGTACGTAGAAAGTGAGAGGCGCTTCGAACAATGATGACAACATTACGGTCGTCCTCACGCGTAAGTAACGCGCACAACAACGGATCCCGAGGAGAATTTTATTCGTCAACGCGGCGTATATACGGCGACTAATTTTAGCTTTGTTAATAGTTCGAGGATGAAGTTTACGCCTTAATTATTGCTGGGATTTATTAAATTGATCTTGTCGCCTCTTTCATCATCATTGTCTCTTCCTATTCCTCGACTTCCTTTACAGCTAGACGGCGTTTTGCATCAGTAAGGCGTGAAAAGAACGCTCGACTCATCAATTATCATTAGCCCGCAACGTGTTCTTGTCGTCGAATTTTCATAATTAGCTCGGCGGTAACAGATCTCGTTCGTTCGAGTGCTACCGCATCGCCCATTGTGCTGTTCTGAGGGCTTAACGAACGGTCCCGGTTGTTAAAATATTTGTTTTCAATGGGCTCGGCGGTTACTGGTGCGAACCATTCTGACGCGGTTAATTATTTCGCACCTCACTTCTATACTGTCTGCGCATCTCACATCGACTTCCAATACATAAACGTACCGCCGGTATACATGTATTCGTGTGAATGTATAGGATAGCGGGCATTTACCACACCGTTGCTACTGTGTGTGACGATTCTAACTTTACACAATTGGCTGCCGAAAACAATACGTGATACCATCGATACGTTCTGGTCTTGGATAAGGGATCGTTGTCAAACGAAAACTCTACCGTCCCGGTCTTCTCCCAACGCCGACGGTTTGCGATTGTGCTCTCGAAAATTAGTAATTTCATCGCATTATATGCAGAAGTTGTCTGAGTTAATATTGAGACGTATCATAGTTACTAAATTCTGGATTTCAATTAGGTACCCTATCAACATGTAACCTAATGTGGAATTTGAAATATAAAAAAATAATATATTAGACAGAGTATGCCTTCTACAAGCAAACATTTCAGTGGAATTGAAAACAATGTGAAAAAAAGGGTGCCCTCGCACTTCCATACGTTGCTACACTTTAATTTGCAATCCCATTGAAAATGCATATAACCCCCTTATTTTAGCGTATAGCAACCTTATTCTAACGGATTTCCAGATCCTAACCGCCTTCAACTGACGCGTAATCATCGTATTTACGTCGTACCAAAATGTGCTGCATGCATTCACTCTTAATGTTTTATTTCCCAAGATAAAATGATTAATATTGCTGTATATATATTTCTAGAATTACGATAGTGGTATTTTGGAAACTACAATTCTCTAGCCTACTATAAATGAAAAAACAATTTAAAATTAGTAAATACTTTTTTTATTCATTCGATGTACTCTCCTTTCAAAGTTATACAGTTATTAGAGCGATCCTGCAACTTTTGTAAATCCCTTAAATAAAATATTTCTTCTTGCTCCGCAAACCAACTCTCGACAGCTTCTGTTATTTCTTCGTTCGAAGAAAATTTACGTCCTTTCAAACATTTCTCCATTTAAGGAAACAAATAATAGTCGGACGGAGCCAGGTCCGGCGAATGAGGGGGATGCTCAAGAATTTCGAACTCCAAATCATGGATTGTGTTCATCGCAATGCACTATTTGTGTGCAGGCGCGTTTTCCTGAAAAAACAAAACACCTTCGGACAATTTATCAGGTCTTTTTTCAATGATTTTTTCTCGCAGAGTTGTTAATAATGTAGGGTAGTATTCTCCAGTTATTGATTTGCCTTTTTCTAAATAATCAACCATAATGCCTCTACGAAAATCCCAAAAAAACTGAAGCAAGAACTTTTCGGGCGGATTTCTGCACCCGAAACTTCTTAGGGCTTGGCGAACCAGAATGCCTTCATTCCATCGACTGTTGTTTTCTCTCTGGGTCGTAAAAATAGAGCCAGGTCTCATCCATGGTAATAAGGCGATTAACAAGATCAGGGTAGTTTTCAAACCGAGCGCATAAGGAGCGCGACGCTTCCACTCTTGCTCGCTTCTGATCAACATTCAAACATTTAGGAATCCATTTTGCCAAAATTGTTTTCATGTCTAAATCGAAGTGAATTATATGACGTACACGCTCACATGAAATCTTCAATGTCTCAGATATACGTTTTACCTCACTTCGACGATCTGACAAAATCATGTCGTGAATTGCATTGATATTTTCGGGGGGTGGGCACAGAAATCGGTCTTCCAGGTCTTTCGTCATCTTCAACCGAAAATTTACCCCTCTTGAATGCGGCAACCCAATTTTCTACGGTCGCGTAGGAAGGAAGGAAGGAAGGAAGGGCAAGTGTTTTAAACATATCTTCGTAAATCTTAATGATTGGCCGATATTCCATTTTATCGATTTTCACAATATCGGTGGACATGGCTTTTTTGAAATTTTATCACACAGCAATGCGTTTACTTTTCTCACTCAAATTTTACAGTGACATTTCAACTGAGTTGTTTGTTGCTATGGCAACGAAAATTCGTTTTGACAATTTTAAACTATCTAGGCTAACTATTTATCAAAATATCCTCGTACATCGTGAGATTCAGGATTCAATAAGATACTCATTAATTAGTCATTTCATCTAGGAACCGATCGTTGTACGTACAGCTTCTATGCCGCCGGATATAAGTTATATCCAGTCTACTAATAGCAATAATCTTAATATATGATATTTATGTTGAATTTCATTCACAGGTAATCACGTTAATTAGCAATTAACCCTCCTATTCACACACGTCAGGCAATACGTAATATCAAACGCATTTTATTCTCGCATTTCATTTGTGTCTGCGTCACGATGGGCGAAGCCGTCGTAGTTACTTAAGAATCTTTATAAGGAGCGAAGTTTTCGCTTTGAGACGGTTAGTCGCATATTCCAAGTCCGTAAGCGGGCAGAGTTGCCCACAGATCTGCAGCCTTTGCGTGCTACGCATTTGCCAAGTGGCATAATACTTCTGTGTGATATATAGCACTCAAGGCATCTTTTCTGTCGATCTTTTTGGTTTGAGAGATTCTTGGAAGTTTGAGAAGATCATCCAATGTAGGTATTGTGGTACGGATATGATATTGGTATTCATTCCGGATCCCAATTAGCACCCCACAATAGTTCCGAGCCTACCGTCATCTAAATTACTTCCATCCGA
This sequence comes from Dynastes maya, assembly GCA_029619315.2. Classification (NCBI taxonomy): domain Eukaryota; kingdom Metazoa; phylum Arthropoda; class Insecta; order Coleoptera; family Scarabaeidae; genus Dynastes; species Dynastes maya. The sequence goes on along the minus strand of JAROYE020000009.1, from coordinate 11,815,647 downwards.
CTGAACCGACAATTTATCGACCGAGCATGTCAATCGTACCTTTGTTTATGTGAGTTAGTTTTAAGCTCTTATTTCTTTGTATAATACCACGAACTATAATTAGGACCATTTATTATCAGTTTAAGTAGCTTTGTATGCTATTTTTGTCATTTCCAGTTATGTATGATCTTCAATTATAGTTCGTATCATTTTAATACATGCTCGATCGAGTAGTTATTCTATTTAGTTAAGAGAATTAAAGTTACGCCTAACGCTACTACCGCAGAATAATTTACATATTTATTTGTCATTGCTATTAATATTCATATTTCACTTTGATAATTTTACATTTATTTTTAACACTTCATAGTTTCAAGTTTAAACTTGTTAAATATCTTAAATACATAATACACGTACGATGCCTTCTTACCTCTCCCCGAAAACTATGAATAGTTCCTGAGGAGATCTTTACCATCCAGAGGGGCGACCTGTTTGCATTCAGTGGTCGCCCAATCCATCGTCTTGTTACCCAGGAGTTCGAATACATTCGCATTTCAAGATTTCTTTGGGTCTGTCCAATGTAACAAAGTTCACACTTATCAATTTTATAGGTACCAGATCATTAGTTTTTGTCTATTGTGTCAAGCTTATTTGAACCTAGAAGGTATTTCAAAGTACAACGGTTGCAGAAAACGGGGATCAAATTGAATTTTTTTAAAAAGATTTGTAAATTTATTCTCTAAATTGGTGTGGTAAGTTTTATGTATCTATATTTTAAATCGACATTCTTCGCGAGGAGTAAAGTGGTGACATTTTTGTCGTAAACGTTATTTTTTCATATATCATAGAAAAAATTTAGTTCTCTATTAAAATTGTTTTTAGATAATGGTATATTAAATAGTCTGTGAAAAAGACTATTGAAAGTTGATCTTTTGTATTTGTGGAAAGTAATGGAATCATTTCGGATGTAATTATTTGTGTGGGTAGATTTACTGCAAATCTCATGTTCTAAAGTGTTATCTTTTATCGAAATTAAAATGTCCAAAAAGGACACTTGGACTTTTGTTATTTTCCAATTTTTCTTCCAACTTTTGTTTTCTTCCAATTCATGTATAAATTTTATTGTTGGATATTGGTTATTAAGAGTAATGATAAAATTTTTGGGACGGAGAGGAGATGGATTTTTACTTCTTTTTTATTTACACATCGTTTTTATTAGAAACCCCCTTATTATCGTCGCTGCAGTGAAAATGATGTGGTTATTAAGATATAAATGTATGTAATTAGGCTGATGAGTGTTCATTTGAAATTTTATCTCGGTCGTGATGGGTCGAGATAAGGATAACGTCTCGATACATGATTAGAAAAGTCGTAGGAATGGTTCCAAAAGCACGCACAAACAACAAACAAGTTGTCCTCTCATTCTTTCCAAGTCCTATACATAGGGACGAATAAGCGAAGTAGACGATAGGGACATTCTCCCGTGCCTGGTCTCCTCGGTCTTGATTTACAGCCCCAATTCCTCTTTATTTCTCTCCCGGCTCGATCGAGACGCGGGGGTCGTTTTCTTATTTATCGAATGAGAATCATTTCCGATTGATAGCACGTTAAAGGCTCTTTTACTTGTGTAGTGCGCCGCATCTGCCCGGCGTGTAACGATTTCACGTACCTATCGGCTTCCTTCTTTCGTCGTTTTGCATCAGGTTTTTTTTTGCTCGGTTTTCCAACCGTTTTCGTATAGTTTACACGAAAACCTCGGTAAAGTTTTCCAATGGAAGCGAACAGTCGCGGGTATTTCCACCGTTCGCTTCCACAGATTCAGTTCGATCGCGCGATAGACGCTGCGAGATAAAATCGGCGAAATACCTCAACTTTTAGCGTAATTAAAAATATACAAGTTACGAACGAACGGGACTGCAATAAGGATTATTGCGAGAACGACGACGGTTGTTGTAAGCGAATTTCCATTTTGAAACGTCTTAGTTTAATGATTAAGCGAAATGGGTTTCTGCACGATTCTTTGTTTTTATTTTTGTTTTCTTTTTTCGTTGTGATTTATTTTAAGTTTAGTCAATAAAGAAGATAACAAACATTACTAGGGAAATAGAATGACTATACAATGAAGAATAAGCACACTATTTTGATAGCTGTTAGCAACGCCCTCAACACTCAACAGTTCATTAGCAAACGGCTAGACAACAGGAAGGACAGGGCTGAGTTAATAATAAAAAAGTGTATCAGTAATCTATTTTCAAAATGGGCGCCACGTAATTTGTTATATGAATAACATGGATTACAAGCATTCAATTGTTGTCGTTGTAGTTGTCGTTTTATTTGGCTGTTTCAAGAATTCATGGATTCCCATTGTCAACCGTACTACTGTAAGTGAAAAACAAATTTAATTCTAGCATGCCTCTTCTATTCCTACTCTTGAGAAGATATTTACAAGTACCTACTTTTGCCGCCTATACCCCCTAAAACTAAAACATGCGAAATATCCGGAAAATAAACGAAAAGGTCTCTTGTCTGAGTAGCACAAAACGTAAAACATGTGGCCGTCTTACCCTAATAAATCAGTAGGAGTTGAGTAGGCCAGTAGTCCTTTGTCTTTATTCGCAAATTTGTATTCATTTTTATATAAATAATTTCGTAAGCGTCTAATTCCCGCGGCCAGTTACGTTCCTAATCAATTTTAGGTTTTCTAAAGTGAAATTTCTTACATAATGCTTATGTTGGACTTTATTAAGGATGCAATCGACATCTATAGAAAAGTAAGAATTTAAGTTCTTTATTGCCTTTCCATTGTCTTTCCAAAAACGTAAAAATATATAGAATGTTCTATTTAAGATAATATAGTAAGATTTACGTAACTTCCGGTGGCACCCGAAAATAAATATTTGAGGACCTCATTTATTACATTGGGCTGCTAATTTTGTTTCTAATACTAAAATACGCATACATTTTTGAAAGTGATGACTTCTTCTTTTCAAATTTCTAAAGAGCCCACCAAATTTCCGTTGTTAGTTCATACATTTCACTTTAACTCAGAAGTTAATGCCCACAGGCATGCACAGCATTTTCTCCCGGCTTGAATTTAATAAATACCCTCGTGACTGTGTAACAGATGAAGTTTCGCCGCTTCGCAAATTGCAGAAATAAGCATAGCTCTCGCACTGTCCGAGAGAACATTAGTCCCTCACCACCCTCAACCCGCATGACGATCGCGTCACCCCTTCGATGCCCATTTCGACCCCGCGTGTATAAACACACGCCGTCGAGTCAAGATTGCGGGCCGAATGACCTAGCGTTATAATTTCATTAACGTGGACTAGATAAATGAGCTTCCTCCGTTAAGATGCGGTGTGCAAGATGAGCATCGGCAGGCAACAGCCTGCAATCCGCTTAACGTCGAACGACGCCATCATTTCGTTTCGAACGAAAACACAAACATACACACAGAGGCTAGCCTGTGCGAGCAAGAGGAAGAAAACGAAACATGACGATGGCACTCTTGAGGAATATAATAAAAGAAAACAAGAAATAACCATAAGTTCCGGGCGTTTCTAGATGAGTTGCAGAAGTTGGACAATGTCGTTTATTAAATAACAGGCGCGCACAACGTCCTACTCGTACGACAAGTGCCGCTCGGCCTCGAAGAAATGGAAAAGAGGAGCAGAGGCATTATGAAATTGTTCGTTATAAGTTTTCGCCCACCACTCATCGGCATCACGAACGATATATGGATTATATCGTTTTTATTTATTTTCGGTCGTACATCCGCTGGAGTTGACATTGCTTAATGCTATCCTAGACGATAGGCTCTTATTGGAAATGAAAACGCTTTCAATAAATCCGGCTTCTTTTAATATTAGTTCAAACGAACTAAAGGGAACATTACTAATTCCTTAATTAACTTTTATTCATATTGATATCCAGAGTCAAATATGTTTTCTAATGGAAACAATTTTCGCAATTTTTTTTTTTGCAGAAGCAAGGCACGGCAACTCAAGCAATCCAAGCTGAAATATTTGGACTGACATATCGTTTCATTGTTTTCTAATGAAAGTTAAAGAAGTGTGTAACATGAATTCAAAAATATCATATGCACCTGCATATGAAGGAAGAAGAAGAGATACGTTTAATACAGAAACTGATCACATTTTGTAGAAAACAATTGCCTTTAAAAATAAAATTAAAACCTACAAGCAACTTTAGGTTAGATACCTAGCCATATCATTGTTATTTATAAAAAGAATATATCTAACTATACCACCTATAAAATTGGAACCAGGCTCAGAAGAAATTACTTTAAAAAACCTATCAAACGTAGCATAAATAACAACGCTTGTTGTAAAAGACTTTGCAACTACATTCCTAAATCAAAAACTGTGTTATAAAGTGGGAAAAAAGTGAATATATGCGTAATGATTTGTAACCACCTAAATAGGAACAATAAAAACAATATGCATTTGTCACCACATTTATATTACGCAGCGACCTAGGCTTGGATTTGAGCGCTATTAATTAATACCCTTACTATTTCTATTTTGAGTATCTTTATAATTAGAGCGAAATAATCGAAACAGCGGCTTCACCGGAATAGCGGGCTGTGTGCGAAAACCTATTTTCACTTTGTCAGCGCCCGCGTATTTATTTTTCGTATACTTCAGTAAACGGAAGCGTTGTGTTTTGTGTTACGTGTTATTAATTTTAAATGTGTAATGTGAATAAGGCTAAAAAACCACCTTTACACACAGTAAATAAGCGTAACTGCGACTTTCCGAATTTGTTCTACGATGGTGCTAAAATAGTGTAAAGTGTGCGAGAAATATTTGATGTGCTGAGACAAGGCGGACTGTAACAAACATGTAAATACCGAAAACTGCCTTTATTTTCGATTTACTTGTCATGATGAACCTGTAATTTGTCATTTCGATTACTCGAAAAAGAACCGTTTCAGAACTTTTGGTATAAGTACAACCCCGAGTTGAAGTTTGTTTTATTTGTACGCGAAGACGTGGAAAAGAAAATCAAATCTACATTAAAAGATCAACTGCTTTAGTTACGTGTTGACGAGACAAGAAATTGTAAAAGAAATTCTATTTTAAATGTTATAGTACGTCTATTGGACTCTCATAAACCGACATTTCCACTGTTACTAGCTAGCAAAAGATTGGAAAAGTGTACTGGCGCAGCAATTGTGTCTCAGTACGTTAGAAAACTTTCAAGTCTCACCACGCCAAATATTGATGTTTATGAACGATGGTGCTGCGACAATGCGCCCAGTAGGCCGTTCTCTTCTTGAACAGGATTGCAAGTGTTTACATGTTACGTGTAAAGTGCGCGTTTTACATCTTGTGGCAGAAACTATTCGACAATGTTCACCCAAGGCAGATGCATTAACAGCAAGTACAAAAAAAGTATTTCTCAAATCTCCAAAACGTCTTCGTAAACCACCACAGCCGATTCTTGGGGAACATGGTTGCAGGCAGCTCTTTATTATGCTGAACATTTCAAACAAATAAAAGCTGTTATACTACAATTCAATTCTGCCGAAGCTGCAGTTATTAAGGAGATGTTTCCGTTGAAACAGAGTTACAAACTATTCGTAACAACTATAAAGAATTACGCGACACAATAGAAGAATTACAAAATATTACGTTGTCCTTAGTGGAGTCACTGCAAATAGTGGATGAAATACATACACTGCGTTTTAGAAAAGTTCGAGAATGTGTTAAAGAAAGATTTCGATTTTATCACATTAAAACAAATTTGTGACCTAGCTTTATTTATAATTATTGTCTTACTTTCGGTAATAATTAGAGCAACGCAACTGCGCTGAAAGCCAGTGGCGGACGCATAAAAGTTTACACAAAATAAATTAAATGTGATACGTGCTCAAACACTTACCGTCCTCCGTGAAATCACAAAATGGATAATGTCTATTTAATATTTGTAACATTAGATATGTTTCCAAAGTTGTTTCGGCAAAGTGAGTGCGGCGTGAAGAAAAAGTGTTTTTGTATGCCGAAAACGAACGTTCTACATCTAGTGACGTTATATTTGCGTAAGTAAAATAATCTTTCAAATAACTTAACGGTTCTGTTGACGCACCTTCACAAATTTGTCTTAATGTGCCAAAATCAGAGTCTTTATCTAAAACACTTTCAAACCTTTCTAAAACACAAACATTTCTTGCGTCTTCTATCGCGCATAGCTGTACGTGAACATGTTGCACTATTTGCAAAGATTCCACTAACGACAGTGAAGAATTTTGTAGTTTTTCTATCGCATCCGCTAGTCCCACGTAATTGTTCTGAATAATTTCCAAATCTGTTTTAACTTGACTATCCTGAAATTTCAATCGGCTTACCTTGACAGTCGCAGCTTCCTTTGGGTCGAATTCTAAAATCACGTTCTTTATTTTCTCAAAATATTTAAGATAATAAAATGCAGCCTCTAACCATGTTCCCCAACGAGTAAGAATAGGTTGTAATGGTTCAGGAATACCGGGGCATAGTCTATGAAATTCCCGAATACGTTTTGGGGATTTTACAAACACAGCTTTTGTATGTGCTATTAGAGCGTCTACCTCGGGATAACACTTTCTGATACTATCTGCTACGAGGCTGAGAGTATGCATTTTACATGTAATATGCAATAAGTTAGCACAATGTTTTTTAAGAGATCGACCTACAGCAAGCATGTTTGCGGCACCATCACTCATAAACATCAACATCAACATTGAAATTACTTCGGCAGTGCATTGTTATATTCGTCTGGAAGCTAGTAAAATTGAGGGTGACGGTCGATGTGGTTCCATTGTGCGTACCATTACATTAACCACAGAATGTTTTTTACGATCTGTTGTTTCGTCCACACATAACCACAGTTTTTTATCTTGCAACTCCGATTTAATTCTTTTCTCGACATGCTCACGAGCAGACGACACAACTCTCTGTAATGTTCTCTCACTTGGTAACTTAAAGTCCGAATATTCATTCCAAAACGAGACGTATGCCTTCTTCCTTAGTAAATGAAATGGTAAATTACATGCAATAAACACATAAATTAAATTTAAATTTGTCATAATCTCGTGTGGAATTTTTTTGAAACATGCCCTGCACTATTACGTGCCTAAACAATCACTTTTCGACCAACACATTAAATCTATTTTACACACTACACATTGAATTTTAGCGCCATCACACTTTAAATCAGGCATTTCTGCAATAAATTCTCTTATTGTGTCCAACTTTGGTCGTTTTCGCGACGTAGGAAACATTTTCAAAACAAACGTAGAACTACGATATAGTATACGACAGCGTAGATGCATACACAACAGATCGCTTCGGTCGCAGTATAGTGACGCTTATACCGAATTGTCCGGGCCGTGTTTATTTTGTGTAAACTTTTATGCGTCAGCCACTGGCTTTCAGCGCAGTTTGCGTTGCTCCAGTAATAATAATATCCACAGCCTTACATTTAATTTTGACAAAAGAAATCTACATTCCACGATTATTACGACTGTAATTCATCTGCTGTTGGTAGTAGGAGAATTCTGTTTAAGGTGACATACTTTTTTTTTAACTTTAAAGAGTATATTAAATAAATGTAAGCATAAGTTGTTAGGTGCTAGTTCATTTAAACGAAAGTAATACAGAAATGTATAAAAAAGAAATATAAAGTAACGGCGTTTTTCTAAGATATTACACTTCTGTCTAAAATGACCTACTAGACTCACATGCGAACAGCTTCATTCTGTCATCTTAAGTAGGATTTCCCTTATATTGATTAGCTGAAAGTTCAAAAATTAATTTAATCCAATTAATTTGACTTTGTATAGTTTCAGCGTGTTTTTGAAACTTGTAGCTGAATTCCTTTTTGCGAAATTCATAGACAAAATTTCTGCGCTATTTACTACGGCAAAAACATTTTAATTTCCAATTTTGTCATATACCTTAATTCACTTTCACAGTTGCATCCAACAGTCAATTAACCATTGTAACTCATACGTTGCGAGCTAAGAACGTCTACTGTTTCTAGGAACATAAATTGATTGATATTTAGCTAAATTACAGCTGTTTTAACGTATTATGCCATAACGAAAGCGTTGATATATTTTGTATATGTACTAAACTATAATTAGTAATTTAATGAAAAACGAAAGAAATGGCAATTACACAAATTTTATTAGAAAAAAAGTGATTGCAATATTATTTAGCTGCATGCCTTAGTTTGTAGCGCAGGTATATATGTAGTTCAACGTTTATATTTTCCACCCAAATCATGCAAGTTGTATAGCGGAATTTGAGTGGTTGGATTGTCTTCGAAGCCGGAAGACTCTCTCTCGGCTGCGTGGAATGTCTTACATTATCCTCGGCTATGTAGCAGTTAAAATTCTTAAGGCGAATAGTTGTGCTGGTCATCAGATTGCTGGTGTGCGGTCAGCGCAGAGTGCCATTTGGACGATGTGTCAAATATTTTGTCGTTTACAAAAGGAATGAAATACCACGATAAATTAACAAAAGGCAAGGAAAATTGCAGTTATCAAATCAAATTTATTAAATGAGAATTAATTATTAGCGAAATTAAGAAACTGCGAAACTTGTAAATTGAGCGATGATTGAAAAGTAATAGGTTAAAGTTTAATTTGTGTTAATTTGAAGTTCTCAGGTAAGAGCGGAAAATATTTTCCCTTTTAGTACGTCGCGGTTGTCATAAAAATAATTAATTTATGTCTAAATAAACCGTACAGATTTTAGTAATAATTCAATGAATCGAGTTCTATTAAAAAGATTTGCTTTATTGACTCCATTTTTCTATTAAACCTTACTTACTTAATCATGAGAACCTTCCTGTCTTTCAGCGTAAGATTGTATGGAGTTGAGTTCATGTCTTCTTCGATGTATTTCTCCCTTCCTTCCTATTTTCTTCTTTCGAATTTCTTTCCATTTGACAGCTCTTTGTTCTTTCTTTTTTCTCACTCTTTTCGTTTTACCACTTGCTCTTGTCCCATAAACTCTTTTAACCAATCTATTTTCATTCATTCTTAGAGTGAGTCCCAACCATCTAGTCGTTTTTGTTGTTTTGTGTTTGATGCCTTGACTATTTTCAGTTGTTCTCGATATAACTCGTATCTTATTTTATCTTTCCTTGTGTTATTTTCTATTTTTTGTGAGAATCTCATTTCCGTAGCATTTATTTCTTCTTTTTGTCTGCTGGTGATGGTCCATGTCTCGCATCCGAAGGTTGGAATTGGTTTAACCATCTTCTCTAGCTATTTTAGCTATTCTCGGATCTTCTTTCTTTTCTAGAAAGTTTGGTTTTAGGGCATTGTGGTGTCTTCCAGATTTTGATATTCGTCTTCCATTTCCTTTGTTATTTATTGTTCCTAAATATGTAAACTTTTCTAATTATTGAATATTTGTCCTCCGATCCTTAGTGGTCTTTTCCCACTACCATGAACTTTGTTTTTTCTATATTTATTTTCATGTGCAGCTTCTCTAGCTGCTACGTGCCGTTTTCTCCGTTGGCAACCGCAACTCGGGATTGTATTTGTCCCAAAAGTCCTTAAATGGTTGTTTATCGAGTAGGCCTAGTGGCAAATTACAGTTTATCAACATAAGAATTACATTTAAAAAAATGCACTTCTCGGTGGCATGCCCAATTTTCTTCTACAGTTCCACTTCTTATTTGACATCAAATGTATTTTGCACACTTTACAAACTATCTTACTCCCGTTGTAAAACAAATCGGGAATATCAGAAATAAACTTATTCACGATGTCTTGAAAGGGTCGTTTTTTAGCCTTCGACATGTTCACTAGAAACTACAATTAATAACTACGTATGTATCAATAAAATCAAAACGCACTACACTAAATAATAACTACAATTAATAACTATGTCTATATCAATAAAATCAACACGCCCTATTCGCTATCCAATGCTAAACTGAACTGAGTGATGATGATTTGTCGTGTCGTATCATAATCGGCCAGCCCTCCCCGCCCACCTAAACACAGTCACACCGCCGCTGCGATTGCTCTCCAGTTACCGGGCTCTACTTATTACTTTTCCAATAGATGAACAACATACAAGAAACTTATTAGAAAGGTAGTTTTCTTGGCAAGTATACCTATTTTTCTCAACGCAAAAAGTAAACTCAAAGTGTATACAGGAATAATAACTAAATCATCCGTTACTCATCTCCGGTTCAGTTCGTGCTCATCCTCGTCTAAAATTTTCCCATCATCTCCTACCCCGCAATCTCTATAATACACAAAACCGCGCTAACAAAAACAGAACAAAGTTAAACTTATAAATCCCCACCGCAACGAAATCGCAATTTTTAAGGCACGCTCCTCGAAAATCTAATACACATTTGAACCGGGGGTAATGTAATACCGCTTCCGTGCGTCTCTCGCCGTATATACCCCTTCTTCTCCTTCGTCCCGCGCACTTAACATCCGTTCTTATGCAGTCGACACGTCATTGGCGTACGTCGCCCTTCGTCTTCCGAACGAGCTAAATATACCGAACACTTGTTTCAGCTACGAAATACACGTGCTTAATGTAAAATTTATTACGGGAAAGAGACCGTCGCGTATCGCGAGAGAGAGACTGAGAGAGGACGGTTGAGAGTTCGGTTCGTGTAAACACGGTTAAAGCGATGTTTGCAGACAGAAACGGAACACCGAAAGCGCGTTAGTCTATGACAAATTGTTTCTCCGGCCCAAGGTGTCCCGATGATAAACGGCCGGCTCTTAAGGCCGACCAGCGGGCAGCTAATGATACCCCTGTCCACCCCTTAATTCCCTTATTGTGCGCCTTTGATCTAGTGCCGACACCTTGACCTCTCTCTTGTAAGCGTGTCCGAGAGGCGACGGTCCAAGATCGGAAGGAGACCGGCCCTCCGGCTTCGAATTACACGATTAACAGCGTCGTTGATTGTTTCCTGCATGTATTCTACGAACACGCGAAGAGCGTATAGTGTGCTTCTCTTATAGCTTTTGAAGTAGCTACCAACCCTCTACTAAGCAACGATGATGATGGTCAGATTACAGGAGTCAGTTGAAAGGAGGTGTTTTCTTCCGTCGTTATCTTGACAAAGATTTTATTACCATGGCGTCAATTCAATTCAGTATGATTAACAGAAAGGAATAATACATTGGATGATAGTAATATTTTACTATACAATACCAATAACAATTTATGGTTATACTGTGAACTAAGCCGGGCACAATCGGTCTTCGCAACAGAATCGGATCAGTCGCATGAGCCGTGGATTATAAATAGTGTATGTGTGACTCACAGCCGACAGAAGTGATATTTTGAAATCAGTACCCCAATGTAAAAAATAAAAGCTGACGCAGTAAAAATGTTTGGTAAATAAAGCGAATATATACACAAGTGTTTTTATTGCCATTATTAGTTTTTTTTTTGTTTGAAAATGGCATTTTTGTATACTAGGGTACGTAAGGATTCATTTATAATCGCGAGTCCCATACATATATCGAATAATGTTGTCGCTTGTGCTAGCAGCGTCCATGATTCGCTTCGCGCGCTCCCCACATGATACTTTCATAGCGAGCAAACGTTGTAACACTGTACATATATTTTAGCGGTTCATTTTACTATAGAAATTACGAACGCGGTGTGTGATGTAATAACCGTAAAAAGTAAACAAAGTAGTTTCTTCAAAAATCTGTTATACTTAATACCGTGACAATTAATAATAATACAGTAAATAAACGTAACTTCTTAACAGTGCGGATAAGATTAGTTGAAAAACTTACACCAAAATCTTATATTTCGAGAAAGATCGTTGGACATCTACAGGAGTAACACGGGCATAATTAAATTAATCCTTAGAGTTAGTTAATGAATCTGCAGACGCACACCAGCACACATTTGTCTTAAACTCGTATAATCGGAATTTTTTTTGAAAACACTGTCGAACTTTCCTATAACGCGACCATTTTTTTGCGTCGCTTATACCGTGTAGCAATGTATTAACTTCGTCCACGACATGCACTGACTCTACTGTTGCGTCTACTAATCGTTTATAATTGTGCTAATACTTTTTAAATCTGTTTCAACAGAAGTAGCTAGAAATCCTTTCGGGCTCTCCTTAATAGCTGTGGCTTCATCATGGGTCGAATTGTAAAATCACAGGGTTTACTTCTTGGAAATGTTCAGAATAATAAAAAGCCGCTTGCAACCATATTCCCCAACGCGTAAGAATCGACTGTGGTGGTTCGCGAATATCAGGACGAAGCCTGTGAAATGCTCGAATTTGTGCCACAAGATTACACGTAACATGTAAAAAAAAGACTTGATTCAAAAACTTATTAATTTGAAAATCTATTCTTCGTTTGATATTTCTCTCTTTTGTTGTTAAATCAATTAATTATTTATCTTATCCTCTTTTTCTATATCTCCCGTATTAGAATTTTCCTTTGACCTGGACTTGCCTCCACAAGTTTCTGCAGCTGATGATTTAGAAGTCTCTTCATCCAGAGAGACAGAACACCATAACCTCCCTGTGAAGAAGAACATTCTTTTTCTGTGTGAAAGTTTTAAATGCCATGGTATTTTCAAGAGGAGCTTTCAAGAGTTCACTGTTGATTGGATCTGTTTTAAGGGTTTTCACTTAACTTCCTTAGCAAATTGTTACTCAATTTGGCCCTTCATTTGTTTCGAGATCCGGCGATATAGGGATTGATACTGTTATTGAAACTACCACATAAAATGAATTTGCGAAATTTTACTTCTTCTGTAAATCTAACAGCAAATTTCCAGTTACCAAGTACCATTTTGTGTAAAGGTTTTGAGGAAAAAGAAGAGGGATATCGTCAATATAATTACTTAATATCAGTAAGTGGGCGAAAAATAATCTAAAAATCGTTTTGTTACTGTGGAAAAACGATATAAAAAAATGTATCTCTTCTTACACAATAAAAATTACTGATACAGTTAATTTCTTCCATCCAACTTAAGATAACGTTTACCCTTTTTTCGCCCTTTTCTATATCTAACGACATAATTTAATAAATTCCCAACGGCAGGATGAGCAACGTTGTAGCTGCATCGCGTTTCATCTCTTCCGCCTTCAACTCTACCTCTCCTTCCTCCGACCCCGTCGTCCGATTCCGTGCCACCTTCTTCCAACCAGCGGCAACAGAAGCGGCAACTACAATATAGCGCGCTACCAGCATCAGTAGCTCCGTCGTTTCCTCCGGGCCTCCCCAAACGACATCCGAAAGAGAGACGGCAACGGAAAGATTTATGCCGGCGAAGTACATTATCTTGTAGTCTCAGTCGGCTAATTACGGCCTATGATACCACATTAGCCTCCGGGCGTCGCGAGGATGATAACTGGGCCCGGACCAGGCGGATCGGGGAGATGTACGGCCGGAGGCGAGGCCGGGGCCAGGGTATGGCATCGGTTGCGTCTCGTTCTCCTCCTGCTCGATCGTTGCCGGATCACCACCACGACGATGCTACAATGATTTCGAATTAGAAAGGAAAAATATCCCAGTTACATATATTTTACACTAAATTTTAGTACTCTTACAAGAAAGTTATTTTTACATCAGGAAAATAGTAGAAGCGGCGTTTTTATTAGCGTACACGCAAGACTTAGGATAAGGAAAGAAGAAGGTAAAAGATGGAATTCCTATAATTCTAGGAAGTGAATCCTTTTATTGCCGTTTACTCGAATATAGGATAGATGTTCTTATACAAACTGCCTTAAATAATACACTTAAACAAGTATGTAATACTAAATGTGATAAATATCATACTTTTTAATATAATTTATTATACTTTCCACTATCTAGGTACGGCCACATTTTTTAAGAGGTATAACAGTATATTGTAATGATATTTGTGTGTAAATAAAATTAAATGTGAATTAAATGAATCAAATGAATCTCAGGGCTAACGTTTTGAAAGTGTTTTCCTTACTTTTCGCCACTTTTTGCTTATATCTAACAGGAAATAGTGCATGTAAATGGAATAAAATGCGTACATAGAAACGAAAGCAGAAGTAAAACGGGTTACAGGTCATTTGGTTTCATTGAAATTGGAAACGAACTCCTCTTGAAATTTATAGGCTTCTATCATTCAATCGCCAAGTGATGACAGCGTTGAATGCGATTATCTACTGTACTGACCTCACTAGGATGAAACAGTTTAAAATGCGCATGCAAGCATGTTGTCTATAAAAAAAGGCATACGGAAGATTGGACGCTTTTGTAAAGGATGCTTTGGCATGTAAGAGAAATTGAAAGTAAATTATTATTTTGATAGGGTTTGCTATTATTGCACTATGGTATCTTCTCGATTTGTAATTCTTACCACTAACTTGTAGTGAAGAAGAGGTAGATTTACAACGGTTCTTATAGGAGCCGTTGGAAAGCCTTTAATCATTCCAGTTGTACATAGACATAGTAGTCTTCAAGTTCTTGAAAGTCCTGTTGTCGCGTGCCTCTGTTAGATCAAGCATTTGTAAGATACATGGTTGAAATCAGAAGAAGAAATACTTTCTGACGGTGTTAAAATTCAATATAGCGCCGATAAAAAATAAGAAAGTTGATGATGGTCAGGAAGAACCGAAATGTCATATTAAAGTTTCAACTACATCATTAGGTAGAAGATCGAAAGTGGCCTCGAAAATGCCAAATAAAGATTTAGAGGTAAAGGAAAAAAATTAGCAAATTTAGTTTTTTTTTTAATCTCAAACGTTTTTTGTCACAGGTCCATTTTCTGTTTGGGTTCATAAAAAAATTAGCAACTTTGCCAAATAATAATTCAATCCTCGCCATGGGGATGGTGAGAATCGAAAATGAATAAACCTATATTTCCATCTTTTCCGAGCGATTTCCGTTGTTTGGTTTTGTAATGTCATCAACTTAGATTGGTCGTTGTTATCACACATCGTCTGGACAACTTTTATGCAAGATTATGGACTTCTTGAACAATTCCAAGGTATCTAAATTTAATGTTTCCGATCAAGCATCAACTTCTTGAGATTTTCTTTAAATTTATTTACATGACATAACTTGAATTCACTGGACCAGCATGTTACGAGCTTCTATTTGTTGATGTGTACGGGTGTTCAGTTTGAACACCGTTCTGTGGGTAACTTTTTCGTTTCTAAAGATACAAGGACGGTTAAATTACAAAACAATCGACTTTTTGCCGCAGATTCAGAATTTCGTTTCAGAAAAACAATTGACTCTTCTCTAAACTAACTTAGACGCAACACAGCGCAATCTTCAGCATATAAAATAGAATTAATCATTCCAGGGGCCAAGTTAATATCTCCGATAATCGTTAAATACTAGCAGAAACAAGAAAAAAACCAAAACGTAGCCCATAATGTTCAATATATGAAGTTAATGATGAGTGATTCAATTCGTGCTCACCGTCTTGTATCTTCTGTCTATACCGAGCAAGTTTTATTATAGAAGAAGTTCGCTGCTTCTCTACTATACCGCTATAGTCTGGCCCCTGCTTCGACCGTATACTGATTGTTCACGTCGTCATCGTCGTCACGGCACTAATGATGGCCGTACGGCTAATAAAAGCAACCCCCACATCCTGTTCCTTCGTTCTGTCAAGGATAATCATAATAGCGTTAGACGAACGAATATCGTCGTGGTTAATCGGCACTGACTTACTAATTACCGGCTCAGACAATGGGAAGGACTACGAGAAAAGAGGTAGCTACCGACGTCTTCGAAAAGAAGCATTTCTCAGATTGCCATTCTATCATAACAGAACGTATAAGCCGGCTTTAGAAATGGTGTATCGATGGTTTTCTGCGATACTAATGTTAAAAATCGACACTAATCGAAGATTATAAAATATTAATATACAAGGTGTCCCAAATCAAGTGGGATTGCATGAGTAACTTTCTTATCATTGAAGATGAAGATTTGGTTAAATGGGAACAGTTTTGCAGTTTTATGTGCTGATTTAATATCTGTTTGAAAAAGTTGAACATGTCGAACCAGTCAGAAGATATTTCAAAAGAACTGAAAACTGTAATTTTCTTGTATGTCAAATATCTTCGTAAGTATAAGAGGTACGAAAAAGCTTTCGTATGAAAGTCGCTGTTTTCGGTAAGACCAATTTAAAATTGATGTTGAATAAAAATTCATGATGACGGCTTTTGAGGTAATCGCATCACTTCTTTAAGTCAAATGGACGCCATATTGGATTCACTGAATAGAATTTTTTATTCTCTTCTCAACGATGTAAGATAACGTATGATTGAATAAAAAATACCAGTAAGATTGACATTTTTTTACAGTTTTTACATATTAGTCAAGTGGGCTTACATGGATCCAAACAAAAACAGGTGAAATTTATTTTAGAAAAACTTACTTTGTAATTCCTATACTAATATATTAATTCAGTACTAAGCATTAAGTATTTGAGCCACAGAAAACATAGTAACATTTTTTTTGAATGTCGAATCAAGGAGGTCAGTATATAGTTATGATGAAAAACAATAACAATAGTTTGTCACAATCTGTCGAAAAGCAGGTGCTTAAGCTAAGGTGTTATCTGCAGTTATTTGTATTACAAATTATGGCGAATTTTCCAATTACCGAAAGCTACGATATGTTTGCACATTTATCAAATATTATAAAAATTCCCATCTTGCTGCCCAAACTCATTTAACTAATTTTCCGGAAAGAAGACAACCAAACTTGAAAATATCAAAAGATTTGAAAAACTAGGCAAGCATTATTATTAGTGGAAGATCGTAACAACGCAACGGTGAATTAATAACAAGGGCTTGTGTGTGTGCCCAAACTTTACGGCCACAAGGTTATGATCGCAGAGTAACATTTTGTAGGTGGTTTATCCGCAAGAGTACTAGAAATAATAGTTTTACGAGTCGAATATTATGGACAGATGAGTCTTGTTTTTCTAACTGCAGTGTTTAATCAACATAATAAACACTACTGGTCGTAGTAAAAACCACACTTTGTAGTTCCACGTCGAAATCAAGTCAAATCAGTTATGTTCAATGGAGCTTTAACTGCTCAACGTTGACCAATATTAATGCTAATATAGCTCATGGTATTGGTGAAATCACTCTCGACAAAAACAATGTGAGCAGAGAAAAGAGCACTAACCAACGGACATGTTTCTGCCTACCCGGCGCCATCAGTGTTGTTCCGAGCGCTATTTTCCGCTGCCCACATTGCGTTCACCTTTTAGTTTATGCCACTAATTTCCAAAAACAGCAGTGAAATATTTCCCGGCGCCACCTAGTGCCAAGAGATATAATCATGCCGTCCTAGAAAATAATGACAGAAATCGGAGTGCACTCCGATTTCTATTTTTATTTTGAAGAAGACAATAAATTTGTGGTGAAAACCCAAAACTTTGTTTACACTTTATCTTGGTAATTTAGAAAAAAAAAACCGCTACCGCCAAAAACAAAATAAAGAAAAGCATATAGTGTGTCCGCTGAAGTTCTCTACATTTGGGGAACTTTTTTATTATCACTGGAGGAAAGTTACTCTTTGAAAAAAGCTCTGCCTTCACAAAATACATGATTAAGCTACGCAAACTTCATTTGCAACGTACAGAGTGATCGAACAAAAAAATCAAAATTGACCTAAGGGAAAGGTATTATTAGTTTTTATTTCAAAACAAAATATAAAAACAAAGAGGTACTTAGAACTGAAAAGTATGTTTGAATTTAAATTCATTGCCTCTTGCTGCTAAAATTAATGTATATATCTTTAACAAATCAATTTTTATAATAAACATTAATCAAAAAGGTTAAATTATCTTTAAAGAAAATTTAAGCACAAATGGATTGTTAATTTACTTTCGTTGCACACTTTCCTTCTCCATAGAGATAGCTATTCTTGCAGAAAATTCTTTCAATACATTTCTAACCATGGCAGCAGTTATTCCATGTATTATTTCCCTAAGTATTCTCTCCAAATGGTTAACATTTTGAAATAGATTTTGCAAATATACTTTCTCTTTCAAGTAGCAATAATCGAGTGAACTAAGGTCCGGAGACAAACGGACCAAAAAATGTTAGAAAACCAATCAATTAATTTTCCATTGAAAAGGATACTTAAGTACTGTTTGACATCCCTTGTGCTATAACATGTTGCACCATCCTATTGGTACCACATCTGTAGCCTCTCGTGCATGGGTAGTTCATGAATAAAATCGTACAAGTAGTTATTAAAAAGAAATGTTGACTATTTAAAGTTTGTAAACCGGTCTAATTACTCGATCTTTAAAAACTGCACGCCAGATATTTGTTTTAAACGAATATTGATCACATGTCTATATTGTGAAATTGGGATTTACGTTACTCACTGCAGACAATTTTGTGCACTTACAGTACCATTGGAAGTGAACGTTGCTTCGTTGGTGAAAATAATTGTTGTCACTATGAAAGGATCATCTTCCAGCTCTCCTTGTTTCGAACAGCTAAACTCAAATCATCGATCAAAATCTCCTGGTTTTAAGGTATGTACAAGTTTTGGTTCGTAAGGTCGAGATTTGTTTTGTTTTAATATTTTTGAGATTGCAGTTTTGGATATATTATTTGGTAATGTTGCAGATCTTTTGAGCGGTGATTTTTTAACATCTTCTACGACAGACAGCAATACTTGCTCAACAGTTCCTCCATTTGCAACCCTTGACCTACGTTTCTTCTTGAAGTTATTTTCTACTTCCAAAAGTTTTGAATTTAGTTAGGATATTTCTTACAGTTGATACAGAGATGTCTCTTACGTTGAAAATCATTGCTGCTTCTCGATACGTCTTATAATTTCCGCCAACAATGAAAACTGTTTCAATTTCATCTTACGTGATCAGTTTCAACGGCATTTTTATTTAATTCAGATATCCATATTGACGTTTTAATAAAATAACAGGACTGACTGTGACAATTACATTAGTACAAATAATTATCTTCATAGATACTTTAATCTTTATGAGAATATTCATTACAAAAAATGATTTTTTAGAGGTAAAAAGAATAATTTTAATTGGCCTAAGTCGAACAACTTATTTACTTGTGTCTGACTCGATAGTTCTTTAACAGAAAATTGGGAAAGCTATATCGACTGATTTTTATTAATTTTATTTTTAATAATTTTCGATCACCCTGTACGTAGTAAATGAAGTTTGGGTACCTTAATCATGTATTTTAAAAAAGCAGGACTTTTTGCAAAGCGTCAATTTTTCTCCATAAAATTCATAACAAAAGAGTTTCCGAAATGTAGAGAACACTGTGTATTTAACACAATTTTGTTGGCGGTAGTGGTTCTTTTTTCTAAACTACCAAGATAAAGTGAAAACAAAATTTTGCGCTTCCACAACAAACTTATTGTATTTTTTTCTTTTTCATATTTTCTTTTTATAAAAATGTTATAATAATAAAATAATGTTTTTTTTTAATTGTTTTTTTTTATTTAGTATTAAAATAGTTTTTATTGTTATAGTATTTTTATAAAAAAAAAAATGTGAAAAAGCAAAAATTTTTTATTCTGAAGAAAACAATAAATTTGTTACCGAAACGTAGTTTATCCTAGTATTTTAGGAAACAAAGTCGCTACCACCAAGAAAAGAACTGACTTAAATATCTTCAAAAAACAGCTAAAAAACTTTTATCAATAAAATATATCTTTATTCTTATTTGGCCAACCCATTTGTAAACACAATGGTTGCGATTTACTAATTTAAAATCTGTCCGTTATTCCACCTGAATTTGCTTTCACATTTCTATGTCCTATAAACCCCGTTCTTGTGAATCGGACGATTATTTGAAACAACCCGCTTTGAAATTTTCCAATAAATATAATTAAAATTCGCCTCTATCCCCTGACATCACCTACAACTCCTTTCGAGGAAGCGAACGGAGCGACCCTTCAATCTTAAAACTGATGGAAAACTATTACACGACGTACGCGCGGGATGACTAGCATTCCATTTCAGATTAAATTATAGCAATCTTTGATCGTGTTAAAACCTTCCGAAGCGCAGATTTCAATTTTAATGTCAAGCCCTTTTACATCAAACATGACAAACTTTCGGCTGACTTCTCTTATGTATACCTACCGTCGTCGTTCACCCGCTCCTCGTCGAGTTTATAAGTTGGGCATATAGAATTTCAGCGAGGCAGAGGTGGGTGGATATATTCGATGATAGAGGAACACATCAGCTATCAGCCAAAGACGACTCGTTCTGAAGAGCGACGTATTAAGAAATGAGAAGAAAGACGCCTCACATGGGTTGGGGTAATAGGATCTTATCTCTCTCTCTCTCTCTCTCTTTCTCTTTCTCCCACCTTCTCTCTTTCTTCGACGAAGAAAGGAAGAGAATATAGGACCCAATATTTGTCGTGAAACACTTTGGCAATGCGACACACAGAGAAAGGGATGATTGTTTCTCGACATACTACAAAGGGTAAAAAGTTAATAGCAATTCGTATTCGATTAATTAAAATAGTTAGCCTTGTAAATACTGTTTCAGAAGTTTGTTCGTATTTGTTGCTGTTTGTCTCATGTTAGTTAATGTTATTCCATAGGACACATATTTGGTATCTAATGATAATCGTCCAGACGAAAATATCGATTAAATTTAATCAAAAATAAATATTATAAGTTTTCTGAATTTTTTTTTTTGTGAACTAACTAGCGGTTTTCAAGCATAATCATATTTCGTAGGTAACTGTGTTATTTTAAAGCAGTTATTTTCAGCAGAAAATGTTATCGCCCAATTCAATTTGGTCAAATGGATTGCGAAGAATTTAACGTTTCCATAATATGTTTTAATGTACATTGAGTTTGTACAAATAACACACCATCGTTAGATTTGACCTAAAATGGAAAGAAACTAAAGCAGTTGCGCAGATATCCATGGTGCACTTTTATTTATGTAAAAGAAGCTGGTATGATCCTCAGTTCCGTCTAAAGTAGTGTTTCTGCTTTGAAAGCGAAAACATAGCTATTAAAAACAGTATGCCATACCCAGTCTTTTTCAAAGTAAGTCGGCTCTATTATTCTCTTTGTTTTTAGAACTACAGAATTGGTAAAAATACCAAGGTTTTTTCCACTGATTGTAAAAATGAAGACGAAGAAACAATTAAACGTCGAATTTTGAAGATATCAGTTAAAAATTACCCTTTTCTTAATGGAGCACTCTATATATTACCAACTCAAATGAAAGAATATCCAATTCAATTTAAAAAATATTAAGTACATCCTACTCGAAGTCCATGCTTGTGTTTCTGTAAAAATTGAAAAAATCAAATATCGAGCCATCATTAAATTCTTGCATTTGAAAGGCAATACGCCTACGCAAATTAAAGCAAGATGGACACTGTTTATGGGCACTTTGCACCATCATATCACGGCGATATGTTGGGCAGCTGTATTTGAACGTGGTCATACAAGCTTGGCTGATGATGAATGTTCAGGACAACCAAAAACTGCAACTACTACTGATAACATCAGCAAAGTTCACCAAATGGTACTAGACGACCATCGAATTAAGGTGTGAGAGAGACAGCAGAGGCTGTGGGCATCTCGGAAGAACGTGTTGGTCATGTATTGGCTGAAGATTTAGGCATGAAAGAGCTAACCGCGCGTTGGGTGACGCGCTTGCTCAATCAGGACCAAAAATCCGTCCGAATTAATATTTCCGAAGCCCTGTTGAAACAGTTTAAACAAAATGAGTCGGAGTTTTGGCGTCGATTAGCAACTGTAGGAAACTTGGGTATACCACTACACTCCTGAAACTAACTCCCGAATCGGCTCCGAAAGAGGCGAAGACTGTTCTATCGGCTGGGAAACTGATGGCGTTTTTTGAGATAGTCTTGGAAAACAATACCGGGGGCATACCAAGCATCATTACTTGACAAGTTGAGGGGAGTTTTGTACCATCAGGACAACACTACAGTGGTAACCATGGCCAAAATCCACGAATTGGGAATCAAGTTGATATACCACTTACCCTATTCAACAAATCTAGCCCCCAGCGACCTTTCTCTGTTTCCTAAGCTGACAGTTTAGCTCCAAGGACAGATATTTTCATCGATTGAGGAAGCCATCAAATTCGTAAGCCCCTATTTTGCAGAAAAGATACCAATCACTATTTGGACGGATGAAAGAGATGGAAGCATCGCTGGGAAAGGTATATAAACTTACAAGGAAACAAGAGAGAAATGAATAAGAAATGAAACCGAAGTTGACAAAAAATACTTATTACTGTGTTAAGTTCAAAGCTTTACAGACTACCCTCGTACATGGCATGAGTCGCACAAGAATTCTGGCTTTAATGCAGTAATAGTAGTTGTTGTACAAAAGTTGAAATCTAGAATTCCATTGTCCTCCTACTGACGACATGTCAATTTTAAGGTATGAAACAAATTATAAACAATAATTTCTTAGTACATCATCAAGCTTGTCCATAAAACTTAAACATTAATTTTAAAAGACAATATTTTTGGACATCCGTATTGTTTTATCTAAGCATATTAATGATGACATTTATTAGTGTGCTTACTTTAATTCAAACTGCTTCCTATGATGGGTTAATGGTACATCAATTAAGATTTTTGTAATCCTAATGCTCTTGCAAATGATGTAAATACACTTTCGTTTTTAAATTTTCTTCTATAAAAAAAGGTCCTATTACTTGGACGTCGAATATACGTAATATATAGTTCACGAGTTTGCTTTCTGAACTGGTGTAAAGATTTTTATTTGACCAGTAACAACCGATCTTCGTATTCACTTCGCTGTTCAAACATACGTTCCCTGCCGTAAGATCATTGTTGGAAAGTTTTTGGGTTTGTGCATGTGCATTTCTATTTACTTCTATACTTTTTAAAATATTCCTTTCTATACCTTTATTCATTTCGTTTTTCCAAGCATCTCCTTGTTTTAAAATGATCAACTGGGCACTTCTTTCAAGTGTAGGTTTTTGTTATACTTAAAGACAGGGAATCAAGGCAGAATTAATACAATGGGACTGTTGTACCGCAGTATTAAGGACGCAAGAGATTTTATGCTGGTCACAGGTAAAATCAATCAATGAAATATGTAGCTCGTAAGATGATTCTTTCTGTTTAATAAAATATATACTCTCTATTCTCGTTTATTAAAATCTACTCTGTCATTTTCATTGTAATTCACGTCAACAAAAAATGAAAATAACATTAAATACTTACATTCCAGTTATAACAGATAAAAGAAAAAGAAATGAGGAGACGCGAAATTAGCATACTTTCATCCAGCCGAGGGCCATTTTAATTGGGAAAATCTCTTTTCATTTTTAAATCGTCTTTGCGTCCATATTTACAAAGAGAATGCGCTCGAACGAATTCGCCTTCCGCGAAATGGAATCGACCGTTGCAACGGCAAGCACATCACCGCCGTCTTCGTCGACGTCGTTCCTTCTTCGCGTTCTTCTTGCTCTTCTTTGAGACGCCATATTTAATTATGAAGTACGTGTGATGTTTTAATCATTATAAGTAGCTACCTAGTTGGAAACTCGACTTTATTTGTTTTCCGGGAGAGTTTTGGCGTGAGTGAGTGAGTAGGCGAGTGAACGCCGCGAGATTATCTTGATTAATGGCAAATATTTTGACAAATATCGCGTCGGAATTAAGAAAGACGAACCTGCGAGACAAGTACGACGCCCGGCGTCGTGTCTTCATGTATGTTATATAATATACTGTGTACATACCGTTACATTTAATTCTGAATGAAAACTACACTATGAGCTGGTAAAAATAACAAACGATCTTTTTTTTGTTTCGTTGCTAATAGATCCAGAATTTTTATCTTATGAGAATTTATTGTAATGATAAATATATTTTTTTAATAAATATATAAAATATTAGCAATTTCTTAATTTGCTTGACAACTACATCGTATTGCTTAAGCCGCTACCTAAATATGTTTATGAAATGGAGGTTACGGGTGGGGCATGAGTGACGCACAGCGCGCTTATATTCCTTCTTTTTACCATTTACGTTGAGGCGTGAGCACCGCTGTATAAATTAAGGTGTTAAATGTGGAAGCATTTTATGGGTTCGAACAAGGCATTTGATATGGCGGATCACTATACTCTGTCATATACCGGAAGGACATAAAATATGTTACACAATCATTATCTAAAAAACGAATTATTTTATGGAAGATCGCTCGGACAAGTCAACCTTATTTTCGACATATTTTAAAAATATTTTTCATTAATTTTTTTTAACGAAACACCCTATTTATTTTTACATTTTGGGATTCTACGTAAAATTCTAAACAATTCTTGTGTAGCATGTGATATACATATATCGAATAATTTATACAGCTTAAAATTTTTCGGGCATGTTAATTATTAAAGCACAATGAAGGAAATAAATATCTAGTCATCCTGTAACATTATCGAAACTATACAATTTTATTTTAGAGTAGGATTTGAAAATCCTAAGAAAAACAGAAGAATAAATCTAATGACAGCAAATACTTCATTTAATTTTACTGTCAGAAACGAAACACCAAAACCTTTTTCTTTTTCGAAAATTGAGTAAATCTAGTAAAAATTAAATTAACCGAAACACAAAGAATTGAAATATTAATGGTGATTGGTTGTGTGGATAGAATGCGTACCCAACAAGAAGTTTTTCATTTATTTAATGTAAAATGTCCAGATTGTGTGTCGATTGTGCAATCAACTGTAAATAAAATCGAACGCAAATTTAAACAGTTCGATTATGTTAGGGATGCTTCTAAACCGAGTCGTCCCTGTATCGATCAAGATAAAGAATTAGACTTATTACTAAGTCTCCAAGACTTGCAGAAACTAATAATTTGACTGGAAATTTAGATATTGCAAAATCATCTAAGGAGCTAAGATAGACATCGTCGAATCTTTAAGTTGACGAGTTTGGCTATCTAAAAGCGAAATATTGGTGAAATTTAGAGTAAAATTTTTTCTGAAACTTTGGTCGTCATTCCGACAGTTTTAACCACGTGCTAGCTCCTAACCACAGCCATACTCCTTGGTACGGTTTCGATTAGTCAGTTGTGGACCAAACTGAAAGGACTGAACATCCAACCCAACCCTGATATGCACCATAAAACAATACTACCAACACAGCACAGCGAGAATCAACAGTTAACGGGGAAATCTCTGAAGAATTTAATATAACGAAAGCGCTACGTCAAGGATGTTCCTTATCGTCCATACTTTTTAAAATATACCTGCACAGATCCCTAGAAGGATGATGTAGAAAATGCAAGAACATGGGACCAAGCATCGGAAAGGAGAGGCTGTATACGCTGTTTTTTGCTGATGATCAAGTGGTTATCGCTGATGACGAAATCTAAAAAAATGTGAATACTTAGCAATCGAAGCGGACGAGTACAAGAACCTACAATTAGAGCATCAGAGGATACAAGAAGCAAAATCAGCCAAATACTTAGGAATGATATTTAATAACCAGGGAAACAGTAAAGGTGAAATAGAAGAAAGAATAAATAAGGGAAGAAGATTGATTGGAGTTATGAATTCCTTCTGGTGGGGAAAAGGACTTAGGAAGGAAACGAAAAACCGGATGTATGGTAGTATAATCCAGGCCATGGTGCACTATGACGCAGAAGTATGGGATCTAAGCAAGGTGAACAGAAGGAAATTAACGGCAACAGAGATGGACTGTATGGGAAGGAGCTCCAGCGTGTCAAGATTGGAACACGTAACAAATGAACAAATTCGAGAATATATGAACATAGGAAAATGTAGCGGAAGTGGTGGAAAATAGACAACTGATCTGGTTTCGGCATGCTACGAGAATGGATAGGGACAGATGGCCGAAGAGGGTTTTGGAATGAATACCGGACGAGAGACCTCGAAGAAGCTAGAAAAATTACGTGGAGGCTGCGATGAGGATCAGAAATCTGGAAGAAGAAGTTTGCTATGACAGAGACAGATAACGATTATAAACGACGGTAGAAAAAATTCAAATAGAATAAGTAAAAATGATGTATTTTATTTACTAGAATAAGGTATATGACCACGAAGCCTATTCACACAACGAATTGTTTGTTGCTTTTTTTAAATATTGTTGGATTCTTTTTTTCTTTCTATTTTGTAATATTTCTTGACTTGTCTTATACCGATTTTTTTGGTCTAACAAACAATAAAATATTTATTTATTTAAAT
This sequence comes from Dynastes maya, assembly GCA_029619315.2. Lineage (NCBI taxonomy): Eukaryota > Metazoa > Arthropoda > Insecta > Coleoptera > Scarabaeidae > Dynastes > Dynastes maya. The sequence continues at coordinate 11,789,440 of JAROYE020000009.1, read as the reverse complement.
ATATTGCATTACCTCTCCCTCAGAGAAAAAATAGAAAAACAGGTACAAATTAGTGAGATCTTTACAAAAAAAAATACAATAAAAATCAAAAGGAACACAATTTGAGAGCGAGAATGAATACAAATTTATTATAACTAAAGAAATTATATCGCGCTTACCACTTAAAATTCTTGAACATTCGCCTAAAGTATTCCTGACATCTAAATTTTCTTTTACTTATTAAAAATCTAGAAATATTAAAATGTGTCCACAACCAACAATCGCTCTATTACTCACAGTTTTTTCTTCTAGTATAAAAAAAAGAAAACCTCTTCGTCCTCCTGTCCTGAGGATTCTGCGCAACTTGCTTCAAAAATGACGTCACAAATTCTTTATAGTACATAGATGAAATTTTCAATTTCAATACTACAATTCTTTTGTACGGATGAAAATATTAATAGTAAATGACAATAATTGCTTTGATAGATCTATTTAAGTCAAAAACTGTGAACACTTTTAATTTAGACAGAGTAACTATTAAAAACATGCCCAGTTCATGTTTGGAAAATGCTTGCGTACCCAGAGTGACACTGGTTAATTTTAATATCGAGAACAATAGAATATTAGATTAGAAAACCTCATATTAATTAAAGATGTAACTTGATCGCGAGATTTAGACGTTTTTGAAGAAAAAGAACAACAATCTGTTAAAACGGGAAACCGAAAAACTTTGAAATTGTTTAAAAAAGACAATTTTAAATAATTTCAACAAAAAACTTCTAAATCCGTGAATCCACTTTATTGTATTACCGGTAACCTGCGATGTTTGCCCTCTTTTACAAAGTTTTACAATTTTTATCAAATGAGAAATTCTTCTTTAGTACCCAGTGGAAATACATACATATATACAGCTGAAATTAATTATTTCATCCTTTTAACAACTTTTTACTGCGGTATCGAATTTTGGCCTGATCACATAAAACCGGTCGCGTCAATTAATTATATTAAACAGAATGTTGTCAGTCAAGACCTTCTCTCCTTTCTTCTCATCTTCATTATGAGTAACCCATATAGAGTTACTATTGATTACTTTAATCGAGAATAGTTAGATCAGGAGAACGTGATGGAAAATCTCCAAAATTAACAAAATATTAATGTAAGGGCTTCATTGTTTGTAGAGTTTTATGAATTGTGGCATTGTCTTGCTGGAAGTATCTATCTCTCAGTTCGTCATCATGCAATTGATTTAGAAAAGGTTGCAATAAGTTATCACGATATCTTTTTGTGTTTACCATTTCATGAAAAATCAATGGACCAATAATTCCTCTCCGTGAAGCCGCTATCCAAACACCAACCTTTTCAGAATGCAATGGTTTCTGTATCATGACAAAAAGTTTTCACTGGACCATATATACACGGTTTGTTAATAAAACCATTAAGGTGGTACCAAGCTTTGTCTAAGAAGAAGGATTTGTCAAGGATATTGTTGTCGTTAATGTGATTTTCAAAGCAATTGCAGTATTGCACTCTCACGTGATCAATGGGCTTGAGTTCTTGCACAACACAAACTTTGTATGTATATTTTTCGAGATCCTTTCTAAGAATATACTAACAAGTACCGCATGAAAAATTAGTTTCCTCTGAAAGGTTTTTTTTTAATTAACTGTTTAAGTGAATGTTCTATACGCGTCCTCACATCGGTAATAGTTTCAGCGGTTCTTTTCTTGTGTCTACCACTACCGGGTTTGCGACTTATTCATAGACACATAGTAGCATAGAATAAGACAATTTCCCATTCTGTTGATTCTATCCATTAGCTTTCAATTAGAAATGTTTGGTAATCTGTAGTAAATACCCTTTTAAATTTATAAGGTACGTCAATAAATATCAAATGTAATTTGAACTGTCCAACTTAATATAATAATAATAATAAACGTCAAACGTAATTTGAAATCTTGAATTTAACTGTCAGGTATAGTTGTAACCAACATAAAAAATAATTCAAAAGAAAACATGACCCTCTCGATTACGTTTCATTGTGATCATACACTATGCATCAGTTAAGTAAACAACCTTTACATGATTTTCAATTCGTTAGTTTCTCAGGAGTTTTTAAGAATATTGGATTGAATGCAATTTAAGCACTTTTTCAATATGCGAAAAATGGGCTAGTGAGTGTGCTGACAAGTGAAAAATGCTCTGAAAACCATTCAGTTGTGATGGCATATAATTAAATGTACTTATTTAATACTTTTACAGAAATTGTTCAAATTATCCAACATCTTGATAATGTTCAAGTTTCTTTAAAAAAAAACGATTTTATTTTGGCATATATCTTTACACATCTTTCCATAGTGTTTTGCCTTTTAAAGTAGTTTCACATTCTTAAGGAGTTAACGGTAAACGATTCAAATATCTTTCGCAGTAAATTAATATCGAAATTCTCATTTTGGCTTCTCTGTAATAATTTATCAATTTTTAATAAATCTACAAAAACACTACTTTTACCGAAAAAAAGATTTTGAAGTCTTTTTCACATTGCTGAAAAATAAGATGAGAATAGTATTTATACATATTTTACTTACGAAAACGTAAATTACTACTCAAGGGAAAACAATAACATAACAGAAAATGTCGTATTATTCGAATTTTCCACAGATTCGAAGTTCTCAGTTCTTATTGTTTTACTTACTTCTCATAAAAGTACAATACCTTCAATGTTATCGTTCATTTCAAACTATCTTCGATTCCTAAATCAATTCCCGATTCTGCAATAAAATTCAACGACTGCACACTCGATTTATCGTCAAACACGGTCTCTCTACGACGTCAAAAACACGAGGAAACGGCATAAAAAGAAACTAAAAACGCGATAAGAAATTGAGCGCGAACACAGCGACTTGAAAAATATTTATTTATATATTTAGTGACGTTCGATTCCTATAGAAAATTTATTCCGCATACGTATGGATGTATGTCTAGGGGTTCCGACACGGTCGACGGTCGACGGTCATTTTTCACAACGCCCAGCCGCGGCCACTCGGCGCATTAAAGACGCCAGCAGCCGACGTTTCCGACAATCCAATAAAAGCCCCTGACCGAGAGGGTAGGGTGGCCTTCTAGAAGGCGTCCGATGCATATTTGTTTTGATATTTTTGCTTCTTTTCGACGTGACTGCTGCGGTCCTTTCCATCCGTTTCCTCCGCAGTCGAAATCTCGGGAAATTTGATGAATAGCCGGCCGGGACGAACGGCGACGGATGGTTTATTGAAACGTCCCGCGGGCTAGATGCTCTGCGGTCAAAATTTAGGATTTCATATTTGTATTTGAAAAGTATCGGAAAAAGTTTGCCATTGGTAATGCGCGACTTGGGGGAAAATGGATGCATGCGTGCTGCATTCGTGTGAGTTAGGTCGTATATACAGGCGCCGTATATGCGGTAGGGTGACGCGGTGCTATTCCCTTATACTTCCTGCTACTTTTTTCCGTTCCTGCGAAAAGAGAAACTAATAACTAAATGCCTCAATCACTTACTGCGTTTCGATTTCGGAAAGAAAAAGGGGGAACGTAAGAGATGGATTTATTTTCTGCACGGATGCGCGATATATCTTTCGATAGGTGTCCCTTGATAATGGTGAAAGAATGATGTCGTTAGAAAAATAATGATTTAAAAATAAGAGATTTTTATAGGATAATGTCATAGCATTATATCGCCTGTATCTCTGCTATTTATTGTTACTAATCAGTCTTTTTGATAAGGTTATCAAGGATCTACACTAACACTAACAAGGAAATATATATTTCTTTAAAACATAATTTGAAGTATATTACATAGCCCTCGTATATATTTACAATAGATGTCGCTACGTTATTTTGTCTAATATGCTTCAAAATTTATAATTTCTATTAATGACATAGTGCAACATGTCAAATTCTATTTTACCAACATAATTGTATTTCATATTGCCAAGGGTTGTTTTATGTTTACAATGGATGCCGCTACATTATCTTCTCTAATGCGCTTCAAAATGTATAATTTCTATTATTGACATATTTAATGTTTGGTTTATTTACTTTTGGTACTTTTGGTTGGCTTTAGACCAACGCAAACAAGTTGATGACAGAAATTTACACCGATTTTGCTAAAGCCTTCAACACAATCGATCACAGCCTTCTCTTGAATAAGTTCGATGTCATTGGATTTTGTCCAACCCTTGTTGGACTGATGTCATCGTATATTACTGATAGGCTTGGCTATGTATCATACAATGGTTACACATCTGATCCATTTAACATGTCCTCTGATGTACCACAGGGCTCAAATCTTGGTCCACTGTTATTTAATATATTCATTAAATATCTCCTAGATAAATTTGGGTTGTGAGCTTTTGGTGTATGCTAATGATTTAATTTTTTTTTTAATGATTACTACTTTTACGGATGGCATTAATTTGCAGATTAGCCTTGCATTGATTGACGAATGGTGTTCTCTAAACAAGATCCCCTTAAATGTTGCTAAATGCTCAGTGGTTTCATATACGGGATCTTCAAATCCAATACAGTTTCCTTATTGCGTTAAAGCACAACCCATCTCTAGTAAAACTAAAGTGAATGACCTAGGGGTATTGTTTGATGCCCAATTGAGCTTCACTGAACATATTTCCGCCATGTGTCTATTAACGACAAAGACGTTTGGCTTTGTTGTAAGATCATGCCATAATTTTAATAACCTTGCTGTCATTAAAATGTTGTATTTCGCTCTGGTCCGAAGCAAATTGGAATATGCCTCACTGGTATGGTATCCCTACTACACAAATCAGCAACTTATGATTGAAAAAGTGCAAAGCGGTTTTTAAAATACCTATCGTTCAGAGTTTCTGGTACCTATCCCTTACAGGGTTCAAACTACATGGCCCTTCTACAAGAACATGAAGTGGAATAGCTCTCTGAACGGAGAAAGAAATATATAGTAGTGCGAAAGACATAACACTCGGTCATATGATTTCATTAACATCCCTAGAGCAAATACGAATATACTATACAAAGCTCCGATTTATCATATGTCCAAGAACTACAATGCATTTTATGAAGACATATCTTCGTTTTAACTTTCTTCAAACATATACATTTTTTTTTATGTTTATTGTTTATATTTCTTTACGTCTTATATGTACATTTGTTTTGTTTTTTCTGAATGAAATAATCTCCATTGTGTTTTATGTGTTTTATGTGTTTTATGTTTACTATTTTTAAGAATATTTTTGTCCTATAAATAGTTTGTACTGTTGGGCAAATAATGAATATTATTATTGTGTATCCATCTAACGTCGTTGTGAAAATAGTTGTCCTGTACCGTGTTTACTGTACCGTGCTTACAAGGTAAAAGAATTATGACTGAATTATAATTGCTATAACCTGAGAGAATTTTTGAATCACTGTTTCTTTGTTCTTTTTTCTCTTTCGGTTGACTTGTTTTGTTTCACGCTTTGTACTTTTTTCTGTATTTTTATGTATTACAAAATAAAGATTACTATTAAAAACATCTTTTTTCATGACGTTTTCATTTTACATAGTAAATGCTTAGCAACTAGTATTTTTAACAGATAGGAATTTACATCCCATGTTCGAAAACAAGCTCTCTTATTCGATAACTAATGCTAATACAAGACTACTTAATCGTCCATTAAGTATCATTCTGTGGGTTAAGTCACCGAATCGCATAATCCGTGAATCTACTGATGGATGAAGGCCTCCTCGACCCGATCCGGGGATAAACCGGCCGGCGAACAGGACTTCATTTAAGCCTACCAAACGGCCGTCTCAGCACAGGTTCTCATCTCTCGCGACCGTACAGCAGCGCCGTTAAGAGCGTATGCATGGAGGCTGGATGGTTCGGTTCGAAAGGGCTCCGATATAGTGGCGCTGATGTGAATTGATGCGTGTCCGCGGCCGGGGCGGAAGAGCGCCCAACCCCCTTCGAACTCTCGAGAACCCTTTCGGAAAGCTTAGTTGGAATTCCTGTACGTACACTCATTAAATAGAAGTTTAGATAACATGCACCATAGTATACTGCCCATGGTACATATATATTTATGGCGGGGATATGTACAAGACCGTTAGGAAGTTTGGTACTGGTAGGCATACGTATAAGAATTCATTTTGAAATGTATAATGAAGATACATCTGCGTTTTACCAATGTACCTAGCTTAATAAGTGCTTGAGTACCCGAAAATCTAACAAATTCTTCTGCCTAAGTTATACAATACTTGTTAAGAACAAATTAACTGAAGTTAATCTACTACAACTAAAATATCTTATAATGGCGGACGGTGAAAGTATGGACGTGATTGAAGAAGGAAATGATTTTCAAATAAACGAAAAAGGAAACGAACCGAAGCCAGGTGAGGATAGCAACAAGGAAGTATATTTACCTGATAAGCCATTATGAAGCTGAAGGAGAAGAATTGGTGTGTGATCAAACAGCCTATGTGATGCTACATCAGGCTCAAACTGGAGCTCCTTCTCAAAGTTTTGATATTATGAGAGATAATTTAGGAAATAACAGAGAATCATTTCCCTTAACAGCATATATTGTTGATGCTACCCGGGTTGGTCAAACGCACAACAACAATGTTATTGTTATGAAATTGTCAAATTTACATGGACGATGATGGCCGGGGCCGTAATTAAACATCAAGGCTCTATAAATAGAATTAGAGGTGTAACAATAAATGTTAAGGTACTTACGGCATCATGGAATGAACTTGGACGTGTGAACATATGGAATATAACGCAACAAGTGCAAACAGTAGACAATCAATTATTGCTTCAAAGTCTTAATAAAGAAAACAAAGAGGATAACGTAACACCTCTATTTACTTCTAATGGCCATCAACAAGAAGGATTTGCAACTGATTGGTGTGCTAAAATGCCAAGTACTCTAGCTACAGGCGATTGCAAACGGATTGTTCATATATGGCAAATGGTGAAAATAATTGGAAAGTTTATCAAAGGCCATTAGTTAGACATACTCACTCAATTGAATATCTGCAGTGGTTACCTAATGAAAGAAATATTTTGGCATCTAGTTCTGTTGACAAAAGTATAAGAATATGGCGTACTCGTGCTTCACCTATCAAAAGCTGCATGATAACAGCCAATTCTTCCGATGACAGCGATCTTAATGTTATTAGTTGAAATAAAAACGAATCCTTTACAGTTAGTGGCGGCGACGACGGCTTCTTAAAAATATGGGACTTGAGGAGATTTGCGAGTAAAACACCAGCAGCAATTTTTAAACATCACAATATACCAGTTACAAGTGTTGAGTAGCATGCTATAGATTCGGTAGTTTTTGCATCACCTGGACAAGATAATCGACTACTTATCTGTGGAAAAAGACGATATTGAAACGAAAGATATCGAATGTATACCACTTCAATTATTGTTTGTGCATCAAGGTCGAGCTGATATAAAGGAACTGCATTGGCACTCTCAATTGCCAGGTGTCATAATTAGCACAGCAGTGAGTGATTTCAATATATTTAGAACGATAAGTGTATACACATACATAGGAAATAAATCAATTTTCAAAATCATCTTCTGATGTACATACGTTGTAATTTTCAAATCCGTAATGCAGATGTACCAAAGAACTCGAAGTACTGGAAGCTGCATCGCATACTATTTACTATATACCCTGGAAGCCAACATAACATAATTTCGTCATGCAAATATAACAGTGCCACCACCACTCAGTAGCGTACCGTTTCTGCTATAAAATTAGGGATATTTTATATGCTTAACGGGGTTTTAAAAGAACAAGCACAATATTTTAATAGAAACAAACACAAACAAATAAAAAGTACGCTATTTTCTATACTATGTAGTACTTTTTACACACACTGAATGTATAAGATAAAGGTAAACAGCCGTTAACCACCAGGAGAAGATTGAAATTACGAGGAGTTACGAATGGAAACGACATAGTTCAATTTTCTCTTACCTCCCACTCCTATTGATTTGACTCATGAGTATAAACAAATGCTCCGTTCTTTGATATAAACCTATAGAGACATCTGAAGTACACAAATTCGAATTCAGTAATGTAATTATAAGATAATTCCTTCTGCTTATGTATCTTAGGTAATCTTTTCCTTAACCCCAATACAATAATGCAAGTCCAAAACTTACTTGGTGTTACTTTAAATGTATCGTTACTTGAAAATTTGGAAATTCAATCCATGTAGAGTTGTTTGGGAAAGAAAGATATACCTATATAACTTCCTAATTAGCCGAAACTTACGCCATTCTATGGACAAGGATGCCAAATAAGTTTGTTGATCAATAATACAAAACAAAATATGGATTCCAGGCTAGAATAATTTAGCATTGTTTAGAATGCTAATTAAGTGGTTATCAAATACGCAAATTGTAATAATAAAATCACTTTTGTTTTCTTGTGTAAAAATTTATAACCTTTTACCAACGCATCTTATTTTTCGAGTCAAGTGTTAAAAGGTTCTTGAATCCCAAATGCTACTACTCCTATGATGAATTCTATAATGAAAAAGATTGAAGCTTTCAAATTTCTTTGATGTTCTTTTATCCTAAGTTCTTGTTTCATCTCCAGCATTGATGGTGTAAGCACTAAGAGCTCAATTTCCTTTCAAATTTATTTCTTTTACCATAGAGATATCTTGTATTTCATTTTCATAGTGTACAGGATCGTTATTCAAACTTGTTTATAAACAATGGAACTGCGTGTATCCAATAGATTTCAGATTTCAAATAGATAACTTTTTAGTAACCTGTTTCCCAAAATACAACACTGAGCAATCGTTTGAATAAAATTAGTTCCAAAAGATATCAAACATCTTGTATAAGCTTTTGACAGTAGATGAAATTACTAAATTGATAGGAAGATGGACCAAAAATACAAACCCAAGCAGTCATATGTCTTAACTAATTGTGCAAGTTATAGGAGCGTGAGATGACAATATTACGCAAGTGTTTTGACCGTACAAGTGACATGAAAAGATATACATTTCTAGACAGCATACGTACATTTGCCATGCTAGCGCAAATGTTAATTATACGCGTCTAACGTTTGTTTGACAAAGTAAACATGTTATTTGTTGATTGACATTGACTGTGTGTTTATTAAGGCCTGACTGAGACTATTCATCTAGATTTGTGTCGTGTGAATACCATATGGTCATGTATGCTTGTGCAATAAACTTGTACAAGTATGCGGTCCAACTACACAATTACATGAGTAGGCAGCTTTAGGGAATTCTGAAAATTAAGGAAAATTTATGAAAAATTGTGAAAGATAAAAAAATTCCTAACGTAAGAATAGTGTTCAGGTCAATATCTCTGAGCTACTTCTAATAATTCTAATTCTATAGCTGTCACGATTTCAACCATTTACCTTGAAGAAGTATTAAAGTTCTTCAATGATTTGCTTAGTTTATTTATCTTTGCAATATATTAAAAGTTAAAGGAAAAAGCACAGCCTATATTGGACAAACGAAACGGGTGATCGGCACAAGATTCAAAGAACATATAGCTCATTACCACTAGGGAAGGATCGAATCGTCTAGTGTAGCACAACACATAACTGAAACCGGGCATAATATTAAACTAGACAACCTCAAATTAATTAAGAACGTAACTTCGCTCCGAGAATTAGACGTTTACGAAACCAATTACATGAAAAAGAATGCAAATCTGTTAAACAGGGAGAAAGGTCCACTTAGCCACTCAGTTTTGATGTATTTATTGGTGTCAAACGGACATATGTTTACGTTTTGTGCTACAGGCAAGAACCCTTCCTTTTAGTTTCGTCTATTTCGCATATTTTAGGGTGCATATATTGGTGGTAAAACTAGGTACTTGTAAATATCTTTAAGAATAGGGATAGAACGAGGCACGTTAGGATTAAAATCTCTTTTTCACATCATTCGGTCGTACTTTTGATAATGGGAATCCACGAATTCCCCACACAATTTATTAAATAGCTTTTGTCGTGCGGAGTGTGCCGATACCTTAGTGTTTACCATACTACCATGCTATCATTATTATTTATTTATTTATTATTTAAAAAACACAGTTTGGAAACTATTAAATCCGTATGAAATGATACATTAAACTAATTTATTTATATTATATTTTTCCTTAACTTAATATTAAAAGCAAAAAATACTTTAATATTTAACTTGGTGGAACAAATTCTATGAGTAGCACTGTATATGCCAAAGCATCTGCATCTACCGAAACCATATACTCACATACAGAACGGTATACTCCGAGCGTTCAGAGTTTTTGCTAAGCGAAGCGAAATACTTCAGTACGCGCCATATATGGAAGCATATTACATTCACAGCTAGACCTGAGGATTAATTTTTGATGAATCTGGCCGGGCGAAGTTTCGAAATAATTCCCTTCCAAATAGTTTTACTAATACTTCTTGATACGGCCGGCGTATGAGAACGGAATAAAATGAATACGAGTTTTCCGTCGAAAAACTGTATTTAATAGCGGAAAACTGCAGCGCGAGATGACAGAATTTGATTGAGAATGGCGACTTGTAACCGGATAAATAGTGAATACCGGAATAAAGGTTTTGGGGCTTCATTAGAGTATAAAAAGGATTATTGCCATCTTAGATGACTATAAGGATCAACATTTATGGATGATACAATTGAAGTATATATTGCAATGACAAATTGAGTTTCTTTCAGGGAAAAAACCGAAAAACAAATCAAAACTAGAAATTTGCAAAAATTTATAGATTTTACTAAACCCTATGATAGTATATACACATAGAAAATTTATTCTTTAGATTTTTGTGACAGAAGTGTAGAACATGTCAAAATAAAACAAATCCTATAAACATACAAAAAAACACTTTACTTAATGTATAACCAAAAATAATGCTAGTATAGCTCATGGTAATGGTGGAATCGTTCCCGGCAAAGACAATGCGAGCAGAGAAAAGAAAGCACTAACACACGGACATGTTTCTGCCTACCCGGCGTCATCAGCGTGGTTACTGAGTCTCTACCTCTCAGTTTATGCCCCCAATGTCCACAACAGCACTGAGAATATCTCCCAGCGCCCTCTAGCGTCCTAGACTGTGGCGACACACACCGGAGTACAGATGCTCGCCACCTTTCGAGCAGCTCATGGGTTGGCCGTGTATTAATGCTTTGTTTTCTCTGCTCGCATTGTCTTTGTCGGATGAGCTATATTAGCATTATTTTTGGTTTTGTTACTAGGCATTTTTTCACATGTATTTAATACATATTTACTTAAAGATATTAAGAATAGAATATGAACACATTATTAGCTACAGTTGTAGCCTAAAAACCTTTAATAGAAAATATAAACAGTTGAAAGCCAGATGCTGACAGAATAGCTGTTCAAACAAGTTGAAAAAAAATATATATAAAGTTAAATTAATATAAAGTTTGGTAAGTACAATTACATAAATATATTATTACAGACAATAACAAAAGAGTAAATATTAAAAAAATAAAACCAAACGGTAAGTACTGAAAACTGTGAATAATAAACATTAGCTACAATTGTGATCCAAAATTTCCTCTACGGAATAGAAACAGCTGAGAGTGAGAAGCCGACACAATCGCTGTTTAAACCCGTTAAATTGGATATTTTTTAAGTTCATAGGTAATTTGTTATACACTTTAATGGCTAGAACTTCCAGAGACTGTTGGTGCAGGTGGAGCCTGGATCTTGCAGTAACCATCGCATCTCGTGATTTTGTGTTATAATCGTGTACATTTTTGTGGAGTTTGTAATTTACACAAAGAATTGATTAAAAGAAGAAATTACTCTATTGTTTAACCAACCTTTTTGGAATATTATTGGTACAAGTTTTACTCAAAGGAAAATGAACATTAAAATAAAACAAAAAAGTATTGTAACATTTTGCAAAACATAAATTTATATCTGCCTGTATATAAACTTCTGTACAATCTTCCTTTATTAAACCATTATAAAAACAATTTATTTTTTTTTTGTTAAATTTTCTTTTATAAGTTACAAAGCTATTGTTATTGTAAACTGTCTTATGAGAAAAACTGAATTGTAAGGCTTTATGATTGAAAAAAATATTTTCATCATCTACAGTACATGGAAATCAAATAAGATAAATAAGATCTTTAAATAGCTTGGTGTTTCGTAAACTTGTAAGGTTCATTAAAACGACATTAAGCAGTAGGTACCCAATATAATGTAAGAATATGGGCAGAACTAACAGAAAGTTTTAATATGAACAAAGAAAGCTGGGCAATTCCCTCTCAACCATTCTACTTAACTTAATTCTTAAGTATATTATAAAAAAAATTCACATGCAAACCAGCAAAATCGTTTATATAAGAGGTCATCGGTGTCTTACACATGTTGATGATTTCACCATTGGCACAAATCGAAAAAGAATTACTAAACGCTTTCAGAAACTTTTAAATAGAGGCAAACTCAGTGGAATTAAAAAAACAATAACCGAAACAAAGCACATGGAAATGGGAAAACCACCAGTTGAAGGTAGAAAGTTGATAATAGAGGGGGATGAGGAAATTAACACTCTAGAAAAAAAAAAGGTAGATAATTTTAAGTACTTCGGGTTATCACGAAAACGGTGGAAATAATGAAGAAATTAATGCGAAGATAAACAAGACGGGGGTAGTACAGAAAGGCTTATGAAAATGCTTACAGTAAAAGACATATCACGATCTCCAAAGTTAAGAATCTATAAAGCAGTTATACGGCCACAAGTGAAACCTGGACCTCAATAAAAACTATGGAAAGTACGTACGAGGTATGGGAGAGGAAAATGCTGCAAAGAATTTTTGAAGGAAGAAAGGTAGATGGAACATGGCGGAGGAAGACAAACCAAGAATAATAACAAAGAGAATAACGTGGATGGGGCACATTTTAAAGATGGGCAAAGAAAATATCACTTGGAACGTAACTGATACAAAAATATGGAGTAACCGGGGTAGAGGAAGATCAAGGATAAAATGGATACAGCAAGTAGAAGGTAATCTTCGAAAAGAACTGAGAAGAATATACAGGAATAGAGAAACTAGGGTGAACTGGGTGATAAACCCAATAAGCCCAGGACCAATAGGCCTGTTGTGCTGATGTGTATAGAGTACGATGAAAATCGAAAGAAACAAAATTTAAGTTCCAATACGCGTACAAAATTTATTCAAGCCAAAAAGTAATTATTTTGGTTTTACAAATTATAAATGTTGGACAACCGCCCAAAATAAATCCCACCTAATTAATAATAATTAATATTATTTTGTATACTTCTACCTTTCTGAAAATAAATTAGCGAAATGTTTTAACTTATTCTAACCACAAATGCACTGATGTGCCGCTCGACATATTTGTGCCATGCTTGCAAAACGAAAGAGCAACTTTTTTCCCTGCTTTTTCCTTATTACTTTATTGTTATTATTCTTCGTAAGCCTGCTTCATCTTAATTGAAGGTGCAATACGCCATGTTTCACTCCTTCCTCCGCATTGTCTTGATAATTTTTCATTTCCTCCGTATCTCGACCGGTCGTTGCGTTCAGTTTCTTTCTGGCGAACAATATTTAATGAAAATTACGGGGCTGCTTCCAATATCAATTCCCTTAACGCGGTTAACTGTATTCAGTGGAGTGAAAAGCGCTAATTATTTTTATAACTTGTCGGAAACTTTTTTCAAGGCGCTCTCGCTATTGGTGCTGTAACACCCCGATGAAGAAGGGTGGAAATATTGTATCACGTTGGCCAGGTACCTTTTTTGTTCCTGGAGAAATTCTCTCTTAATTTTCGGAACAATCATTCACGAAGACTGATAGCTGCTTCTTGTGTAATTTTTTTTGCAGCAGGTGAAATATTTTACAATTTACAAGCGAATTTTGAAGAATTCTGGAACCCACATATAGCTTTCGAAATTCGTAGATATGGATGTCCTAGTATTCAGTTTAATAATAAATAATATTTTGTCAATAAAAATGTCTTGCAAGCATTCAAAGAAGCACAATTTATATGCATATATTGATTGAGAAGAAACGTAAAGACTATCCTTAACATTCATTAAAAATAATTGTAAAAATTTTCAAGTGAAGCATGCTTCACTTTAGAAAATATTTACTGTTTAAACTACAGTTGTGAAAAATGCCATTGCTGAGATAATAAAAAAATCAAGGAAGGTAATATATATATATAAGGTAAAATAAAAAGCAAACGAAGGTAAAATTAGTTACGGTGCTACCAAAAGTGTTGGTCAAAGCTCTATTTGTAGGATTTTCCATATGGTGTCACGGTGTTGAAGAATATATAACGGCTACAGAGACCGTCGCTGCCTCAAGGAAAATATTGCATGGCGGTTCCTGACGAAACAATCAGAAAAGCCAAAACGAAATCCATGCGCATGGTACCTCATCTTGACAAGTGCAAAACGCAGCATTGGAATTGTTTTTTACAGGTTATTTTCATTGCGGTTGATGCCGAACAAAACTGAAGGTAGTTGAAAGAAATCGAACTAAACTAAACAGAGTTAACGGGACCTTTGGAACTGAGCATAATTGATCACAACCAATTGGAATCGTGATCGAACGGACCCGAATATAGCCGAACGGAAGCGAACATAACCGAATATAGCCGACCGTAGGCGAAGGGACCCGAGCAGAACTGAACACAGTCAAACGGAGCCAAACAAAATTGTATATAGATAGATAGATAGATTTATTTCATGTTTTTACAAAAGTATTACAATCGTCATATATCTAAATTAGTATCTAAACCAATGTCAAATGAATCACATCAACACAAAAGCAGACCACGAAGAAACAACTCACACAAGAAAACTAGGTGTTAGGAAAGATGTAAATAACAGGAGGCGTGTCTAAGTACTCTGCAACAGAGTAGAAAACAGTGCGTAAGAAGGTAGGTTCTAATTGTTCTCTTAAATTTATTCATATTCAACTTTGTAATATGCAATGGCAAATGATTATATAATTTAATATTTAAGCAATTTTTAATTGATTTAGTAAACGAAAACTTGTTTCTCGATCTTGTGATGCGATCTAGTATTATGAAGAAGGTATGGATGAATTTGTATTTGGACATACCTTTTTCTAGAATGGATCTCTTAATTTTGGAAATAATTCATTCAAGCAATGGTAGCGCTTTGTTAATTTGTTGCAGGTGAATTTAAAACCCAAGCGAATGAAAATTCTGAACCCACATTGTTTCAAATCGTAAAAGTTATACAGAATTGAAAATTATTCCAATACACTGCGTAAAGTTCAAGAGGGCTATGAATAATGATAGAAAACCGAAGAACCAACATTCATTGAACATAAATTTGTTAAAAATTTACAATAAGCTTGTTACAGAAATATTTATGTATTATAAGTGAAAAAACCCTATCAATGAATAAAAACAAGAAGTATACAGTACTGATAAGTATCAAAAAAAAACAACGAAGGTATTGATACGTCTATAAAAGTGTTTCAAATTAATTTTAATTCCATTGGTGCACGTAAAATCCTAGTAAGGCACAGAGACCGTCGACATCTCAAAAAATATTCATGCGGTCCTGTACGACAATGATAAGCAAACGTAAATCATCCCGCATTACCATTGACAATCAAAAGCAATTGGAATTGTAAATTTTATGGTTCCAAAAAAGGTAGTTAAAAAATGAATAAAAGAAAGAGTCCGAGACGGACCTGAGAACTGCATATTATAAACCAAGAACGGATCGAAACGTACCCAATATACAATCGAGCGACATACAATTAGCGCGAGCGAAGACCAAGAAGAACTTGTAAGTAGAAAAAGTATAGCCGAATGTAGCCGAACAAAATCGAATATAGCCGAATGGACTGGAACAGAACCGAAGATATAGACTGATGGTAAGGTATTATAGTATTCATTCTTCTCCCTTAACGAAATGAGGGTATAGTTTAATTATTGATTAAAAATATAAACTACATAATTTTAAAATATCATAGCGTCCGGATTTTTAAAAGAAAATTTTTTGGGAAAATCGCAGTTGGTATTCCTCTGTGTATAGAACTCGATAACTGTTCCTTACCAAACCCATGAGAAAAAACAATAGGAAGGTTATCGAATTCAGTTCAATCACGTTGAGGTTAATTATTTAATAGGGTTCGCTATTTGTTAAGTGTATATAGGGTTGCCAGACGTTCGGATTTCTCCAGACACGTCCAGTCATTTTGAAGGTAATTTTACAGTTACTTGCTGACAGTATCAAGAAATATAAGTTCTATTTAAAAAATTGAAAGAAAAGCGTTTGAATTTCGATAAATGTTGCACAACATATTTAACACCCTGTATATATTTTTTCACTATACTACCTTGAGACGTATAAAGTGTTAGCACCTAAATTGATAGCAAAAAAGTAACTCGCAGACAGATATCGAGTTTCAACCCACCCGTAACTATTACAGGGATCAGTATTGTATTTGGGCAAATGGGGAAAATTAGAAATCGGATAATTGCTGGGTGTAACTCAATAAGAAACGACCCTGGTGTTCTTGAAAGAGTTCGGCAGTCAATAAGGAGAAGATTGGATTCTTGCATCCTAGCTGGAGGTAGTCATTTTCAACAGTTCTTGTACATTAACAAACTTTAAATGTAATTTTTGGTAATAAAATGTTGGTTTTGTCGAAAATTTTCCTCGCCCTGTATCTTCGAAACAAAGGGGTTTTTCAAAAATCATAAAAGTACAAAATATTCTTAGAATAGTTCATGGAATAACCCCTAGAATTTTTGCCGTATGTTTAATAAACAACCTGTATATCATTGCAAAGTTAATTTAAGTGGCTATCAAAAGAATCTATAAAAAATATAGCAATCCATTTAAAATAAAAAAGTTGAAGGCGGTTGCAGAAATTTGGAACATCCTGTATATGTATAGATAATTTTACAAAATGCACCGTGATATACTATATACGTGCAATAAATTTTATTTCTCCATCTTTGATAGTTTCCACGCTAAACTCCGCCAACACACTAATTTCCAACAGATCGCTTGCCCATTCCCGCAATGCAACGGTTTTATGATGATACAGCAAGACTTTGTGCCACACGTCGTGTACTTGAAAAAATTTAACATCTAATTATGTTACGTACATATACGACGATGTCGTTCAAAGATTCAGCAGATGCACTTTTAAGTTCCAACAAAGTTACTTTTTACCATCCGGACGACTTGAGACGTCTACGAGGCTAAATTTTATATGTTCCAACAGCAACTTTGTTTCGAATAATACGCGAATATTCTGTGAACCGTGCCAATAATAATTTATTAACGATGTAACGTTGAACAAAACATCGAAGCTATCTGCCCGCGCTTTCCGTTGGTTTTATTTTTGAGTTAGCGATCTTCAGGGGTGCGCCGCCCAAGAGGTAGTTCTCCCCAGTTGCTTGCCAGAAACTGCTTACCTGTACCGTCTAATTACCAAATCAGCATCAACTCGAAGTTCGCTGTTTGTGCGGTCATTCATTAACTTGAAAACTTCTGGCTAACGTTTGGAAGTTATCGCCCCCTCCATCGTCCCACCGCCACGTCTCTTCCTGAACGGTATAGGTACACGTAGAACATACACAAATGATGCTCGGTCTTTATAGGTTATGTTTCCCTTCTTTCTCTGCCCTTCCGTTTCTTCTGCATTGGCCGGGCTTTGATACCTCCTCCGCCTATCCCCTCTATATCCTCGGTACCGTCGTTTTAGTTTTAAAATGCAAAATACCTTTAATTATCGAGCTAATTAATGAAAAGTTTATAATGGCCGCAACTCCATCGGAACAATATGGCTGATTTATACCCCCGACTTTGCACTTTCTTGCGGCGCGTTTCCAACTACGGTCGCTGCTGCTGTTAGTTGTATTGTTCGCCTTAAAACACACAACCTTAAGGTTCGTACGGGCCCCGGTCGAAATTATTTAGACGCGGTTTTTGTTTAAACAGAGGCGAAGTTAATGCTCACGATCCATCTGGGGAGTACAATACGTATATACGTTTTGGTTAGCTAATAATACGCAATTGCCCGTTCATTTTCGGAAGCTTTATTGAGTTTGAAGAACTTATAAAGTTTTTTGTGTGTGCTTATATTCTCCTGGAATTTATGCAAAATTCAGAGAAAGGTTTCTTTATGTCGGGGGGAGATGTAAGTTATTTAGGTGAAGCAAAAGCCATGAAGGTTATACTAGCATATTAGAACGTTCTAAAGCAATGCCTTGCAAAAGTCCATGACTTATTTTATTCTTTTCTATATTATCATATAACTTCAAGCTAGATGTCATCTGAATGAGCAACTTTTGTTCCTACTACTTTCAATGGCACGCTTTTTGATAAGATCGCGCCTGAAGAAACTCATTTTCAGTATGTCGACGCAGGCCTAAATATACCTATAAACATTTCATTTCCCATTTTTACAGAAAAAAAATAATCTCCATAGGAAGTTTTGATGATTTTGAAAAGTCTTTTATGATGTATAAGGTAGATTACAGGTCCTACTCCTGTCATCAGGAGTCAATGGTCAGTCAACAAAATGTCCACGCTCAAGCTATCGGAAACAGTTTCTAGGAGGCCGATCTTCTTACGTACGGACGTCTTGATGTTATACAAGTTGAATTACAATGAGATTTATTCCGAAAAAACCAATTGATCCTTTAGATAAACTGTATACTTTCTGCATACTAAACAAATTACAGTTTTTATAATTAGTCTTCGCTATTCATATACACTTACTTTAATAAAGTGTAGCATTATCACCGATTTACTCCATTCTATGACTTGAATGTATTCATTCTATTGAGAAAATTGAGTACGAATTATTCCTACATGGAACTTATTAGTTACTACTTTTAAAACATTTATTTTACATTAGCAATAAAACTATTGCTTCACATACTATTAACATTTTTTGAACAATTTTCCACTACAACTTTAAAATACATTAAACGCTTTGGCTGAAGATATGTACACCACCGCTCATAAGTACTTGGGCACCTCAAATTTCAAGGTAAATCATTAAATATTTAAATGGAAATATTAAAATATATATTTGGTATTTAAACACAAATATGCAACTTCAACAATTAAAATTATTTATTTTACATAAATTTTAGATTTGTTTGAGTGGCCTCCTTTACTTTTAATGATTGCGTCGCATAGTCGGGGCATTTTTTCACAATGTTTCCGGAGTTATTCCAGTTCACGCTGCCTGTAGTTCGTTCTATATATCACCTGCTGAAGTTGGAGCAGCTTTTCTTACTTTCCGATCGAGATCTTCCCATAATAACTCGATGGGATTCAAATCCGGGTTTTGGGGTGGTCATTTCATAATTGTTAGTGTCCCTTCCTCTTCCAACTGTTCTAAATATTGCTTGTATAATTTTAAAATGTGTTTTGGGTCATTGTCTTGTTGGAGTACAAAATTCCGACCCAAAATTCTTACACCAGAGGGTGTTGCATTTTCCTCTACGATGCGTTTGCATTGGGCTTTTCTCATGATGCCTTGAATTTTTACGAGATCACCTGCGGATGTATCAGCAAAACAGCCCCAAATCATTACCGAACCACCGCCGTTGTTTAACGACTGTGTAGAGACTGTGCATTGCTATAGTGCACGTTCACCCACAGATCTTATTACAAACACTCGTCTTCGCGAACCGAAAATCTCGAATTTAGATTCGTCGGTCCACAATACCTTGCTCCAATCTCCTACCGTCAAATTTCGACGTTCACGTGCCCATTGTAACCTCTTTTTCTTATTAATTTGGCGAAGCAAGGGCTTTCGCATCGCAGTTCGTCCGTGAAGGTCGGCTTTTTGCACGCTAATCGGCTTCGGAAGTACAGTATTGATTTCTGCGGCGATTTCTTGAGCTGTTTTTCTTCTATTTCGCTTGCTGGACGCCACGATTGCAATATTTTGAGCTGATGTTGTAGCCCTTGGTCTACCACCTCTTACTTTATTTAGAACACTGCCACTTTCACTGTATTTTTTATGTTTTAATCAGCAGTAGATGAATTTAAATGTAATTGTCTAGCAATTTGACGATTGCTTATACCTAAGTTATGTTGTGCTACTATCAGAGCAACGCTAATTACTTTCCTTTTCGGCATGTTTTAACATTTTAAACGAAATTATAAACGCTATTCGTTAAGAGATGTTGTCGCTACTAACATAGAACGATAACTGACCGTAATTTAAAAGCATTACTTCAAATGGCTTTATTATGGCTTCATGATTCATAGTAAAATTACCAACTGTTACATTTTTCTTTTGTTGTCGCTACTACCAACGCTTTTATGACGGTATTACCTCTCATACACATGAAAGAAGTAAATAGACCGATATTATTTAATGAATTTAAGCGAATCTTATTGACTATTAGCATATTATTCAATAACGTTGGAATGTATTTCCTAAATATGTTCTTTGTATACAAAAATCTAAAATCCAAGGGTGCCCAAATACTTATGAGCGGTAGTGTACCTATCGTGCTTTCTTCAATTATATTACAGCACTTCAACAATTGACAGCGGAAAAATAACCGAGGGAAAAAACATATTTTTTTAATTATAACCGTTTCCCATCGGGGCATGAAAAGGGTTTTATATTAAACGTGTCCCTCCACGAGTTCCGTAGGTAGTTAGATAGCTACCCATACCTTACCGCCCCACCACGATCCATCTCCGTTCCGTAGAGCAGAACTCATTTTAATATCAGTTCAGAAGTTAAATAATTGATTTCACAGGAACGCATCGACTGCCTCAAAACAAAGGAAGACTCCCTCTTTTAAACGGGAACGATCGACTATAACTTTTGTTACTCTGACTGCCGATTCTGTATAGGACGGGAATCGATGTTGCTGTTACTACTGAGGCGGATACTATTTGAAATCATCAGTTGAGAACATATGTACAGGTGTCTAGATATTTTATATATAGCTTATTAACCTTATTGTACTGCACGTGACATGAAAAAAGAAAAAAATAGGTTTTTATTATTGTTTGCTATTTTATTCGCTTTAGAGCTAAGATTTTGTTTGTAAACCCCACTTGTTTGTAAACCACACGGTATAAATCGTTCCCATAAAAATATCAGTGAAGGAGAAACGATGAAGGCCATTCCGTTATGAGAAAGTTTTCCAGGGAGTGTAGGGGAGTCAGAAAAGAAGAAGAAAAAACGAAGAATAATTACCAACGTCAAGTGGACCGTGAAGGAACAAATGAAAACATAAAACAAATGATGCTTCGCCGGCGAGATTTCCGTGGGTAGATTGATAATTTCGGTGGAAATTTAAAAATATATAGACTTCTCTCGCTCTCTTCCCACTGTTTAATATAGCTCCGAATAGCTTCGTTAGCCCCCTTTTGAATAAGCGTTGGAAACGGTAGCGGATAGGGAATTGGAATCATTGGCGTGAAATCGTAACGGCCAATATCGGTAATTTATTCAATTTCGGTGTTTTTATTGGGCCGTGAGCGTTTAACAGATGATTTATTTTATTGTTTCCGCAGCTCCGCGACGTGATGGTTTGGCGCGACTGTGGGTTTCGGTGGGGAGCGGCGCTGCTACGAATTTGCACATCTCCGATGATGAATTTCAAATGAAATCCAAATACTGCTAATGATTGCTTAATTGCATGCCCGTTTCAGAGAACTACTACGATCCCTGTACATTTGGTTTTTATGCAAACGTTATTTAAATACGATTCTTAAAAGTGAATAAATACTTCTGAAATAAAGCAGATGAAAAATTTAACATTTTAAAAGTTAATTTCACAACAAAGGGAGAACTCATTTTTATGTAAACAACAGAACATAATAAGACTATGTGGAATATATGAATACAGGTACACAAAAACGTGTAGGCCACTTCAAGACTTATTATGGCAAAACCTTCTCAAACTTTGCTCGTTAGCTAATTGGTAAATATACACAAAACCTTAAATTTTTAAATTACATTCTCGTCAAGGATCATTTACAAGGAACGGAATGACTAATTATCACAATTCTCATGGCTGGAGAAGAATGTGGTATCCTTCTCTTGCACAAAATATTTAATGGTGGATAGATTGGCCATAATGCTTCTGTATTGTGGCCATCTTAGTCATCGGCGGTTCCGCAATACTTTTAGTCGTGCACCCCCGGAGATCTTAGTATACACCATGGATCCCTCCAGCCAAACAACACATTTGAATTTTGACAAGAAATAAAAAAGCGTGTTTTATATATAAAAAAATGTATTATACACACGATATAAAATAAGCATTTATTTGATTAAATTGAGCAGCCTGCTTTTTGATTTATTTTTTACCTAGAGCAGTAATGAAAAATATTGCTCGTAGTGATAGGTAGTTGGAAATGGAACCAAAATCTGCAAAGCCTTGTTCTCGAGCTGCGGGCAATTCATTGGCAACGTAAACTCTGAAATCAGCAAGGATCTTTACCTTGAATGCAATTTGAAGATCTCCATTGGTAACTAATTCTATAAAATCTTCTTCCTCGCCTTCCAACACCATGCCTTCTTTTGCGGAGAACAGGTTCTGAATCCATGACTTACTTTTGTCAGGAAAGGGAAAGCATTCGCTGAAAGTCTTGATTAGATTTTTGCAAATAAAGAATGATTAGTCGAGTTCCTTTCTTTGGTAGAGCCTCCTACGACATTTCTAAAAACGTTAAGTTTTGGAACGATTCCACATTTCCACTTGTGAGTAGTTTCTCACATAATTCCAATTTTAAAATAGTTGTTTCAATTTTGTCCTCAGCATGGAAACAATTTATATTAGCTTCCCTCAATCTGATATTCAGATCATTGAATTGAAGATGTCGGAAAAGTTTTGTCAGAAAGCTTGAATTGTTCAGATTTTCTAGAGAATTTTTCAGAGCGGTAAGATTATGCGTATTCTTCTATCAATCGCGTAGCTTCCAAAATCGAGTCAATGCTCTTCCTTTGGAGAGCCACCTTACCTCAATGTACACTAGCAGTGTATAGCGGTCACTTTCCATTTCTTTGTATAGTTGTGAGAAGAGTCGTGAATTCAGCGCTCTACTTTTGTTAAAAATTATGATTTTGACACATTCGTCCAAGGTTTATTTCAGTTCCATTACAATCCTGTTTGTAACCAATGCTTCCCGATGGATGGCACAGTGATGCCACAGATACTTCCTTGATTCTCGACCTTAGATCTGCTATCCTTCCAAGCGTGGCTTTGTTAATTGAAAAATCAACAAAACACAGATCCCCAAAAATGGAGTTTCTATGCTTGTACCTATGCAATACAATAAAACTGCCTGACTGGTCACATCTGTTGTTACATCCAAATGAATAGCTAACCAAAGAGATATATGAACTTTCTCGATTAATTGTTTTTCGATATTATGTGCCATGCTTTCAACCCTCCTTTGTAGATCTTAGAGATCTTGTGTTTTATTTATTTTATTCATTATAAACGCATGGGTGTTGCTGTTTTTGGTTCATGTAATTTTGTTTTATGGCAAAGGACACCATCCTTGCATTTACAATAAATAAAATATGCTTTCACGCGATAATTTAAAATTTAAAAGTTTGTTAAAGTAATTTATTTGTTTTGTTTGATCAATTTGTTAATGCTAGTTAATTATTAATTAATTTTTTTTGTAATTCTACAATTGACCGTGGACCTATAGTAAAATGACTGTGGTCCCCTGAGGATCCAGGTACCACCAATTGGGAATCGCTGCTTTACACCGTAAAATTACTTCCTATAAAGTTGTATCTAGATATCAGAGCTTTAATAATAAAAATAGTACATTCACTAGCAATCTCGTGGTTTCGCAAAATTCCATTACAAATTTTAAAATATATATTGTAATGATTAAAATAACTCTAATATAATTGCTATGGTTGACACATGTTTAGCGTTGTTCAGCTATGTTCATTCAGGTTGTAACGGTTGTAATTTTTTTAGTGAAAAATTTATAAGTAATTTAATTTTATTCTTTATCATCTATTTTCATCTTTTGGGCCATCATTTATTATTTCTTTTTTTGCAATAATTCTGGTTCATTATTTGCATTTATTTGAATTTATTTTTTTTATTTTTTTATAGTTTTTATTTTGGCAGTTTTCGGCTTTTTAGTCGTAATTAGGGGAGTACATGTTGGGACGTTGAACGTACTGAGGCTTGCTATAAACGTTCTTTAAAATTATGGGAATTCCTGATTTTGGAGTATTTACCTGGATCTTACCGTCGAACGAGTTTAATTATATACAGTAGCACTTAAGTCGGGTCAATGGAGCGGAAATGCTATGAATCAATGAAGCGTGGAGGTTGCTAGGAGGTTTGATCAGTTGAGATTTCCACATATTGTGTAAGGGGTAGCCATCTTCGTGCCATTTTGCTACCCCCTTACATCACACGTGGAAATCCCAACTGATTGAACCTCCTAGCAACCTCCACGCTTCATTGATCCATAACATTTCCGCTCCATTGACCCGACTTAAGTGCTACTGTATATAATTAAACTCGTTCGACGGTAAGATCCAGGTAAATACTCCAAAATCAGGAATTCCCATAATTTTAAAGAACGTTTATAGCAAGCCTCAGTACGTTCAACGTCCCAACATGTACTCCCTAATACGACTAAAGACGAAAACTGCCAAATAAAAACTATAAAAAATAAAAAAAAATAAATTCAAATAAATGCAAATAATGAACCAGAATTATTGCAAAAAAAGAAATAATAAATGATGGCCCAAAAGATGAAAATAGATGATAAAGAATAAAATTAAATTACTTATAAATTTTTCACTAAAAAAATTACAACCGTTACAACCTGAATGAACGTAGCTGAACAACGCTGAATAAATAGTCCCCAGTCAGCGCGCAGTAACAGCCCAGAAGATGTTCCATAAGAGTGTGGACGAAACGTTGGCAAAAGCTACGACAACGACGCGGTTCCAACTCGGAAGCCAACTGTATAGCATTATTGACGACCGCGGAAGCTTACATACTGGAACTCATTGTATACTTTGGGAGATTTACTATCCCTTTTTCCCCACCCCAATCTCCGCTGGACTACTGGGACGCCCAAAAGATCTTCTTCGAGGTACGTGGCAAGCGTATAGGTTTATCAGATAAGAGCGCCATAAATCTAACCTATTATGCAACTATTTGGATCTTTACTTATTTGAACGTTGCAAGGTTCGTTCAGGTATGATAACTATCACAGCGACTCTCGTCCATCACCGAATGCAATGTTTCATCGGCTCATATAATCGAATCTCCTCTTTTTGGTCCTCTCCGTCTAAACTGGGAGTTTTAGTTAATAAATATATCTACAGCCAATGATAATCCCAAGGAATTTTCATCTGGTTAGGTTTGTTTTTAAGTTGGCCAACATTAAAATGCTGTTTATTGGATGCACTCAATAAACTCGATGTCTTTTTTGGAAATCATCTTTCAAATCTGTAATTTTGACAGATCACATGATGAGTTAAACGATTTATTATCGCTAATGTGCGCACTCATTGCGACTAAACTATTTAGTTGTTTTAAAATCGTTTCCTTCATCCAATTCAAGTAAACTATCGATCGACAGAAAACTCCGGCCCTAACAGATCCCGTAGTCTTCACCAACTCTACTAATAGATTACAGTCCAAGAGCTTCAAAACATATTTTCGAAATAATTTTATAAAAATTCCATTATTGTATTAGTAATGTCGACTATATTAATAATGTAACTTTCGAAATAATTGCAATGTTTTGTTACCCTGTCAATGGTACTTTTTGTGTTCAACGTTGGCATTTTACACGCACTAAACATACATATGTTCCACATAGGTATGCATGTATGTATTTGTGTATACGAGGCGGAACTATGTGAAGCTGTTTTTGAAATAAGACGAGGTGGAACCAAACCTGCCCATTCTAGATCTCCGTACGCCGCAGTTTAACAGTTCCGTAAGTGCGGGAACAGCTGGAACGGACAGATTCATTTCGAATTGCGCCCGTTCCTATTTCTCCTCGCTACTTGCTCCTGACCGCGAAACTTTCTAGGTAGTCTAGACTAATCACCGGGCGTCTGAAACGCGGAAAATTCGGACTACGCTTGCATTACTAAATGCCACCCCTGTCAGATGGAAAAAAGAAACCCTTTTCCGACCGTATATCTGTGACGCAAAGTAGACATAAAATAAAAATGAGTTTTAATGGTAAGATATCTTGATAACGAAAAGGGGCACTTTAATTTATCCCTGTTATTTAGATGCACCTAAATATCCATACTTCAATCCATCAATAATTGGACTAACGTTAATCCTCTCTGTATTAATCAAGAAAAAACAAAATCTCCTTCTATAACCGCGTACAGCTCCTTTGTAATTTTTAATAACACAATTGTTGACCCTGTTAAAACTATAAAAATCTTGTGTATCATATATGATGAAAATCTGAAGTGGTATGGTCATATCGATCATCTATGTAGTCAACTAAGAAGATCATATTTTGCTTTAGGAAATTTTAAACTCTAATAACTATGTATTATGCCAACTTCTCTTCTAAAACGAAGTACGTAATTATTTTCTGGGGCTCATCTTGTTGTGTCCGAGGATTTTTATTTTACAAAAGCGTGTTTTACGTCTTACTTTTTACTTAAAATTTAATGAATCCTGTTAAAACACCTTTACGTCTCAGACAATATTAATCTTCTAGTATGTCTATATTCTAGAAATTTTGAGTTTTGTCCATAAACATTTCAACTGCTTTAGTGACAATAAAATAGAGCATGAACATAATACCATAATTCTTAGAAAATATTTAATTCCTCCTTGTCATAAAGCCTTTCAAAAGAGCATTTTTATACGGAATGCAAACGTTACAACAGCTTTCCTGTCGCAATGAAACAAATAAATAAACACCATATTAATAAATATGAAGCCAGAGAATCCAACGAAAACTCTTCTACCATACGTGAAAGGAACTACCGACAAAATGAAAAGAACTCTCAAAAAAGCCACAATCTAGCCACCGTCTTCACAAGCTATAGAAAATAGGCGACATTTTGAACTACTCGAAAAACAAAACTTCCCTAGAAGAGGAAGATGTGTATTGCATTCCGTGCGAAGATTGTAATTCATCGTATATCGGCGAGACCAATAGGCACATCAGCAACCGGAAATTAATAAGTATGCCCTAAAAGAATTATTGTTAACCAAGAACTCTTATACAATTGATGATTTTTATACATAATCTCAGTAGATTATTCTCTTTCTATTTGTGACGCGTTTCTATTCATATACATACGTGTTGTATTTGTTTATTCGTACATATATGTATATGTCTGTGAAATAAAGAGCTATTATTATCATTATTATTATTATTATTATTATTGACATTTAGGCCACCACCATCCATCATGCACGACGCGTGTTTCGCCATTAAACGGGTCATCAGCCTGCCTTCGTGGAAGGTGGAAGCCAATCGACAACCTGTCGTATGTTTAGTAAGATAGAGAACACTTGTATGGATGAGCAAACTCTGCTCGCTTCTGTAGAGCAAACTCTGCTCGCCAAATCTCGTGTCGTAATTCTCATGCTCGTGTCTTAATGGCTATCATTAAATGATCGTTGTATAATATACTATATTATTATCCTGACATGGCCCTAACTTGTTCGAATTTTCAAACGTACAGTGGTTACTAGTTTATATCTGGATAGTTTAGTAGTATTATCAGTAGAGGTCGTAATATATGCATTTTGTGCATTATTTACATATTTTGTTTTTAAAAACTTAAAGGATATTGCCAGAATCTGATGTGGTGATTTCCTAGTAAAGAGTAAGTTGGTAATAGATCACATTATTAATTTTAAAAATGCTCCTATAACAAGCGTTGAGAACCTTTTCATTATACAAAAACATGCTTTCAGACAAGGGACACATTTTCATAATAGGAAACTGAGAAATATTTAGTTGTAAAATCTTTTTATAGTTAATTATGATGTAAAAATATTGTAATGAGCTTATAATAAACACAAAGGAACATTTCCTTTTATGGTGTTACATTTTTTTCTATTTCTAGTATTTTCTATTTGGATATTTTTCGTGAGAATGTGCATATTTGGGCATATTGAAACGCATATTTTTAGTTTTTTTACATATATTCCAGCCTTTAATTAACAGCAACAAATGAATACTGTTTCCGTATATATCTTTAAAATTGGCAAATATGTAGTAAATTTCGCGAATCATTTTTCCCACCTATCAACACGATCATAACACCTGGCACCTATGTAGCTTTAAATGTAATTCATAGTTATTTAATTTGTCGCTAAAAAAATTGCAGTAATTACACTTGTATAACATATTAGATTTAATTGGCTGTTTATCTATAATTCTAAGATTTTCTACACTTCCAACGCATTCTACACAAACTCAAATCACATCGGCAATCACCCCCAAACATATAGCAACGGCTTAGCGTAAATCCCTTTCACATCGGCGTGTTAGAAAGATCACATATACATATTTAAGGGTAAAAACATCTAATTAATTAGTAAAACCAGGCATACATTTTCAATATAGACCACCGACCGTCGCGAATGTAAATTTTATTGTAAAATTAAATAAAATATTGTAAAAATACTTTTCAATAATGAATTTACTTAAAACGGAATGTACCTGACGGTATTACATCCACTTGATTGTAAAATTTTCACAAGGAATTTTTGTACTTTCACATCCTTTCTTCTCCAGTGGAAAATCTGTTACGTGAAAGTTAGAACCGTATAAAATATTAAGATATTATCAACCTTTTGAAAGAATATTGATCAGTTCAAAACGATACCTTTAATATTATCTCCCAATTTTTTTAGCTTCTCTCTGCCTTCCCGAAGAAGTTGCTTGTGATAGTGCAAGGAAATGTAAATCATAGCATTTCACACTTCTTGGATGTTGTGACTAGTTTGAAACTAATACGACATGAACCCGAAATTTGCCTTCTTCCGTGTTCCTTTCACGTTTTCCTCAGTTTTGTTGCAGAAATTGTTCTTTTGGAAACCTCTATTTCCAATAAAAATTCCAAATATACTATATTAATTAATTATGTTGAATTGTGCAAATTAAGTAAGACAAAGTTGTCAGAAAGTGAACTTTTCATAAATGAATGTATTATTTATGTGAAATCATGCTTTATTAATAAATGTTGCATTCAACTATGTCACAAGAACTCAGATACAGTTTATATGATGTTTGGCAATTAGGAATTTTCCGACGTAATTAATTACTGAAAAAAACCGTCCACAGCGAGAAATCGAACCCCATATCTCCTGCTTGCCGGGTAGGCGTAATATCCACTACACCACGCGGACTGTGGAAGATTCGTTCACTCTTTAAACCTAGATTTTTTCAGTAATAATTACGTCGGCAAATTCCTAGGAAAAATTATAGATTTCATAATTGCCAACGGAAGCCATATATATTAATTAAACTCTATATATTGTATTTTCTTCTCAAAAATTTGAATATTTCTTTCTGATACACAAGATAAATAAAAAATATTACAATTTTACATCTGCTTTTTTACGAGAATTCTTAATCTTAATCTACAAGCTTGATCGAACTACGAACTTTCCTATTTTAAATGGTTTTTTGTCGAAATAACAATTAATTACACCTTTTAATTAAACTATTTTTATTTAACTTCTATCATACAGCAAATCAAAATAAATCTATCAATTTTCGATAATACGCCTGACAAAGCCAATGCATTTACATCGCTCACTCAGATTCCATAAACGGTCAAGCGGTATACCATCCCGCGGTTAATCAAATTTACCGACAGAGGTCTCTTCTCATGTTATCGCTGTTACTCTTATTGTCATGGTGCCCGCATCCTCCTAACACCAAAGAGCATACACGCCGAAGCATATTCTTACGAACCAAGCATGGACATAACAGTATACCACACTTAGTTCATAAATGGTGGGCGGAAGCATAAATAAACAGCGATCGGCTGCTTCTGTCCTGCAGCGTGCGATATTCAATAACGAGTCATTACCGTGGATGGCATTAGCTCTTTGTTTCAAACTTGAACCGTTGGTCATTCGAAAGCTATTTGTGTCAGGCCCTTGTGCTAATGGTCAGGTCGCCGTAGGAAGTGATGGAGGAACTATGTACTTACTACAAATTATCTTCTGTCCTTATTCAGCAGATACACAGTGATGGAAAACATCTTTCTTCGTTATTGCTAATATTTAATGAATTTTTTTGAACATGTTTCGCGTAAATCAGAAAGGAAATTGTGGATATTCTTCTACCATCGGTCATGCATTAGGAGTTAATAATTTGAGGCTTTTGATGCTCTGTAATTAGTAATAAGAAATTTTATAGTACTCTCAAGAACGCAAGTTATAGGTTTATAAAATAGTTACAATTTTTTCTAATCTACTACAAATATGGTAAAACATTCATCAAAAACTTGTTTCGACGAATTTTTCAGTTGTTCAGAGGTTTACTGCTTACAGTTGTCAACCCACAGAATAAAAGTGCAATGTTTATGATATCGTACGAGGGTAGATTGACAAGTTTCCGGAATCGCTGCCAGGGGGTTGCTTTTTTCCAAATGTCGTTGTGTTGGCAACTCTTTCATCAATCTGCAAATGTCAAATCGATCTGTCAAATAGTCTAGTTTTGGCAAGCATTGAAGTCAAGTACCTTTTTGTGTTTTCAATTTTGGATAAAAACGAAGTTCGAGCGGTCATCAAATTTTTCTATTTGAAAGAGAAAACCGCAACGGAAATCAAATCAAGTTTTTCATTTTCCACCGTGAGTCTTTGAGTTTCGGAATTCAAGCGTGGCCGAACGCATTCAAATGATGAACCACGTTCAGAACGTCCGAAAACGGTTACCACGCCAGAAATTGTGGAAATCAATGACAAGGTTTTGGCAGATCGCCGAATAAAAGTGCGTGAGATTGAGGAAGCTGCGGGCATCTCTTATGAACAAGTAGTTCATATTTTACATAATGAATTGGGTTTAAAAAAGCTTTCTGCAGGATGGGTGCCGTATTTGCTCAATTCGGAGCAAAAATGCATTCGAGCTCGAACCTCGGCCAATTGTTTGGAAGCGTTTACGAGGAATCCAACGGATTTCAAGAGACGATTCGTGACCATGGATGAACTGGATTCATTACTGCACACCAGAAGCAAAAATGCAATCAATACAGTGAATTGAACTCGGTCAATCGGTTCCGAAGAAGGCAAAGACTATTCACTCGGCTGGAAAGGTGGTGGAATCGGTTCTTTAGGACGCAGAAGGAATTTTGCTAATTGATTATCTTGCAAAAGGAAAAACTGTTACTGGCCAATTTTACACAACACTTTTGGACAAACTGAAAGCAGCAGTTCAGGAAAAACGCGCGGAAATGATCAAGAAAAGTGTTGTTTCACCACTCCAATGCGCCCGCTCATTCAAGTGCAATCGCTCAGAAAAAATTTGACAGAAGTTCGAAATCCTTCCGCATCCGCCATATTCGCCTGATTTGGCTCCGTCGGACTTGCACCTGCTCCCGAAACTTAAATCATTTCTGGCTGGAAAGAGATTTTGGTCAAATGAAGAAGTGATAGAGGCTGTAAACGATTACTTTGGGAACCTCGAAGAAAATCACTCGTAGAAAGGAATCGAGAACCTACAGACATGTTAGACCAAGTGTGTCTGAAAACCTCCGGACAACAAGCAATAAAATAATGTTGGGACAATTTAAAAAAATGCGTTAGATGTTACAAAAACGGTTTCAGAACCGGGGGGGTTGTTGCCGTTTGATCCCTGGAATATTTACTTTACGATGTTAAGTAAGAACAATCAGAGCGCAGCTACAGGTCAATCAGTTTCGGTACAAGATGAACAATTTATACATAATTTGGAGGCTGAAATAGTAAACGTTTTCACCCAATCAAAGCTAGACATGTTTAACAGATATTTCAATGTGCATGGAACCAACCTGAACAATGAATTACAAAATGAAGATTTGTCACTTTTTACGATTTTGCCAAAATATAAACATATGTACCATACTGTTCCAGAAAAAAAACCAAAAACTGCTGGAGATCCCACAACATCAAGCACTATCCCGATTGTCTCCTCTACTCATTCTGAGGGTGAATATATGTTTCAGGAAGATCAAATCGCAGTACCGTGATCATTCAAAACTGCTCTTCTATGGCCAGATATTGAAATGAAAAATAAACAGTCAAAGAAAGTAAACGTAAAAGTGTCGTCAGCGATAACAAGTAAAGCACGGAGAAAATTTAATTTAA
Source organism: Dynastes maya (assembly GCA_029619315.2). NCBI lineage: Eukaryota > Metazoa > Arthropoda > Insecta > Coleoptera > Scarabaeidae > Dynastes > Dynastes maya. Next base: position 11,757,096 of record JAROYE020000009.1, on the reverse strand, counting down.
GGGTTTGACAAAAGAGCAAAACAGAAAAAACTAAAAAGGATTCAGGAACATTTAGCAAAGGAAAGACTTAAAGAAGCTAGTATAGGTAATAAAAATAATGAAAAGAAAACAGGTATCAATGGAAGTAAGAAACGCGTTAAAAGATAAAGAAAAATATCAGTTTCGTCAGAAGACCTTACCGACAGTGATGTGATATATGCTGAAACAGGCGAAAGTGAAATAGAGATGCAGAGCAATGAAGAAGAAGATAGATATTCAAAGAAAACAAATCTCCTGAAGGGAAGCCAAAGATCTCTAAGCGATCACTCAGCTGAATAAATGCACCCGTTCGTCGCCAAAGATCACAAATAGAAATATTGAATCAAATTCACTGAACACAGCACTTGATGAAAAAACAGGTCATTTTAAAGTACTATTAGAGATGTTAGAGATGTTTATTTATAATTTTAGGAACGATGATAGTGTTCTAATTTAGAACCAAGATTTTAATTGAGACAAAAAAAATGAAAAACAGTAATATAATATCAATAATTGGTGCCATCCCCTTAGGTATTTTATATTGCAAAAAACTACCTACTGGAAATTTTTACCGTATTATAAAACCACTTAATCTTTCTTTTGACAAATTATGGCATTGCTAATTTATATCTTATTCTTTTCTTGCAGTTATTACCAGATAAATTGTATGACAAAAATTATTATTGATAATACTGATATCAGTTCATTTAATATAGAAGATACAAACAACAATAAACAGCTTTCTATAAATGCAAGTACCATCGGTAAATAATACAACGTCTAACGTAGACATTTTGAAGACCACTGATCCTTCGCAATGACAAGGCGAGCCGAACCGAAGCTGGAAAGCGCTACTCATAGTTCAAGCATTGTTACCGAAGGGTGCCGGTATTTGTATTTACAGGCCGTACACGCGACGAAGTTTCGCACAAGTTGCGCCCGAAACTCTTAAGATAATGGTCGTGTTATGGTCGGGCCTTGTTGCGGCCACGGTCTGCACCTGCGTCACTCCCCCGCTCTAATTATAATTTAATTGTTTATTATTTCACGCGTAGAGAAGACGGGATATGGAAGGCAACTGCAGGTCTTTAGTTGAGACGGTCGCCCGCTGCCCTTACCGACTTTTGAATGGCGGTGAAAAGCGTTGTAGAAAATTTATGACTTCGCTATGGAAGTAAATATGTCCAAGCTTTAAATATCTGCATATAAAATAAATCTTTCGAAGTGCTATATGTAAGAAAGATGCATATTTTATTTTATTTGTAAGTTATGGCTAGAAAATAAGTAACTAAAGTTAAGTAAAACCTATCACGTGCTTATTTATTATCCAGTGAGGTACTAAAGTATCTACCTTGCATACTAACTTTTAAACGACAGAAGCTAACGTTTTTAGTTTCTTAGAAATACTTCAGGGTCTCAAAATCTATACATTTGTTGAATAATACTCTAATAAGCAAAAATTAATTCTAGTATAGCTCATGGTATTGGTGGAATCATTCCCCGCAAAAACAATATATCAGAGAAAATAGCACTAACACACGGACTTGTTTCTGTCTACCCGGCGTCACCAGGGTGGTTCTGAGCACAATTTTCTGCTGCATGCAATTGCGTTTGCGTTCTTGGAAACTAGCAACATAAACTGAGAGGCAAACGCAATTGTATGCAGCAGAAAGATGTGCTCAGAACCACGCTGATGACGCCGAATACTCAGAAACATGTTCGTGTGTTAGTGCTTTTTTCTCTGCTCGCATTGTTTTTGCCGGGAATTGTTACTAGTTATTTTTTCATGTGTATTTTTAATACTGTAATACATAAATAGCCTCTCATTTACTAAACAAGAAAGTTAGTTTTAAAGATTGTAATAGTAAAATATGTAGCTACAATTTTTTCTTCAAAAAGATGTTAATGTCGATTTAGTCCATTAACAAAAAAAAGAAGTTCTGCCTTAAAAAACAATGTAGGCTTATCTTTGTATAAATATCGCTTGTTATTAGCTCTGATAATCAGTTTTTGTGCATTGTTTTGTTTATTATTATTATTGGCCTCGACTGAAAATCATTAGCCACATTGTTTTGTTTAAAACGAATATAGTAACATCAGTTGTGTTTAAATTTCTTACCCAATTTTTAATTGTAAACACATTCCAGTTTAAAATGAGACAAAATTTAATCACAAATTATGAAACATTTTATCCAACTTTAAGTACAAACAATATTCGATCTTACCAGTTTAGTTGCTGCCATTGCTTCCTTCGTTCTACAACATACCTGAAATAAAACAAAAATGTATTAGTTTCACTACTTACTTAATTAGAACTTGACCTATTCCAGAAACTTCATTAATTTTTTTACATGAGGTAACGGCCCAACAAGCAAGCTATGAAGCTTGTCATATAACCACAGGAGCCTTTAGATTGCAAATGGCGTCTGTAAAGTATTCCAGGGCTCTGTTACTGTCACCCCTCACCTTAAAGGGTGAAGGCAGTTAATTATTCCGCAACATGGGAATGGTGATACGAGACCGTATCGGATTCACCAGAAAAGTCTGCCAGTGAACCTGGTAGGAATCAAACACTGAGCAATTTTCCCGACACAGTAAGAAGCAGAACCCCTTACCACTGGACCACTGAGCAGTTTAAGCAAAGTATTTTCAAAACCAGGAAAACGTAACAGTCCTCGCGATGGCGGGATAATAATAATAGCCAGCCAACTAGATAACAGATAACTGTTATGCGAACATTTTTATTGATGCCTTGAGGCTCTAAACCCTATAGTTACATGAGGATCTCCTATTTACATCCAACACAGTGACCTATTCGCAAAAATTTCTTTCACATTCCATAAATATTCACGTAAAGATGTAGAAGGAAATGTAAAGAAGGTTGAATAGAATATATTTCCATTGGATCGACACCTAGTACCCGCATTCATATGGTATAAGGCGGCAAACTCAATATACCGAACGGGAGAGACTGTTCCGTTTGAAAAATTTTTATGCCGGCCGCATCCCGGACCCCTACCGACTCCGGCTCCAATATATATAATTCAAGCGTCGGGCAAATATTAGCTCTGCATGCACGCGAGTCCAAGAGAACTAACCTTTGTACGGCGCGTAACAAGGGCACCGGCATGTGCTACACGTTGAAGAACTCCGAAATCGAATTTCTGATACTCACAATTCCATGGCCGACTCTGCCGAACCGAATTTACATATATTTACCGAGGTGGTAAGTTACTCGGTCCGTTCGTGGTCTTCTCTATTCGTCGCCTCTTCGTTTCGTTTCAACGATGAACAGGCGTACTGAAAGTTTTCTTCAAAAGACTCCTGGTAAATAAGCTCCGCCGTGAGACTTTTAGCTTAATGATGAAAGAAAAAAACTATTTTCAATATATTTTATGATGAAAATGTGTATTTTCTTTCATGTTTCTGTCAACTGTAGTTTTGAAACGCATAGAAGATTTAACCCATTTTCAAAATGATTTTGTAACTTCACAAGCAGTACTATACCATGGCAGTACCATGTTATTAGCTAGTCAAAGATCATAAAACTGTACTGGCGAAGCAATTACGAAGCTGATGCTAAATACATTAGAAAAATTTAAACTTTCAACAAACCAAGTATTACTGAATTTGTACTAGCAGTACATATTTCCGGGCTGATGGGCCGTGGTCTTTGATGTGTCGAAGTCGACGTTTCGCCAAACACTGCGATCGGTATCTTCAGGACGATGATTACTCTTCACTGGTCGTCTGATGAGTGGTGAAGTATGTGAGTGGTGAAATATGTACTGCTAGTACAAATACAGACACCGGTCGTGAAAGCCTACACTTATTTCCAAGTATTATCGTTTGTTACTGACGGTGCCAACGTTACGCGTTGTGTAAGTCGTTCTCTTAAAAAACTGTACGGTAAAGGAAAGAGCGCCAAACTGTTTCTGATGACGCCAGAATGGCCCAAAGAGTTCGTTGCTAAGCAAAGTAATCATAACAGTTGCCCAAACTGTTAAATCTCAATTCCAAAAGCATCAATTATTCTGATTATTTATTGTCATTATATCCAGCATTTACCATACTTTCGTTCTCGCTATTTTCTCCCATTTTAACTTGTTTTTTTTTCACATTATCGAACTTTATTGTAATTAATTAATTATGGTAGGTTTGTTTAAATCAGTTTTTGATAGAAAATGTGCTTAAGTTTCAGTTTTTTTATGTTTATGACTTTACAATGGCCTCCACGTGGACTACGTAAGATAAACTTCAACTACCTAACTTTAATATTCGGTGAATTTGGCAACAATTACCACGAAGTGGAACATGATGAATACTTGTACAACCGTAAATATTTGAACTTTGCGCTAAGTAAGGATAGATAGTACCTGTAAAATTTACATGGCAAACTGCTTTGACAGAAGATAATATGATTTAAATTTTTGTACAATTTGTTGCGCAACCATGGCAAATAAGGTGATAATTGTTGCCAGATTTACATAATATTAAAGTTGATCCAGCAATTTTGCATGGTTCGTGCCAATGTTATCATAAAAATAGCAACACAAAAAACCTAAAAAACAGACATATTGTCTATCAAGAACTAACAAATTTAAACAGACGTATCAAAATTAATTAAATGCAGTAACGTTTGATAAAGAAAAGAAATAACAACAATTAGCAAAACAATTTCAAATGAGAGAAAATAATAACGAAAACAAGAAGGAACGTATGACAAAAGCTGGATATCACAATAAACAACAAGAACAATTTACGCTTTTGGAATTGAGAGTTGACAGTTTGACGATTGTTATGATTACTTCCTTAGCAACGAGCTCTTTAGATCAGTCTAGCGTCACAAAAAACAATTTATGAGGCCTACTTAGGTGGCAATGCGCTTTTTAGAAATGACAGTCTTTTTAGAAACAGGTGCTAGTTTCTTACTGAACGTTACTTATAATATTTTATTAGAACTACTACGAAGGTGACGACTCCGGTGCGAAGGAGAGACTGTCATGATGTTAAAGATGTAGCACGCAGCATGCATCTGATAATTCTCTTTTGTAGTATAAATAACTAACTCCTACCATTGATCTCAATAAAATTAGACCATAACTGGGACAGAATTCTATATACACAGAGTAAAACTATCGCAATGAATGTACACTTACAACACTGCGTAAGTTTCTCAAGTCATGCAGTACTGTCGATAATTTATTTTGCAACAAACTGCAATGTTCATTACATTTTAGGTTTCTATCTTCAATCAACCCCAGAAATTTGACTGTATTCTCTTTCGGTAACTGAATTGTTCTATTAATGTTCACTGTTGAACAGTTGTTATTTCACCTGTCACCCACCTGATTTAGTAATGTTGCAACAAAAACTAAATGATCAATATCATTGATATTTGAAATTCTACAGCTACTGTATATTTGGGTAAAGCGCAGGGTGTCAATGTTAGATGGAAGTCATTAACATAAGTTTAGAAGAGTGAACCAAAACTGTCCATTAAAGAACACTCCAACTTACAATTAGTTCTATTGACTGGAAATGATGTTTCACTGCGTTACCAACGATATACACAAGACCCGCGTGCTTTGACGTCAGCAGGCTGTGACGTATTTTGAAGTATGCCGTCGATCATTCACACGTTCAGGTCGTTTCTTTCGTTTTGAATGGGTTTATCTAAATTATATTGGTTTTATTAAAAAAGAATACTGTGCAGTGATATTTCCGTACTTTGTCGGTGATACCTGTCATGTCTTTCTAGTGTTGTATAAGCGATAAAACCTTTTCTGAAACGATAAAAATGAGATAACCTAACATAACATGGCGTCGGCTGTTTTGTATATTTGGTTGTGAGTTACACTTTGTAAAAGAAGATATCAAGGATCAGGGAAACTATAACTGTAAGTTTAAAAAATCCTAGACATCAAAAAAATGCTATTCCAACTCAATTCCTTAACTGTCAGTTGTATTTGACAAAAAACGTTAAGATGTTATTGTTCAAATAGTTTTATGTTCTTACGTTATATTTAACAAAATTATTTTTAAACACGAAGAGATGTTTTTAAATGTGTGTAATAAACATTCTGTTTTAATACAATATATTTTAAATTATATCACCGAACGTAGCCATTTGGATACTGATATATGTAAATGTCATATTCACAGCAGTGAACGTATTGCAACAATTATAATAACTTGTTCTACAAATACCCTATTTAAAAATGATTGTGGGAAAAGTAATGATAGATTAGGTAAATAGGTAAAACACCACATAATAGGAAAGATAGATTAGGCAAAACACCACATAATAGGCAATTAAAGACCCTGGTTCAATAGCATGTCTGTAAATTTTCTCGTGAAACTGAACAAAATTTCAAATAAAATTGCAATTACTGTACCATTTCAATCTTAGTTTCGTCCAAATACATGTACAATTACAAATAATAATAACTAGTCGATTAAATATCAATCACAAATACATCTTTCATGAAAACGGTGCTCGTGTTTGGTTTTTGCTTTGAAACTTCGTTTTTCCAAAATGAAATCGAATGGGATACGAAGAAGGGCTCAGTTGACAACTGGCACCCTCTTTAAACCAGAAGTCCTTCAAAACTTAAAAAAAAATGCAAAAAAACTATTCCTTTACCGCTTAGGCTAATATCGTGCATAGCGGTACACATTATAGCGTAGGTAACGTTCAGTGTCTAGTCTTTCACAATGCGTTAAAGCTGCGTTTTTTCGAGGGTAAGAAAGATACCACATTAAGGTTACTTTAAAATATCACCCAAATCATTTTCCAAGTATGAAGAACGTATTTTAAGGAAATTTGGCCTTTAGTGTAGATAATTACTGGAGGATAAACACAAAATGAAATTAACGCGTATGTATTTAAAGTGGAAATATGTAAGTTGTTTCTAGATTCCCACCCAGACTAAATTATCACCAAAATACAACAATTTCCATTTTAGCAAGAGGTAAAGCTTTTTGGATCTTAATTTTTTTAGAGAAGTGTCGTTGCGACTAAGCCAATTCCAAAGTCAAATCGGACGCCCACTAAAGAGGACTAAATATTCCGGTTCCCCCGGAGCCTAAACCATTCCAACAACAATAACCCGTGCGATAATTGCCTCCGAGTACAGCTTCGTAACGACGGTAGCACTGAGAGCATTTGATAGTCGGCGGTACGCTCCTTCTGGCCCCTGTGCGTCGCTGTTGTTGTGTGTTTTAGACGAAGGTCGTGGTGGTTGTACATGTAGTACGATGGAAAGAAGCTAAGACGGCCAGTAAGCCCACAGGGCATCAGGATGGGTCTCTCTACGTCCATCCTCCTCCACTTTGTACCCTCTAGTCATTAGGCTATGCAGCGCGCATTAACTCAAGGCGTGCGTAGGCACGCCACTAGGATCAAGTCCTGCTCCGGCTGATCCTCAGACATACTCCATTACATACTAATGCAGCAAGGCCGTACGCAATTACGGAGGTGGCTGTGCAAAAGGTCTTAATACGCCGCCTCGGTATTTATTGCGGATTTTGTCTTATGTTTTCGGCGGCGGTAAAGACGGGCGGTTAGAGAGCGGGAAGGTATGGGAAAAGGGATAGATGGCGGAGACGAAAGCCGCGACCAGATTAGGGAACCGGCTAAACTTTGCGGCAACGACGATGTCGGATATTCTTGATAGATGTCGCTTAAAGTCAACTTTACGCAATATCTAGAATAATAGATAATTTAGAGATAAATTTAGTCGTTTTCTGTTTGTTTCTTGACTTGTGTACTGTCTAGATAATATAGAGAAAATGAAAATTTAATACGAAAACAAAAAAAGAATGACGGATTAGTTTAACTGTGTTTTAACCGGTGTCTATTGTATGTAGACACCGGTTCCAAAATCTTGCACGTTGCGGATAAAGGTTTATTTTTAAACAACTTCGAAGCCCTGGAGATTCTGCGGCAGCAGATATCCTCGGATGAGCACTCCTTAAACGGCCAATTAATATTCGAATCCACGCCATTTTTCCAGGTATTGCTGGAGACATGATCATAGAACCCTTCAAATTATACAGATTTATTTGTTGCACCATTGATGTTTTGTTTGTGTGCGGTTTGAGACTCGGTTCTTTTGACGTTTTGTGGTTTTGTTTCGTCTATCATACTACAGATGTCTCCCCAATTTGTCAATTTATTGTAATATTATATTGTTATAATATGAAAAAACCAGTGCTATCTTGTTATACATTTATTTATTCAGTTAGACATTTTAAAGTGTTTTGTATACGTCCATTGTGCAATTTTTAAGAGTCTTATTGTGTTTCGTTGCAAGTCAAGTTTTTAAATAGTTGCTAATTGCAACAACTATGCACTATATGTTAACTTCTACAATAGCAGTAGGTTTTCTTTTTAAACTTTGATTTCCTCCCACTGATTAATGAATTGTAAGTATAAAAAAAAATTTTTCTTAAATCAATATGTTCATTTTATAAGATCACAATAGGAGGAGACAATTTCACTTTTTTAAAATGTAAAAATTTAATTTTTTCTTTTATTATATTTTAGAATAGAATTTATTAGTTTTTTTATAATATACTACATAACGTATTTTAATTGGTTGACATGTCACTATGGTGCAATTTTACAATTATCTTTACAATTTTCTGGTCGCTTATGTTTATTTGCTTGTTTTCTTTCATGGTGGTCCCCGTAGCTGACCTGATGATGTGTTTTTGAACACAAAACCGGTCGCCTGATAGTTAATAGAATTTGTGAGAAAATTGGACCTACTTTTTATTTCCCTTCATTATATTATAACATAATGTCAATTGAGTTCGTGGATCCCAACTGGCCGGCACGACTACAAAGAGTCAAAAGTGTTTTCTAATCGACTGCAAACTTTGGAACAACTAAATAATGTTAGGCCGGGTGATGCAAAACTTTCGTGCTAGGCTTCAAGAGTGCCACCAGAGAGGAGCAGGTCATTTGACGGATATAATATTCAAAAAATCAAATTTCCATGTTTCCTCAACAACCTTTTGTTTGATTGTTGAATAAAAATTTGCAAATTAATAAAAACAACTCAATTTAAAATGGATATTTCATTCTGCCGTACCCTGTAGATTTGATATAGTTTTTTTATAATGAACACTAGTTGCTATATTATTGAACTGTTCTAGCGCTCTTTTGACTCTGAAACAAATCATATTCATATGGAGTACGTAGTTAATAACACCTACATTCATTTAAAAAATTGGCTAGTTTAAAATGTTGTTGACGTAATTTTACTACGAAATTTATCCGAGTTTCATAAAATACGCTTCTGAATGACCCTCATAAAGACTATCGTTAGTCCTGCCGTTAGTCTTATGCATTCGATGTGGAGAAGTGGTTAAAGAGAGTGTTAAGTAGAATTCTGTCGCCTTGAAAATGAGGGGACGTCCGCGATATTTCAACGTTTTAATTTTAATTAAGGAACGGCGGTGAGCGCCTTTGTATATCAGCTATATTAAAGGCAATTTCCTCCTAGTTTTCTTCCTAACGTTCGCCCGCTACAGCTCGACGTAGGCTACGTCGCAACGGGAAGGCTCACGCTTGGCCGAATCTTCGGGCGTCCCGAAACAAAGAAGAACCCAGCCATCGGACACAATGCAGCTCCTCGTGCTTCCGCTGCATTGTGGCGGTGCGTTAAAGGGTGGATAATGCTTCGGATAAAGGGCGTACTGCCGTGTCTTGAGATGGTTAAAGAAATTAACAGCGCACCCGGGACAAGCCGACGTTCCGCTTCACAAAAGAAAAGCGGCGCTGTCGTCCCTATCCCTTAGATTAATACCACGAATCTCGCCACCTCCATTTCACCTTCTCTAATTTCGTTAACTACACAGAGTAGCCTATACGACGAAGTAACACTAAAACCGAAAAGATCACACAAAATAAAACTCAAACTTGTTTTGAAAGCAAAGCAATTGATACGTTGAAACCTTCATAAAAAAAAAGAAAATATTACTTATTATATCCAAAAATTGTGTAAACTTTTAAGGCTATTCTCATATCGTCAAGTGCTCTTCAAATTAAGTAAAAAACTCCCTGCAGTATACGACTCGAGTGCCAGAAACTTCATTCCAACGCAGATTTTTTTTAGAAAGCATATCAGAGATCGTTAACCGAATTCAAGTGCCAATTGTGTGTTATTTCGAGTATTTTCGTGAGTAAGTAGTCTGCCCGATTGTTCCGCACCCGAATGCGATTCAATTTTCAGTCATAAGAAGTACCTTGCGAACTTGCCAGAACCAAATATATTCATTATTTCCTTCAGATTGTAATATAGATTTTTGTTGCACTGACTCAGGAGAGTTTGTTCTTACTCTAGCCAGGATATGATTGTTTACAAAATACTTTTTATTTTTTTTATCTTATTCTCTTATTCCCTATTATAAAAGCAAATTTGTAAAAATAACGAAAATAAATCTACATTCTCTTTTAAAAGTGTAAGTGGAGAGTAGTGTGCGAATACGAAAATTTCCACCGTAAATCATTATGCGTTCATGTCAATTACTGGCGAAATCAAAGGAAAGAGCAGAATATATCTTTCTTTAGCTTTCCAGTAAGGGACGCTAGAAGGATACAATAGAAAAAAATTGTCGCAAGATTAATATTACAAATATGGACGCAGAAGATTGAAAAAATATATTCATTTGTGAGTTTCATCCGAAACCCACACATGTAATTGTGAATAAAAACCGAAAACTTTTGATAAAAAATGCAGTGCCTATTGAATGTCGGGAAGCAAATAAGCAGATAATACCCACCACAACCCTTAAATTTCGCGAGCTATTTAAGTTGGTGATTCCGACAATAAAGATCATATTTGCATGCATTATGGTTCTGTCATAAAATGTTAGAAATTTGTTTATACCGGGTACGTCATATTTCTGCATGTGCGAAATGACTCGCTTAATATTAGATATAGAAAAAAGTAGCATTAAGAAGAATTGAATAGTAGTTACACGGCTACAATTCTGTTTAACCAAATATTTCCAAGCTACAACAGTTTTTGCATGGCCACACCCCCTTATTTTTTTTTAATTGCATAATACCTATTATTTTCTCTTTCTGATGGTCTAAACATTTCAACACCTGATATAACAAAAACTTCGATAAGAGCGACGATACTAGCAGCGACAAAAGCGTCGAAAAATACCCATCACGGATGACGTTTATGAAACTTCGACAAGCGCGTCAGTTTGACAGTTGTCAAAATGTTTTCATTGGCGCTTTTCTTGTTTGATTTGGGTGTTTTTGGTCCCGTATTGGGGGCCTATGGTAAATTTCGCTTGTTAAATTCTCGATATCCATTAAAACATGAACTGATGAAAGCAGATAAAATTTGACAGTTCGACTATAAATGCTCTTATCTTTGCTCACCATCGCTGTCCACAGATGTCGCGTAGTTCCAACATAAACACCCACATACAAACAATGTATCGCTTCGCTATTATCGCCGCTCTTATCGAGTACCGCAGCTCGCTTCTGTAACCATGGTTATGCAAAGTTACAGCGCTCACTAATTGGCTTGTTTTGCTAACGCATCGCTCTTATCGACTATCACTAGAGTTTGTTAAAAAGGTGGTACCGGATGGCAGTAACGTAACAGTAGCGGCGTGGGTAGGGGTAATTTTCAACTCGTAGTCGATCTCGACAGTACCGCGAGAGAGTTCAAAGCGACAGTACGTTGCACGCTGCACACCACTTGGAGATGGGACGCCTAAAGGGTGTAACGTTCCTTTCGAATGTGAATAAATACCTCAGGCATTTCCTTGGATTAGAATAGTCCGCATATTTATTGCACAATATGCAATAGCGGATTGCTAAGTCGCGATAGGTTCGAATGTAGAAAACATTGTAACAGTAAACGTCATGTATTGAATTTAACAAACAGTATTCCATACTGGCAATTTTTATATGATTTTATTTTTATGTCAAGTGTGTGCAACATCCCACAACATCTAGTATCCAATGAACACTTTCGTCTTTTTTGGGCTAAATACGTTCCCTCATGGAAGCTGCCAACATCTAAGCAATTACGATACAATTTGCCACGTGTGCAAGGTACAGTAAAAGAATGTATAAAAGACGAGTTGAGAAATAAGAAAATCTGTCTATGTGTGGATGAAACAACTGATGCTCAGAAACACAGCGTCATTCATGTTGTAGCGTGTCCTTTAAAACGTGATGGTCCACCAGCTTCATTGTTGTTATCCAGTAAAAGGAACCAGAAAACTAATGCAGAAACCGTTGTCAAGATAATAAAAGATTCGTTGAGAGAATTTTGTATCACAGGAATTCACAAGTGAAAAATATCATCTTGAAACTTGATTCAAATGATTCTGCGGCAGTTCGAGATAGTCAGCAACTTTTTTCCAATTCGGACGTTCAACAACAAATAGATGAAATTTCCATGAACTGTTCTGAAGTTGCACAAGCTATTGAACAATTAGAAAACAGTCACTTATCTGCACGAGACGCATTAAATTGCATAAACAATTTACAAGCCGCTCTAGAAAACTTGACGAACACTATAGGAGTCGATGTTGCTCAAAAATTTGGTGCAATTTTAACAAAAAATCCCGATTTACAAAAGGTTCGGTCTATAACTGAAAATCAAGAGTGCCCAGATGAGGAAAAGGAATATCTGACATTTGCAAATCATTTTCGAAGTATACGACAACGTATTCACAACATCGTCGACGGCCGAATGAATCGACAATAGAAGCGTTGCTGATGTTGCAATTCTACACAGCTTACCAGGGCGGTTGCCAATTGCCACAGTGGACATCAAGACGACAGGAAAAGGTAACAATATTATTTTTCACTAATATTGTATGTTACGTACCTACTTTTATGCAGTGCGCCACTGCCGGTACCACCTTTTTAACAAACTCTAGTACTAGATAATTCGTTTTCGTTAGAAAAAAGCGGGATTAAAATCTAATAAAAAAAACGTGATGACATCATGCGTCAATTAGTGACGTTTATAAAAGTCAGCGTCTTTCAAAAAATTACTTAATAGCAAAGTTACGAATATTGTGCGTAGTTTTATAGACACACTTTATCTATCGTCAAGAGGGATAACTTATGCAAAATATACAGCGTGTTCAGCTAGGGAACTCACCCAGCCACTTAATAATAGTTAAAACAAAACTTCTTATCACTCCTAATATTAATTAAAACATAATTCTTTTAGAACAATAAGACATAACGATTCTTCGCAAGATGAAGTTATTTTTATTTCCCCGAGCTCTAGTGGAATGCATGCATGTCGAAGGGGGAAAGAAACAAGCGAAAACGAAGCGGGAAGATTAAGACCTTAGCTTTAATCTCGACCGTTTCACTTCCTTCCTTCTCTTTCGAACGCGAATTCGTATATTACCTGTCATCTATGTGCAACAGCCAGCAGCAACGCTAAACTTCGTACAGAATGAACTTTAAATGACAAACGCTAGTGGCTTTTTAAAATTCCATCCTTACCTCCCCTTTTGGTCCCCTCTTGTGTACACATGCACGGTGAAGAGGGGCGAGTTATTAGTACGGGAATGAAGCAGAGGAACAAAGACGATGAGTATAAAAAAAAAGGAGACTCAACATCAGGAAAGAGAACATCGTTGTAAAACAAAAGAAGATAAAGACCCATCGAGTTAGCGTTGATTGCCACGTTATGGGTACGGAAGAAGGCTCGGAAAAGAAACGAAGGGAAATACAGGAAACGCTCTAACACCTACTAAACAATGCGCGTTGTTTAGGGGTTAGGTACTGTTAAAGAGATGGGTAGGAAAACGACAACACGCCAAACGAAAGAAATACACACACATACAACACAAGCCTAAGCATCACGAGTACGCAAAAGGAAACAGAGATGGAAATAGAGACAAGAGAGGAGGGTGTTTGTTTTTTAACGAGATTCACTCCGATCAAGTCGGCCGCTTCTTTTATAAACTCGTCTGTTTTTACAAAACGGATTTAAGTACTCCATTTCGTTGAGCTCTATTTAATGACAAGGCGAGAGAGTGTCCTTTTTTTCTCCATGCTAACCCTCCGCATCACGACAAAATATTAAATCCTGTAATAACCTCCTTCGTTAGGCGATGGTTTATGAGGCAGGAAATAGCGTCTATATAAGAGTGTACTGGTGTCGTTTCTGCATTATTCGCTCGATGAGAATCTTGTCAAATTGAGTACTCTCTTGGAAATTCGATTACATCTAAAAGAAACGTGACGTTTGGACTAATTTTTATACTAAGATTTCTTTAAACCTTAGAAAAATTATGCCATTTTACAGTTTACAGTAAAACCTCTAAATAGCAACCACAAAAATTTATTGTAAAAATGGGCGTTATTGGGAGGTGGCCGTTATTGAGAGCTAGTCAGGAATAAATAAAAAAAGTTATTTTTGAAAAATGATGTTCACATTTTCTAGTGTCACTTTTGGATGGGACGTGGAATTATCCAGAAATAATAAGACCTTTCTATTTTCTTTTCTAATTGTTTCGTCAAATGTTTTTAGCCAGGAAGTCATAATCTCTGTTATCATCCAAGTTTTTTTATTAGATACCCATTCTAAGGGCAGTTTGTCGATATGAGATCCTTTAAAGCATCGGGAGCTTTTACTTTTCCCAATGATTAATGGGGTTTCCTTGTCACCTTCCATATTTGCGCAAAATAAAATTGTCAATCTTTGTTTTGCAGTTTTTTTACCGACGCATTTATCGTTTTTAGAGCGAACGTTTTCTTGGGCATTGCAAGATAAAAAAGTCCGGTTTCGTCAGCATTGTGCACATTTTTTGGTAAATAGTCCTTCAATATTACTTGTAGCTTTGATTTCTAGGCTTCAACTCTGTCCAAATCAACATCAGCTTTTACAAAATTTTTCTAGCTCTCGAAGCTTGAAGACTCGTCAGTTTTGAATTTTCGGCTACTTCCAAAGCTTTTTCTTGTATTAAAATTTTGTTATTCTTTTATTAAAAATTGGAACCTTCTTCAAAACGCTTCTTTAAGTCGGATTTGTTTTTTATAATTTCATTAACTTGTGTTCTTCCAACACCAAACTTTTCAGACAACTTTCAAGCATTGGTACTGAATTTTTCACTTTCTACAATAATATCAATTTTGTCCTTAAGAGACAAACGTTTTCTTTTTGGCGACATAACGATCATTATAAAGGCACAGTCGAACTAACTCACAATCTATGAAACTAGTGTACTTGAAGTGAATCGGCCGAAAGTTACAAACAACTAAATACTTATCTTAGAAATGTGCAATAAAGTAAATATGCTTACACTCCTTCCATCTGTATTAAATTGTATGAATAAACGTCAATTACGGGAAGGTGGGTAAGCCGAATACCGTTTTTCAGAATTGACCGATAATGAGGGATAAAATTGCAGGTATTTGTGCGAGAAAATCTTCATAGAAGTGGCCGTGGCCGTTTTATGAAGGTGCCCGCTATTAGAAGGATCATTATTACGGGTATTCCATATAATTGATTTTTTAAATTTGAAAAGCTGGCCGTTCTTAGAGGTGACCGCTTTTAAGAGGTGGCCGAAAATAGAGGTTTTACTGTATTTTATTGTGTTTCAACATATTGTTAGTATTACTTACTACTTCACTAACAAAAAATTCTCGATCTCAGTTACTGGTTTGTTTTAATTTCATTAACTTTTTACAAAGCTGATCTCAACACAGTATTATAATACTTTCTAAATACATATGACTAATTTTAAAAGTCATGATGGCGAAATTTTCCAGTTCTTTCTCAAGTATTGCAAGTACAATAGTTGCAATAGAGTTATCTAAACTTAGACCTACACGAAAAAAAAATCAGTTATAGGCTGTACTATAATATTGTAGGAAAAGTATTGTAGCAGCCATTAACATAATTATGTAACCCAACCGCAGGTTTTTGTTAGTTCGTGCAGGAGAAGATTGTGGCATTTTTTTACATAAAACTTCCAATTTTTTATTTATAAACAAATCATCATTTATCTGTACAGACGATTTTATTATCGAAGCCTGCCTAAAAGCATGAACCAAATGTTTCCTGCCTTAAAATTAGACCCAGATAGTATCAAATATCACCAATAGATGGTCGCAACGAAAGCTTATTCTTTTCTAATAAACCATCTTGGTTTTATATAGTCAAATCATTTTCATAGGGTTCACAATTCTTTCGGAATAAAATCTTTTACCTTTTTATTCCAAATTTGTGGAATGTTTGGGGGCATGGTATCACATACCTGCTAAACAGCACAAGTGTTGGTAACATTTTTACTTGTTCTTTCAACCATTATAATTATCAGAACACTGCGTACATACTGTATTATGCAATACAATCTTTAGAACAATATTATTGCATTTTTTTACAACGTGTGTAACCAAAACCTATACACTATTGTAGCAACCTTTGTAACAGATTATTGACTAAATGTTTAGAATACAACTACAATCCCTTACCCACAATCGAGTAGTGGGAATTTGCGCCAGTTGTAACCAGTCGTATATTTTCAAACAAATTGTAGTAAATTGTTCTACAATTGTACACTAAACAAAGAAGTCTTGAGTAATAACAACAGAATAAAGCAATTAATGACAAACAAAAGGTTTCCTTTTCTGAAAAGTTTGCAACTATTACATAAATCCCTGCACTATGGAAAGCTTCTATATATGCATGTATATAGTGTACTGCTAAATAAAAAATAGTCTAATTACCTAGTTAAGTTCATAACTACCCCAAATCCTAACCGCTATTGGTATAGAACGTCTCCAGCACCTCCAACTTACCATCCTAAAAGAAGAAGAAGGGAAAGAGAGAGGTCGCAGATAGAGACCACCGAAACCCTTGCCAACCTTGCTTAATGTCTCTACTGCGACGAGATTAAAGACACGTTATTTAGCCTTTGGCTTAGAACTCGACTGCGGATGGAATAATTAGATCAAGTGGAACCAAGCAGGAGCCTGGATGAACGGAGCAGAGCAGCGGGTGGGTTTGGAAAGGCGGCGAGTGGTGCGACGACAGAGCTTAATTCACATACGATGGACCTGCGAGAGTGTCGTGGCTGTGCGGATTGCCTAGAAGAGCAAAGTTAAGAGGTAATTATGTAAAAGAAAAGAACGATTTAATTTGTAAGGACCGAGTGAGTGGACCGGTTCGACACGGTTACTCCACCATATCAAGACTAACGTGATTACCGCGATTCGCTCGACTCCAATCCGATGGGGGTTGTGCCGCGCCGAGGGTTACAAGTTAAAGGTATTAAAGGAGGAAAGACACGACAAAATCAAAATGAGAAGTACAAAGTTGGAAATGTATCTAAGCGCGTAGGTATGTAAAGGTTGCTGTATTAGAAGGCTAAGGAATAAACTCGAGTGATTTGATAATGATGAAGTAATCAATATACATATTCCCATAAAATCTTTAAGATGAAAGTAATAACATTATATGATATAGATTTTGTAACAGTTTTTACAGTTATAAAACGAAACAGCTTTGTAAAGGAACAAACCAATTGCTTGAAGAAATAATTTCATTATTATTTTCATTTTGAAGACAAAAAAGCCGAGAAGGTAAGTATACTTGCCTCGGCTGCAAATGTAGAAATTGTTTTTAATGTTTTAATCAGTCACAAACCTATGCAGAAATTTATTATAAACGGATTTAACACCAACGCAACATAGAAACCTAGTTTCTTGCCTAAGTGACGAGAAAAGATATTACATAGGAAAGCCCAACTGGGAGAAGCATTAAATGATTTAACAAAATTACAACAAACCAAATACTAAGTGATAGCAGGAAGCAGGTACACCATATAACCTTTTTATTACTTCAGATAAAAATTGAATTTTGATGGGCTTGTAATAGATCACGTTTTTATTTTTTCGAATAATTTTGAATGTCTAGTTGCTTCCGGTTTGATCACAGGTGTTCCTCGCTGTTGATTTTTGAATGGAATTTATTTTACGGATGATGACACTATCTCTACATTTCTTTTGGTTTGGTGAAAGATACATTTATATGTATGTGCTTTAATTTCAATTAAATAGATAATTTCGTGCATACAAAAGTATACTACATATTGAATAAATTCTTTTTTGCATTTTATACTCGATTTAATCTATTTTTGTAATGCCCTTTTAAAAATATGTAATCGAAATCGTGGAAACTAATGTGACAATCAGTCCTTTAGGAGAGTGACTTGTAGGCAAATCTTTGTTCCGAGAAATTTATCAATTCTTTAGAATAATGTAGTCTAACGCAATTTCTTCAAACTATCTAGAAGTTGGCATTGTCGTTTTTTAATAGTGAGTGATGGTTTTCTGCCATTTATCTCAAATATTTTTAGAATTTGATTATGGCAGACATAACTGCACCTTACAAGGAAATTCCCAACCCGGACTCACCGATTTTAATGAAATTTGGTGGACATGTAGACCGTGTAGGGGGTATTCAAAAATCCAATCTGGCTAAAAACGCATTTGAAGGGATGAAATGTACCTTTGAAAATTGGAGTATTTTAAGTTTTTCGGAAATTACCTAAACATGAACAGGGTTCACTGGTGTCTGTCCAAGAAAACTCCCGCTAACCTCCACTTCTATATGGCGAGAGAATTTTGTTTTCTTTTAATTTAAGATGTTCTCTTGATTGTGCTATTTAAAACGAGTATATAGCTCAACACCTTGCAATTTTTCCTAACCTATGAAAAAAGAAAATACATCAATTAATTAAACTCTTGCAAGAACTTCGAAATTTATTTTCTGCATTAAAAAAAATGCAACACCATTGAATATGGTATATAGTGCGTCTGGATTGGAAATCCATGCATAGTTTTCCATCAAAAAGCATGAATCTAACCACATTTCTCACAAATCTCGATGTGCAGCAATAAGAAACTTTCACGAATCACGCTCAACACGTACAGTAGATTACTTTAATTCTTCCTACTTCTAAAAATCTACATGCCGTATGGATTAAAATGGGATCGCGCTCAGTAGGACGCGATGAATAGGAAAACGGCTCGCCACGTCTCGGGTTATTTCTGCGAAGGGTACGTATAATGTTTTCTGGTCACGATCCGAGCTGTCGTCACAGATTACACGAGCAAGACGTGTTAACGCGCCATATCTGTTTCCCTTCAGTCTACTCCGCTTCTATACTATACGCACTGTCTTTCTGTTAGAACGCGCGGCTGCCGGATGTGTATATATATATAAAATAACGTTATATAATCTGTTTTATATTACCCCCAAAATGGAATTGGCGAGACGCGTCCCGTAATATGTATTTGGGCGTCTATTTCATTGCCCTTCGTTATTTGTTTATTAATCGAATTTGCCGTGGATATGACGGATTGAAGTACTCATAGCAATAAAGTTTTGGATGGTAAATTGATTATTTAGAATAACAGTACGTAAATTAGTTTATTCCTTGTATACAAATGAGATAATAACAATTATTGACAAATTGTATAAATAAAATATTGTAATGTTCAAATTTACAACATCGAACGTAGCTGTCATTAGCGGCACGTATAGTTGAGTATGTCCACCAAAATCCCTCTAGCGGCTATGAGCTGCTACGCCCTTGTTCAGACCAAATTGGAGTATGCCAATATAATTTGGTATCGTTACTATACGTATCAAGTGATCTCTATGGAACATCTTCAAAAAAGATTCCTTAAATATCTTAGCTATAAAGTTACCGATACTTTCCCTGATCATGGGTCAGATTATGTAACACTGCTGCAACAACATAAATTCAATTCATAGCAATATGTAGAAATACCGCGACATTTTTATTTAACCTTATAAATAATAAAATAGACCTTCCGACATTGTTGGCTTACCTATGTGAATTTCCGTGTACCACCACGTAACGCACGATCTGTTAATTTTCTCGTAATGTATAACAACAATACGAAGGCCTTGTGCTAAAATCACCTGTGTTCCATATGATCAACAACTACAATACACCACCAAATATACACACAAAAGATAATTGCATTTCAACCTACATTAGTGTATAGGTTGAAATGCAATTATCTTTTTTTCAGTCATCAGAAGAAGATTATTGGCAAATACTAACTTTCAGTATCAGTTCAAGTTCATTTCAAGAACTTACACCAATTTCATTAAAACAACATGTTTGTTGTAGCAACCCTTGTTAGTGTTAAGTCAACAATGTCTTTAACTTATACCACCTCTTTTGAAGCTTCTACAACAGTTTTTATTTTAATTGAATACCCTCCAGCATTGGGCTAAAGAACAGACACATATTTTGTTTTAAATTACTAAACGTCTTCAAAAAACGATAACTGTGTCTTCCAGAATCTACTTAAAATTTTAAACGAAACATATTTCAGTGTTTATTTAACTCTTCCTAATGTTCACCAAACGTCCAATATTTCATTGGAACAAGACAGTAATATTGTTGATTTGAAAAAAGCAAACATTGTTCAACGATACTGCATAATTTGACGTTTTTAAGATGTCCTGTGAACAATTAAAATGCATTGCTAATAAATAAGGTAAGATAATCGTGTCGTCCCAGCATAGTTGTCTTCGAACATTTCACGCACAGTGTCCCGGTATTCGTGAACCACCACAGCCGATTCTTACACGTTGGCGAACCTGGCTGCAGGCAGCTTTTTATTATGCTGAACATTTTAAAAAAGTAAAAGCTGTTATTCTACAATTCAATCCTGCCGAAGCTGCAGCTATTAAGGAAAGCTAGTCAAAATTTCAAGACACTTCTGTTGAAACAGATTTACAAAGTATTCATAGCTACTATAAATGCTTACATGACGCACTGGAACAATTACAAAATAGAGTCTTATCGTTAGTGAAGTCACTGCTAATAGTAGACGAAGTACATACCCTTCTAAGATTCCAATTTTATCACATTACAACAAATTTGTAATGGTACTTCGACTAATACATTAATTAAGTTCAAAGATTATTTTAATCAAACATGTATTACATCGGTAGATGTCGAACGATCTTTCTCCAAATATAAACAAATTTTCCACGAAACAACTGTTGAAACATATCTAATGCTATAATTTTTTTACGATTCTTATCCACTGGGTTATAATACTGACGATGGAGCTTCTACTTCTCATGTTCAGTAATTCCTATGCAATCCGCCAGCCTACTTGATTACGCTGCTTAAGAGGGTAAGTGTTTCACAGCCTTACAGATATTATAATTCTTGATTAGTTTTTTTATTATTATTCGCTGTATTACTTCTTTTTCGGTATTATAAATGTTGAAGAAACCGCACTCCTATGGCGCGACGAACGATTATCTTACTCTACTAATAAGTGACCATAATTTGCAGTTCGCTGGATGCATTGACTTAACCAAGTCCTTATCGTGGTTGATATTTTTCAAATATGTAATTACATCGGAAATACCAAGGAAATCACGGATTTTTACATTTCACCGTCGGAAGCCAATATATATTTGTATTCAATGCCCTTTACGGGCCAAAATTTGCAAAGGACCGATCTATCCAAGTAAAAATGTCAAATATAATACACTCCCACGTTAAAATTATACGTGAGACCTTTTGTAATACATCTATATGGTCGATTATCAATAACTAATTTCCTCAATGTCGCCAAAGAAACTATTGCGAAATCTTCAAGAAAACTATCATCAAGTCTTAGATCTTCATTAACTTAACTTTATTCAAAAGGTAATGAACACTAGTTCTATCTACTATGAAAGAGCTTCTACCAAAATAACTCTAATCTCTGTTTAGTTTAACTAAATTTGAGACTTTTGCGAAAGAATTAACTAGATGCTTTTAACTCGTAAAGTGTATGTTGCAATTTTAAGAAGTTGCACCGGGCAGCACCTCATCGTTTCGGTACCTACATGATAAATTCTCCTTCTTCTCTGAAAGTCCTCCGCCAACGGATCATATCACAGACGTTACATCATCGCGTCAAATTGCGAATCCGCGTCATGACTTTCCATTACCATTAACGAAAAGTTTCCGAAATCTCTCCGCCACTACTAACCCTCTTCGTTTGCTTGCCTCTTTCGCCGTCCTTCTTCGTTCTATAGCATCATCATCGCTACCATCATCATCCGCGTCTCGTCGATCTACCCCGCGCACCTCATCCCCATCCGCGACTTCGCACACCACTTAAAGCGCGCCCCCGTGATTTTAAGCCCGATTTCTAATCAACTAAGTCTGCTTCGTTTAATTCCTCGTCGGCACTAAACGCCGTGTGAAAGATACGAACCAAAGGTGTTTACTCGCATGGATTTCCTTAACTTTTCCTCTATACCTACCGCCTTTCCTATCAAGACGTCGACGTCACTGACTGGTGTTGCCGTCGTCTTCATGGTCGTCGTAACGCTCTCCAAATCGTCGTTTCAAACTTCGCAATATTTCAGCACTCATCGTCATCCTGTTGATGGGTGTCTGATAGCAAGCGCCATCTCGTGGCGGCGTGCGCTGGCGGGAAGTTTGTGTGCGGTTACCTACCAATTCGGTTGCGGTTAACGTTACGACAACGACAATCTTCTTCTTCCTCTGATTGCTTTCTTGGTGGTATTCTATCTCTCTCCCTTTTGCATCAAACGCGAATTTACCAAGAAATAGTGTTACTGTACTAGATTACAGAAAAGGAGTTCACGAATGTAGAGCGAATGTGAACTAGAAGGACCTAAACAAATATTTTTATTTCAGTATTAGACAAGAAAGCATCCGGATGAAAATCAAAACATCAGACACACATCTGATAGGATATAGTTGATTACAAATCCTAAGGAACAACATAAAGATAAAATGAATATAAAATTAGATGGAAAAAAATTGTTACATGTCTTGCATATCTTGGAAATGTAGTTACAGGTAGTGGAAATATGGCTACAATTGTTAATAATAAAACAGGAAAACAACAAAAACATATCACAATGTCCTGAAGACAATAATAGTTTTGTATTACGTATGGTTTCTTATTACTTAAACACAATCCAAACAATTTGCGTAAAAAAGAACAATTGAGTGGAAATAAATGGTTGTGTTTTTATTTTCTCACAATTTTAAAACCAAGTTAAAGAAACGTGGTACTTAATTATTGCGTTAAACGCTATATGGTGATACATATTAGAATTGTGATATCTTAGAACGTATTGGGAATAAATATATCAATGTAATAATTTTTATAGTAAATAAGACGATAAATGCGCGTAATATCAAAAGCACCATTTGATATTTGATTTTGTTTGGAAATCAAGGCCATCTAGATGCCTACATATGCCTACATATCGGATATTACAAACATATTTCCCATAAAAATGCAATATCTTCGAAAATACTGGAAATAAGTATTACGTTATTGTTACCACTTTGAAGGTAATTTTACAGGGAAATTGCTGGCAATTTCAAAAAATACAGGTTCTATTTAA
This sequence comes from Dynastes maya, assembly GCA_029619315.2. Lineage (NCBI taxonomy): Eukaryota > Metazoa > Arthropoda > Insecta > Coleoptera > Scarabaeidae > Dynastes > Dynastes maya. The sequence goes on along the minus strand of JAROYE020000009.1, from coordinate 11,733,619 downwards.
GAAAATCGAAAAAAAAACTTTTGAATTTCGATAAATGCTCTACGATATATTTAACACCCTGTATATATTGTAATGTTCAATATTTACAACGACAACATCAACTGTCAATCTAGAACGATTAGGGTGTTCAGGTTGGCCACCCGATTGTGATGAAAGTCCCTCTAGCAGGTAATAAGATAAATTTTCGTAGCCAACATTCCCCCCAGGCCGACTGTCCTTCGAGCGCGGACATTATATTAAGTATATAATCCCCTAAAACAGACAACAGGGTGTATTCAGAGGTATTTTAAACATCATTTCGTAAATTAAATCTTTGTCCGAACGTTATTAAATAAATCGTCAGTAAATTTCGTCATATTTATGTAGTCAGCGGTTCTTTTAAGCATAGAGTCATCTAAATTCAGTCAGCTGGTAGCGTTACCGCATGCATTCTTTTATGCTATTTCTATAACTTCCTTTCATCGAAAGGCATCAGAAAATTTACAAAATTAGCTGTGGAAGTAAACAATCGCCTATCGCGATTTAAACAAAGGAGGACAGGGACGCCAGAAAAGTCATCAATTCTGGTTAGACTTTCGTTAAATTAACTAGTGTTTCAAACAACACAGAGTATCGGCACACTCCTCGCCATACAAATTATTAATTAATTCGGAACAGCTGTTTCAAAGGCTCGCTGGGCCTTCATTCTCAACCGAGTTACCGAATAAATCTGAGCGAAAAACTAAAAATTTTTTCTTAATTCTACCATGCTTGTCTATCCCTCCTCTCGAGGAAAAAGTATATATGTACATATATCTCTAAATGTGTATGTATCTGTGTATATCTATTTACGAATACCTACTTTTCTGTCGTTTAACTCTAACATGCTGAGTATATGTGGAACGCAGAAGGTCCCTAGACTCGTCCCGTCCTCATAAAGTGGAGCGAGACAAACGGTAAGGTTCCTTTCCGTTAATTGTTTATCTACGCATTCTAAGAAAACTAAATAAATCAATATGTACAAGACACGACGACCCGGTCTTTTGTCAAGTGTGGACTGAAAAATTATGCTAATAAATCAAACAGGCAAGACGAAATGAAGTGGAGCATTCGCTTTGTTTGAAAGATTGAAATGTGTCTTTATATAGATGGTCTCAAATGCGTCTAATTTCCGAGGCAAAGTTACGCTTTTAACCAGTGTTTGACTACGGTCTCAATTTCAAAATGTTCGATAGCGAAATTAAAGTATAATTTCAAAGAAGGAAAGGTTCGAGGTTAGGGCTGGCAGATTCCTGTGAAGGTCAACATAAACAGAGTGTTTATGTGACAGCGTCATACGAATTTAAGGTTAGTTTGTTGTTGTTGTGTATTGGGCGAAGCGTCGGGTTACGGAATACACCTCGCACTTCTAGGCATCGATTATTATGATCATTAGCCAACCCCACTGCCGAATCCAGAGTTTGTATTTTTAATTCTAAAAGTCGATAACTTCAACTTATTTAATTCAAAATTCACAAGAAAATTGCCCAAAGATTATCCAGGAATACTCCCGATCCCACTAAGAATTTAGAAATTTAGATTAATTTAGAAAATTCAAATTTTTCCCAAAATTTCCCTGAGAAATATATTTCAATATCTTCACATTATACCACCTTGAAACGTATAAAGCTTTAGCCCCTAAATTGATAGCAAAAGAGTAACTCGCGACACTATATCTGTTTTCAGGCTATGTCTTAAAATGTCAGAGTCCTGTAACTGTCAAAATTTTAACAAAATTTGCAATATAGCCAAAATTAATTATCGAAAGTGCGCACAACCATATATCATTGCAAAGGTAATTTAAGTGACTATCAAAAGGATTAATAAAAAAATATGACAATCTATTTAAAATAAAAAAGTTGAAGGCGGTTGCTGAAATTTGAAACACCCTGTATATTTGTAAATAATTTTGCGAAATGCGCTGCGGTATACTATATTCGTACAATAAATTTCATTCCTCTATCTTTAGTAGTTTTCAGGCTAAATTCCGACACTAATGGCGCACCCGGTATATCTCATATTACAACTCTACACACACGTATACAGTACTATGGAGAAGAAAAATAAGCATCAGCAGTAAATTTGTCGAAAATTATCATTATGTAAGTAAGAAAACTTCCTAATTTAGAACAATTTAAGTTTTCTTGCACGTGTCAACCGAACGTCATCACCGAAAGAAGAGGATCATCAAAAATTGAGATGACGCGACCCAACCGCCCATTTTCTCCGTCGATCCCTCGCCAATACATTTCTCGGTCCGTTTCATTAAGCTTTCAACGAAAATAAGTAAGTCTCTACGGCACGAAGGACAGAGCCAGGGAAGAACTTTCCGCCATAGTAGTAGTAATAGTGGCAAGTACGGCAGTAGGTTCTCCGATATTCGTTAACATCGTTAGCCGCTTAGGGATGCTGATGGCGGGAAAGTAATGACAAAGTGTGACCGCGGCCGTCGGACAAGACATTAGCGGGCACTAATTACTTTGCGTACTGTACCGAAGTGGAAGGAGGCGGCTAACAACAGCGGCGAAAAGCCCTTCACTTGACACGGGTCCAGGTCGTCGCTCACGTAAGAATGGAAGCGGTGTTTATTATTGCATTTGTAGGAGAAGGCGACGCTGTCCTCGTCTAGCCGGATGGCAGGTGATGGAGGAGAACGCATTCGAAAGGGGAAAAGTCATCAGCTCCTTTAGATTACGCAGAAAGGCGTCGAATGTGGTAATAGAGCAAAGTCCTTTGGGTATCTCGACCCCGATTTGCCGCACTTAACAACATTTTCTTTCAAGATAAATGGGATTAGCGTAGAAACTTTGGTATATGTCGTAACACAATGATGGTTAAAAGATTAGGTAACTGGTAAGTGACTTTTGACATATAGAGTATTTGTGTAACACTCATGAGACAGTTAAAAATGCATGTTCTATTAGATAACTGAAGACGGGAAAAGGGATACTAATATTAATTGCAAGGTAAACAAAACATTAGATTATCTCCGCTGAATAATCGTAAGTTACCACCGCTTGTTTACGACTTAACTCAGACACTCCTCTGCCGCCCATTACTTCCAATTCGTCAAGAGAACCTGATGATGCACGCAGTCAAATGCTTTCGACAAATCCATAAATATGCAGGCGGCGATTGTTGGCCACTCCAATCAATAGCTCCTCCAGCAGTTAAAAGTCGCTCTCATGATAGATCACTTCTTTATCAATTCCGTCATATAAAACTTTTTCTACAACTTTGGAGATGTTCGACGCCAGTGCAAGAGGTTTATAATTACCAATGTCATCCCTGTCTCCCTTCTTGTGAATAGGTCTAACGACAGAGTATTTGCAAGAAACCTTTCAGGAAACTTACCAGTTTCTCCAGCCCCTATCAAATGTACCACTGTCGTATTTGATGAGATAAAGTCAGTAGGCTGGTTGGCCCAACAATAAAGGGTGAGTCGGGAGGAATGGATGAAACTCCAGGGGTGTATTGTACACGTGAAAATAATGTAAAAAGCTCTTATTCTTGTCCGATTTTCATTTGTTTTCAAGTTATTAAATTAGTATTTTACGGATAATTCTCTTGAACCACACAACACTGACACATTTTTAAATAGCGTTGAAAAACATTTCTAGATGAATACAAAATATTGCACTTTAGGATGTTAGTATCGCCTTCATATCCTCAATGATATTTTAGTTAATTACGAACTTAAAAACTTAAAGCTTCCCTATTTCAAACGCACGAATTAATTACATACTGTAACGACGCAAAAAAAAAAGAATCTCCAAACAATCATTACTTCCATTTAAGTACATATTGCCGTAGATGAGACTAATATCTTCAGATAACGACCGAAGAACAATTCGTAATATGCGATAAAAATAATCAGGACGATATTACCTGCCAATATGGAGGATTAATGGAGGACATTGTTTCGTTTAGAGAGGCTTAAGCACCCCGGAACTATTGTCTAGAATCTTCGGCGTGCTGTACCGAGCGGAATCGCGGCCCGATATCCGCTGCCGGTTATTATTACATGATCTCGAAGTGAATAACATAAGAGCAGATTTATTGGATGTTAAACGAGGGTGAACGGCGGAGTATTAGCGGGAGTAATGAAGGTGCACGTAATAAAACCATTAATTGATGATTGAGATCTGACCAAGAGACCATAGAAACCGATAAGGACCTTCCTATACCTAAATAATGCTACTATCATCCTCGATTATCGCGAACATAACGTATTCGACATATAACTCGGTATTTGGTGAGATCCAACTTCTTTTTCAAGTTCGTTGGTATAAATATGAAATCAATCAGTAGTGTTTGTAATACAATAGAAATTGATTTAACAGTTATAACTAGAGCCTGGATATTTAGGAGAAAAACTATTGCCTGCCTTTTTTTGCCTTTTTAATAATATCCAAGATGTTTGCCTTTTTTGTTTAAAAGTGCCTGTTTCGAAAGAAAACTACCTTTTTGCTTAGATTTTGCAATTTTCCATGTCTTCTTTTGTATGCAGTTATTCTGTAAAGCTTTGTAGTTGTATAATACATTAAAGAGACGAAGGTTTTTCATTTACAATGTTATTTGAATTTAACCATGTGTTTTGCCGTACAAGTTCCCTTATACTTTTTTTATTACTTTTATAAACATGTAATATTGTCATGCATTTGTTTGCAATATTTCTTTATTGCAAGTAGAAATTTGGTGCCTTATTAATAATACTTATTTCCCAGGGCTTATCATGTTTTCGTAATACTTTTACTGCCATTTTTGTTGAACTTTGCATTTGTCCCATACATATTCGATCGGGTTTAGGTCAGGGGAAGACGCTGGCCAATTCATTATTGTTGTACCCACTGGGTTTGAAAAGTCAGTTACGCAGTGGGCAATGTGTGGGCGCGCATTATCCTGCATTAGGGTGAAATTTTCTCCGATGTATGGGACAAAAGGTACCACATGCTCTTGGAGAATATCTCTGATGGACCTATTTGCAATTAACGCTCCACCATCAATTACCACTGACTCTGTGGGTGCCCCCAAATATATGCTGCCCCACACCACAATTTAATCTCCACCGAAAGATACGGTAGTAGTAAAACTAAATGGTGCATTTTGATCTCCTTGGCGTTGATAAAATCTTTCTCTACCGACAATTGAATTTATACAGAAACCACTCTCGTCCGTGAACAAAATTGGATCCCATCATCATTTCAATTTTGATGTTTTCGAGCAAATTCTAGTCGCACTACACGATGTATGGAATTTTGGGACTTTTATTGGTACATATGACTTGAAACCAACTTCTTTAAGTCTTCTTCTTACTGTGAGCTCGCTCATGCTAGTTCCACCAACATCTTGCAGTTGGTTTCCTGTTTGAATTGCCGGTTGACGTCTGTTTCGCAGCGTTTGCAACGTTATAAAACGATCATCTGCAACCGTGGTTAAGCATTTTCTGCCTTGCCCTCTTCTTCTCACGTACTCCCTAGTTTGCCTCCAACGACTTACACTACGGTGGATGGTTGATTATGATTTTCCACACATTCGAGTCAGTGTGTGTTTGGCTACGGCCCTAGCAATATCAGTAGGCACTAAGTCACCCATTATTATCTGTTTTTTTACAATACAAACAAACTGACGACAACAAATCAAAAGAAAAACAAATTCCAACAAACCCGAACAAATTAAACTGATTGCTTAACAACAACCTAATTGTTATCTACAGATAATACGTGTTTCTGATGTAATAATAAGAATTTTTATTAATGCTAAAAATACAATTATGTACTTACATACGTCAAAAATAATATTAAAGTATATAAAAGTATATAATATAATTAAATTTATGCATTTAAACATGACAAACATGAAAGAACTACAAAAGGCAAAATTTCCAATAAGCTGGGGTGCAATGACATATAAAACTCGAGACACTCATCCTCAGAATAAAATGCACGCAGAGTCAATAATTTCTTTACCGTACTTTTAAACGCATTATCTGTTAAATCTTTATATTTTTGATGTAGAGCATTACAAAATCGTATACTCTAATGAGAGAAATCTTTTTTGGATACTACTGAGACGTGAATACCGAGAAGCTAGTTTGTCTCTATAACGACTGTGATAATAGTGAAACGTTGCATTCCTATAATAACTAGCGATGTTATATTTTATATGCATAAGACAATCCATAATGTATGGACATTAAAATATGTAGTTCCACAAATGTTTGACGGCAATCAGAACGAAATCAATTCCCCAAAATTCGGACCGCTTTTCTTTGTAAACCAAAGATTCGATGTCGCGACGAGCTGTGTCCCCACAACAAAATTCCGTATGACATCACCGAATGAAACAGTGAGAAATACGCAGTTTTTAAAATGTTTCCTGAAACCGACAAAGATAAGTGCCTGTGTAGAGAAATAATTTTATTTAAATTATTTGCTACGTACTCGCCATGAGAATCCCATTTTAATTTGGGGTAATTTGGGGTAAATAAAAACCTATGTATTTAACCGATTTTGAATTATTAAACTTTACATTATCCCTCAAGGAAAATATCATTGTTAATGACTTATCGTCATTTAATGTTAATCTATAAGCTCCAAACCATTCGTCCTCGTGTTTGCGTGCATTTGAATTTTTGAATAAAACATCGTGAGAATTCAATGAATTCACCAGCATAGTAGTATCATCCGCATTTATCTATAAAGCCTACCGAGAAATCGTTAATGTTATTAAAAATAATAAAGGCCCCAATACGGAACCTTGTGGGCCACCGAACTGCATTGTGACTCTGTCGGAGGTAATGCCGTTTAATTAAATAAAAGGTAAGATTTATGATGTTTCACAGATACAGATAGTTTCCATGCCAATTACTCATGATCCACACAGTTGAAGGCTTTACTTATATCGCAAAACGTGAGGGCACAATAATCTCCCTTCTCAAAACAAGCTAATGTAAACTCTGTGAATTCCAAAACCGCAGATGTTTTTACCGCGACGAAAACCAAATTTTTCTGAACAGAAAAGTAAGTTTCTCTCGTAAAAGGAAACAATCCTATTGTTAATTATCTTTTCAAAAATTTTCGACAGAACTGGAGGAATTGAAATCGGTCGATAATTAGATACATTGTAAAACACAACACGCACGTTTAAGGTTTTGACATTAAAAACTTCAATTGTTTAGTGAAGCATTCAAAGCTATCTAGATATAGAACTTTGTGGATATTAATAACGAAGAAAAAATACGATCATCAAACAAGAAAGGCTAATGTAAATTTAGAAGAATATATAACAAAATATAAAGTAAACCAAATTATCAAATAAAACATGAAAATCTCAATAAGAAATATTTTATCCTTAAAATCATCTTCCTTTCCCTCCCAGCGCATAGAAGCAAAAACCTTACTTAATTGAAAATCGAACTAAGTACTGTATATGGAAGTATCACAACTGCTTCGCAGTTGCAATCCTCGCAGACGTGTTTTCCTTCAATTGTTCGTCGCCATCCAGTAGTCCGCATAATGGTCCGTTGGTTCCCGTATACTGCCTGCACACATCGTCGTTGTGTTTCCAGAATTTTGCTCGTTCCACATACCGACGACGGGTAGGTAGGTAACTATCGATGCGGAAAGTTACAGATTGACAAACGTTGTTCGCGTTTGTCAAACAGGATCGTCCATTGTCGCCCGCTAAATGCATCCAGGGTAGATAGTACGGTACGGTCCTCCCTCCGTCGGATAAGTTTCTTCTTTCCGGGCGATCGAAGATTGCTTTCAAATCAAATATCCCAGGAAATTCGTACGATAAATTTGGATTTTATTTATTGCGAATCTGGGCGTCGTATAGTAGTAAACTAAAAAATCTCTCGTGATATCTTGAAATTAGAAGGTATTAGCTCGTAAAAAGCCCTTATATATGAGAATATTATTTTCAACAACATGAAAGCAAATTATCATTTACAAAACAATATCGCCCCCTTTTCTCAATAAAGAAAAAAGAAAGTAATGAATTGACTAGCTAACTTCGAATGTTGTCCAAAGAATGTAATTTGTTACTAAACTTGAATGGATACTGAGAGTAAAAGAGATACACTTAATAATTATGGTAGTTTCTTGGTCAGCATTACTCTCTTATTGCAACTTTTTTTAAAAATTTGATTGTATTCACATTAACTGCTATACATGCTCCTTGTATCAAAAAATTGTCCCACACCATTTTGTCCTATTATATTTTACTCAGAAGCTAAAAATGTTACATATACAAATGACACAGCGTCATTCATGTTGTAGCGCGTCCTTTAAAACGTGACGATCCACCAGCTTCATTGTTGTTATCCAGTAAACGGATTCAGAAAACTAACGCAGAAACCGTTGGCAAGATAATAAAAGATTCGTTGAGAGAATTTTATATCACAGGAACCCAAGTCACAATGTTCGTTACTGAAGGAGCCGGAACAATACTGAGGGTTAATAGGATGTTGAAAATATGCTTTCCGACTCTTCTTCACATAACATGCCTCATACATGCATGTCACCTCGTAGTAGAAACCATTCGAAAGAAGTATCCGATGGTGGATAAGTTAATAGCATCTACCAAAAAAGTGTTCACCAAATCTCCCAAACACATCCGTGTATTCAAACAATTGTGTCCGAAATTACCACCACCACCTCAGCCTGTAATAACGCGATGGGATAACTTGATTCAAATGATTCTGCAGCAGTTCGAAATAATCAGCAACTTTTTTCCAATTCGGACGTTCAACAATAGATAAAATTTCCATGAACTATTCTGAAGTTGCACAAGCTATTGAGCAATTAGAAAACCGCTCTAGAAAACTTGACGAACACTATAGGAGTCGGTATTGCTCAAAAATTTGGCGCAATTTTAACGAAAAATCCCGATTTACAAAAGATTCGGTCTATAACTGAAAATCAAGAGTGCCCAGATGAGGCAAAGGAATATCTGTCATTTGCAAATCTTACTTCACTGGATGTCGAACGATCATTTTCGAAGTCTACGACAGCGTATTCAGAACATCGTCGACGGCTGAATGAATCGACAATGGTAGCGTCGCTGATGTTGCGATTCTACGCAGCTTACCAGGGCGGTTGCCAATTGCCACAGTGGACATCAAGACGACAGGAAAAGGAAACAATATTATTTTTCACTAATATTGTATATTACTTTTATGCGGTGCGCCACTACCGGTACCAGCTTTTTAACAAACTCTAATGATCATATTGTATAACGTTTATTACGCATAAAAAAATCATGTCGTCATATCGGTACTATTTCTGCTATACCCGATTGCAAAACATTTATACATATATACATGCCAGGACCAGTTCTTTATCCAGTTAAAAAGCTAAAGCTACATACACATGCGTCACATTCCTATAGCCACGTTAAAACGTAAGTCCAACTCGAATGCCCAATAAAATAAAACCCGAAATATAAAATATCCAGCAGGAAATTCGCAGGAAATACCGTTTGCATATCTGCAGACTCCCTGGCGGCCCTCCCGGCCACCAGTTCGGGATCGCGTACTTCTTAACTTTGCCGCACCGCACCGCACCGTGGTAGATTCACGATCCGCGCTCAATTATTCAGGGATACAAATTTAACTACTCGTTTCTTTTTTTTCCGCACGGGTATATACAGGTTCCCATAGTATCGCAAGTCTGCCGTTTTACTGAAGGGTATTTCATTTACCGACGCGAAAATTTCCTATGCTGCCCTCTGACGAATCCCTTTGGTGTTGGAAACGAGCGGTTAAAATGGAGAAAAAAAACTAGCTGCGGTGCTATGAACGATTAGCATTTGTGAGAACGTGAAAATGGTAGAAGACTAAAATTTATTTGTTATAAACCCAACAGTTTAGAAAATTATAAAAAATTACTATTGTGCTAAGATTGTTAAAATAATATTAGAATAGGACGATCAGTAGGCTATGTTGTCCGATGGTGTGAAAATTCATGAATAATTTTAAGGTATTTTTTGGCTATTAAACCATTTTAAAACGTTTATGTTTCGATAAGCATGATATTTTAGCGATTGGTTGCATAGATATTCAGAAATTTGATTCAAACGGCATGCTGCTGTATGTTCGTATGGCAAGTCAAGGCGCCCCAGTTTGAATATAGATTTTCTTTTAACTTGATTGTTCCTGTGGATGTCATCAAATATGTGTGGATAAAATGCCAGGTGGCATCTTTTATGATGAGTCGTTCTAACTTGACAACTAGGATAGTCCAAGACCCTTCTGCTATCCTAATTGTCAAGTTCACGAATATTTTGAGCTGCTTCGTGAAACTTGCAGAAGGAATAACTTTTTGGCATCGCTGGGTAACATTTTTAACGAGACTGGCCTACAACTTACTTAACATAATGAACCCAGAAAAAATATTGGAAGAGGAAGGGACACTAATAATTATGAAATGGTTACCCCAAAGCCCGGACATTCGTTAAAGTGAGATGGGAAGCTGACATTTTTGTGGCACGATTATTCTACAATGCTTGTATTAGGTCACATTTAGATTACGGGTGTACTGTTTACGGCGATACAAGTAGTAAAAATTTGGACAGACTGAGGGTAATTCAGAATAAGGCGCTTAGAATCTGCGTGGGTGCAATGCGGTCGATTCCACAGGGGGCTCTATATGTGAAAACGGTAGAACCTCCCCTCCAACTGTGGAGGCAATTTTTGGCAGCCAAATATATAGTAAAATTGAAGATCAAAGGTCAGAGCACTGTTTTTAATAATATTCATCGACTGTCCACTTCAGATTTGACCATTCCATACTGGGCAAAGAAAAAATCTCGCTTACTTGCAGAAGCCTATCGATATGTTGAGTATATCGCCCGCATTCCCATTTTCTTTCCCAATTACACAGGCTGCAGTGTGAAAGATAAAGCACTCCACATTGAGTTAATAAGTAATTTTACCGACTCTGCTATTGTCTATACCGATGTGTCTAAATTAAAAAATGGTTGTGGTTGTGCCATTTTTTATTCTAATAATAATATCAGTAGATCGTTTAGATTAAACAACTTGCTGAATATTTTTTCCGCGGAGGCTAGAGCAATTTTAGAGGCACTTAAATACATAGAGGAAATGGGCTTTATTAAAGCAGTGGTTATGTCAGACTCTCAAAGTGTTCTCAATGCACTAAGGAGCAGAAAGTGGTTTACTAAAATGCATCCCTTAGTGCTTGATATAATTGCAAAATGTGCTGGGCTTAAACTACAACATACCAACGTAAGAATCTTTTGGGTTAAAAGTCATGTGGAGATCTCCCCTAACGAAGTAGTAGACTTTTTAGCTAAGACGTCAGCAGCTAACGGCGACGTCGCAGATCTTAGTATCTACGAATCGGAAGTTTTATGTAATCTCAAAAGATTCTTTCTGAAGAGAAATGGGAAAATAGGTGGCAAGCCTCATACGAATGTCATCCGACGCAATATGCCATAATCCACCCCTCGATTTTTCATACACGGTGGCATAGCAACTCTAGAGTGTCACGATACGAATATTCTGTTGCTGCTAGATTAAAATTCGGACATGGTTGCTTCCCTTCACATTTACACAAATTAAAGATTTTGGATTCTCCAGCTAGCACATGTGGATATGAGGTGGGTGATTTAAACCACCTTATTTTAGCATGCCGCGTCTATGAGCACCAAAGACGGAAGCTGTTTGAGGATTTAGTAGTACATAAAGTAGCCTTACCCACTTCTATAATACTACTACTAAGGTCTAACAACATTTAAATTTACAAAGTTCTTATTAAGTTTCCTGGCCCAGCGAGTTATTATGGGAAGAACTACTTCAGAAGATTACATATGGGACAAACTACAGGCAGCACAAGCTCGAATAACTCCGGAAACATTGTTAAAATTAATTGCAAGAATACGTATCTAATACAACAAAATTAACTCTAATATCGAGTGAAATTATATTTATGGTGCCTGTTTTCATCCTATAGTAAACGGTTTTGAAACTAAGGCTGTCTTAATTGCTTACTTTAAAACTCATAAAACATAGATATGAAACAAATCTCTACGGTTACATTTTAGATGTTCTAAGTTAAAATATACAGCTGCCCTCTGTAATTAAAGAATCCGTTTCTGAATTAAACGATAATCAGAAAAACCTATATACAACCAACGACAGACACCCCAACGACACCGTATAACAGCAATAATAATAAAATAATAATATCATTTCGTCTCCAATTATTGTTGGAATGAATATTAATTGCCGTTTCGAATAGATGCGTGATGGTAGTAGAAGACGTCCGAAACGTCGGAGACTAGCACCGCGGACGCCGCCGCCGGTTATAATTTCATTTGCCTTATTAAGGAACGGAGTCCACAGATGAAATAGTGCGATAAGAAAAGCGCCTTGCGTTTAACAAGTTTCCTTTCGACAGGCAGCGGTGGCGGCTGTACCAAGCGCGATCGCAGCCGCCGTCGTCTTCATCGTGATCGGATTTTCACCGCCGCGTAGCTCTCCAATCATTATTCAGGCACCGGTTCCCATTAAACTTTTTGCACCTAAAATGCGGGGTTAAAAAAGAGAAGACGAATTGAACTTCGGTCACAATAATAACACAGTCATCATCATATTTACGAAAACGAAAACGTGTCTTGGATCAGGTATAAGGAGTGGGTTTTGAATAAATTCTATTAGAATTTAAATATTGTGCTGTAGAACCTGCAGAAAACGTTGATAAAAATGATTAACGATGTGAAAGGGAATAAAATTAGAACTGAATCAACGAAATCAACGAAACCTATACAGTAAGGGCCCAAATTGTTTCTTGTGACACCAGGAGCTCGTTGCTAAGCAAAGTAATCATAACAATTGCCAAACTGACAAACCTCAATTCCAAATGCATAAATTATTCTTGTTGTTTATTGTTATCCTGCATTTGTCACATGTTCCTTCTTTGTTCTCATTGTTATTTTCGCTCATTTCACCTTGTTGTGTTAATTGTTGTTATTTCTTTACTTTATCGAACTTTATTGCAATTAATTAATTATGGTAAGTTTGTTTAAATATGTTAGTTTTTGATAGACAATATGTCTATTTTTTGGGCTTTTTGTGTTGCTACTTTTATGATGGCATCGGTATGAATCATGCAAAATTGCTACGTCAATTTTAATATTATGTGAATCTGGCAACAATTATCACCTTATTGCTGCATATCGCCACATTTCTTAAAGTAAAGTATAACATATGTGGTATCGTTGGATTCATCGGACCTTTCCAAAAACCTGAAAATATACAGGGTGTTCCATTTAAGAAAAGAAAGCTGATGTCACTTCCGGTGAAACCGGAAATATAATTGAAATGCTGATAACGGCAAAAATCAGTTTACAAAAAATAGAAAGTGATCTATTTTTTCTAAAAACGCCAGCTTCTGTCGTTCAAAAGTTAACATTGGGAGGGGGAGGGGGGGACTTTAGGCCCTCACTGACCAACCAATGGAATTATATTGCCAGCAACATTGTGCAACTGAAGAATGACGGAGCTTATTGGTAACGAAGTTTGAGAAAGTTCTATAAAGTTTATCAATGACAATGACAAAACAAAAACTCGCGATTTTATATATAAATACATGAGAAATTAATTCCGGTAAAAACCTTTTCACAAAATATGGAAAGGTTTTCGTAAAGTTTTTATGGAACAAGATATGAATGTGGGTTTCACTTCGCAAAATACACTCAGAAACCTCTTGGATAATCTAAAAGATAAATCGGATACGAAGGAAAGATTGCATGCGGTGACTGTGATAAAGCCTTTATTGGACAAACGAAAAAGGCACATATAGCCCATTATCACTATGGAAGAATCGAATCGTCAAATGTAGTACACATAAGCGAAACCGGGCATAATATTAAATTAGAAAACCTCAAATTAATTAAGAACAATTACCTTCGCTGCAAGAATTAAACGCTTGCGAAACCATTTACATGAAAAACTATAAAAATTTGTTAAACTTAGACGAAGGACCCCTTGGTTATTCTTTTAGAGTAAGGATATTACATCAGAATTTATCATAATAGTTTAAACCATTTGGTCTCTTACTGAATATCTAGTAACTTGTGTTGTATTTCTTCTATTTTGCATTTCAAAACACAAAAAAAAATTTTGAAAAAAATATTGGCATAGCATTCTGCCTGATTCTATGTTTCCGTCGCGGAGTATGCAACTTCACATCGAGAGAACTCTCCCGTCTCTAAAAGAGCAGAAATTCGTGCTTTTTTCTCTGCGGTTATATCCTTCTTTTCCATTATGATAATAATTGACCGTGAAAATAGACACACAAATAAAATTAAAACTCATGGAAAAGTAATAGAAAATGTGTGGAATCTCTTGAAAAACATCGTAAGTACACGAAACTCAATTACAAAGGAAGGATTAATAAACATATGTTCAAATTATACTTACTTTTATTAAATAATAACTTTGCCAACATTACCAATTGTTTTTTTTTAATTTTAAGTGGTCCTAATTCGATGGCCAGAGACTGTATAATAAAACAAATATTTCGTCATGACAACTATTGTCGCAAGTGTAAAACAAAGCGATTGCAATTTAGTGATGTATTCTCAAAATAAGTGATCACTAGAGTTGGCCACGCGCGCCAACAGGCAGCTGCGTCGTATCTATACGGTTACATACAAGCCTCAATGTAGCTGCGACCTTCCATTCGCGCGGTACGTGTTGTTTTGAAATGTTGCGTACGTCGCGCAAACGACCCAAGGCGGACCAAGTTAGAGAATTTTTAGCCAAAATTCCTGACTTAACGTATGATGGCGTTAAAATTGAATGTGTAGTATGTAATGTCCCGTTGATGAGTTGTTCCAAAAGGGACTGTCTACGGCACGTAAACAGTGAACGGCATGCTTCAAAAAAAACTTGCACACGAGACTATGACAAATTTATATTTAATTTATGTATTACTTTTATTGTATGTAATATACCGTTTAATTTACTAGGCAAGGAAGCGTTTGTCTTGTTTTCGAATAACTATTCGGAGTACAAAATACCAAGTCGAACATCATTACGAAGGATAGTGTCATCTTCTCGTGAATATGTTGAAAAAAGGATTAAATCGGAGTTGAAAGAAAAAAAAATTTGGTTATGTGTGGACGAAACGGCAGATCGTAAAAAACATTCGGTCGTTAATATAATGGCACGTAAAATGGAACCGCATCAATCGTCACCTACAACTCTATTAGCTTCCAGACGAATACAATAATGTACTGGCGAAGTAATTGTAAAGTAAGTGTTAAATACATTGGAAAAGTTTGAACTTTCAACAAACCAACTGTTGATGTTTATGAGTGATGCTGAAACAGTTCACTAAAACCCTTACCACAACACTTAATTCGTACTGGACGCACGTTTCGATAGCCAAGCTATCATCATCAGCAGCAAGACTGAACTTTTTATGAGTGATGGTGCTGCAAACATGGTTTCTGTAGGCCGGTCTCTTAAAAGGCGTTCTGTTAACTTGTTACACATTACGTGTAAAATCCATGCTCTCAATCTTGTGGCAGATGGTATCAGAAAATGTTATCCTGAGGTAGACGCTTTAATAGCGCATACAAAAGCAATGTTTGTCGAATCCCCGAAACGTAATCGCGAATTTCACAGGCTGTGCCTCCGTATACCTGAGCCACCAGAACCTATTCTTACACGTTGGGGAACTTGGTTAAATGCTGCGTTTTATTATCATAAATATTATGAGAATATTAAGAACGTGGTTTTACAATTCGATCCAAAGGAAGCGGCCGCTATCCAAAAAAGCCAGTCGAAATTTCAAGATAGTCGGGTTAAAACGGATTTAAAAATTATTCACAACAATTACTTCGGACTAGCGGAGGCAATAGAAAAGTTACAAGATCCTTCGGTGTCGTTAGTGGAATCTGTGCAATAGTGTTCATGCACAGCTATGCGCGATAAAAGACAGGCTAAAAATGTTTGTGTTCTAGAAAAATTTGAAAGTGTTTTAGAGAAAGATTCTGATTTTGGCACATTAAGACACATTTGTGAAGGTGCGTCAACAGAACCGTTAAGTTGTTTCAAGGAATATTTTAATTACGCAAATATAACGTCACTAGATGTCGAACGGTCGTTCTCTACATATAAACATTTTTTCCTCGCGCCGCACTCGGTCTGTCGAAACAACTGTTGAAACATATCTAATGTTGCAGATATTTAACAGACATTATTCACTTTGCGATTTCACGGAGGACTCTTAAAATGGTAAGTGTTTGAGCACGAAATTTGTGCATTTTGTCATTTCCATCAAGAAATGGTAATTAAAAAAATATATGACTTTATAAAACAAACCTTTTAATGGATTTTGAATATGTTAGTATTGTCTCATTTTGACTTTGTTTTCTGTGATATTTTAGCTTCTGATGAATACAACTATATTGTCGAAATGTACAGTTTACTAAATTTATTCTCAATATTCCCTTTTTATTAAAATATTACGACTAGAAAACAATTCAAATTTCCTCAATATTCGTTTTATTCATAGTTTTAGGACAGTTAGTTATCGTTTACATCTTTTTGAAATATACACTTAATTTGTATCAGCTTGTATAGTTCGAAGCTTGCTAATACACTATACCAGGAAATACCAACCTATTAAATTAATTAGTAACCACAGAGTATTCAAGAACTAACTAGTATTCACAAAAGCGATTTGTTATTTTGTAAACAGTAGTTATTCCAGGTGTCCACGATAGACTTTATTACAAGTACATATGTACTTTCAGCTTAGTATTTGTTTCAGAATAAACCATACGCCTATTCTTCACCACACACCAATCAACTAATTTGCATTTAACTGCCATCGTTATGTGAATATTTCAAACATCACGTCGTCAAATTAACAAATGCGAAGCAACTCTTCGTGGAGTCGGGGTCGAGTACCGTCACACAACAACTCGTTATCAGCAGATGTTTTAAATGGCCGCGTTAAACAAATATACGGCTGACCAAAAGCGTGACAGACCTAAAGGTTAACAATTAATCAAAGGGCTCCGTCGCCGACAGCCTATTAATTACATATTTAGATATAGTGAGGGCGTGATTTACCAAAGTGGACCACCGTACCATGAAAGTTTGCTAAATGGCTTCGGTGGCAGTTGAGAGATTACGTGACTTCTCGACATTCGATTCATACTTGTAGAGCAAAATGTATTTTAATCTATTATGGTGTTGACCATTCTCTACCGAAAGAATACTATCTACAACTGGTCTCTTATTAATTGGAATGTTAACCACCTTGCACTGGGTCTGCTACGAAAATGATTGAAAAAGCATTGAAGCTTTGAAATAAGTTGTTTTTTTAAATAGGACTCTTTGTTCAGAGCCCGTATTTTTCGAAAGCTATTGAAGATAAAGATCATAGTGTAGCTGGCAAGTACATCATTGCCATATTTCGGTAATAATACCGAATTTTGCTGATGGCCCTAGGATGAATAAATCTATTCATCTGGAAGTGATAATAATAATAATAATAATAATATGAGTTTATTGTCCAACAGTTTTACAACCAATAATAGGACAAAAATAAAAATATATATAAATGCATACATATAGTTTATAACAATTGATTCATATTATTATAAAAAATATCCGAATAATGAAAATCCGCTGACCGGCACATTGTAGCTAGTGATGAGGCATGCAAGATATTCGTTCTAGAGAGTGGCAAAGAAAAGTGTTCATTAGTGTTCTAATTTGAGGACCAACAAAGATTACCTTCTTTAATCTTCGCTTCTGATAGACCGCTAGACCAAGCAATTTTTCACACAGGAATTAGAGACATCGACCTCTTTTGTCTAATATTTTAACAAATTGCTTCATTAGACCAAGTTTAATATGGTGTGGAGATAATAATATTTTTGCAGGATCAACTAGAGATTTTTGTTGCCAAGTGAATCCAGATTGCTGACCTAAAAGTAGATCTAACATTTTTAGGCCGCCACATAGTAGCCAGTTGTGATTTCCGTAGTCTATTCTCGTAAAGAAGCTCTTGAAGATATTTGTAATTCTCTTTCAATTCGGTTGAATGGCCAACAGCAACAGAAGCATAAAAGTCTCCAGTTAGCGGGTCTATATTCGGGAGCACCAAGCCAAATAACTAGCTCGGCAACATTTTTACAATGTACAAGTAGTCCATGCCGTCCAAAGTATTCGACAAATTCATTCTCGCAATAACGAAGCCAATAAAATGTGCTTCCTGGAGGAAGCATATGTTTTTGTTTTAATCTATGTCCTAGTGTTTCGAAGAGATCTGTGGGAAGTCCTAAATCTCTGACGAAATCATTCAGGTCTACCATCGAAAACAGCTGAGGTATGTCTTGATTTGAAGATGAAGGTTGAAGCGCATCACTAACACTTTGTAACACATCCTCGTCTTATTGTCGACTTAATACTTGGATGCACAATGTGTTTTAAAGTTATTATATTATAACCTTTAATGTCGCAAAAGCAAAAATAGCAATTGTCTGTACAGTTCTTGAGTTCGCTCACACCATCGGTATTCCAAAGTTTAGTTTTCCTTGTTCCTTTAATCCAGTACCTTAGACCTTCGCAAATCTTACAAACAACACGCGGTACTCCCCGGTGATCTCCAAGTTTTACTTTGAAATATGCAAAATACGCGTTTTTAACAAAATTAAGAATAGTCCTCTTGTACTTCTTCTCAATAAAGTTATCGCAAATCATCAGGCTTCTCAAATAAAGGCAATTTTTAGTCAATACCAGCAAATTATTATTCATTTCACATAACAGAAAATCACAAATTGTCTAATCGCCATTTTTTCGCAGGCCTGTGTTATTAACAGTAAACCTATTAAATAAAAAACATGCAAAGTCTGCGGGCGCAATAAAATAATTAAAAAAAGGAGGTTCCCGAAAGTCCGTAAAAATTCAATATCGCTAACAATGAAATGCAAAATTGAAACAGAGAGCAAATAATAAAAGCCACTGAATCAATCGGAGTTTGTGGACAGAGCAAACAGATATTAATGTTTAAAGAGGGGTTCTCCCTTTAGAACGGCCAATATCTGCCCCTATTTAGTAAACACTTTACATATTGTATAAATGCCACCGATGCCGGACTTCGAAATTGTATTCAACCCGCTCAACGGTTTCGATGGTCAACGATCCAGTAGCTTAAGAAGGGTAACGGATTATTATTTTTCTTTTATTGGTTGTGGTTTTGATGTAAATATTTCTTATTACATTTCCCTGTAATATTTCACATGGGGTAGTAAACTGCAGAAGACGTTATGATATCTTACTGAAATGGGTTTATCTTTGGAAAAATTATTTAATATTACGGAGGATAATCGAGAATGTGCAGCGCTGTCTTAAAGTATTGATTTAAAATGCACCTCCAACTTCATACTAACATTTTTTAAACAAAGTGTTCTAAAGGTACACCACAAAATGCACTTCAACAAAAGGGTAACGTGCGGAACAAAACACATTTGTATAACCATGAACTATTGGCAATGTATAAATGAATACAAACATTTTAGTATCTGGGACTAAAATCTGCATCACCAAATTAAAATGTAAGAAAAAGTAAAAGCTTCATGTTGGAGAAATATTGCAAGACGAAGAGCAAAAGAGAATCTAAAAATACTTTACTGTTAACATAGGAATCGATTTGACATTGCTAGTAACTCCTTTTCTGTTTGGTGAGATACCATTCTTGGTTGGGTTAAATGTCAAATTGTTCTATATAAACCACTCTTCGGCTTCATTTATTATTCTTTCTGTTTTTTTTTTTCTATTAATTCGTTTGTAGTAGCTTTTTTAACTAATGATATATATAGATAAATGGTTGATTTCTATTTCTTTGATGTGTATGACGAATAGAAGAAGTACCGAGATAGACGCCTATATATACTGTTATTACTTGTGATTACTGTTTTAATAAATAAAAATTGTAATCTACTGTAGTGTTATAAATTGTAAATATTGTTTTCTCACTTAAAAGATAATATTCAATCCATAGTTCCGAGGGTACTTCAAAATTTGACGTTCACGTGCCCTCTCTATGCTAGCGCGTCACGTAACAGAAGCCTGCATTTTTTGAATGGCTACACTCCTTTGTCTTGAAATAAAATTCCAACACTACAACATTTCAATCTGCTATGAAAATAAACCTAATAAGTCTTCACTTCATCATTAACGATAGCATTTGTCAAATATAAATTAAGGCCAATTAAGATACACATTTCACATAGACAATATTTTACATTCCTACAAATTACGTAGGTTTCCGCGGTCGTCAATAATACTATACTCTTGGTTTCCGGGTTGGAAACGCATCGCTGTCGTAGCTTTTGTGGACGTTTTGTCCACACTCTTATGGGACACCTTCAGGGCTGTTACTGCACACTGACTGGGGACTATTTATTTTGGAGGGGTTGTTTCGGGACAGTAGAGCGGAAATGTTATGGATCAATGAAGCGTGGCGGTTGCAAGGAGGTTTAATCCGTTGGGATTTCCACGTGTGATAAAAGGGGTAGCCATCTTCGCGATTTAAATTATTGGGATATTTGAAAATCTCTATTGATTCACGGATTTTTCTACTGTAACAGTGAGGATTGCGCGATAAGATGCGGGTAGAGTTAAATTGGATTTGGTTGTCAGTTTCCGGTCTATGCTCAGCCAGTGCGATCCGGCTATATGCAACAACCTCATACAACGCTCGTACTCAGTAACACGAGTACTGACTGATCGCTTTGTTTCACCGATGTACACACTACCGCACGAACATAGAATTTGGTAGACGCCAGGGGCTTCCAGATGATTGGTGGTCTTTGATGGGAAAGTAGTCTGAGAGCTTGAAATTGGGTTTGAAGATTGTTTTTATGTTGTTCTTGAAGAGAATCTTGCTGATGCGATCGGTGACACCATGAATGTAGATTAGATACGCTTGCTTACGGAAATTAGTGTTAGATGAGTGGAGTTGCTGTGGAGAACAATTAAATCTTTCCTATAATAATTATAAAAGCCGCTGGGGAATTAGAATTGAGTCAAGAAAATGAGCCTTCTGACATAGGTTACCGGACCGCAATCGGCTGAACGCTATTCATAGGGCGCTAATGACAGCGACTTTTTATAACGCAATGTTAACATAATACTACATACTTCATTGCTTTCAGAAGAAATTCAAAATTTAGAACCTTTTCCCATATTTCTATCTCCGATCAAAGTGAATATCGTAAGGCTAGAAGAGTTTTTAATGCTTTGTCCAAAAAAGGCCTCGAATCTTGACATTAATATAACCTCTAGGATATCTCTTACGCTTCTGGCATCATCGATTCGATCCTTTCCAAGGAAGCGTTCGACCGGCTACCGAAAAGCAGGAAGAAACTTTCGATTGGATATATGGAACGAGTAGAACGGGAAACAGCGCAAAGTATGCGCTAAATGTAGCGGAAAATAATGACGAATCGACGCTGTCTGTTGCTTATAACAGCTAATATGGAGTCGTTTATTAATTTCGAGTGAACTCGGGGAGTATAGAGAGAAGTTCCCGGGCTTCATTCATTAATAACCGTCTCACCTACCTCTCTCGCATTTCAAAAACAGACTACCGTAAATAACTGGCACTGATGATGCGCTTTTCTGCCGGCAGCTAGACGGTCCCTAGACACTGGAGCGCCCTCTCTTACGATGTTCGCGGCGACCGCCCAACTCATACGTGGGTTGCGTCTCGCAAGACCAATTTACTTTCCTTTCTGCCTCTTATTATTTCACATTTATAACATCTCTGCTCTCTTCGCTGTTGCGCTATTATAGGAAAAAAAAGCATACCCTACATTAGGAAATCAATCATCAAAAACACGACAAAAATTGATAATTGTTATTTTCGAAATGCTTCTAAGTGTGTTTCTTGTTAAAATATTTTTTATTATTCCAGAAATTCACAAAATGGAACATATAGGGTTAAGTTCTCAGTTTGAAATGGCCGTAACTTTGCCAAATTGTTCGCAAACAAAAGTTTTATAATACAGGAGAAACAAGAAAAAATTAAATACGACCACCACCGTGATGTTTAATTGAAAATAGTCGTTCTTCCAAATTAAGAACGGCATTATATTTAAGTATATTCACGATAAAGAAGGCACATCTAGAATTCCAAATGTATTATCCTACGATGGCATTAGATATAATATGCCTCAAAACATTGTTAATACTTTTGCTGATAAGTTTGCCTGTGTTTATCAAGATAGTTCGCCTCCTTCTACAGCCACCTCACATCCCAACTAAATTCCTTTTACATAATCGCCTATCAGTTAGTGATAATTATGATTTCTTTTGCAAATAATAGCGTTTCTTGTGACGATTTAATTCCATCTTTCATTTAGCGTGAGGCTGGAATGGCTTTTGCTAAGACGTTGGCTTCTATCATTAATTTATCAATCAAGACGTCAGTGTATCCCGCTAGGTGGCAGCGTGCAAGAGTCTGTCTTGTACACAAAAAAGGCATTAAAACGGAGGTCGACAACTACAGACCAATAAGTATTTTATCTAACTTTGCCAAAGTATTTGAGAATATCCTGTTTTTTCACCTTGTATGAGAACTTTACATCATTTATTTCCCCTTATCAACATGGTTTCATTCGTAGCAGATTATCTGTTACTAACCTTGTAACTATTTCTCACTTTATTTGTCAAGATCTGGATAGGCAAGGTCAAGTTGACCTGATTTACACAGATTTTTGTAGTACCTTTGATTCTATTGATCATGGTATTTTACTTAACAAATTATCAGAGTTTTAATTAAGTACATCGTTCTTAAGATTGATTTACTCTTATTTAACTGGCGGGTGCAACTACGTCCATTATAATGGATTCACATCCAACTACTTCTCTCCTAAATCTGGTGTTCCTCAGGGGACTAACCCGGGACCCCTGCTTTAGGTACTGTATATAAATGACCTGCTTGACTTGTATATGCCGATGACATTAAAATCTATAAATCTATTTCTATCCTGGATGATATTTTGTGCCTGCAGAATAATAGCAACCACGTTATTGCTTGCTGCGACAAATTTAAACTGCACCTAAACTTCAATAAACACTGTTACATGTCTTTCACTCGAAAGTTCAATCCGATTCCTTCCACGTACAGCATAAATAATAGATTTTTGAAGAAAGCTGAGTTGATCAGAGATCTCGGCGTTGTTTGACTTTTCAATGAGTTTCTCCTCACATACAGCAGACCTTACCTGCTTATCAGCCTCTAAGACCTTAGGCTTCATTATATGCTTATCTAAGTCATTTCGCGATATTCGGTTATTAAAGACCCTCTAATTTAGTTTCGACACCAGTAAAGTAGAGTATGCATCACAAGTGCGATCTCCTTACTATGTTTACCTTCAGCCATTACAAACTGGGAACTTACTTTTGAATAACACTATATATAATGTACCTAACATAATTATCCATAATAACGATAGATTGCTATATTCAAAACTACAGTTCATGGATTATTATTTGACAGATCTGGAGAACCCAACTTTCTCGAAATCTTCTTAAGTAAGTATTGCTAAATTGCCGATTTTGGTTAAGATAACAAGAACTCCACAGTCCACACTAAAGACGTGTATTCTAAGTGAAATCCTACTAAGGCAAAGTATGAGGTTTTCAAAGTGTTTACATCGTGAAAATATATTGACTTTTAAATAGTAAACCTTAGAGAACTCATGTCTTAGTAATGGTATGTATGTGTCATAAAAAAGTCGATTTTGCATCTAAGATAACATCCAAATTTTTAGTGACCTTACAATATGACAAAAAGTTATTGCTGATTACGGAATTAAAGACTTCATCAGCGAGTGCAAAATGTAACTTTGCGCGTATCTACACTACCGGCCATAATTATTTGTCCACCCAAAGAAATACGCATAAATAAACGAAATGAACGAAAAAGAAAATGCAGTTCTGTATTTAATAAAATATCCTTAAAACAAAGAAACTAGATAGTCTTTATTCGATTATAAAATTAATTTTACACAAAAAAAATTAAACCTTCGTTTCGTCGAAATGTTCACCTCGACTATTAATAATTGTGGCACACACTTGCGGCATTCCCTCTATCAATTCCCTGCCTATCGAACACCTGCCTATCGAGTTTCTCCCACAAAAGCTCGATGGGATTAGCATCAGGCTTTGGGGAGGCCATTTCATTACTTTGATATTGTTTTCGTGTTCTGCCGATTATAAATATTCGCGGCACAGTTTAGAGGTGTGTTTCGGGTCATTATCATGTTGAAATATAAAATAGTCAACGATTATTCTCATTCCAGATGGTATAGCATTTGTTCTCAAAATTTCCCGGTAGCGTTCTTTTCTTCAAATTCCATCTATTTTAACCAGGTCTCCTACGGATGCGGCGCTGAAACAACCCCAAACCATTACCGATCCGCCCCCATGCTTGACTTTAGGTACTACATATGATTCTGCAGCTCATTCTCCTTTCGATTTTCGAACGAACGTTCTTCACTTGGAACCGAAGAGTTCAAATTTGGACTCATCGGTCTACAAAACGTTTTCACTCATCAATTGTCCAACGTTGACGCTCTCTAGCCCACTACAGCCGTTTTATTTTATTTTGCTTGCGTAAAAGTGGTTTACGCAACGCTATTCGGCCAAATAAACCACACTCCCTTAACCTCCTTTTCACAGTGGTTAAACTAACTCGTTTTTCACGGTCAATATGTATTTCAGCCATTATTTCAAGTGCAGTTTTTCGTCTATTCCGTTTACATGTCATAATTATTCGACGATCTTCCACTGGTGTTGTCACTTTCCGTCGTCCTGTTCGTTTTCTATTTATCAATGCGCCAGCCTCTTGATATTTTCAACGTTATAGTCAACAATTCCGGGACTTAATTTCAATTTTCTTGCAATATCTCTGTTACTTTGGCCAAGATTATGTAAAGCAACAATCATTGCGCGGATTTCTGAAGGCAGCTCTCTCATTTTTTAATTTTAGATAATTTTATTAACGATATTCACAGTTTAAAAGAACAACAACTACTAAATCTAAATTCATAATTCTAGTTCGGTTAAATAGGGAATTGGCATCTTTTCCTGCACTACATTAAATATTTATTAGTGAAGGATAATTGTATTACATTTCAGTCTTTTTATGACCCTACCTGGAACCCTAATTATCGGGTTAAGGAGATTTAATAGATAACTAAGTATAAGTCTTTTCCGGGATTATTTAATGCCATACCTTTCATTTACTTGTAGGTAAATAGTATATACCCCCTAAATAACAATAAATAAATAATTTTCTAAAATCCAAGCAAAAATGTAGGTGGGCAAATAATTATGGCCGGTAGTGTATATTAAAAAAAAAATGTTGTTCATAATGGACTATTAGTTATATAAACTACCGTAGATGATTCTGTAGTAAAATGCATTCGTCAGTGGAGGAAATACTTGCAAACATTTTTAAATCTGCCTGCCAATAGTAAACTTTCGGATCAAGTAGCATCGGTAATGTCGTTAACAAACATATTAAATATTAAATTAGTAATTTATAGAGATCTGCCCACGATAAACTTCTCGAAATGTAATCGAATTATTACACAAACGATTTCATCTACTCTGTTTAAAGACTTCTTGGCTCTATATGTATACGTAAATATATTTATATTTACATCTAACAAGGAAACTGTTCCAACCCGGAGACATCGATTTGGCTAAAGTGAAGACCCTATAGAACTATGGAAAACACCGTTGTCCGCTTCCGCTAAAAAAGCCTTAAAGGGGGTAAAACGGGGCACTGAAGATAGGGATGATTTTGGTTTTTCTAAATTATTCCATAATTGCTGGAGATAAAAAATATTGGTATGTGCGGATGTATTGCATTATAAGAGCGCTATTGAAGTACGCACAAACATCAACATTCACCGTAACGGATAAAATGTTTCTTATCGGGTTTGAAGGCCTCATAAAGCTGTTTAGAAGATTATGCCCCGTTTCGACTAAAATACTTTTTACGGAGGTAAAATGAACCACCAACAAAACAAATATACTTGACATAACTTAATAATATCAAACAAAAACAGGAATAAATAGATATATATGTACATCATCTATTAACAACTACACTAACAAACAATCACAAACGAAATATTTTTTGGATAAGATAAATATATTAAACACTAGAACACCTGTATTCTACAGATTATTTATTAAATGCTGCCGATTTTTAGGCGCACTTAATATGCATTACATCGGTACACACCAATCTTTTTTTATCTTCCCCATTTGTGGAATAATTTATAAAAAAACTAAAATCATCCCCATTTTCTGTGCTTCGTTTTGCCTCCTTAAAGGGTTTTTTATTAGTATTCACAAATTTTGATTGTACTGTCCTTGTTACACACAACAACGACAGTTTCGTGCCAGAGGATGGTTACCATCCAAGCCTAGATATTGTTATACATTTGTTACCCAGCACTAAGCAAAAAAATTTTCCTTCTAGTAAAAACACTGTATATAATTTTCGCAGAGCTAATTTTGTGGAATTATATAATGATATGGCAAATGTTGATTGGTCATTCTTAGATATGTATAATAATGCTAATCTAGCTGTAAATGATTTTTACTCAGTAATTTATTCTATTGTTGATAAACACGTCCCTAAAGTTTCGATATCGCCTCGGAAATTTCCAATTTGGTTTGATAGAAAACTTATTCGAACAGTAAAACTAAAATGGTATTACTTTCGTAAATGGAAACAGTATCGCACAGATAGATATCGCCAAGAGTTCGTTAGGTTGCGTAAAGTCACTAAATTAAATCTCAAGATGCATATAGGCAGTTTATGTTAATTACTGAATCTAATATTGTGGCGGATCCGAAACAGTTTTGGCAGTATGTTCACTACAGAAGTGGCAATACCAGAATTCCAGCTACAATGAAGTATGGCCCAGAGACATTGGATAAACCTCAAGACGTTGTTGAGGCTTTTGCAGATGTGTTCGCGCGCGTATACCAGGCATCAGATATACCCAGCTCCCAATTCATGGAGAACGTTCCCCTTACTTTCAGCATTCCTGAAATCTCGGCTAAGGAAGTTTTGTCCGCAATGAAGGATATAAGAGCCGATACTACTGCCGGACATATGGACTTCCGAATTTTTTTATTCGAGACTGTGCAACTGTCTTGTTTACACCATTAACTTTCATATTTAACTTGAGTTGTAAAACCTCTACCTTTCCTGATTCTGGAAATTAAGTAAGGTAACCCTGTTTTCAAACATGGTGACAAAAGTGACGTATCAAATTATCGCCCCATTAGTATTCTTTCCACCTGCTCGAAAATGTTTGAACATTTGCTGTATTCAAAGCTATACAACGTTGTAAAATCTTATATATCTCCATATCAACACGGCTTTATTTCTGGTAGGTCAACTGTGACAAATCTGGTAGAAATTACTCAGTACATCAGCCAATCCCTTGATAGTAGACAGCAAGTCGATGTTATTTACACAGATCTTGCCAAGGCATTCGACACTATTGACCACTGCATACTTGCCTCCAAAATTTCTTCATTTGGTTTTACATCTGAAATTACAAATTTCATTGCTTCCTATTTGAAAAATAGATCCGCATACGTCTGCTATAACGTCTTTACCTCTAATGTATACACTGCTTCTTCGGGAATTCCACAGGGTTCCAATTTGGGTCCCCTTTTATTTAATATATATATTAACGATCTCCTATCCTGTCTTGATTGTGGTGTTCTCGCATACGCAGATGACTTAAAACTATTTTCTGAGATATCGTCTACCGCTGACTCAGTAAAATTACAAACAAACCTGAACAGAATCCATTCTTGGTGTATTAATAATAAGGTTCGTCTCAATGTTAGTAAATGTGCTGTTGTTACATATTTCAAAACCAAAAATCCTATGCTTTTTGGCTACACGGTGGACAACGTCGCCATATCAAGATCAACGCAGTTTAAAGACTTGGGCGTTCTATTTGATTCACAACTTCAATTTTCTGAGCACATAATTACTATTTGCAATTCTGCCTCTCGATCGCTAGGTTTTCTTTATAAGAACATGTCGAGGATTTTTGAATCCTCAAACTCTTAAAACCTTGTTTTTTAGCCTGGTGGTCCCTAGATTGGAATATGCTTCTGTTGTTTGGTACCCAATATACCTTTACCAACAACTTGCAATTGAGAGGACACAAAAGAGGTTTCTAAAATACTTTTAACCTTTAAAAGCACTGGTACGTATCCACCACGCGGAACAGATTATGACAGCCTATTGGAACAACATAATATGCAAACTATAACTACTCGTCGGGAGATAGCCAGCGCTAAATTTCTGGCTAAAATAATTACTAATAAAATTGATGCCCCGAACATACTTGCAGCAGTTGGGTTTCTTGTACCTCAGTACAAAACTAGACAAACGGAAACGTTCTTTGTTCCCACAGCGAAGACTAATATTTTACTTAAAGCCCCAATAACGCACATGTCGAAAAATGCTAATAAACTTTATGGTGATCTTTTTTCTTAATTAAGTACTGGAACTCTGTGGCACTGAATTGGTTCAGTATCTTTTTTTCTTAATCAATGTTCTTATTTTTATTTTTTTTGCTATTAGAGTTGTTTGTTTTATAATAACTGGCGTTTGTATATGTGTACGCTGTATATTATGTCCAGAAGTGCTGTGCACCTTTTTCTTTTTTTTCTTTATTATTATTATCTTGTAATTAGACTTTGTTTTCTGTTGGATAATAAAGACCATTATTATTATTATTATTATTATTATTATTATTATTTTAGCAGAAACGGAAAACGGCGTTTTCTATAGTCCTCCAAGTACGTCAAACCTGATAAGAAATAAATACTTTCTCCGCTGATGCTGATGTTTGTGCATATTTCAATAGCGCTCTTAAAACGCAATGCATCCATACACACCAATATTTTTTATCTTCAGCAATTGTGGAATAATTTAGAAAAAACCAAAATCATTCCTATTTTCAGTGCCCCGTTTTACCTCCTTTAAGGCTTTTTTAGCAGAAATGGACAACGGGGTTTTCCATAGTTCTATAGGGTCTTCACTTTAGCCATGTTCCATTCAAATCGATGTCTCCGGGTTGAAACAGTTTTCTTGTAAGTTATTTTCCATTATTGTCTTATTCCCTCTATACTCATCAATACCTAATTCGATTAAAACAATGATAGTTCATTTTACGACAAACTTTGTAAATAAGCACTCGTCCACCTAGACGATGACTTCATAACACACAGGTATACTCACAAGGGTAAGCGATAATCCCTGTCGAGAACTCCTGCCTGGTAGCCCCAGTCAAGTCAAATTGATATACCTAGACCGGGGTACTTTCACCTGTCCAAACGGTTATCGAGGTCAGCTTCGATAATTTTTTCCACTCGAATAAGACTTCTGGAGAGTTTCGTGGATGCGTCGACGTGTTCCCGCCCAGGTTCTAGACAGACGGTCGCGCCATTGGCGTCCTCGGAACCGCCTACACCTCCGTGTAACCAGCGACGGCGTCACGTGGGTGGAAACGAGGCGACCAGTTAACGCCTCTGACGTCGAGAGAGCATTCGCCGTGTCCGCCAGAGAGAACACTTCACCTCATCACATCACATACGCTCGCACAATTTTTAAACGCGAAGCAAAACCATTTTTTCCCGACGAAAATGTCTCGAAATTCACCTCGTCGAAGGCGAATTTTCGCCCCGATGAGAGGAAACCGGAGTTCGGTACACTTTCTGTTTGGTTTTCTCCAAGTTAATCGACCCCTCTCCGAAAAGTTTGGCGAAACTTTTTCGGCGTCGAAATTTGTGGGGAAAGTTGGGTAAATGAAAATCCTTCGGTCTCGTTTCGACTGGGAGACGTATTAAAAAGCCGACGGAAAGTATTTTAAGAATATTCTCCTGATTTTTAAAAATATTTAAAGGAAGAAAGTATGAAAAAAGGATTGAAAAAATATGAAACGATCTTGGTATATTATAATATTATATTTATTGTATTTTTGCTTCATATTAATATGTTTAAGAAACAAGAATTACTTTCACTACCATATATGACATTTTTTAGGAAAAAAAATAAATAGATTGGTATAAATATTTGTTATATTACTCTTAGTGAAACATTTTACACATACTTTCACTTTTTATAAACAAGTATATTTTATTCTGTCTGTCAATAAATACACAATTGATAATATGTCATGAACAACTTCATTAATGTCTGTGATTTTAAATAGAAGGAAAACATTTGGTGTAAGAGGAAAGTTATATTATATTAAATTTCTTTTCATTTTCAAATCTGAAGAAAACACATGAAAACAATTTTATACAAAACGATCCCTGGAACATATGTTTCAAAAATCCACGAATTTCCGAAGCATATGTGCCAAATTTATTAAATATTTTATGTGTTGCGGAATATGGCGACAACTAGTGTTTGCTAATAAATAAAACTCCTGAGTTTAATGGCCTTATTCTTTTACATAAACATTGTTTAAATAGTTAACACATTTAATTTTTTTTCCTTGACGTTTCGATGCAACATGCCATCTTTATCAAAAGATTTTAAAAATTATACTTTTGCTTATTTTTTTGTCACCATTCTTCTTCATTAATGTTTTGGTTTTTGTAATTAAACTAATTTATGTATTTTTACGTTATTTTAAATTTTTTAACAATACTAGTGTTAACGCTAGTTTTTTGTTACTACGCTGAATAGTTTCGTCTTCATCAGTGTAACTTACAGAGTATTAATCAAACCAATGATTTCATTCAATTTCCTGCTTGTGTAATATTTGACATTTTGTATTCTAATTATTCAGATATCTGAGTTACCCATTTGTAACTTATTTTGGGCCAACAGAATCCTTTCGCACAGAATGATACTCAGTTTATTTTCAACGATGTATCGTTTAATGATGTGCGTGAAATCTTTGATTCACTTAAATGTTCTGACTCGAAAGATATGTAAGATCTTAGTACAAATATTTTAAAGTTGGTGAAAAATGAAATATTATCTAATACCTATTACGAAATTAATTAATCAGCAAGTTTCAGGTTGCTATGTTTCCTGAGGAATTAAAATTTGCTTCCATGATTCCTGTACATAAGAGAGAAGATTTGAATGATGTACTTAATTACAGAGCCATTTCTATACTTCAAACAATATCAAAAATATTTGAAAATGTTATGAAAAAACAAATTATCTCATTTTTCGAACAAAAAATCCTTATTTTGTACGGAACAATTTGGTTTTCGTCAAAATTTCAGTACAACAGAAGCCATGTTAGATTTCATAAATTTCGCTGCTTCTTGTTTTTCGGAGGGTCGTTTTTTAATAGCAAAAATTATTGTGAGAAAATAGACCAGTTTGTTTTATTTACCCTTAAAAGATTTATAGTTTAGATTTATTTTTGTACTAATTCCTAGTCATTGGTCTTTACCTAAAAGAGCAGATTATATGCCTAACGGCACTAAAGCAAAGCCAATGACAACAATAATAACCAATCCCTTCAATAGGACTTCTCGTGTTAGTTTATTGGCTCTTACTGGTGCAATTGTTCTATTCTACAAACTCTATTTATACAAAAAAGCATTTCTTATAAAACCAAAAGAAGCAGAAGGGTCACTACCGCCCAAACGCAAAGAAAAAATAACCTACAGTACCTCTACAGCTTAATCTAAAAATATAAAAAACAGCAAAAACCATACTTTCTCGGCCTTCGCACCTGTTTGATACAAGCACTTATACAAGGAAGAAAGTTTTTTCCTTTCCTCGAGTAAACATTGTTAAGTTTTAGTGGATAGAACTTGTGCACTTCTAAATGACTAAATTATTCTGAAACTGAAACTTTCCAGTCTCCTTCACAAGAAAGAAGAAGTTCTGAACTTTGGCTGAAAGTATTACAAGTAGGACTAAGTCTTACCGAACTATGCGAGAAGGGGTGTAAATCTAAAAATAATATCAGCAATTTCAATGGCAAGTCTATTTATAAGTAAAAGTTTACTTTTTCTTCGTGCGAATGAATTAAGTTTAATGGAGGACACGGAGTGGAACTTGTAAATTAACTTAAAAACTTCTATATTCTTGTATTTGCGGGGAGTTATTTTTGTCGTTAGGTTCCGCACTTTTTTTAAGAGGAAAGAAAAGTTTTTAAAGAGGGCAAAGGTCTACAGATCTTTTGTATGCTAGTATTTGTTCCATAAATACACCTAAAATTCGATCCAATTAATAGTTAAAAATTAAAATAAAGCGCTTTCCTTGCAAAGTTGCTTTCTATGCAGTACGTTTTTCAGTCGTTTCGCCAGACACTGCAGCTGGCATCTTCAGGACGATGTTGAAGGTTCATTAGTCGTTTAAAGAGTGGTCCTCAGACGATTAGTGTACCTTCAAAAATCGTCTTGAAGATGCCAGGGGCAGTGTCTGGCAAAACGTCGACTTACACTATTTCAAGACCACGGCCTACAAGCCCGGAAACGCGTACTGTTAGCACAAATTCAAACTCCGGCCGTGAAAGCGTACAGTTATTTATTGCTTTCTATACTTTGATTTTAATTAGTATTACACTTTTTCCAAGAGAATTGACCAGAGAAACTTGTTCGCTTTAGATTTTTAGAGTCTAAAGATTCTATAAGTCAAAGTAAATAACAAAACTGATAAACTTGCTCCCCAGGTCACGAAATCTTTACCATAAGGAATCAATTGAGTAAGAATGCACAAGCATGGAAAGTAAAAGAGGAAGACCTTGCATGAAAACTATTTTTTGGACAGCAACTGACAAAGCAGTTCATAAGTTCTTTAACAAACACAAGCTAGTATACCTCCTATTTGAGCTCACGATAGACCTACATATACATACATATGCATATGGGTGCACAGTATTAACGACCGCGACCTATTTAGCTACAGGACAATGCAAAGCTTCTGAATGTAGTTTTATTAACATTGTAAACTGTAATCTTTCTTGAGGTGACAAAATAGAACGTGAATAATAATGATGGCAAGGACTGTGGGGTAGTATGGCAATCACAATATTCACGCCACACTCCGCACCACTCAAATTATTAATTAACTCGGGAAGGCTTTTTCGAAGACACGTGGGTCATCACCATCAAGCCAAGTACCGATTGATGTGAGAAAACAAATTTAAATCTAACGAAGCCCTTATATCCCCTTCTATTCAAGAAAAATATATCTATATAACATGGCTTGTATACATATGTATCTGTACATTATGTCCGACTCCAACCACAGTGGACAACACAAAATGGCCGCGATTAACTTCTTAGTTAATAGATTGGTGAAGTAGGTACAATAAAGAGCTGAATTTCATAAAAAATTAGCTATTTACAACGGTTACTCTTCTAAAGATGTCGATTGCATGTTTAAAAAAGTCCAACATAGGCTCCGCGTCAGAAACTCCACGACCTTAATCCCAACGGGACCCCCTAATAAGAAATTTGTGAAACTTCCCTTCTATAGAGTATCGAAAGGCATTGGTAAAGTTTTTAAGGAACAAGAGATGAACGTGTGTTTCAGTTCACGAAATAAACTCAAAAACCTTCTTGGCAATCCAAAGATAAACCTGAAATGAGAGAAAAATCAGGAATTTACAAAATTACATGTGGTGATTGTGACAAAGCCTATATTGGTCAAACGAAACAAGCGATAGGTACTAGATTTAATGAACACATCAGGTGTTACAGGTATGAGAAGATAGAAGCATCCAGTGTCGCACAACACATAAACGATACAGGCCATAATATTAAATTAGATAACCTAAAATTAATTAAAAACGTGATTTCGTCTCGCGAGCTGGACGCCTATGACGCTATTTACATAAACAAAAATGCAAATCTGGTCAATAAAGGAAAAGGGCCGCTACATTTCTCATGTTTGTGCGATGTATTATAGTAGAAGCCTTTTTAATTTATGGATGACAGAGGCTTCGATCCTCCCGCACTTTTTCCGCATGCATCTTTAGTGTAAGAGAGAGAAGGAAAGAACATAAATTTGACGAACAGAAAGAACACAACCGTTGTTCTCGCCCGTATTTTATGAGGGTATGACCATATGTCTCGGTTCGTGATGACAAACCTTTCCGTTTTCTCCTTATTTACTTATTTTCTAGCCGAAAAGGCAAAACCAGGTACAGATACAAGCCATGTTATATACCGGGTGTCCCGTGAGGTAAGGTACAAACTTTCACGGCGTGTTTCTCAACGAACGTGGTCCGCAAATGCATCCTTATCGAGATATGATGCTTTCAATTGTAGTAGTATTAAAAGGGCAAAAACCAAAACATCGTTGGAAAATCTTTTATTTAACAAAAAAAAAAAAATAAATATGACACAAATCGTTCACAAGAATTGTTCAAAATGTCCACCTTCGTACTGCAAGCTCAGTCTACTCCGTTCATAAATATCATTGATGGCTCTCCGAATAACATGACGGTTATTTCTTATGTCAGTAGCAACTACAATAATTTTATGAAGCAGTTCATCCCTAGTACATGATTCCTCCGCAAGGTCTTCATGTGTCCCCATAAGTAATAATCCAAGTGATTTAAGTCGGGTGAGCGGGGTGGCCAAGAAACTGGGCCACTCCGTCCAATCCAACGTCCAGGAAAAGTGGTAAATACCAAACAACACATGCAAGAGAATTTTGATGATCGATTCTGTTGACCTGCAAAAATCATTACAGTTACGTTTATACACTAAGTGGGGCTGTGATGGTTCTTCAGGATAAAATGAATATAAACAAATTCTTCCTGGTGAAAGCTCCCTGATAGCTGACAGCAATTTATTTGTTGCTTCCTTCGCCTTATTGATGAACTAACACAGAGAGTAATTTGGCAGAATCCCTCCCTAGTTTCTGTAAGATATTGCAGGACAATTTCAAGTTTTCAAAAGAAACGCCTGAAAAAGCAATAGCCACTGTGGACGAAATAGAAGCTCAGATCCGTACCTTGTTGTGCACGTCAGTAACGAAAAATGAGAAACGGGTCACAATAAAGCATGAGCTTTTGTTTACAATGATTGATGGTAAAATTGTGCAGGTACTAACCCATACTCCTTCTATTTCAACATGTGTTGTGTGCCTTGCCAGGTCCATGGAAATGAACGATCTGGATCGGGTGAGGCAGAAATAAGAAAACGAAAACGCTTTTAGATTTGGCCTCTCAACATTGCATGCGTGAATAAGATTCATCGAGTTAGTTCTTGACATTTCCTATAATTTGTCGTTTAAGAAATGGGCGGCGACCACCGAAGACACGAAAAACGAAAAGCACACAAAGAAGTAAGATAGATTTCGAAAAGAGTGTGGACTGATATTGGACGACAAGATAGTGGGAACAGTAATGACGGGAATACCGCTAGAAGATTTGTCGCTAATCCGGCTAGTTAAACAACGTCATGCAGTAGGCAGATTAATTCCCAAAAGTTTGGTCAGTATGCATTTGAAACTGCACAATTATGAGCAAATATAATTGGTACTATATGCCCTCATCAGTACATAAAGTTCTGATTCATGGGGAAAACATAATTTGCCATAATGCAGTTTTGCCACTCGGACAGTTATCTCAAGAAGCCCAGGAATCGCGCAATAAAGATTACAAATTATACAGATACCAAATGTTGCTGTATTTTATGCAGATTTCGTACAAATACCTAATTGTTGTTATGTAAATATGTACTATTATTAACCAATAGATAAGTTTGCTTTTGTTTAATAAAGAACTGATTTCACATGATTACGCTGTATTATTAAGATAACAATAAATTAACGTTTTTTAAATGTAGATATCGCACAAACACTTAACTCTTGTTATTAGCTGTTATTTACCAATAGAAAAGTTTACTTTGATTCAATAAAAAGTTGATTTCGCATTATTATTAATATAACCATAAATTAACATTTTTTAAGCAAACAATCGTGGAGAATTTTGTATTAATTTGAGATCTTAGACATTTCTGTACAACTGCCAAATTTCAGTGCTATATTTCTATTAATAAATTACAGATTTTTTAATATCACAAAGCAGTTTGGTCCCATAGTGCATGGCTTTGATAGTCTACCTGGTGATCGTTTTCCTTTCGGTTTCTCGTCTCTTGCAATTTTGGGTAATCTTTTACAATCCATTCTTTCTATATGGGCATTCCATTCTTTCCTTCTGGTTTTTACGAACTTTATGATATCCTGTATCTTAATAATTCTCGTATCCTATCTCATATAAAAGGTTATAATTAAAAAAATTTCACCGAGCACTTCTAAGCATTTGTAAATCCTTTTTAAATTGCAATGACTTTTTCAATCGAAATTATGACATTTTATCGCGTATTTCAAAAAATAAAGATAAAAATGTGATTGTTAATTGAAGCTACATATTTATTTAAAATGAAATATTTATCTAGTCCACAAAATTGTTGAATTTGTTATTTTTACCTTTTTGTTGATTTTCTTAAGAAGTCTGTGGAACGATTTGACATTTCTCGATAGAAGCGCTAGATTTTCCGTTATCAAATAGAAAAGCGTGATAATGGATAATCTAAAATACAAATTTTAGAAAGAATTTACAAATTAGGGGCGAACGGTAGAAATTTTGAGCACATTTGATAAAATTTTGTTTATTTTCAGTTTATTTAATCGTTTTGTCCTCATTTAACACATTTTTCCTTTTGTTGCTTAATTTTCTGTCCGAATTTGTTCCTTACACAAAAAATTTAAATAACTCAGAAACTAGCAGAGATAGACATTGGGAGTATTACTTAACTGTTAGAGAGAATAATCGGACAAATCATATGCGTCGATAATGTACATGGTTTTCCATTTAAAATAAATAAGTTATTGTGCCTTATTGGAGAGTTTCAGTCAATAACCTTTTGTATCGCCCTGTATTGTTAACTTCACAATTTTTTTACTTTGTACAGTAGTACAACATACTAACTACATAACCAGGAAATGTCAACCTCGTAACTTAAACACTTTCTCAATTATTAACTTTTCATTCCGCTTCCCAAAACGTCAAAATTCATTAAAATCCGTATTTCTTAAAAACAGTTAAAGATAGGTAGGGGGAAAATTCAGAGTTGGAATATTTTTGTTTGGAAAATCAGTATCAAAAATTCTGCTGAAAACAAATTTTCGGCATTCGGCTAACCAACGGTTTAAATGCCACACTCTGTATATAATAAATTTAAATGGTTTAAAGGCGAGCGGCCACTGCGCGCGAAGGGAAGCTAAGTTGGGCGAAACTAAGTTTTGGAAAATTAGCGCCACTCTTCCCTGCAGTAAACGGATACATAGAATACATTACTCAACTTCTAGAGTTTTATTATTCTAAAACGGTAAAACAAAACTGGCCCGAAATAAACTCCCACTTTAAATAATTTACCTAAAACTATACGATATGCAAAAATCGTACTAGATTTAGCAAACTCGAACGCGTACCGTTATCTCCCATATAGCGTTTCCTTTCACGTTAAACACAAGCTCCCATGCAACTAATAATAGTCAGACAAATTCACGTCTAGTTCGGTAGCGCTTTCCGCATTTTAACAATACCCAAATCCCGCTCACACTTACACGAAAACAACGATAAAATTTCACGGCAGACGCGGCCTTATGCGGCCGTCAAACTCGACAACTTTTCGAAAACCGTACTCGTCCCTATGTTACAGATATATGTACACACATACACATGCCGTCCTGTCGGACAAAACTAGCTGGCCCTGTTGTGGAAATGTATCCGGTACTGCTCTGTTATTTCGCGCAGTATGAATCTCTGTGTGGTATCAGGAATTCGATTGGACATAAACGTAGAACTTGTCTAGATGTATGGTATAACATGTATGTTCGCAGATAAGAGTCCAGATAGTAGTTGGACACAAAAACAACATCGAGCGTGCGGAATGGTACTCAAGAAAAGAGGGGTCTTCGTTTTGGAATGGTAAATAAAATTTATATGTGTGATACGGTGGTGGTGGTCTAATGTATTGAACGTGGAGATAAAAGATAAGCAAACTAATTATATCTTTATACTCTGTATTAAGATACCATTAATATAAGCCGTCTTTGAAGATAAATAACACAAAAACAACAGAATTAAGTTTTCGGGAGAGCAGTTGAATCCGGACGGGATCGAGTTGTCTCCCAAAAGCAAATTATTACCTGCTTACGCAAAAGGCCATAGCCGAATTGTCTCCCAACAGTAAGAGTCACCCAAAAGCAGGTACAGGATTGTATATAATGATATAGTAATTACCCTAATCCTTTTCTGATAGTTTCTACATTCTCCCATTATTTTATATTTAGTTTCGTAATTGCACTTGTCACATCAAGTACTCCTCTGTGATACAAAATGAGTGGTGGTGTTTAGTGAAAAAAAAAAGAAATTGTTAGTAATTGAAGGGTGTAAATTTTCTTTTCAGTATATTAACAGCTTCCTCGTATATCTTGGCAAAGTAAGATATTATAAACATCGGTCTGTAGTTAGACGGAAATGCACTGTCGCCCTTCTTATGGACTGGTACAACTCACTGTTTTCCATCTATTGGGGAATGTATTGGTCGCAATAGACAAGTTAATAGTCATGCATTATTATGTGACAAGCACTAACAAAAATTGCAGAAATATCACATGATACACCTTCATGGTACAACCTTAGAATGTTAGTTACTTGCTTAGCCGATAAAATTGGTATTTATAGAGCCATTTATGATTTTTTAAAGAAGAGCCGAATATTCTTTTAGTAATATAGCTTGGTTCTCTTAGCTAATGCTGCTTTGCAAGGACACATACAACAACAATACATGATACACCTTCAGTTCGTCTTTTTATTAGTGTTAGCTTACGGTAAATGAACCAGTATTTTTCGTCTCTTACTTTGTTAGCAAACGTATCGGAAATTCATCGAAGATACACAGCAACTAACAATACCAAAGATCTATTCCAAATTAGATAAATCTGAATTAAATTAACATACAGATTGACCTGGAGAAATGAGAACTAGCCGAACAATATCCACTCACGTCATTCGAACTGAATGAAATCGAAATCAGTAAGTGCTGCGTCGTGAAAAGACGTTCCTTTGGTGAGTTTTTTATTGGGTTGGCTCCATTATTTACTTTAACCTTTTGGGGATCTGAAACATTAACGAACCGAGGTAAGAACGACCAAGGGTAGCCATGTCTGAGCTAATCGTGTGGAGCCGAGTCGTAGCCGAGGTTCAAAGCCAAGCGGAACCGGAAAATACTCTAAGCTTTCAGCCAGCTTATATTAGATTTTACATAGTACGAGGATTGTTCGGAAACTACGTGGCCTAATACAGAATTCGGAGGAATCTTCATTACCATTCTGTAGAATCATCTTTTAATAGATTAAATATATCGGCACAGAGCGATCTGTCAATTGGTATGTTTTTGACAGTGCGCCAAAGTGAACGTCTCGTGTGATTTTGTAAACAATGGAAAAAACTGAGTTGAGAGCAGTGATAAAGTACTTTCATTTGAAAGGCTTAACACCAACCGAGATTAAAGCAAAGCTGGATTCAACACTATTGGAATTTGGTCCTTCGTTTTCAATGGTTAAAAACTGGGTTGCCGAATTTAAGCGTGGTCGTACGAGCACAAATGATGAACCCCGTAGTGGACGTCCTAAAACTGCAACTGCCTCCGATATACATAATTGAAAAAGTCCACCGTATCGTATTGGATGACCGTCGAGTAAAAGTGCGCGAGATAGCAGACATAGTGGGTATCTCACATGACAGTGTGCACACAATTTTAACTAAAAAATTGGTAATGAAAAAATACTCGGCGCGTTGGGTGCCGCGGTTGCTCACACCGGAGCAAAAACTGTGTTTCTCGTGACCTTTTGGCACGTTTTCGCCACAATCCGAAGGATTTTTTACGCCGTTTCATAACCGTCGATGAAACCTGAGTCCACCAATATACTCCCGAAACCAAAGAACAGTCCACACAATGGACACATAAAGGTTCTCCGCCACCAAAGAAGGCAAAAAAGGTTTTGTCAGCAGGAAAGGTTATGGTAACTGTTTTCTGGGATTCTCATGGAATTTTCTTGGTCGATTACTTAGAAAAGGGGAAAACAATAAATGGCGAGTATTATGCCACTTTGTTGTAACAACTTAGCGACAATATCAAAGAGCACCTGGTCGTAAGTCTGCGATTGCAATGGCAAAAATTCATGAATTGGGATTTGAATTCGTGCCTCATTCGGCCTATTCCCCAGATTTGGCTCACAGCGATTATCATCTGTTTCGAAACCTGAAAAAATGGCTCGGCGTAAGAGATCTTCGTCTAATTTCGAGGTAATCGCTGCTGTAGATTACTATTTCGAGGACTTGGATTCATCGACCTACAAGGAAGGTATTGCTAATTTGCAATATCGTTGGAATAAGTGTGTAGAGCGAGCAGGAGACTATATTGGAAAACAAAATGTTTATTGTCGAAAAAAAAATGCGTTTTCTTTGTTAGGCTACGTAGTTTCCGAACGATCCTCGTATTATGAATCTGCACAGCTAGAAGGTGAGACGAATCTCACAGAATTTAAACCGTAATAGGTCACTTATGCATCCTCTCCACACGGGGGAGACCTTTAAACCATCAACCACTGCCTGAATCGCCTCAAGGCGCTCCTCCCTCAGCATGGTCCTTCTAATTAACGCTAGTACAGGACCGTTACAGAACAAGTGTGCCACTGTCGCGCCTTCATCCTGAATAGGTGCTTCTTTAACCGGCAGTGCTCAGTCCAAATCCTAACAACCATGCGAAGGTTCCTTCTGGGCAGTCTCAGGAATCTCTCTCTCATAAATCAAAGTGACTTTAGCGGTGATGTAGAAATTAGTTTCATCCCATCTCCGAGAAATTTTCATGTGTAATAGATCTGATTCGCGAACGTAGTGCATTCTAGCTAACGCTAACTTATAATGTCTTCAAGCCTTAGACGAAACTGTATTACAACCTTAATTTTCTTGATAATTCTTCCTCAAAACAACACCAGCAATAAGGAAATTCTGTGAAGCATGCCAACAGCTTATCTCCTCCTGCGGCAACCCCATGTCTGACTGCTGACCGTTGTGGGCGCGCCGGAACGGAAGCTTGGTCTTCAAATAAATACATTTACCGATCGATACCTTAAGAGTATATTTATTGCTCATATCTACGTTCCATGACGTC
The DNA here is from genome assembly GCA_029619315.2 of Dynastes maya. Taxonomy (NCBI): domain Eukaryota; kingdom Metazoa; phylum Arthropoda; class Insecta; order Coleoptera; family Scarabaeidae; genus Dynastes; species Dynastes maya. The sequence continues at coordinate 11,692,305 of JAROYE020000009.1, read as the reverse complement.
GGTCCGACGACCATCGCAAATAAAAATCGACCCATAACGTTAAGCGTTATCGTTCCTTCGGCAATTTATTGAAGATAACGTAACGGCGGTCCAGCCGTGCCGTTAAAATCAAGAATTCTCGGTGACCGACGGCTATTCCGGAGTGATACTCTCCGCCTTCCGACAAATTCGCTATTAAAATTTATTGCCATCGACGAGAACGCGCGGAGATTTATGTGTTTCTCCGTCTAGGGAGAATCAGAAGGCAGATGTTTTGGAAGGCTTCATTTAGCAGTTGTAATTTTTGTAACCTAAAATATATTATATTGCTAATATATGGATATTGTGCGAATTGTGTTTCTATAGCATGTTTTATAGCATATATTGTGTGTGGTAGATTGTATTTTTTTTTACATGTGTATACATGCTGATACTTGTCTAACACGAAATATATTATTATTATTATTATTATTATTATTATACTTTATAATTGGAGTACAGAAAATTTTAATTTGTTCAATTTGGGATACACGTACAGCCCGGGCCACATCCCGAAGAAACTCGATATTGACTTTACTATTATACTTACACACTTTGTGGATGGTATTATTGGGGCTGTGGGGATGTTGACGTATTCTTCTAGATTTTAGCAACGTGTTCAGTACAAAAGGCCCGAGTATACTGGCCGAGAATTTGCTAAGACCCTACCTGAATGAGAATCCAGCAGGTCATCTTGTATGGTCTCCTTTCTACTAATGTGTTTATTAATAGGGGTGTGCCAACGAGCACTAAACTCAATCCTTTACTGTTTTAATACTAACAACTCGGAGAGATTTATTTTAGAAGATTCTAGACGTTTTAGGGCTTTTAAACTGGATGGTCGTCTTTACCATTTAATTTAGGTAAGACTTCTTTTAGTTTGAAATTTATTATTGACTTTCTTCTGGTCATGACGATTATTTCGACCTAAATTTTGATTCAATTGATGTTTGCTAGTGCGTTTCTGCATGCATTCTGTTATGCTACGGAATTAATAGAACACTTTATCTATGATGATAGCAAGGACTGTGTGGTAGTACGGCAAACAACAATAGTCTCGGTACACTCCGCGCCACACAAATTATGAATTAACTCGGAACAGCCGTTTCGAAGACATGTGGGTCTTCATCTTCAGCCGCGTACCTATTGATGTGAAAGAACATACTAAATCATGTAGAGAACATATTAAATCTAACGAAATCGCTCTATCCCTACTCTTCAAGAAAAATATATACAAGTACCCACCTTTACCGCTTAAGAGTAAAAAGCAAGTTAAAATAAGGAGAAACGGGCGGAAAAGGTCTTGTCACCACGAAAGGCAAGACATGCGGCAATCCTACCCCAATAAAAATAATAATCGAGTGAGACAACGGTTATGTCCTTTCTATCCGCCAAATTTGTGTTCTTTCCGCCAATACTCCTAAACTAAAGACTAGACACATGCGAAATATACAAAAGGATCGACGTCTCTTGTTATAGCACATACCATAAATCGAATGACCTCTTTACCGTAATAAATCGAAAAGACAAGAAAAGCATAGAGATCCTTTCTCTTTATTGATTAGGTTTGCATTCTTATTTATGTAAATAGTCTCATCGACGTCCAGTTCAAGCGGCGAAATCACGTTTTTATTCAATTTTAGGTTTTCTAATTTATGCATAATGTTAAATTAGAAAAATAAGGGTGCTGATATACAGCAGCCCTGCCGTAAACCCCTGTTAGTCGGGAATTTTTGTGACGCTCAGTTATTAACTCTTACTTGTAATATCGATCCTTCATGCAGATGTTTCAGTGCATTAATTAACGTGTGGCCAATGTTAGTTTCTTGTAATACTTTCCACAATTCTTTGACTGGGACCGTATCGTATACTTTATAAAGGTCAATAAACACCAGATTAGTTTCTTGACTAGTAGCCGAATTCTTCTCACAATCAGTTAGTTGTTTCAGACAGAAAGTATTATCTGTGCACGTCCTTCCAGCGCGGAAACCAGACTGTTCTTCTTCTTCTTCTTGATCTTGTTATTTCTGGCCGGTAATGTATGTTTTGTAAAAAAATGTTTATGATAAAAAGACGAAATGATAATCCAAAATCATTTTTAGGGACGGTAAAGGCACAGAGTGAATAAAAACATGTGCAAGTTTACTTTCTGTAACGAGGTCAGTATTCTCTATAAATTGTAACTTAATCGATTCAATGAGCAAATTTCATTTTCGCTTTATTCACAAGCAGACCAATCAACGAAATTCTCTATTCCCGGGAATTACAATTCAATCGAAGGCGATTGTCTATTTTTCCTCGCTTTACTAACGTTTTAAAGACTTCATCCGCTAGGGAACAATCCCATTTCAACACGCTATCCGCCGCTTCCTACGATGTCTGCATTTCGCAAACGTGTTTTGTTTTTAAAGGTTTTTTCTCGCCTAATTGGTAATTGAATTGAGCGTTCCGAAACGCGAATTACATTAAACAAACAAAACAGAACACCTAAACAAGGTAATAAAATTCAAATTGAGTGAGAGATTCAACAAATGTCATTAAAAAACAAATGAAACTTTCGACAGTTCCGCGCTGTTGAATTGACGACTGCAATAAAAGACGAGCAAAAAAAAGGAAGCGATAAAGAAGAAAATACGAGAGGATGATACAGTCATAAAAAAGGGAGAAAAAGAGAACGAGACGAATTAATCATTTCGAAATAAAAATTACATGGCCAATTAGTTTCGGAACACGCCTTTCGACGATGATTACTGTAAACAAAAGAAAACGCGAGTGAAAAGCACACGCTACAATCTCAGACCCTCGTTGTTTATCGCTTTATTCTAGATAAAAATCTCGCATCAAAACATAATTCGACCACACATAAAAATGCCTACTGCGATTGCCTTTTGACGATATCACCCTATTTACCAAGGGTGGAAATATTAAGGTGGTATCAAGGCTTTATGGCCTCTTACAACTAGATTTAGAAACATTTTCTCTTTTTTAATATGGAGACTGTGACATTAAAAGGAATAGTATAATAACTGAAATTTTCGTATCTCCAGCTTCAGATTTAATTTTTCATTTTTAAAGAATATAAGATAGAGAATAGGGAAGGCTACCTTCGCACGTGGGGAACTAAATAGTTTGAATTTAGGCAATAGTATTTGATTAAGGCCGCCAACCGTACTTCTAGATGATAAAAATATTAATTACTCTAATTTTTTTGTTTTATCTTAAATACAGGATGAATCGGAAGGAACCGATCAAACTTCAGGAGTGTATTGTACACGTGAAAATAATGTAAAAAAAGTCATATGTTCTTATCCGATTTTCATTTGGTTTCAAGTTATAGCGTAATTACAAATAAATAAAATGTCATAAATTAACATTTTTTTATTGATAGTCTTTTTTTAATAAATGTTCAAAAATACCACAATTGACACCTAAACATGTTATGCTTCGTTTAGGACGGGCCCCGGTTGCTCTCCTGATTGCTTCATGTCTTTCATCAACATCGGCTGCAGTATTTCTCATTTGAAAACAAATGATTATCGGATAAGAACATATGAGCCCTTTTTACATTATTTTCACATGTACAATACACTCCTGGGGTTTTATCTGTTAAAATCTGTTTTAGAGAAAGACTCCGATTTTCTTATATTAAGACAAATTTGTGAAGGTGCGTGTGAAGCTGCATTAAGTTGTTTCAAAGATTATTTTAAATATGCAAATATAACATCGCTAGATGTCGAACGGTCGTTTTCGGCATTAAAAAATATTTATTCTGCGCGTCGTACTCACTTGACTGAAATAGCTGTGGAAACATATCTAATGATTTAAATATTTAACAGATGTTACCCAGTTTGTGATTTCACGGAAGACTTTTAAAACGGTAAGTGTTTCAGCACGTTTTATAATTTATTTCTTACCTTCTATTTTATGTGTAAACTTTTATGCGCTCGCCACGCCTCTGGCTGTTACCGCATATTTGCCCAGGTTGGTAATCATTCTAACTTACACTATCTGATATTACCGTACCTGGAAATTTGGACATCATCACCATGGAAGCGAAAGGTAATTTCGATAGATTTAAAAGTCATCAGCAATGTTATTTTATACAATTCAGATGTATATAAACTGATCTCAAAAACAACAAATTTCGACAAGACATATTTTCAATATTCCTCCATAAAATATCAAAGATTCAAGTTAATATGAAACTATTTCAACGAAAAACTCAAGAACTCCACTAAATAAATCTAATTTGACCTTTTAACGCCAAAATTATTATCCACGGAAGATTTGAAGAATTGGTTGTTAATCGGGTGCAGCTTCGATCCCAAAATGTCAAGAACGGACACCGAAGTGCTTCAATTCTGTGAAAAACGTCAGTGTGCAGGTACCAAAATTTAGTATTTGGTCAAATAAAACGAAAAATTCAATTTATTTTTTTTTATTCAAAAACTCAAATAAATACATTAAAATTTTAATGAAGCTGTTAGTCAGGGACTGTGTTAGATTGTCATAAAAATTCAAAACTTTGTCAAAAGAAATATAATTTTTTCAAATTCGAAATAGAATACTGTATATCTTGAACACTAGAAATTGTGTAATTTTCTATTCGTCTCGATTAGCAAAAAGAAAATAAGTAGATCCCACACAACAAGTGATTTATAAAAACATTAACTCGGAGTTATTAATTTTGTTTTATTTAAAGTCTCATTACAATATTATATATACATTTTTTTATAACGTCTACGAAGTTTACAATCTGTTATTTACGAATAACAATTAGCACACAACAATTACTGGATCTAAAAACACAGAACGGTGGTAAGAAATACATTATGTGAATCATGGGGAAGGTCTAGAATGAGGAAACGCTTGAGTCGTCGTGTTTCTTGACTATTGTCAAGTAGATTCACCGCAAGGTTTTAGTGTTTATCCAACCTGCTTTAGTATGCTACACTGCACTTCACTATTTTTTGTTTGACTGTGGGGACTGTTAGGCGCATTGACGATAGTTCTTAGAACCTTGGACTGGAACCTCTCCAGGATTTCGATATTGGAGTTACCTGCTGTACTCCACAGTTGTATACCATAGCTTCAGACTGGCTTGAGAATAGCTTTATATAGCAACAACTTATTTTCTAGCTTAAGCTGCGATTACATATTACGAAATTTCGGTCCGAGTTGCTTTCTCTTGGACCGTATATGTTTTCTCCAAGTGAGCCTTCGATCAAGGTGCATTCCAATGTACTTCACGTTGTCAGCTTGAGGTATTAATTGGTTATTTAGTTTGACACCTGGGCATGTTTCTTTACGAGTGGTAAACGTAACGTGGGCTGATTTGTTTTCATTTACTTTGATTCGCCATTTTTGAGCCGCTGTTCCATCTCATTTAGATATGTCTGTAGGTGTTTTGATGCCGTCTCAGGGTTGTTGTGAGAAGCTAGTAACGCTATGTCGTCGGCAAACGCTGCGACTGTTATTGGTTCTGTAAAACGTATCTGCAATCTTTAATAATAAACGCAGGAACTGGGTCGGGACCCATTGTAATATTCGATTTTAATGAATTTATTGCGCATAGTACATCATTTTCTGTAAAATGTTGAATCGTCAATAAATTTACGCCAAAGAAGTTATCATTTTGACATACATTAACAGTGTTAACAAAAGCATTGGTAATCTGTTGAGGAGAGTCGATATGTTGTTCGTTATCCACCATACACCCAGGGATACGAGTTTGACTCTTGTGTTCGTTTATAAATGACCATAACTTAATCGGATCAGTTCGAACAAATAAAAAATAATTATGTATAATCCGTATAGTAGTTTATTTCTTATTCAAAAAATGTCAATAATTAATAAATATCTAAAACATCTATTCTTGTAGTTTTTGATATCTATTGGAAACTTTTCGTTTTCCATTAGACAACCTCTACTATACATCCTTGAGTTTTATGTATGCCATGATACGAACTTATTTTTCCAACTACACTCCCTCCGAATTTATTCCCAGTTTCACCACTTCCGCCGAGTGACATTCCACCTTGATTTTCATAATTTCAAAATCCAACAAACGATTTTCTTTCTCTTTCTCGCTCGTATTATACGATCGTTTACTCCCTACGATGCATAATATAAACATGCATAAATACAAGATTGAATTTTTCTTCATTTCCGTTTCGGTTAGATTTCCAGCATGGCAACATTTTTATTCTCTCGACTTTGAGACTCTTTAGGACCACAACCTAGCCAATACGTCGTGCTTACGTCATTACCGATGGATGCACGAAGGCGAAACACGACTATCCGCGGCCCTTCTAAATAATATACTTTCTAGACCAGCATTTATTATTAAGTTGGACATTTGACAGATCGCGTAGGACTGCCCTGAGGGAGTACCACTTTTATCCATATTCAATTTTATCTTGAAAACTTTTGGCAGTTCGTTCCTCCTGGGAAGACAGGTCGAAAAGCTCGCGGATCTGGCAACGACACGAGCGCCGTCGGCAAAGGGTGATGGCGAAGGAAAATACCCGGCTCTCTTACACTTTCGAGACAATTTACCGGGGCGCAACGAAATTAGCTAATCCACTCCGAATTAGTTATTTATGTAATTAAGTGTCGAAATTTCATTCTCTTGTACCTGTAAAAAATTAATTACTTCGTACTATGCAGATGTAGATTACCGAAGTTTCTCAAACTTCTGTGTATGTATGTAAATATTATAAATCTCATTTAGAAAAACACATATTTTAGTTCAATTTTGCCCTAAAAATAACAACTTTGGTAAGTTACTTTGCTTGAACGAAAAAAAATTCTTTTGGAGGCGCCGGGTATCGATCCCGGTACCTCTCGCATGCTAAGCGAGCGCTCTACCATCTGAGCTACGCCCCCGATGAAACGAACTCTCTTGAAAATGTCTTAAGATAAGTAATACTACTCAAAATTGTTTATAGATTTTGGAGTAAAATTTAAACAAAAAATGTTTCTTATTTCTATTATATTGGGAAATATGTACAAGATGACAAACATGTTGGCTATGTTACTTATAACAAGTTAACCATCGTTCAAAGGAAAAACTATTCTGCATTAGTGGTAACTCCTTAGTTTATTATGACAACCAACTTGTTTTGTTCTAATGAGAAGCAACTTTTTTCCTTCGCATTTTGGACAACAGCTTATTTCTCTCTACCATGATATATACAGAATGATCCAAATTAAGTGAGTATGATTGTTGTTATGCTACACTAAATTGGCAAAATAGTCATGTTTTAATGGTGATTAATATGTAACAAACAAAAAATGATTTGAAAATTCTAGTATGTTTAAATGAAACACCATGGAAATTTTTTAAAAGGTTTAGTAAAGCCTGGCCTTAAAACGAATAATAAGAATGCTACTATATTCAGTTTAGGTTCAAGATAAGCTTCCATGGCATAAAATCATTTCTATATTCTAAATTAAAACAAATGCTATTTTATTCGTATATTTGCGTAACTCAGATATTTCTTTATCTCTTCTGTGCACTCTTTCTTTTCAGTAATAGACCGAACCTTTTGTAAATCGGGATTTTTATTTAAAACTGCACGAAATTTTTGAGCGACATCTTGTCTTATAGGATCCGTCAAGCTTGTAGCCTGTAGCGGCTTGTGGTATTTAATAAGTCTCGTAAAGATAAGTGACTATTTTCTAGCAGCGATATAGCTTGTATAACTGCAGAATAGTTTATGAAAATTTAATCTATTTGTAATTGAACGTCCGAATTGGAAAAAAGTTGCTGACTCTCTCGAATCCCTGCAGATTCATTTGATTTAAATTTTAAAATCAAATCCTTCACATTTGCGAAATATTTATGACAATAAAATACTGCCTGGAGCCATGTTCCCTATCGAGTTATTACAGGCTGAGGTGGTAGTGGAAGTTTCGGACACAATTGTTTGAAATCGTGGATATGTTTGGGAGATTTCACAAACACTTTTTTGATAGATGCTATTAAATTATTCACCATCGGATACTTCTTTCGAATGGTTTCTGCAACGAGATGGTACGCGTGTATGAAACATGTTATATGAAGAAGAGTCGGAAAGCATATTTTCAACATCCTACCAACTTTCAGCATTGTTGCAGCTCCTTCAGTAACTAACATTGTGATTTGGGCTCCTGTGATACAAAATTCTCTTAACGAATCTTTTATTATCTTCATAACGGTTTCAGCATTACTTTTTTTCAATCCTTTTACTGGTTAATAACAAGGAAGCTGCTGGATCATTACGTTTTAAAGGACGCGCTACAACATGAATCACGCTGTCTTTCTGTGCATCAGTTGTTTCATCCACACTTACGCAAATTTTGTGATTTTTCAACTCGTCTACTATACAGTTTTTACTGCACCCTGCAAATGTGATAAATTGTATCACAATTGTCTATTGGTTGGTAGTTTCCACGAGGGAACATATTTATTCCAAAAAATACAAAAGTGTTCATTGTCTACTAGGTGTTGTGGGATGTTGCACACTTAGCATAAAAATAAAATCATGAAATTCCCAGTACGGAATGTTGTTGGTTAAATTCAATACATGACGTTTACTTTTAATGTATCTTCCACAGTGAAATGTATCACGACCTATCAACCGTATATTGCAAGGACCCTTCTCTTCCACGCCTATCCAATCGATAAACTCTCCACTGGCTTCGCATCGACCTAAATCCCTTCTCGGCGCTTCAGCCGTAGTACGCGTTTGTTGAGCCTTAGTAATTAAATTGGATGAACAAAAACAGTTACAACTAAATGGAACACCGAAAAATGTTTGTCTGAGGTATTCAGTAGTGTTCTTGAGAAAGGTATTATGTTGCATCACGATAACGCATTCTGCAATTCTCACGATCCAAAATTTGGCTAAAAATTTTAGTATAAAAGTAATAGAACATCCACCGTACTTGCTAGATTTGACAGTGTGTAATTTTTTGCTGTTTTATGGAGTTAAAACACATTTGCGAGGTACGAGATTTTCGCCTGAGAAAGAAATTGACACGGTCATTCATCAGTATTTTGCAAGTATTCCAAAAAATAGGATTGGCTAGCCTTGAAGAACATATTTAAAATATAATTCTAAAATATGTTAACCGTTTTTTTTATTCTCAATAACATCAGCTTGGCTTTCGTATTTTGCAATTTCAGAGATAAATATCTAAAAAATTGAACTGGTTTCATTTTGCGTTAATTTCGTTGGCGAAAGTCCGCGCGCCAGAAAAGGAGCGGAAGAGCAAGATGGACGACGTTGTCGACGATTTTAAAGTAACTTATAATTAGTGCTGGCGAGCGAAATGCATTTTCTGACGGGGTGCCCCGAGAATTCCGTAATGAAATCTGGACGAAAACCATAAAGTGCTACGGAATCTCTCGGACATATTTGCGAGAGCTCGGGGACCGCATCGAAGGACCAATGAATGGGGTAACGGGCGGTAGGGAGTGGGTGGACCTCCGAAGGGTGGAATGAAGTGCTTCGTCGAGAGAGAACTGCCACCGTTTCGCCGTGCAGAGTTCTCGCCGGCACTATAGGGCTTCCGTCGTCTCTTAATAATGTTAGCAAATTGCACCGACTCACCGTAAAGAACAGCAACCCTTCCACTTTTAACTTATTAATTAATTAACAATCATGAAGAGTGAGAGGAACGACGGCGTTACGCGAAAATTAAAATTAAAACCCCGGACTGAATTACTGGCGATGAATTCTTGGTATATATTCCCTCGTCGAGATCAAAACGGGGGGCCTGCGATGGGGGGACTCGCCGGGATAAAAAGGGAAGAAGGTTGAAACGGTTTCTTTTCCTGCTTCTTCAGCTTCGTCCCTCCTTCTCTAGCTTTTCTTTTCTTGGTCGTATTGTTTCTCTCTGGAAATTCAACGTATTTACGATTTTCCTCATTTTCGACGTGGTCGCGTTATTCCACTAATGTATTAATTTACAAATTCTCTTATTTACACCCGGTGCTTCTACTCCCCTTCTTCTTCGCACTTATACCGACATCGGAGGTTTGTAATCGGAGATGATATAAACAATGAAATCTTAAGAGTGTCAGGCTGTTAATTGCCCAGTCAGATTAGTATGATTTATTTCGAAAAATCGGTTGGAGGGTAGTACTTTTGGCGCCTTTCTTAATAAGTACTGCCGGAAGTAATCAGAATAGAATTGATGAATATTGTTTTAAAATGAGCTCACCACCAACAGGAGGTCTATACATGAATTAATTCTCCGGCACATTCTACAAACTACGCAGGTAGTTAGTCATAACCTATATGACATTTCCACAATAATGTATATAATGTTATAACAACAGAGACATTTGTTTTTTAAACAAACAAATTAATTTAAGGGGTCGTTAGGTTCGGGAGTGTCACCTAGACACTCTTTAAGTAAATGGCAAATTACCCTTTACAGAAGTAGAAGTAACTTGAATTTAACTTGTAATTGAAGTAAAATTTGTGCATTACAATGCCTGGATTTGCTTTTAAATTGAACACGTAGCGAAATACGTCTTCACTCAACGGCGATTTGAACTAAAGAAAGAGATTGTTGTGTCGTCCCCTTATTCCCGATAGCATTTGTCAGATATCACGGCAAATTACGATACACATTTCGAATATCCAATAGTTCATAGTCTTTCAATTAAATTACAATCAACTGAAATTTCTTTTCTTTAAAAATAACATAAAAATAATAATATTTATTGGCACAACCAAAATACAAATGTAACAAATACTGCATAAAGGTTATAGCCAAATAGACTAAATCGTCTAAATATATGTGTACTACACACATGTATTATCAGCGTTCTGCCTTTAGCCTATGAAAAAAGAAAAAATAATAATAATAAACAAAGAATATATATGTATAAATGAAAATAAAAACCTAACATACACACATAATGATTTTGGTGAAAATACACAGTATGTTTCACCAAAAAGAGCACCCAATTAAAAGAGTGTGGAGCGCCCCTGCGCGGCTACAAAAGAAACTACCGGACAAAATCGCGATTTCTGTGGACATATGTATTTTACTATGTCAAAATTAGTGCTGTGCTAATTCGTCTCTTAATAAGGGAAGAGGAAGGGTTCATGACCGCGCCCAATATACACTCACAGACAAAAATATTGCATATTTTATTTTCGGCCTTTATTGTTTTCCTCTTTAAACCTTTTGTGATTTTTGTTGCTCAATCTTATACACTAGAGTGTTTTACGTTATTGGTAATGAAATCAATTACATTATGGAGGATTTATAGCAAATTCGTGGAGGAATTATTAAAACAACTTGTTTTTGGTCAAAAACGTTTAATTGCAAAAAGCACCATTAATTATCCATAAGCATAATAACAACGCAACATAACACTTTAATACTTAATACTTCCTCCTCTTGCTCTAACGATACCCTGCATCCTCCTAATCATGCTGCGCAAAAAATCTTTAATGATTTCTTGAGGAATTCGATTCCATTCTTGCAGTGCAGCAATTCTTAATTCTGCACTTGAGTTAGGAGCTGGATTTCATGCTCGTATTTATCTTTTTAGAATGTCCCATAGATGTTCTATAGGATTTGCGTCAGGACTATTTGCTGGCCACTCAAGCACCGCAACCCCGAAATCCTCAAGGTACTGGATCAGTGTCCTTGCGGCATGGGCTCGGGCATCATCATGCATTAGCATAAAATTATCACAGCCAATAAAGCCCGCATAAGGTAAAACATGTTTTTCAAGGATGTTGTGTATGTACCAGCCAGCATTCATTCTTAAATTTACACCAATAAGTTCCGTGCGACTCTCCCAACTAATGCCGCCCCATAACAATGGAACCGCCACCAAAGCTAAGATTTTGTGCACGATTACATTCTGCGAAACGTTCTCCTGACTTTCTGTTTACACGACTACCTCCATCAGGCTTCCATAATTGTATTCTTGTTTCGTCTGAAAAAAGAATCTTTCCCCATTGATGTTCATTCCAGTTAGCATAGGCTCTTGCAAATTCTAGAAGTCGAATTTTATGACGTACCAGAAGCCGAGGAACTCTGGCGGGACGTTTTGGATTTAAGCCGACCTCCTTAAGTCTCCTTATTACTGCTTTGACAGATATATTGACTTGTCTTGTATTCAATAATTCATTTCTAAGATGCGGTATCATAAGTGCGCGATTTTGTAAAGATTGAAGTCTCAAATATTGGTCATCTCTTGGCGTTGTACATCTTTTACGTCTTTGACCACGCCGGCTTTTGTATTCTCCAGTCTCATTGTGTCGTCTTACTATACGGGAGACAGTCGATTGATGGATATTTAATCTCCGTGCAATATCTTCTTGTCTGTACCCTTCATTGGCTAAACAAGCAATTTATAACATGAGGCATCTCGTTAACCGAAACTACACACTTGTACATTAAAGCTCTGGAAATGTCATTCTGACAACATCGACTGGAGATCAAATCAGTGTTTTGGTCTCCAAGGCACATTACGCTAATTTATAACGTTTTATCGTTATCTCTTATTCACTCATAAAAGGCTATATTAAAACAATCTTTTTTTTTGTAACAAAGTCCATAATACGTAGAACACTCCAGTGTAAAAGATTTAGCAATAGAAATCACAAAAGTTTTAAAGAAAAAAATAATAGACCTAAAATAACATATGCAATATTTTTGTCCGTGAGTGTATAAGTATTCAAGATCTTGCCGATGTTATAAGAAAAACTTCTTTTAAAGATTTCTAACTTATGCTTGTGTACGCATAACATATTGGCAGTACAAGTATTACGGCTGTGTTCTTGATACCTAAATCTCACTTTGTTGTATAGGTAGCCCGGATGTTTTCTCTTAAGTATGTTAAGGAAGAAGAGCACGCAGTGTAAAGTTCGAGTGTTACACATATACAATGTGCTAGACTGGTTAACGTCGCAGGCCGTAAGTTAGACGAATCCTTCTTTCACCGTGCCTTGTAACACAGAAATTATAAATTGTTTCACAGGAGCTGAAATTAGAGAGCACAAGTGAATTACAGAGCATCATCCTAGTTGGCAAGTCCAATGCATGTCGATGTGTGAATATACTTTTAAGTGCTGGAATTGACTTTTTAATCAAGTAAGATGTGTTCTCGTGAAATCGGAGATTATTATCAAGATACAAACCTAGATTCTTCACACATTTGACTACAATTAAAGGTTGATTTGTAATTGAGATATCGAGTTTCGATGCACTGAACATGCGAGCTCTTCTGGGACCGAACAAAATCAATTGCGGCTTTGCAGGGTTCACTTGTAATTGATGCTGATCCGCGTGAACACATACTTGCGACAGGTCACTGTTAATTTTCGATTGAGCCTCAACTAACTGCGAAGGTGGAAATGAATAATATAACTGTGTATCATAAAGACGCTATTTACAGTACTTGAGTACCAGCGGAAGACCAGATGTGTATATATTAAAAAGTAAAGGGCTAAGGATGGCACCCTGAGGTACTCCCTGTGTGGCTACAATGGGGGTCGACATTCTATCATCAACGCGCACTTGATGTCTCCTATTTTTTAGATAGGACTCTAAAAAGTTTAATATAGCTTCAGCCATCCCATTACATCCCAAGATCGAAAGAAGAGAGGAGTGATGCACGGTGTCAAAAGCACGACTAAAATCCAGCAATACGAGTGCTGTCAGATTGCTGTCAGATTCAAGGATGATATCATCAATAATATTAGTGAGCGCCGTAACACAGCTACGACCAGGGCGAAATCGGGATTGAATGTTTGGTAAGATATTCATTCCTTCAGTAAATTTAGTGAACTGAGTTGCGACACATTTCTCGAAAATCTTACCCATGACACACCCATGATAGTATACTAGTTGGTCGCAAATCTTTATAGTCTTCCACTGCTTTTGTTTTAGGAATAGGTGTTATTATAGCAGATTACCAGATGCTTGGATATGTGGAGTTCTCAATATAGGAATTAAAGATATGAAGTATGTAGTCTTCTACCGGGCGGTCATTTAACAAAAGAAGGACATACGTCTAATCACATTAAATAACGTTTAGAAGACGTTCATCATGATTTATCTCCATATTCCACTGTAAAAAAATGGGCAAAATGTTTCCGTTTGCGGCAAGGATCCCTTGAAGATGATGAGCGCCCCGGTCGGCCAATTAATGTATTGAAGTTAGGTGAGTTTATAGAAACATAAAAATCGTTATATTTTACCAAGTTTATTTTTTCTGTATCAAACCGAGAATTTATGGCGCCTACTAGGTACGTACATACCGTACGAGCGAGCGTACTATGATCGCCCGATTTTACACGAACTCAGCGCATCTAAACGTGTGCTGTGTTGAATGTCACTGTGAAATGTCATTTGCTTGAAAAAATTGCGTAAACGCAAATTCATCTGTGCACCTTACTCACATTATAAACGGCGTATTCGTTCATGTACATGTGCAAGCCACGACTTCGCTCTTGCATTTCCGAAAACACCTTCCTCTTGTTATAAACGGCATATTCGTTCACGTACACGTGTAAGATACGACTTTGCACTCGCATTTCCGAAAAATACCGATTATGATGTTTTATAGATGTTTCAACGCAACGGGCCATGGATTAACGTGCTCCAAACTTTATAAAATTTGATGTACCAGTATTTTACGATAAAACGAAAAGATTAAGAGAGTATGCGTTCAAACATTTTTACTTTGAAGAATAAAGGACATCCTAATATTTATACTCACTACCAAAAAAAATTTGTCCTTGTAGAATTAACCAAAGTGGATTTGTTGTGTCTGTGATAAATGCTCCTCAAATTCTTGTATTATAGACGATTACTATAGTGATTCACTTGACATTGTGTTCATAAAATAATATATTGAACCATTCTTTTACTATAAATGAGAGCTATTTGTGACAAGGTCGTATAACTTGAAATCTTTAAAATGTTTATCTAAAATATTATCTTTATTAAGAAGTAACCTAGTACTCTAAACTTGTTTTGTAAATTTACATCTACAAATATACAAGCTTGATTCTTTTAGTAATATTTATTCCGCTATAAAAAATAGTTAAATTCTCCCACAAAATACGTTATACGTGTACATTCCTCCAATGATCAATTAACTAACTTATCCCTCTTGGATAACAAAGCATTCTTTTCATCTAATCCCTTTAAAGGGATAGATTTAACCGATTTTAAATTCAAATTTTCCATCTCCATATAGGAGGGAACATTTTTGCACTTTAACGGCGTTTAATGTCCCCGGCGAAAAGAAGCGAAACCGCAAACTTCTCTCCTTTTCCTGGTATTCCGTTTTATTAGAAAAGGGGTCAGAAACCGGAATCGGGAAAAGGTGGATCTTTTTAACCTTATTAAGCGAACGCGAATGCTCTCAGAGAACAAAAAGGGAGTCACGTCGTATATAAGTACGGGTATGTATGTATGTGTGAGTGCGTTGTCCGTCGCCGTCAGGGGGCGCGCACGTAGCAAAAACAAATCCCCGAATTTAATTAATGACGTTCGACGGAGTAGGAATGCTTTGTGTTAGAGGTATACGGCGAGGACCATCTCGGACTGCGCGGACTGCTTTACTAAAACGGTATCGGAGTGGCTGCATGCGAAGCGTTCCGCCTTTGAAAGCATTTGTCTAAGCAATCAAATCAATTACGTCGAAGAACGATTGCGGAATGGTCCGTTTGATATGGCACATACCTTTAGTACCTTGTTCCGTTTGAGTTGGACGTTTCCGCATCGATACTGCTTTAATATAACAATAGATCCGTATGTGACTGCATACAACGAACATGCAATAAAATATAAATATCAATCTTTTCTACCTGACAACAGTAAACAAAACATATTAACTTTGACGATCTTAGACTGATTGCGAGCCTAAGTAAAGAAGAATTAGGTAATAGCTTCCCTGTTGACGATGCCCACAACCGAAAACATTTGTCAATTTAAAGCTAAGATTTGATGCTACTGGAAACATTCATTCTATTGATGTAGTTCTACAGTGAACGCTCGAAATTCCTTCCTTCCCCCTCGATACGTTTGTGCAAACGTTTGTAAAAGCTGTCCTGCATTTCTCTTAGCACAGTAAGTGTTGCATTCCGGAAAACCTGCCTAATCCTTAACTTCATACATAAATCATTTGTACCAACTTCTTTTTAAGTACTTAATTTCGTAAGTAGCCTAAAATTTTGGATCAACAGTTAAAAACAGCAATGTTAGTATGTTTTATTTACTGTTGTTATAGCAACCAAACAATACCAACACCAAAAACCACTTGAATGCAATATCCAAATGCGGGTCTCGCGTCTAACTGTAAATATCTCTTTTACTTTCAATGTGCCATTATACAAAAACGTTAGGCGTACAAATTTCCTATACGGTGGATAGAGAAAAAAAGAATGGTGCCATTTAAAAAAAGACGACGGTTCTGGCCAGAATACCAGAAAACGGATGAAAAAAAATCTAGAAAAGACTAGAAGATACCCAATTTGGTTTTCGACCAAATAGGGGATAAATGATGTACTATTTATCACGAGGCAATTAAGGGAAATGGCAATAAGAGAGGACATGGAGGTACATCTCCAATCAGGATATTAAGAAACAGAAAAACATCTGAAGCACTAGTAGTAGAAGTGCAAAGTTTATACAAAAACATAAGAATCTATGTAGGAACAAGGCAAGAAAAATCAAAGATGTTTGAAACAATCCCAGGTCTTAGGGACGAATGTACACTTAGTCCGCTACTGTTCTCTTTGGTTCTGGATGACTCAATAAAAGAAAGGCAAAAGGAGGTCAATGCATATGAAATTGGATACTGGAAAATGAGAAAAATAGAGATAAGTGAACTCTATTATGCGGACGATATGGTCATTATAGCAAAAGATCAAAGAAGCCTTAATACAGATCTACAAAATAGTTTTAGGAAAAATCAACATGAAAATCAGTCAAGAAAAGACAAAAGCGATGGCAATAGCAAATACGCAACAACAAAATGTAGTACAAATAGATTAAGGAGATATCAGAAAATGGAAGGTTAAATGAGGAAATAACAGAAAGAGTGACAGCAGGAGGAAAAATTTACAACAGCATAAAAGATATGTTTCTATGAAAGAAGAAAACGTGTATTAGGATTCGAAGCAGAAACATAGACAATGATGGAAAGAAACCGAGCAAGAATAATAGCAAGAGATGAGATTCTTAAGAAGAATTGAAAACCAAAGCGGAAAGAGATAGAAATCCATAATGAAAGTCATCGAGGAAACGCAAACGAAATAGTATGTTCACGCAAGACAGTGGAATAGTAAGACAAGTTCTAGAGGCCAAGGTAAATAAGAAAACAAGAGGAAGACCTAGAAGAGCATAGTTGGAGGATGTACGATAAATAGTAGTAAAGAGGGAAGAAAGCTAGGAGAATACACAGCAGACCACACAGGATAGGGAGAGATGGCGAGAAATATGTAAGAAGAGCATAAGCTAACAGCCCAACTCCACAATACATTACACTCGATAAGGGCAGATAGGTATAAAGGATTAAGATTAAGTAAGACATTTCTGGAGTTTGAGCTTGGAAAAGCTTTCTGTTCAATACTATACACCCTATATATTGCGAAGACGTTCTAATGCAATATCTGGATAGATAACACACAGGATAATAGAATCTTGGTCGAGAATGAATCGTTTACCAAGCCGCGTAATGTTTATGATAACAGGAGTACCAACGACATATTTTGCAAATGGTAAATTGATGGTGTATTTTGCAAAGTTAATATAAATATTTTCTAGATAAATAATAATCCATCAACATCTACACGCCAAGTGACAAGTATGTATAGAGATCCTTACAGTTTAAACTATACAACATTCGTGTTAGCCACAGTTTACTCCCTGATGAAAAGACGGCTCAAGCACCGCAACTGGTTAGTGGGAAGCTTATTAGACGATAATTTTTTTAAAATAAAATTATCTGGTCAAATGAATCAAAATCTACCAATTCTGGAATCTTTAGCAGAAATAAAAAGCGCTATTGGACAGTATATAGAATCACAGACAAAATAGGGCGGATGTCATTTGTCACAGGTCAATTTTCTCATCGTTCATAATAAACACAAAATTCTGCAACTTTGCCAAATTTAAACCAGCCATGGTGTGGGCCGTAAATGAAGTCTGTATAAAGAATATAGAGAGCAAGATTCTGTATTACATAATTAACTTCTTGAATATCAATAATTTTATACTCTAAATACGGTTAATTCCACCTCCAATTCTAACATTGACTTAATTTAAAGAATTCGAATTTACTTACCTTGACAAAACAGCAAATTAAACGATTAAAAATAAATAGGGAAGTAAATTAGTTCCATTCGGTCGTTGGCTATTGGTGCCGGTATATCCCTGAATAGCTTTTACCGTACAAAATCTTCGGTCTTCGGTAATTAGAATCGCTGGAATCGAAATTTTTGCTACCTTTGATGAGTTGCGATTGCGTCGATTTTAAATCTACTTCTCTGCGTTTCCTCTTCCTCCCTCCTCCACCCTCTTCTTAATTTATGATATTTCTGCGAGCCCAGTTCGCCTGGTGGTTAAAGTATTTAAGCCATGGAAATTTATTTCTATGGTAAGAAATATTGGGAGAGTGATAATTAACAGGATTTTAAATTACTTTTGTATATGTGTTTTAGTTTAATACCGCGACTGAAATTAATTTCCATGTACAAGTTTATGTTTGGTAATTGGTTCTCGAAAATGTTCGAAAAATCGGCAATGAAAATTTTCCGGATTTAATGGAATCTAATAAACTAAAGTAAACATATTCAATATTAATTTAACAAGCAACAAACTTTAAGGATCTTTGATATTTGCCGTATTTGCCAAATACCCCATTTATTAGTCCAGTACTTTAGCAAAACTATTTCGCAATGTTGGCACTAATATAACCACGTCCATAATATCTTTTTTATGCAGACAGACATTTTGACAAAAATAAATGAATTATTTTTTTTGTAGAAATAAGAGTATTTTTTAAACGAGGTCCGTTTTTTAATAAGAAGAAAAATAATGTAAATATCATTAAAACATATGTTTTCCATATTCTACATACTTGTATCTACTTTTCTACATAATTTCCATTTTTGTTCAAACATTTGTCATTTCGCTCAACAAGTTTCTTAATTCCGACGTCAAAGAAATCTGCCGCCTGTGAAGAAGCCCAATCCATAACTGCACTCTTCACATCTTCGTCGTCGTTGAACCGTTGACCACCAAGGAACTCCTTCAAGTACCGAAACAATTGAAAATCACTGGGGTGCAAGGTCTGGACTGTAAGATGGATGATCCTGTTGTTCCCATCCAAAAGACCTGATTAGACTTTGTGTTTGCGTAGAAACATGTGGCCTTGGATCATCCACCTTACAGTCCAGACCTTGCATCCCAGTGATTTTCACTTGTTTCGGTACTTGAAGAAGTTCCTTGGTGATCAACGGTTCAACAACGACGAAGATGTGAAAACTGCGATCGTTCACAATATGACAAAATGCCTTTAACCAAAGTGGTGAGCTGTTGGTCCTAGCAACTGGGCCCCCAAGCGGTCATGTTTCGAATTTAAAAAATGCTTCCATTAAATGTCCCTTTGCCACTTCGTTCAGTTTTTGGGAAACATTATGCTGCTACACTCAAATTTTAATGAAAAATTTGTTCCCATCACTATAGCTATCGTAGCTTCCAAGATATCACGGGTCTCTACTCTTAGTGTGAAATGCTGTAAGCAGTGCGAGTCAAAAAAAAAAATAAATTCGATAAAAGGGAAAGTATTGATCATTTCCTTAGTACTCTAAAATCAATCGTTTTCTCATTATAGTGAATTTTGAGATAGAATTGCTGTCAATTTTTATTTCTCAATTTGCCATGACAGAATCAAATAAATCATTGAAACAATTATTGAATACAATGATATTTAATAATAATTGTATCCGCAATAAAATTACGTACTATTTTCTTCGAATTCAGAAGTGTTTAGATGTTAGTGGTCATATCTTTGGACAACCTCAGCTTTCCAAGAATGCAATAATATACAGCGGGTCCCACTAAGAGTGTGGACCGGCGATATCTTGGAAACTACAACAGCTATAGTGATGGGGAAAAAAATTCATAACTGAAGCGGTAAAGAGAAGTTTACTTAAAATATTTTTAAGGTCCAAACATGAGCGCTAGGGGGCGCGGTTGATAGGGTCATTCCTAACTGTACGAGTTTTTCTCAATTATCTCTAAAAATTCAAATGTAACAATATGCTTTTCTTATGTTGTGTTTGAAGAGTTTTGACAGAGTAAAGTAGTGGCGAAAGCCGCATAGTGATATATTTTTCCTTTTTCCAGATAATAACGAAAACAGTCCGTTATCAGTAATAATTTCCGTATCAGTTACAAATACCTCCTTAATAATATCGAAACCTATCTTAGTTGGCCATGAAACGAAGGAATAATAACTTTAACACTTTTACTCACAAAATTGTATCGGTATTAGTTTAATATGTTTTTGATCACTTATAAAATAAAGGTAACAAAATCTAGTGTGATTTGAATACAACAGCAGAATTTAGCATGCTATAGAAACAATTATTTATTTGACAATTGTGACATGTATATAGAATTTTACTGCGCACTGGCTCTTAAAGATTGTTGCTTAGCTGTTGAATAATTAAAAATGTCGTCTTCTAATGCAGAGGCTTATGATATGCTTGTGGTGTATTTTCAATGTTTTGAAAACGCGTGTATTGTTGAACGTGAATATGCCCTTAGGTATCCAGAAAGAAAGCATTTTAGCCGAGAAGTATTCTAACATTTGGCGACACAATTACGTGAAACAGGGTATGTTCAACCTCATGGAAATCATACTAGAGCACGTGCAGCTAGGACTAAAGCTAATGTGATAAATGTCCTTGCATATATTGTCCTCATACAGGCACTAGAGAAATGTCTCCCATTATAGGTAAAAGCAAGACATCAATTCATCGCATCCTAGTAGACAATACGTCACACCCATACAGATTTTGACTATAGACTCAATAATTGCAGTTGGTTAAAAGATATCTACCATAAAGATGCTGCCTTCCTACACTGCGTGTTATGGACCGATGAAATTACTTTTGCCAATGATGGGCCGGTAAATTGGCACAATATGCATTACTGGTCCAGAGAAAATCTTCATTGGATGAGAGAAGTGGAGTATAAATGTTTAGTGTAGTATTTTAGGTGATAAAGTTATTGCACCATTTGCTTTTGAAGGCAACTTAAACAGCGGAACGGAACATACTTAAACATCTTACGCAACAAATTACCAATACTTTTAGAAGATAATTCGTTGGGTAGCACAAATTACGACGTCTAAAACAACGCTGAATGCCCTTTCAAACAAGTCCATGCTTCTTTAATTCGGGTAAAAACTATAACAGGTTATAACACTAAAAACTATAACAGGTTATAACAGGTTTAATTTTACATGATTTGGCAACGCCTAATACATTTATTACTCACAATATGACAAAACGTCTTTGACCAATGTGGTAAGTAATTAACTAAGCTTTTTAATGGAGCATTTAAAATTAGAGTTAATCCTGGAACTTTTACCAGCTAATTTAAAATTTACGGTTGACCTTAGCAAGTGCGCCCGCTAGCGGTCATACTTCGAATTTAAAAATTTTCATTGGATTTCCCTTTGCCCCCATCACTATAACTATTGTAGTTTCCAAGATATCGCCGGTCCGCACTCTTAGTGTTCCAATAAAAACGAAATACATATTGGGTAGTTATGAAGTTGTAGATTCCAATCAAACCTCATAACAAGAAAAAAAATGTTTCCTAGTCCGCGTAGATGACTCCCTATGTATAGGGTAAAAATTGCAATTATAATTGATTACAATCGCCATCTGTTATCTGCAATACTATTACGTAAAATGTAACTAAAAAGCTTTAAGTCCGAAAATTATCACTTACCGCCGAGTTTAAAGATAAATTTTAACTATTATAATAAATTATTTCACATAAAACAAAGGCATTGGATTCTCAAAAAAAAAAAAATCAAAATGGTATCCAAAATGACTGAATTTAAATACCATTTTCTACACAGTATATACTACTATAGCCTTTGTTTGCATATCAGTGACTATTAATGTTCATGACTTAAATGAAGTAAAAATACACTTTTTTAAAAGCTGGAATCCAATTGATTTTCATCCTTTGTTAATTCCCTTATTGAAAACGAAAAAATTCCGCCCCAAAGCTACATATGGGGCACTATACGGTCTGCGTCGTAACAGTTGGAACGTCGAGGACAGTTGAATCTTACCCGGGGGTGCCGTAGAACCCCACTGTCTGAGATTTATTCCTGTAGTCGGACTCGTGTCCAGTCTACGCTAATGAAATATTGTATTCATAGGGCGGTCATCCTTGGGGACGGCGGATGTCCGCTACCTTTTATAAGAACGGACGGCGAAGTTTTATTAAGCCATGTATTTTAATATTTTTGCCCCGTATAAGCTACACTAATAACGAATAATTATTTTCGCCGGCGTAGTTTATGGTAATAAATATTATGAAATTTACTATGAACGGATATAATGTGTCTGCATGTTGAAATACATAAATTACTTTTTTAGATCATAAAGGAATTGTATGTATCTAATCAACCATAAACAATTAGTAAAAGATAGGGATTTGTTGCTCGTCAAAAAATGTTTGGTAAAGCACAGGGTGTCTCACGAGGAATTATATCGATTGATATATGAAAGAATATACATTGGAAAATTCTTAAAAGTGAAAACTAAAATATTTTTAATTAATAATAATAATAATAATAATAATAATTATTTGCCATAAAATCAAACATAAGAATACCATGGGCAATTGTCAACAATAAAAAATAGACATATAATGCAACAACACATAACATTAAATCATGTCACTACAAAATTCACTATAGGAACAGCAATAGTTATTTATTAGAAATTCTTTGCATGCTTGCCTAAATTCGTTTGTATTTCTTGTATCACGAATATGGGATGGTAATAATAATAATAATAATAATAATAATAATAATAATAATAATAATAATAATAATAATAATAATAATAATAATAATAATAATAATAATAATAATATAATAATAATAATATATAATAATACAGTTTATTGCTTTATTACAACAGAACAAAGCAAACGTTAACAACAATAAACGAACAAAGTAAACGTATAAATGTACAATATGTTATGACAAGTATTCATTTAAGCTATAGGACTCCATCTCAACTAACAAATTAAGAACTTGTTTACGAAACAGGTATACACTACTAATTTGACTTAAGGTAGAAGGTAATCTATTAAATAGTTTTAAGCTTGTGTATGTGAGACCACTCTCACTTATACTTAACCGGTGTTTGGGGAAGCAGTACCGATCCTTATGTCTAGTGCCGTAAGCATGGTCAAAACAATGCTGTTCAAAAAGGTGTTTATTTTTATAACAAAAAAGAAGTACCTCGAATATATAGATACCGTATACAGTTAAGATATTATTCTCTTTGAAGTCATTTCTGCAAGACTGGTCGAAATCAAGACCAAACATAGTCCGCACAATTCTTTTCTGGCACACAAAAACCCGATTCAGGCTGCCACAAATTACGTTTGTCTTTTCATGATTGATTTTTAAATTGTTATTCTGTAGCCATATGTCGATATTTCTAATGTAGGAACCACCATTGACACTAAGCTCAGCGAATGTGTTAGCCTCCAGTAATATCGACGTATCATCCGCATAATTGATGGTAAGATGGTTTTGCATGGGCGAGCTATCGACTGTATAAACGTCATTAAAGTATATCAAGAATAGAAGAGATCCAAGAATACTGCCTTGAGGTATACCTTCCTCTAATATCCTTCCACCCGAGTATACTGTCTTACCCCTAGAGCAAATACGGACAATCTGTTCCCTATTTTTCAAATAACTCTCAAACCAGGATAGTGCTGTACCTCGTATACCGTAGTGCTCCAATTTCTGAAGTAACCTACGATGATCTATACTATCGAAAACTTTCGACAAATCCAATAAGATGCCGCAAGGAACTTTTTTTCTCTCAAATGCAGAGAAAATAGCCTCGGCAAAGTCAAACAACGCAGTCTCTATACATCTACCTCTAAGGAAGCCATGTTGGAATCTACTGACGAGCTTGTGTTTCGCGAAAAAATCAAACAAACGATTAAACACCAATTTCTCAAACAACTTAGAGAAACCAGTCAAAAGGCTAATAGGTCTGTAATTACTGGTGTCATTAGAGCAATCCTTCTTGAATAAAGGGGAAACCAATGCCCTCTTAAGATAATCAGCGTATTGGTCAGATTCAAATGAGTTGTTAATTATATGCGTTAAAGGAGTTATAAAAGCTTCCGTACAACGTTTTAAAAAGTTCACTGGTATACCATCAATACCAGACGAACTAGAGTAGCGTAGGCTATTTACTGTATGCCTCAATTCTTGTTCACACGTTGGGAACATGAAAAACAAAACAACGTTAAATGGTATGTTAACATCAGTGTCCAAGCTGTTGTTGCCAGATTTTTTGTTGCCAAAGATATTATTAAATTCTTCAACTAACAGTTGCAGATCATCTGAAAAAGGTAGAGTATTTTTAGTCGTTTTACCTAGATTGGAGTTGACAATACGCCACATTTCTTTATTTTTATTTGTGGAATTCAACAACCGCAAATCGTTTTGCTGTCGTCTTCGTCGTCGTCGTAGCTGCTTATATAGTTTCCCAAAGCTAAAAACGGGAGATTTCTCAAAAAGCAATGTGCGATGATCAATGCAGTCAAAAACTTTTGACAGGTCAAGGAAAATCCCACAAGCCAGGCTACGCCGCTCCCAGATCTGTAGGATATTTTTAATATAATCAGAAAGTGCGGTTTGTATGGATTTACTTGATACATAAACATGTTGAGAAGACGCGAATAAATTATATTAAGAAAAGAATCCAAACACGTGATTAGCCGCTACTGACTCAAATACTTTATTTAGCGATGTTAGTACGCTTATCGGCCTGTAATTTGCACAATCGTTTTTGTTTCCTTTTTTGTATACAGGAGTTACTAAGGCAATTTTTAATCTGTCAGGATAAATTCCAATTACAATAAGTTTAGAATGAGTTTAAAGAGCATTTGCACAAAAACTAGTTTAAAATTACAGACAGCGATGGTAACCAAAAAATCACTTTATTTAAAATTAAATATTCTTCAGGACCTATTATTACTTATTCTATCATAATTAGTTTTAATTTAAAAATAGAGACTTATCTGCACGGGCGGGAAATACAAATTCCATGACGTCATCGATGGGCGCTCTGATTTCTAGCCTCGATGGTAACGATCTAACCTCATGCAGTCTTCTACTTCTTTACTATTCCCTTGGTCGGTACATAGGTCCTATTTTGTGCCTTTCCATCCTTCTTTTTCCATTGATTTATTTTATTTATTATCCTTTTATTATCCGCAGTTCTTGAGATTATTATAACTGTCAACATAGTTTTATGGTCTTTGAATATACTCATGGGTACACCTGTACTTTTCGGTAACCATAGATCTAATTCTTTACTGCAACCATGCAGTTGGCCAGCCAAGTTGCAAATAAATGATGAAAAAACCATCCCAATATTTAACTCCTGACGTTTCCATTAAATAGAACGCAACTTTGGGCGGCAACATATGCACCGACAGGATATGGTTGCCTGAGACGGCATATCCATAAGATGGGAACTCCCCTAGTTTCCAAATTCTTTTTAACAGCTAACTAATACTATCACACTATCCGTCTAAGGAAGACATTGATGGCTTTTATGTAGATATAGTACAAGAACTGAAATTATTTTTTTGTTTATATTGTACCTCAGTCACCAGTAAAAGGCAAGTTAGATAATCAGCCTCCGAAACTACATCCTTCCATTGAAAGTAATCATTTTCCAACGATTATTATCCAGCCGTTTTAATTGGCGCGAATATCTCGTTAGAGATTTTGTTTGAGTTAGTTCGATTAGAATGTGGAAGTAATCCTATAATGTAAAATTAAGCCAGTAGTTATGGAGTAGCGGATTTAATGCTTTCGCTTTATTGTCTCGTGTTAATTTTTAAAAGCTCTCAGCACCCTTTCCGTGACTACGGGAACGCGGAGTCTAACGTAGAGATTTCTCGCCGAAAAGCGGCGAAGGGAAGGACGAGAAGCAGAGCGAAGGGTTCGCTGGAAACGAGAGAGGGGACCGCCTGAATGACTGGGAGGATAAAGGGAGAAGAGAACTAAGAGACCGGAAGGTGCACCTTCTTCTTGGGCGAAGTTCAGCCGGACCCTGCTGATATGGGCACAACTTGCAAACTTCGTCGAACTTGCCGGTGTTTGCCTTTGCGCCTGGCTTCACGCGAATCTCGTATGCGGGCCCCTGGTCTTACTCCTGGCTCTGTACGTGTACACTTGCCGGCAAAAGTTGAGAAACAATGTACAAACCTATGATTATAAAATATACTGTAATGTTATAAATATCAGAAATTGGTTTTCTAAATTAATTAATTAATTTTTACGTTTGGTAGATCCGGGAGTGTCCCCTAGACACTCTTTCGGCAGTTGAAATAAAAATAAGCAGTAAACAGTAACGTTTTACAAAAAATTAATTGATAGAGCTCTCTGGTAGCGCGTTACGTGAGATAACTCCGCGTAATTTTAAATAATCTAAGCTTGAATTAACTTGAAGTAAAATTTAAAAAAGATTTATAAACCGCTGTATTGAAAAATATGTGACAAAATAAAAGTTAAACAACAGTGAAAAATAATTTAAAAAATTGATACAAAATTTGGAGTCTTTAAATTTGTGCGGGCGGACCATGGTTCGTCATTGTATTAATAAAAATTAAAAGAAGACATCACTGCTGTTGGATTCAGTTTTTCAATTAATTTAAATTTTGTGTAAATATGGCAGCAGGCACAAGTTCGTCGTCTTTTTTTTAATTCGTGCGAACTCTATTCATTAGACGTACAGAGTAACATAATACTGACACGTATCTCCACGTTTAGAATAATCACTCTGTAAAATCGCAATTGTAAGCTGTCCACATACCGCATTGAAAAGTAGTCGCCTCGACTACTGTACGTACTCGACATCAATGTAGATTTCAGGAAATACGTAAATACGTCTTATTTACCTCTCATTATAAAGTAACTAAATCACGTTTTTCCATTTCCAAATATCCAATATCTTAAATGATCTCATTATTGTAATAATTGTTCAAATAAGCAATCCTTTGCAGTATTGCCACTAAAGTAATACCTTTTAACGACTTACTAGTATATAAAAACATATTTAAAAAGAAAACTATTTCATAGTGTAACTACGAGACGCAGACAAAGCAAATCAAAAGTAACAAAGGAGCAAAAGATCAAGAGATGGGAGGATAATCAATGAAACAAATAAGCTGGGGGTACAAGAAGCTTTTATACGCAAAATAACGTGGACTTATGTACCCTCAGCTGTTGGACACATATCCCCGCTTTTTAGCGGAGAAGTTTTTTCATTTATCTGACATATATATCAATTTTATCTCTGCAGAAGGAAACAATTCGTATTATTATTAATTTAATGTTGATGGATACATGACTGCAAACTATTGGATTGTATGTTTTCCACAATCCAGGTATATTCCCTTAATAACTGTCGAACTAATTAGAAATTACATCAATTACAGCGTGACCACTGATCTATATAAGAACATATCCCTAGCTATCTGGCAAAGTATCATTATTTAAACACAGAATTCCACTCTATCGATCACAAAATGCTACGTCGTACCTAAAAATACTGGTCCCAGAGAGCAAAATATCGAACGCCTACTCCTTATCGTCGGGCTGTCTGTTGAGAACGATTTTTTATAATCGGGAATGACCCTCCGCTGACCCGGGCGAGCGTCCGTCGTCCGAACTTTCCGTGCAAGCTTCCATCGGATAAAATAGACGAATGAGGATGAGAAGTGACGAGCATATGCGATTGGGGCATTTGTGCCTGTCGAAACTCATACATATGGAAATATAACGGAAAATGCTATCAGAAATAGTACAGCCGTAATCAGATATGCAAAGAGACCTCCTCGGGAGAAATACAAATATGATTGGATGGTAGAACCGACGCAGGCCGGGTTGCTTTCTGTATTAACCTTTTTGCCGCGGTGTTTGGTGCCAGGTTGTAGCCGATGTGCGATAAGATTAGGTAGATATAAGGTGTAGCAGTGGGTTTTATATTTAGTCCTATTATAATTCTAAATGTGCTTTCAGTAAAAGTAGATAGAGAAACAACATTAGAAGCGTTATTTGAAGATTTTTTTTCTCTATTATCTCTATAATTTACTTTTATTCACAAGTGTGGACACAAACAATTGATTATTTTGTCGTAATGTACAAATTGAAGGGCGCGTGATGAAATATCGTGTAATAATATTATCTATTCCGCATTTAATTTCGAATTTGGAATCCACACTTCGAATTCGGATTTTATATCTGACTTCTATGAAGGCGTGCTTAATTAAAACCCCAATTACAAGTCGTTGGTCATCATTTTCGCAAGTTTTTTCCTAAGCAAAGACAAAAATAATTTCAGAGATGCTAATGTTTTAGATAAATTAAAATAGACTGTTATAATTATTATGCCACGTACTAGATATCAATGATAGCAGTGATCTTCGACCTATAAATTTTTAGAACACTGTAAAGGCTCACACAAAAGTAATCCTTTTTCTAACTAATGGGGGTTGGGTAAAAACCATAGCATAGCGGCATCGTTTATGCAATGGCAACACTATCAACTAAGCCAAATGTTCCTAACAAATCCACAAGCAACCTCAAACCAGATCGGTTACCACCCAAATTACTATAAATATAGTTAAGTGCCAATTTGGACAGCCCCACAAATTGTTTAGCCTCTCGGATGCGGGTAATTCGGCGGATTTACGACCAATACCTCATAATATACGATCATCTTAGCGAGAGTTCGCCCAGGTGACATTCCTCCGCCGGGGCCGCTATCACACCTGATCTGAAAACGTTATGGCGCATAAGGGAAACCGTTTGTTATTCGATCCGTGCCGTGCCGGTCGGAAGATTCTCTTCCTTGCTCTCAAGGAACCGTTCCTAACGTTCATCTGCCGACGGCGGTAGGATATAAAAAGCAATTCGAACCGGATCGCGGACGTGGAAAATGTTTCGATATGTATGTAGAAGCGGACGCGCTAACTAAAATGATCGCGATAAACTAGACGAATAGTCCTTTATATTCTATTCCCGAAACTTGAACGAGCACCGTTTTAAATTGCCCAAGTATTTTATGTCCCCGAAAAGACCAGAGAAGAAGGAGTTTAATGTTATATACGAAAAATGGGAAAAAAGAAAATCAACAGTGAATTTTGCGAAAGTGTGCATAATAACTTCTCTAGTTATCTGGTTATTTAAAGCTAAAGCCAAATATATGTGGATACGATTATTTAAAGTGGAGTATTCGTTTTAAAGCGGTTGTAAATCTTTCCGGAAGTAACGAAATAGATTTATTTACGTGCATTAGAGAGCAAAGAATCAAAGCACCTTGTAAATTTATGTCTATAAATCAGACACCTAATGTGCAATACGTCGAATACTAACGTTATACAGAAAAATTCCATTTTTGAAAGTAGGGTCAATTCCACAGGTGACACTTTAAAGTTAAGTGTTGTAAAATCGCAAAGTTTTACTTAATACTTTCCACACAACTTTATGCCTTCCCTAAGTCGACTAGACTCGACCTAAACGTTCCATATTATAAGTCATGCCTTAGGTACCGCTTAATTATTTATAATAAACATCGTGACCTTAAAATTTGCATTCGCAAACCCAATCAAATCAAAAGAGTCACTAAAGGCGGTTAGTGACAATGACAATTGTCAAAATTTACAGAGTACGGTACAGTAACCAAAAAATTAGTGCTAATATAGCTCATGGTATTAATGGAATCATTCCCGGCAAAAAAACACAAAGCGAGGGAAAGGGACAGCGTAAACCCGCGAACATGTTTCTGCCTACCCTGCGTCATCCGCACGGTTCCGTACGTGTCCTTCTCCCTCGCTATTGTTTTTCACTCTCGAGTATCTTGTCATTCACCACGAGCAGAATCACTATATATCTTCCCACGCCACCTAGCGTCGAGAAACATAGTCATGCCGTCTAGAGAATAGCGACAACAACTTGGGATGCAGATTCCTACCACCTATCGAGCAACTCCTGCGCTGCTTAACGCAAGATGGCATGGCGCCTAAGACGCCGCATGTACACACCTTTAAACGATTCCTACAGGCTTACCATGATGTATTAAAATACACATGAAAAGATTGCCCAACAATAAACAAAAAATTAATGCTAATATAGCTCATGGTATTGGTGGAATCATTTCCGGCAAAAAAACAAGGGACAGCGTAAACCCGGTAGGCAGAAACATGTTCGCGGGTTTACGCTGTCTCTTTCCCTCGCTTTGTTTTTTGCCGGGAATGATTCCACCAATACCATGAGCTATATTAGCATTAATTTTTTGTTTATTGTTACTAGGCAATCTTTTCATGCGTACGGTACAGTAGTATACGAAGTGCTAATAGCTCTTTGCCCATGTGGTTACTCTTATTTATTTTAGATTGATGATGCAGAAATTAGCAAGATCGTTGATTACGGCATTCCCCGAAATATTCTCCATAGAATTGATCTATTTCATCTATAGAGGTTGTTGAAAAACGTTTTGGTACTTGGAAAAGGAGATTTCTAGTCCTAAGATATGGAAAGAAGCTGAAATTAAAAAAATACACTTATGCAGTTATAGTTGTAACAGCAATTGCAACATTGCAAGAAAGCGACCGGACCATAAACCTCCTTTACCTGACAAAATACAGAATCATATTTTGCAACAATTTATAAGGAATGGTAATGTACCTATTGCGGATTAGACTAATCAAGGACCTCAAAATGAGAAGAGACTTGATAGACAATTACTTTGCGAGATTATAATGAAGAGACTTGATAGACAATTACTTTGCAAGATTATAGTAGAACTGTGTTTAAAACATGTATGAATTGTTTTTCTAATTTATGCTCATTACTTAATAAAACCAACAAATCGCAGTTTATATGAGAGTGCTTTGAAATGTTCGCGAAATGAAGCACAGATGGCAGCATCAGTTCGATTAAAACATACGCAATGGATGGCGCCAATTGTTTTGTGCGCAAATGTCAAATATGATATTGTTCTGTCAAGTAGTATCAATTTTGTGCCGTTGTGAATAAAGCTAGCTGTGTGTGTTTTGCAAAATGGATAAAACTGAAACGCGTGCTGTTATCAAATATTTTGTGATAAAAGGTTGGAAGGCAACAGAAATTCATAAAGATATTCAGGATACTTTAGGGGATTCTGCTCCATCATTTACGACTGTGCATAAGTGGGTGACGGAATTTAAACATGGTCGTGAGAGCCTAGAAGATGACTCGCGCAGTGGACGACCAAAAACTGCCGCGACGCCTAAAATCCTCGAAAAAGTTCACGATATGGTTATGCAGGATCGTCGATTAAAGGTCTCCGAAGCTGCTAAGGATATACGCATCTCAGATGAAAGAACATTTCATATCCCTACTGTTGAATTATGGATAAAAAAGCTTTCGGCAAGATGGGTGCCGCGCATATTGACAATGGATCAAAACCTTCAGAGAATGAGAATTTGTCAAGAGAGTCTAGACCGTTTTAACTCAAATAAAACCGATTTCATCCGACGATTTGTTACAACAGACGAAACTTGGGTTCATTATTATACCCCTGAGACGAAGCAACAGTCAAAACAATGGAGACATAGAGGTTCTCCGCCACCAAAGAAAGCAATGTCCGTGAAATCAGCTGGAAAAATAATGGCGTCTTTTGGAATGCTAAGGAAATATTGTTAATTGACTATCTTCCCATGGGCCAAACAATAAACGGTGAATATTACGCTAAACTTCTAGACGAAGTGAATAAAAAAATTCATGAAAAAAGACCCGGCTTGCGTAAGAAGAAGATCATTTTCCATCAGGACAACGCACGTCCCCATACAAGTGCAATAGCAATGGGAAAATTGAATGAACTGAAGTACGATCTGTTGCAACATCCACCTTATTCGCCTGATTTGGCTCCTTCTGACTTCCATTTATTCCCACGACTAAAAATTTTCCTCGGGGGAAAAAGATTTTCCACAGAAGAAGTAAAAGCAGCTGTTGACGACTATTTTGGAGGACTTGAAGAATCGCACATACGTGATGGCATAATGGCTTTGGAACTTCGTTGGATGAAGTGCGTTCAACTAAAAGGAGATTATGTAGAAAAATAAAACGTATTTAAAAAAAAATTATCATTTTCCCTCAAGGTTTTTAAACTATTATGACATCGATTCTGGAACCTCCTCATTGACCTTGTCCTTGCATCTGTATAGGTCAAGGTCAATGAGGAGGTTCCAGAATCGGCTGAGACTGGTCAAGGTCCAAGTCCAAGATCAAGGTAGGGGTCAATGTCAAGGGCGATACGGAGGTCAATGTTATGGTCAAGGCCAACCTCAATACCAAAGTTAAAGGTCGTTCTCGAGGTCAAGGTCTTTCCTCAGGCTTAATAAAGAAGGCGATTTCGACTGGTATATTATAACATTCATATCAGAAGCTTGAAGGCTTAAAATACATTGAATATGGGTGTTATATTAAGAAGGAAGAATAAGTCAGAATTATTCAATTTTTCTATACTAACTTGGCATAAGTTAAAATGATAACTAGGGGAATAACACCTGAACTAAATCGCTCACACCTCATTATTACAATGCGCAAAACAATAGGATTATATGTATTCATCATTTCTTCTTTCTCAAGACCTTAGTACCCTAAGCGTGTCGGGTTTGCTGATGTCTTCGGCTGTCTCTCATCAATTTCTTCCATTCATTCCTATCTCTGGCTACTTCTCTCGTGCCCCGCACTGTTTCCCTCTTCAAACCTATCTCATTTATTCTCTTTATCCATGTCTCCCTTGGTTTTCCTCGTCTTTCCCTGCTCTGTTATTCTTTTAATTAGTCTCTTTTGTTCTCTCACATGTCTAAACCAGTTTAACTGTCTGCTCTCTATTTTTTTTTATTATTGGTGCTTGTTCTAATGTCCTTCTAATTTCTTCATTCGTTAACCATGTTTTGTGACTTCTGCTATCCTCCTCATGTACTTTATCTGCATGGCATTTATTGGTGATTAATGCTTCTGCTCTACAAACCATAATTCGCATCCATATGTGATTATTGGTGTAATTAATCTATTATATACCTGCAACTTCACTTTCTGAACTATTTCTTTCCTTTCTAAAACTATTTTATTTAAACTATAATACATTTTGTTTTGGGTTCATTACAAATACGTAATATACTAACTTGCGCGTTCAAAAAATAACTATAACTGCAATTGTGCCCTATGTGATTAATTTTCTGGATAAGAATGATACTGAAAACTTTGGCCATTTAATTTAAATGTAAAACATGCCTTGTTAGAAAAACATTCATTACTGGTCTCTGAAAGCTCATCGTTCACACCCTATGTTTGCCATCGGAATCTTATTTACAATACTTTGAAACCTCACTAAACTACCCGGTTTCTTTTTTTATTATTTATAATATGAAAGGCGTATTTTAGCTGAGGCCTATTGAAATAAAACTAGATTCATCACATTGTTAATTACTTTACGCGCACGGTCTCACTTTACGTAACCAAAAAAGGATAAGCGTGCGATACATCGAGTTTTAGTTGGAGATTCTTAGGGGAGACATGAAAGGACGATCACGTTTGGGGTGGCCGCGATCGCATTGCATCCCCGCCGTTGCGAAAAAAAGGTCCAAGCTGACGTAGTTCCCCGACAGAAGCAAGGCGTATGTTTATTCGATGGGGAGACTCTCGGCGAAATGAAGCATTCCTTTAGTCTGACCCCTGAGCGCTCGTAAAGTCCACTTTATGATGATAATTACCTCCGAGCAGAGTTACGAACTGTAAATCTCTTTAGGCTTTCCGATCTAATGTCGCGGAAAAACATATGTATATATAATAGAGTCATTTTTCGGAATTGCCATGTTAATGACTTTAGGTTTCTGATTATCTGGCCCTTGTATTGATTACAGAAAATTATTTGTAAATGATTTGTAAATTGTAAAAAGATTAATTCCTATTCTGCTTTTTTCTCAAAAAGAAAAAAAAACCTATGACAATACTTGCGAAATACCAATATTGATGATATATAGAGACTAAATGAATATATCCAGCCTCGATATATAAAACCGTGAATAAAAAATATGATAATTATGCATCTTTACACACTACACATATCAGCAAAGTAAACTCCCACATTCTATGAATAACTTCATAGAGTGCGTTCAAAAAGTTTAGAAATACCGAAATAAGAACGCAATTAATAATTTCCAGACGAAATCATAAAACAGATCAATTATTATTTTAAAAAGCTAACGTTTAGTGACTGAAATGTGATTATTCTCTTCTATAACCTAGAAATAACATCAAGTTAACGCGCCTTTTAGCTATTCAATCCTCATGTAAATGGTTTCTTCCACAGCCGCTGGAGTTTAATAATTTCCCAGTTCAATGCAGGACTTCCATATTTGTTTCAACCACGTCTTCCTGTTATTCTCGTGGTGGACGCTCCTGGGGTTCCTGGATGAACCTTGCCAGTAGTGGATTATCTGAGATACTAACCCGCTCTCACCATCTCTTTGCCAACTCTCGTAAGAATTCCAGAAGAGATGGCATTCCGAAATCAGATCTTCATTGGTAAATCCTCACGAACCACGGGGTCTTAGTTATTAGTCATAACACCTGGCTCTGTTTCTAGTTCTTTTAGGTGGCTCCGAGCCACCGCTATACATGCGAGCGCCCCAGAAGTGACAATTGGTCTCAAAGAGACCTTGTTTAACAGTTATTTCGTGCTGAGATCTATTTGGTTCTTTGTATATACCAGCGGCAGCAATGCATTTTTTGCATTGGCGAACTTATATTAACATATTTGATCTATGTAAAGCTTCGACGTAAATCTCCGATCCAGAGTAACCCCAGGTACTTTCTCTCCATTCCAATCGCTGACCGTTGATAGGAAGCTCTTCCTGTGGAAGTCTTCTTCGTTTTGTAAAGCGTGCAACAATACCTTTATTTTTACTTATTGAAAGACCTTATCTTTCAAACCAGTCCACCATAACGTCGAACGCAGACTACAACCTTCTTGCCATCATATCTTAATTTCTGTTTGAACAAAATATAGCTGTGTCCTCAGCAAAAACAGACAAATGCACTCCCAGACATTTCAGAACGTCATGACTGTGGATTAAAAATAGATCAGCCTTGGCTAGGAAAACTCTCTGATCACCGTGACCAGCCCCCTGGCCAAAAGTTCTTCCAAATTAGTCTAACCACGATAAAGGTGAAACCTATATTAACCGTCTCGTGTACTAAACCATCATGCCATATTGAATCGAACGCCCTCGCAACATCTACGAAAACAGTGCCAACAGTCTCCGCTTCTAGATGGCGTACTTTCCAACGCAGTATATAAAAAACTTATATAATGTACAACTGTGACATAAAAACCTTTATTGTTAAGGATTTAAACTACACTTGCCCATCAAATTCTGTCTGAACATTATGTATCGATTCTAGAGTGATTGCTCTTACTTGATATTGAATTTGTTGCTGCAAATAAATTGTTCAGTTCTTGAGGTTTAGAAGCTTATTCTTTTCTTTCAGATAATCCAACAAAGAGGAATCAAGTGAGTTGAGTCTGGAGACCTCGTTTACCGTTAGAAGGAACCTCCCTCCTAACCCATCTGTTTGAAAAGACGTCATCAAGATACTGACCAACATCTCTTCCATACTGAAGAGGAGCTCCATCGTATTGAAACCGTGTACCCTTGTTGGGTAAATCGGAATTTTCGTTATTAGGGTAGAGCTGTGCCAAAAATGGAATTAGATGTTCTTGTCAAAATTCTAAATACATCTCTGTATGTCTTTTCTTACAAATTTCCTCGTGTAAGGCGTGAAAAATTTTTAATCGACGTTTAGAGAATTGGGACGTCTATTAATAGATGTGGCAATAATGTTATTTAAACAAAAAATAACTGTTCCTACTTCATTCCTCCACTACGAAATTCCTTTCAAAATAATTTAGAATACCATCCAGTAATTCCAACCAACTAAAACAGCATTCCGTTATGTTCTAGTCATCGCGTACTTTTCGGGCTCGTTTCATTTCATCAGTCGATCGAATCCCATCTTTGAAGATGGAAACCGAAACACAGAGGGACGGGTAACGTCCGAGGATCGACGATGATGAGGGGGTTGAGAGCCGCGGCAGTTCTGCCGACGTAATGCGTGTTCGCAACTGTCGTAAAAGTAAAGACATGTAGGTGGCTCGTTATGGGGGTGCGCCGATTTCAGGTGTAGGTGAAACTGCTAGGATATATGTTAGCTAATTCTAGGGGAGGTTCGCTTAATAACACAATTCTCTTTCAAGGTTGCTTTAATCCGATTAATTTAATAGAGGATTTGCGCAAATTTTGTTGTATTAGTTGTTTTCAATAACATTTACACAAAAGCTATACAAGAAACAAATTGTTATTACACGTAGAAAAATAGATAGTAGAGAGTATATTGTTAAGAAAATCTAGTGACATGTTTGTAATGTCAACTAAATTTTTACAATAAAGGAATATACAAGAAATATTGTTGTGTTTATTATATTATATATATGTTACTGTTACTTTGATAAATGTGTTAGTATGCATAATAACCGGGTATTATACATAATAACCAATAAAGCTGGTTAATGTAATAATATGTATGCAATTTATTATTTTAACCAGTTATTTTACATGCAACCCAAACCCTCTTGGCTGAAGTGATAAATTACAATATTTAGGAAGAACGGAATTTTCATCGGTGCTCATGAAATAAAAAGACAATGTTTTATTCAATGAAAAAACGTTTTATTCTTACCATTTGTAAACAAACAACCTTCTACCTGTTAGAACATGGCAAACTGTCATGGCATTTCAAATTACAGAGTAACCCACGCTTCTGCTCTGCAGTTACATTTTCCTGAAAGACATTTATTCATGGTAGTCAGCTACGTGGAGGAGGAAGAAGAGAAGCAATACAAATGTGGAATCAGTGAAAAATATTGTAAAAAACAATATTTATCTATACGTTAACAATACATTTTACTTGGTATAATTTATTGTTATTCACTTTCTAATGTTTAAAATTATCAAAGATGCGAGATGTTCTTTCTGTCAATCGATCCTAATAGAAACCTTGCAGGTTACGTGAAAATACATTGACAGCATCATCGGTTAACCTCCAAAACTTTTATATGTAGTTTAATCGAACCACGTGAGCAAAGTACTTGTATATGCGATTTTCAATTCGTTCTACAAAATAATGTACTATCAAAATTCATCCATTCGCTAGAGAATATCCTCTATGCAAATTTGCTTAACATATATTTCACATATGTATGTATTCCCAGAAAATACTAACAAACTTCAAATTGCAAAGTTTATATATTCCTATGGCATATTTTCTAAACATATACATATGTATATAACTAATTTATTTATATAAACCTCAAACCTTTTCGGCGTAAAAGCAAAATAATTTCGAATCTAAAATGTAATGCATGAAAGTAACACATCTATATATGTACATATGGAGAAGTTCGTCGTGTGTAGGAGATACCTTAATGTTAAAGGCTCGAAAGGATCGAAGCGGGTGGACATTTGCATATATTAGAAAACCTGGCATTCCACTGTTGATTATGATACCTCGGGGAATACCCAGTAAGCTCTTCGTTAGCCTGGATCAGGGGACGTTATACGGGACTAAATCACTACCAACTTTGGTCACACTTCGCGAACTGTTTCTGCTATAAACTTAATGTGTTTGTGTGTGGGGAAGATTCACCGCAAAATCTAAATGTATACAAATTACATTACCTTTACACATTTTTAAATTAAATGGACATTTTATACGGTAAATGTAATCATAAAAAAGCATAACGACAGAACCATGTTTCTTTCTTTGAATTATTTTCTGTTAGTTAAAAGTACATCCGACAATTAAATCCAAGATCGATACTTCAAAATTACGTTTGTCATTTATTGACAATGTTGACAATTCAAACTACATTTTAATGTTTATTGACGTATCTTACAAAGTTTCGCGTATGTTTATTACAGATCGCCACACGTTTATTATTAAAAGCTATTTTTGTAATGGACAAAAGCAACAAAATGGAAAATGGTCTTATTCTATGCAACTACGTATGGATGAACTTCGTCTTCAGTTTCCAAATTTTGCAGTAGGTATCGTATCTTGATTTACATCAACAAATTGTTCGCTGATCACCTAGACAATCAATTAGAAAGTTTCCACATGAAATTCATTTGTCATATGCTATTTGTCAGCAAATTCTTGGAAAATATCTCGAAAAATATCCATACAAAGTTCGTGTTGTGTAAGAACTGAAGTCCGTTGATCGCATAGTGAGCGCACAACAGTGCAATTGGTTTGAAAATCAAATGAATGATGATAATATCCTTGACAAACCCATCTTCTCAGTCTGTTTTATTAAAGCAACAACAAAAAAAGTAATTAACTAATAAATTTATTACAACAATGAACTAGGTTTATCAAATTGAAACATGTTTATAAATATAATAAATATCCGTTTATTAACTTACTTTGTGAGAAGCGAAACAAACTTTAGTGATTTTTCAATACACATTAATAAATGTATTCTTTATATCAATAAATCCGTTTATTGTATATAGTGTAAATATGAAAGCATGTGTTCATCGATATAATAAACAGTCATTTATTAAAATGATAAACTCGTTCGTTGGATTAATTTTGATAAAAAAATTCTTATATGAACGTACTTTTTTATTGTATTTACGTAGCTTTTCATTCACTATAGAAACCATTGCATTCTGAAGGTGGTGTTTGGTGAACAGCTTTACGGAGAAGAATTATTGGTCCATTATTTTTTCATGAAACGACAAATGCAAGAAGATATCGTAATAACCTATTGCAACCTTTTCTAAACCAGTTACATGACGACGAACTGAGGGATGGATACTACCAAAAAGACACAGCTCATGAAGCACTACAAACAATGAATAGTTTGATAACCGTGTAGTAGATTTTCCACCGCGTTCTTCTGATCTAACTATTTTAGATTTTATTTTTCCACACATAAAAGATACAGTTTTTAAAAATACACCACACATAATAACAAATTGCTGAAGCAATTCAAAATGTTTCTGACGCGATAACAACAACACATTTAACGCATTTAACAACATGAAACGACGAAGAATTTGTATTGAATCCGAAAGAGATATAACTATTTTGCTAAATTCTTTATATATTGAAATGTATTTCTCAGGGTGAATTTGTGAAAAATTTGAATTTTCTAAATTTTATTAAATTCCTAAATCCTTTATGGTGTCGGGAGTATTCCTGGATACTCTTTGGATGAATTGTGAATTAAATAAATTGAAATTAACGAACATAAACACTTCTTTGAAACTATACTTTAATTTCAGTATCGAGTACTTTCAATGGAGACCGTAGTCAAAAACACTAGTTAAGTTAACGAAAGTCTAACCAGAATTGATGAATATTCTGGCGTCCCTATCTTCCTTTGTTTAATCGCTCTGGCGATTGTT
Source organism: Dynastes maya (assembly GCA_029619315.2). NCBI lineage: Eukaryota > Metazoa > Arthropoda > Insecta > Coleoptera > Scarabaeidae > Dynastes > Dynastes maya. The sequence continues at coordinate 11,652,423 of JAROYE020000009.1, read as the reverse complement.
TACTTCCACAGCTAATTTCGATGATTTAAATCCAAATATAAATTTTCTGATGCGGTAACGCTACCAACTGACAGAAATCGGATGACTCTATGACCTAAATTCTGACAGACAAGGTTTAAACGTGAAATTTTACTAACGATTTACTTAATAACATTAGGACAAAGATTTAATTCACGAAATGATGTTTGAAATACGTTTGAATATACCCTTTGGTCTGTTTAAGATGAATTCTACATTAATTTTGACGATTTACAAATAGAGAAATTGCACAGAAGATGAAGTTGTGTCTACGTTACCCTAAGATCGTCGTTATCTGGACTAATATATTTAATATAATGTCCTCGCTCCAAAGACAGTCGGCCTGGGGGAATGTTGGCTACGAAAATTTACCTTTTTAACCACTAGAGGGACTTTCATCACAATCGGGTGGCTATCCTGAACACCCTAATCTAGAATACTCACTTTGGCAATCGCCTATCATTTATTCTTTCGAGGTGGCCATACCATGATAATTGTTTGATCTCCATGATGTCTAAAATCATTTTGTCTATGCCCATAATTTCTCTAATGACAACATTTTGAACATAGTCGCGTCTTGATATGCCGCTGCTACGCCTCCAATACTCCATTTCAAGTGTGAGGAGTCTGTCATATCACGTCGGTTTAACTGCCAAGTTTCAGCACCGAACGTAGCGATGCTTTCTACTATGGAATGGTACATGAGTTGTTTTGTTTTCTTTGTGATTTTGTCACTCCATAAGACAGAGTTTAGCTGTCGTAGCTTATTTTTTTTTGTTGATCTCATCAGCACTATTCCCGCTAGATGGAAAAGTCACCCCCAAATACTTAAATGCTTTATATCCTCTTATCATTTCGGACACTATTTCCAGGCCGTCTGCCTTTTCCTCGCCTATTCTCAGATATTCCGTTTTTTGAATATTGGTGGTTAATCCCCACTTCTCATATTGCTCTTTTAGTTTGCGGAACATATAGCTGATGTCTTCTTGGTCCCCTGCTATAATGACCTGGTCATCCACGAACAACAATGTATGCAGGACTTCACTGTCAATCGGGATTCCCATTCCTCCATACTTAAGTTTACATGCCTTCAACACGTCCTCAAAGTAAATTTTAAATAGAGTGGGTGCCAGAGTGCAACCTTGGCGTAAACCTTTCGTTATACGAAACTCTTACGACATTTTTCCCCAGACTTTCTCCTTCCACCACATCAATATAAACTTTACTGATACCATTTTTTTACATGTTGGCCCACAATTCACTAAGTGCACTGTGTCGTATGCTTTTTGTAAATCGACGAAAATAAGATGCGTATTTCTACCTCTACAAACTCGTTTCTCTATTAAATTGTGTAGCGTGAATATCCCATCCGTACACGAACGTCCCAATCGAAACTCATTTTCTTCTTCAGACTCCGCCACTTCTTCCTCAATTCTTTTCTTGAAAATTCGTCCATAAAGTCTGGCTATTGACAAAATGACGCTAAATTTTTTCCTAGGAAATATTCTTTTATTCTGCTAGTTTTATTATTATTGACTTAGATTACCACATTAACCATTTACGTTTTAAACCGAAACTTATTTGGACAATTACTACTATCAAATATGTCAAACGTAATTAACCAACATGAAAAATAATTAAAAAAGACATGGCCCTCTCGATTACGTTTTTTTCATGATCATATTACTAGCTTACTTAAAGCAAGAAAGTATAAACATGAATCACAAATAATAATGAATTAGTAAAAGACAGCAAGAGGAAAACTATACACAAATAGATGAAACGGTTTTATTTTATTATCCACGCCATCTTCGGAAAAGCATTAGCCAGCAGGCGTCTCAGCTCCTTTTGTTTCTACCCTGAGATTTTAATGCTTTTCAATCGATTACGCGATGGAGAAACCCGAAGCGCTGTTCCCGCTTGCAGATTGCTTAAGTGGTCTCTCAATTATTTTTGTAGTAATCAAATTACTATTAAGTTATTGTGTAAAAGGACGAACAATAAAGGAGTAGGGAGGGGAAATGGAAAACGGTCAGGCGGACCGCCATTTCGCAAATTACAACTTAATGGGTACTTTTTTCCCAGCTACCGCATTTTTATGAACTTCATTGGAAATATACCTATGGTTACTCTGTCTTGATTGTTAAAAAGTTAGGATTATAATAATATTTCCTTGGAAAGAAAATACATCACACTTTTGTTGAGATATATTCGGAATCGGTTGATTCACTATAAATTTCTTGAAAGAAACTAGATTTTCAAGTATTAAGAAAAGTAATATTATACATTGACTTAAAATGCTTCAATGTTTTAGAAAATATTCTCCACCAAAATTGATATGCCCTCTCATTCTCTCAAACCAACTGTTAAAGCAGCTATGCCTGTCATCAGTTGGAACAGTCAAAATTGCCATATTAAAGGTATCGACTGTTCCTTCCGACGACAGGAACCGTTGACCACGCAGCCCATTCCCGATTCTAGGGAATGTAGAAAAATCGTTGGAACTTAGGTCAGGATAATCTAGTAACTCGATGGTTTGCTGCTCTAAAAACTCAATCGTCTTTTGGTGTTGACTTTCGGGCATCAGATTGGAGTTGTTTCTATAATCCATTGCAGTTATGTACTGCCCGCTTAAATGTTTTCGACAAAGCACTAATCACGCTTATGGGCCTATAGTTGCTCACGCTGGTATGGCCACCCTTCTTGAACATCGAAGTAATTACTGTTGTTTTTAACCTTGTGGAGAAGACTCCGGAAAAAACAGCCATATTAATCAAGTAGGAAAATAGTTCTATTAGTCCATTGCAAATGTACTCGATGAAGCTAATGGTTATGCCATCAGGACCAAACGAGTTGGTGTTTTTCATCTTTCGCACTATGCTCAAAACTTCTTCGCTGTTCGCCGGTGAGAATATCATGGAATAACTAGTACATCCTATGGTAGAACAGCTTTGGGAGAAATAACCACCAGATTTCTCCTGAAGCTTTGCCTCAGTCATAGTTGAAAAGTACTTTCCAGATTCATCACATATTATTCTAGTAGAAGTGATTTATCTGTGGTTAATTTGCAGTATTCCTTGTTCTTCTTTGAAATCTGATTGTTGACAAGGTTCCAAATTGTCTTAGCTTTGTTGTCAGACTTTTCTAGTATCGATCGAGTGTACGGTTTTTTTGCAGCGAAAGTTATAGTTAGCTATTCTTTTATTTTATCTTCCTATATTAATAACAAAATTGCCGTAAAATATGTAAATAGCCATCTTCACTAAATAAAAAATAATTTTTCGAGAAAAAAGTATAGAGAGAAATAAATATTTATTACTGTGTACTACTGTGCAGCAAATGCGGAAGGTGGTTTATTTCTTTGCATTAAGTAAGACTTTTTCATTGTTGTATAAGAGTCAAAATAATGTGGCAAAATCTTCCACTTGAAAGAAACTGATATCTAACCAACTGCCCCATCACCATCAGTATTAGAAGTAGGGTTTTTTCAATAAATAGAAATTTTAAAATTCGGCTAAATTAGAGAAATGACGTGTTGTGACTCCAAAAAGATAGTGGTTAACCTTAATTTCTCTTAAGATAGTTAAAAAACTGTTCGTTTTTGGTATATTTGTTTGCAAGAATATTGGATTAAAAAATCACCATCGTTTTCAAATCTGAATTTTCGGGTTAGCTATGACTGTCCGTTGCCAAATTTCAGAAGACATGCCGAAATATACAAGGATGATTTGAGAAGTACCCGTGTTTGGAAACAGATGACGCTTTTGGTCAAAATCTGCATTACCGACTCTGTGTACTATTCTTTAGTCGACGTTTGTCAAAATTTCGGAGGTATTCATCCAGTAATGTTGTTTTGAGAAGTGAGCAAGTTCGTGCATTTGTGGAATCATGGACAAGAACAATACCAGTCAGTGATTCAATTTCGCTTTTTGGATGGGATAATTAATAATAGTTGTCTTAGCATTAGCCGATCCGGTGGTTTAAGCCAGTCTCAGTCAAATAATGACGAAACAGTTCTCAAGTAACTAATAGACCCAATCACGGTATACCAAGAGAATCTACTGTTGATCATATTGTTGGTCGGCATTTTTAATTCCATATGATTCTGTCTGACTAACCATGTTATGTGAAAAAAAAATGTATTCGTTATAAATATTTGGAGTGATTTAGCGACCAAAATACGTGCAAAACACCATCTCCCTCATCTTAACTGAAACATCGACGATAGTAATACTACAATCCCAATTCGAATTCGACTCACGCTAGCTACCATCGGGGGTAGTTACGACGAGGAGGACTTAACCGCCACCAACCAACATCGCGGCCGCACGTCTCATATTCGGAGTCCGTCCGTCCGCACATAAGAAATCGGGCAAACTCGGTTAAGGCGCGCCCTACGCGTCCTTCAACTTCCTCAAAGGAGAGAGAGAGTTTTAAGACGACGACGTCGGTATACCTGATCGTAATACAAACCGCAACTCCTTTGGTCGCCGCTAAGACGTCGGATCTAAGATCCTTCGTTGAGGTCGTGCACACACACTGCATAAATACATTCGGGATGTGAGCCAGGGCTTTCCCCCCTTACGTATATACGTCGACCATCTTTCGAATCTCTACTCAACCCTTCCCGCGATGGTCGCGCACCACCGGGCATTAACAAGTTTCTCATAAGAAATATACCTCCTGCCCGCCCGCCCCCCGTTCTACGGCCGCCTCGAATGACTTATTCAGATCTTGCCGATGCGAGGAGTTTCTGTCGTTGCTGTATGTTTGTAATATGGTCTACGGTAGATGGTTAAAACGGAAAAATTTCCTAATATGGATTAGTTTCCGGTAAGTTTTGGAGGACCATTATTTAGGACGATATGCGGTTTGACCAATTCTCAGGGAGTAAAGCTTTGTTTTGTTGTACTAAAGCTTTGATGCTCCTCTTACGAACAGAAATTGTCAAATGCGGTAATCGCTGATTACAAAATACCACCAAAGCATCGCAAAAACTAGAGGAACACAATGTTGATTAGGAAATTCTGTTTTCAACAATGAAAATAGAATTAAATGAAACACGTTTACGATATTTCGAAAATATGTATTTTATTCATCAGGAAACATCACAATTACTAGCAATATTAGTTATATACATAAGTTTATGAGGAATTTTTCAAAACTAAATTTATACAAGGAACTGTAGGCAAAGTTAAATGTAATCGTAGCGGAAGACTAAATAATTTATTTCCGGAAAAATAAACGGTATTCACGGAAATGAATTCTTAAATCAGCAACATCAACCAATAAAACTATCACCAGTGAATTAAAAGAACATTGACAGAACAAGTCCATCCTTTAGCTGACACAGTCGGTTACGACTCAATACGGTGAAATAACTTAATAATAATAATAATAATAATAATAATAATAATAATAATAATAATAATAATAATAATAATAATAGTAATAATAATTTATTTTTATTAGCTATTAGAACACATATATAGATATAAATAGTAAAAGTATACATATAAATATAAATGAAATTAGTATATAAACAAATACAACACGAACAAACATACAACACTCAATACAACAGTTTCCAGATACCAAGCGCCACCCAGCCCTAGTCCAGGTATTCGGAGATAAAAACAATTCTCAGTGAAATAATCGCTTACAGCTCTTTTAAATTTCAGCACACCCAACGATCTCAACTCTGATGGTAGCTTATTAAATAGCTTAATACATACATATCTTGGATTCTTTTCATATAATGAGGTTTTATGAGTTGGAATTGAGTAATTTTTTTTATGTCTAGTATCGTACGCGGTATTTATGTCCTCATTTAAAGTGAAATAAGTATGGCGCTTTTTTGCAAACATAGCACATTCGTAGAAAAACGTTGAAGGGAATGATATCAAACCATTGGCCTTAAATATAGGTAGGCAGGAGGCAGTTCTCTCCAAATGAAACATGGTGCGTACTAGTCGTTTCTGAATAATAAAACAACGCAAGAAATGGGATGACTGATCCCAGAATATAATTCCATATCTCAGTCTAGATGAAATATGCGTTTGGTAAAACATCAACAGTGTATCAACGTTAACGCAACATCTAAGCTTGAACAAGGCGTAATTCAATGAACACAACTTTGAACAAAGCGCCGAAATATGGTCTTCCCACGATAAAAGGGTATCCAAGAATTTAGTACGTGCCACCACAAGAATCGACTCACCACGCAAGCGTACTAATGATAGTTTATCAATCTGACGCCTCGTGGCTGTAAGATGCAGTAAAACTGTTTTAGACTTATTAATAAGTAAGCCATTCCGATCATACTACGACAACATACTATTAGCGTAAGTACAACCGGTACAAGATATATTCTTTTCATTACTGATCGATACTATGACTGTGGTATCATCAGCAAATTGATACAAATCCCTATTTGAAAAGGAATTACGTAGGTCATTGACGAATAACACAAACAAAAGTGGTCCCAAGACGGATCCCTGTGGCACACCTTTTAAGACTAGCAGAAGAGTATGCAGTTCGGTCACCACATCTAACCGACACAAGCTGGGTACGGCCGGTCAAGTACGATGTATACCACAAATTAATAGTTTCTGGAGCAGGAGCTCATGATCTACAGAATCAAACGCCTGTGTCAAATCAAAAAACAGGCCACCAACCTGAGTTTCGCTGTCAAGAAGACTATAGATGTGATCTAAAGCCTCAAAAAGAGCATCTTGTGTAGATCTGAAGTTAATGAAACCAAATTCATTCGGGGCTATTATTTTGAATCTATTCACAAAAGACATTATTCTCTGGAACATTACCTTTTCAAATATTTTTGAAAAACAAGACAAGATGGATATTGGCCTATAATTTGACACAAGTTATTTATCCCCCTTCTTGTAAACTGGTACCACTTTCATTGTCTCCAATAATGCAGGAAATACGCCCTTTGAAAAAGACTGATTAACCATCATCGATAATGGTACTGAAATAAGCTCAGCGACGTACCCTAGAATCCAACAGGGAATTCCATCAATACCCGAAGATGTCTTATGTGTAATGGACATAATTACATTGAAAATTTCATATTTGTTTGTTGGTTGCAAATATATTGTATTCCGTCAGCGAAGGAGCGGCCAGGAGAGAACTTCCTTGAATGCAATTCTGGTCGACTGTATATACAACAATATATATTCAAACAATAACTTTAATATTTTCTTGGTCTTAAAAGTCTTTAAATTTACAGGGACGGGATACGGAAAATGTAAAAAACTTTTCTGGTCACAAATTATAAACCAATTAAGGTGTATAAAACGAAAGACTTGAAGAGCCAGACACACGCAATACACAGAACTCCACAAATGGAAAATGCTTATATACACAAGACGGAGTGTACCCACCGAGAGGCGTTGATCATACGTTACTGTTGTTCCGATTTAATTTACCCTCTCTTAACTTTCGGCGCATATCCTCCGGTTTGGTGTTTCTCTGGAAATTGTGTAATAGCTGCATTGACTGCTTGGCACTACTTCAAAGATTACAATTTATAATCCTACGCTCTGGTGTCCGGTATTCGAATACGTTTTATCTGCCGTTTCCTCGAACAAATGCTCTTTTAAAATCACCTATTTATGTGACTTGTACAAACTTTAATCTATCTTCGCAATGTGATATGTTTCACGATACTTTACATAGAATAAGGATAGTCACTGCTCTTTACTTTAATAATTTTTTGTAACTTGTTACTCTTACTTGTTTTTTGTACTTGTTTTGTAATTTGTTTAATTAATTACTTGTCCAGTAATTGGAATTTTTTCTGTTGGGCAATAAAGCTTATTATTATTATTATTATTATTATTATTATATATTTTTTTGTTAGTTTAAATGTATGTATGAACAACTGCGAACCAAAAACATTTCTCCAAAAAGAATAAAATATATACAGCAACATCGGTTGAATTAAAGGGGAATCAATGTAAAAAGGAAATCTATCTGACAAGGTGAATCGACAGACTCAGGATGGGAAGAGGAAAGAATTAACCATATAAAACTTGAAAAGTGGGTGATGATTCAAAGGTAATTTGAGAATTGATGGAAAGCGAGCCACTTTAAGTTGTTGTTTGAGAATTTCGAAACATTCAAGATTGTTAAGCATTAAACCTTTATTGCAAAAATGCAAAACTTTAAAATTATTGATGGGATCAAGATGGTGATTGTATTCCAATAAATGATTAGCAAAATGGAAAAAGCTGGAAGGATTAGGTTGCTCTCACATCTTCTTTTAATCTAGTTTCAACATTTTTAAAGATTCTGCCAATGTATTGCATTTAACAGTCGTTGGAAGTAAACATACAGACACGATTGCGTTTACTGGTGCTGTTTTTATCTTTGTTGTTTAGAATATAGTTTTTAATAGGATAAAGTTTTGAAGGATATTTTAAATTTCTTCTTAAACACCTTAGAAATTCATTCATATTAGCAATCTGTTTGATAATTGAGGGTTCTTTCTAAAAGGATTCATTTGAAAGGGGAATATTGCAAAGCCTATGTAAGTAACTGTAAATGGAAGAAAATGTTTGTGTACTTGGGTGATTAGGAAAGTTATTTGTAGTGATACCAGTATGTTTAGGTTTTCTAAAAATATCAAACGTGAGGTTATTTATTCCTCTATTTATCGTAATATCCAAGAAATTAATAATGTTTAAACTTCTTTTTCTAGAGTAAAGTTGCTAGAGTTGTGGATATTGCTAGCCTAAGATAGAAAATAAGAGAAAATAGAAATTTACAGTATGTGAATTTTTATGATACTACAGTTTGTCACAATTTTTATACCAACATTGGTATAGTTAATACCCCAAGCTTGTAGGGTATTCATCTATCCATGTCAGTATTATAAACTTCTATTTCAACTATTCAAATCTATAAATAAATTGCCCTTTAAGATGCAATAAGTCATTTTCCCTTGCCTAACATTCACATTTTTATTTATGCATTAAGTACCTACTTCGTCCCATATATTAACTTGAATAGTAGTCGAGCAGGAAAAAATAATAGTAAAACATCATCACTTCCTTCCCTCTCCCTTGAAAACACTCCCATTTACGAAATAGGAGATCTTCAGATGCGGATATACTCGAAAAGGAAAAAAATAAAGTTCGAAGACGACGGCGCTTCCCCCTAAGATACCTTGGCAAAGGAAACGCCAAGAAATAGCAGTGGTGCGGTGGAAGTACAAGTCGAGCGAACCGAAAGTAGAAATAAATTAGTCGAAATGACGTTATTGGCTATGATTTACGTCCTGGGACGAAACCCAAGCTGGGCGGACGGGGCAACGCGACGCTGCCAACAAACAAAAACGAACCAACAAACGAAACGGATTATTTATAGGAACCTGTGACGAGGTTAAGCAAGTTTGCCTAATTTAAAAATTATATTCAGTACCTATCGTAAATACCGCACCGCCCATAATTCACTTGGCGAAGAAGGGGGTCGTCATAAATAAATAAGAGCGCCTTCCGTACGATAAATTGACAGTCGCCTTTTCTATTTTTATTTAAAAAACTAATCGCGGAAACAATGTTTTATAGATTCCGTTGGGGTAGGTTGCCGCGCGAAATGATTAATTCACCCGTGGAATTCGGAGTTTTGCGTGAAAATCGAGGATAAATTAGAAATTTGAGGTAATATATTAAGAGGACAGACAGGCTGTGTGACTGGCGAATTGGAATTAGTGTAATATATTTCAAAATAAATGCATACGATTCATTTATTATTTTACACGTAATGCTACGTAAAGAACCTTGGTTTTCTTGTAAATCCATCGAATAATAATAATAATAATAATAATAAAGAGCTTTATTTCGAGTACATACACAACACATAGCATAGATACTATACGTACAATGTATGATCAAAACAATTCGAGCAACAGACAAAGTATGATATAAATTCTTAAAACTATATACTTAGAGTTCAAAACAATTAATAAGAAAACGATCCATCTAATAATTTAAGTAGTCTTCGATTGAGTAACAACTTATATTCAGTAATAAAGATTTCACTTTAAATTTAAATAATGAAAATCTGTAAATCGTTTTGATTTCATCTGGGAGTTTATTAAACAGTTTACAACCCATAAACAATAAATTCTTTTGAAAATGAGTTGTAGTATGTGGTGCAGGAAGTAAATAAGCAACAGATCTGGTGCTGTGATCGTGAGAAGCATTATTTGCAAAATGTTTTCGGTTGTTATAAACAAAACAGATAACTTCCAGAATAAATATGTCATAGACTGTCAATATTTTGTTATTTTTAAACGCATCCCTGCACGATTCTCTCCAACTCAAACTGAATATAATACGTATTCGAGCGTTGCGATTGCGCTCTAAACGTGACATGTTGACACGTTTTCTACGCGCACGCGCTCATAGCTGTCGCCCATATGCGTTAAATGCACGTTTGTGATTCTCAGCTCAAGCGGAGCACATTGAGCTGTTTCTCGGAACTCGAGCGTTGCGATTGCGCTCTAAACGTGACAGATCGACTCCACGTGACACGTTGACACGTTTTCTACCCGCACGCGCTCATAGCTGTCGCCCATATGCGCTAAATGCACGTTGGTTTTTCTCAGCTCAAGCGGAGCACACTGAGCTGTTTCTCGGAACTCGAGCGTTGCGATTGCGCTCTAAACGTGACAGATCGACTCCACGTGACATGTCGACACGTTTTCTACGCGCACGCGCTCATAGCTGTCGCCCATATGCGTTAAATGCACGTTTGTGATTCTCAGCTCAAGCGGAGCACATTGAGCTCGTACACGTTTCTGCATTAGAAACACCCTACTGACATCCTTTGAGTTTCCCCAATATATGATGCCGTATCGAACCTTAGAGTAAAAATTTGAGTAATAAAATGTCTTTAAAACAAAAAGATTACATGAATGTTTGAGATTATGTAATGCATAACAGGTTCGTGCAAGAACACTGCACACGTCATTGACGTGCTGTGACCAAACCATTTTCTCATCTAGCACTAGGCCTAGAATTTTTGTATTATTGGTGAAATTCACAAAAGTATCATTTAGTAAACATCCAGGTAAGTTATATTTCGCGTTATTGTGGAATAAGATGCATTTTGTCTTATCGACATTCATTATTAGCTTGTTGGCGTCTAGCCAATTGTAAATATCATTAAACGTATTGTTGGCAGTGTTTAATAAATTATATACACAGTTTGATTTAATGATAATGTTAATATCATCAGCGTAAAGAGAAATGCTTACAGAGGAATCAATAAGATTGGAGAGATCGTTAACAAATAACAGAAACAAGGTTGGACCCAGGACTGATCCTTGAGGAACACCGATGTTTACAGTATGGGGATTTAACTTGGTATTGTGACATACCACACTCTGTCTTCTATTAAGTAAACAGGACTTGAACCAATCATACGAAAGGCCTCTTATACCGTAACACTGAAGTTTTTGCAATAATATATTATGATCGATCGCATCGAACGCTTTGGAGAGATCGATGCCAAACAAAGGGCGTTTGCATCCAATGATGGAAGAATATTTTTTAAGAATTGAAATAAGGCGGTATCTGTGGAGTGGTTAGGTTGAAATCCGTGCTGGAACGGTGACAGTAGATTACAATTTTGAAGATAATTAAATAATTTCTTATTAATAATGGATTCAAAAATTTTGGAAAATATAGACAAGTAGCAAATTGGTCGGTAATTACTGAAATTATTACGATCTCCTTTAAAAAAGGGGTCTTATTATACAGTCTTTCAACACTGTAGGGAAAATGCCTTGTTGGATGGATAAATTAAATAAATAGAGAAGAGGATCAGTTAAAGGTTCATAACAAGTTTTCATAAGAAAAGAACATATGCTATTGTCTATCGACGTATAAGACGACTGGAGTTTGGCGATGGCAAGTCTAATCTCTTCTGAAGTTACAGACGATATAATGAAAGATTTTTCTTGTGAAATCAGAGAGGCGGTACATTTACCCAAGTCAATACCAGAGAACTGAGATGTTGACAAAAGTTTGGTAGGAACCGTCACAAAGTAATCATTGAATTCGTCAGCAATGTTTTGTATAGAATCCAGTAAAGTTGTACTATGGGAGTGATTAGATCGTTTTCTATTAATTACCTTCCAGATAGATTGAGTTTTATTTTTCGAATTTAATATGAATGAATATGAAATAAAATATCATATTTCTAGTTACAACAAAGTAAAGTAATTAAAACCAGCACATAGATAAAAGTTAATAAGGGTGCAAACATAAAACAGTGATAATGTTTTATTTTTCAATGAGTTTATTTAAAATCCAAGACAAGAAAAAGAATTTAAATTTATTCAAGAAACAAAGAATTGCATGTGCTTTTATTTTCCACAACAGTAAAAAGTAAAATCTCTAGACATGGGAAATATTAAATCAAGTTTTATAATATTTCCAAAATATTACATAATTTGACCACAGTTTCCAGAATTTCACCCAATTTTAGTAAACTTATTATACGTATCAGGTAGTAGACGCATATACAGGGTGATTCATTTCCAACCTCCACCGTGATGATCTCGCATATTATTGGAGATAGAGCATAGGTTTAAATTTTGTGCTTGTTACTAGCCAAAAGAGAAAATATACCTGTGACAAACGACGTTCGAGATTAAAAGAAAAAACGAAAAACGCTCAGTTTCTTCTTTTACCTGTAGCACCTTTATTAGGTCTTGCAGAGAAAAACTAAAACCACATTCTCAGGATCACTTTCGGTCTTCTATCCAATGGTGTACTCGAAATTTTTATATAACGTTTCGGTTCTTTCTAGCCATCATCAATTTTCTTGTTTCTTATCGGCGCCATATTAAATTTTGACACAATCAGAAAGATTTTAACCATGTATGTTGACAAAAGTTTTCGATATTATGCCTTAATTGACGAAGACGACATTTTTGGATTAAATAAAATAGCCATGAAATTTCAAACTGTCAAATTTTTTAATTATCGTTCATTAGTAATAGAAAAGTGTCGTACACCAACGAAGAAAAACTATATATGTTATGTATTTTGTATTCACTGAACCCAATTACAACAATATCGGGAGCAAGATATTTACATTGTATCCAGAACGACAACAGCCACGTCGTATATTTTTCTATATCTTGGTAGAAACTTGGCAGAGAATAGATCGTTTACCGAACCGCGTAATGTTTATGTTAGCAGGAACTTGAATGAAAATCAATGGGATCTTTTATAAATGGTAAATTAAATGTGTGTTTTTAATTTAATTTCGAACATTTGATTTAAAGCATATATGGGCAACTCCCGGCCCCCAGGCCGGATCTGGCCCTCCACCAGCTTCAATCCGGCCCGCGAGAGAAATTCAAATAACGCGCCAAAAAAATTAAAGATTTAGCACACATAGTTTATTTGTAATTACAAAACTGTATTTATTCAAATCATAAAGACTAAAATCGGTAAATAATATTATTAAGCGTACGCAATGGAACGCCACAGATCGAGTCAGAAATAGTCGTTAGAAAGAGACAAACAGATAAACATTCGGGAAGCCGCCCGATTACCTCGAAGCGCTTCAGAGCCGACTGTTATTCATAACGCGGCTAGCATTGCATATTCGCTATATGCTATTATAATTCGAATAAATAAAAAAATGTGTGAATTTTTATCGCCTTTTTATTCACTACTACCTACTTATTTCTTACCTACAGCCCGCGACTTTTATTCGAGAACTTTGTTATGTGAGGTATTAAAATTTTGATGGTACCATTTATACAATTAAATGACCTACCAAAATAAAAAGAAATCAGGAGTTATTATTTAACAAAATTGTCGATTACATGAAAACCAGAAGTAGGGGAAATTTAAAATTCGTGCAAAAAGTTTATTTCTAAAAAAGAAAATTAACATGTCCGAGCATTTCTTCGAAGAACAAATTGTTTCAAATGTAATGAATTTATTCTATAACGCGCGGCGTATGGTAAAAGGAAATAGCCTTGTAATTTATCAAAACTCACTGAGATATCCATGTACTTGTAAAATCCCAAACACATTCTCACATTTATAAACTCGAAGATCCAAACCTAGTGTTTCCAGGTGTAAACTGATATTGATTTTAATTAAGAACATTAATTTGAAATGTTAACCGGCATTTCTGGTTACATTACTGCAGTATAAAATGTTTATACACTCGGATAAATTTAGAGAAAGGCCAAAAAACCACATTGTTAATTTTATAATAGCAATTTTTTAGACACACATTCGTTAATACTGATTAATATTTTATATCTCATCAAGGTGCAGCGTGTTTGCTCATTTTGTGAGATTGACGTGTTAAAGGTTCTTATAACAAATTTAATTATTACTTTCTGTTACTGTCGATTCGCAATTTTAAGTCAAGATGCGCGATCATGCTGAAGTTAAGGTTTCTAGAGCTGTCATTCTCATCGAAAGTGGATACAATTATCAAAAGATGGCCGAAATGCTGAATATTTCAAAATCAGTGATCTTCCGTGTTGTGCGACGGCCTCGGCAGACCGGGCAATGCAAAAGGCGTCGTGGACAAGGTCAAAAAAGAGCAACAGCAAATAGAGACGACAGATTTATTGTTAGCTACGCACTCAGAAATAGGACTGTCACTACTTCAGAGATCCGAAGCAGCCTTCAACAAGTACGTCAGGTGAATATAAGCGTAAAACGAAGGATCAGGATGGTTTCGCGTATACCTACCAACGGTTGTTAACAAGGCAACATAGAGTATTTCGTAAGGCTTTTGCTCGAAATCACCGATGTTGATCTATCAGGAATTGAAGTCAGATGCTCGTCACTGATGAGTTCAGATTTGGTCTCCGGTCAGATGATGGAAGAGTAAGAGTGTGGCGGCGATCAGGTGAAAGATATGCCCAATGTACCATTGTCGAAAGAGTTCCTTATGATGGAGGTTCGCTGATGGTATGGGGTGGGTGGTATTTGTTTGGGAACGCGCACAGAGCTTCACATTGTGGAAGCTGGATCCTTAGCAGCTGCAAGATGTGCGACAGACATTTTAGAAGACCTTGTTGTGCCTTTGGCGCCGTATTTTGATGACAACATTCTTTTGATGCACGATAATGCGAGATCGCACGTTGCAGCCATCGTTACTCAGTGTTTGCAAGAAGTCCATTTAAATAACCCAGAATGGGCAGGGAGGTCCCCGAATTTAAAGCCAATGGAGCATGTTTGGGACAGCCTTGGGACACAATTAAAGCATAGAAATCCTGCACCTCAGAACGTACAAGAACTTAGAAATGCGCTATGGGAGGAATGAGACAAATTCCTCAAGAGTGTATTGATAAGTTGATTAGAGGAATGCCTAAGAGACTGCAAGCAGTGTTATGGGCAAGAGGAGAGAATACATGATATTGACATTTTTTTCCGTGTACCAAACATTAAATATTCATTGTTGATTGTGTTAGTTTTATTGTTAGTATTAATTTTGTTTTTACAAATTTCTTTAAATTTACGAAAAAAGTAAAATTGCACGTAAATATTTCTTGTGAATCAGCAGAAAACCATGTAAAACATTTTTATGCGAATTAAAATATCAATAAAATAAAAAATCTTTGTTATTTTATTTTTTGGCGTTCCTCTATTTTTTTTCTGAGTGCATTTGAATTACATTTAAGCTCAAAATTTTAACGTTTCATTTTCGAGTTTCTTTTATCGTCTTAATTTATTAAAAGAACAAGCTGATTTCACAAGAAAAAAAATGAATTAATAAAGATTTTTTCATTTATCAAATATAAAAGAAAATGTATTCTTAATAACTCCTTAAAACTTATTATAACAAGTTTTTAATCGCCAAACTGAAAGATGAATTTATTGCGGTGACAGTTACAGCTAACCTAACATTTACAACTCACACAGAACTATCTTACTCGACGAAAAATTAAACGAACAAAACAAAGTATTTTTATCGGCGTATGCAAGTTTTAATTTCCGTTCTATTATAGTACGTTTGATAGCGATCTCAACGTCGAATCAACGACGTTATTAGGAATAAAAATCCCGCGTATAACAGTCGAAGTATGATCGCAGGCGGCATCCATTCGTCTCCGCGATCATCAAAATCAATCTACTAAAACGAAATAGCCGATCTGTAGTGAATAAATACCGGAGGGCGCAGTCATAAAAATGTTGATTCCCCCGGGTCGCATTCAAGGAGCATGTGTATATTGCCTGAGATTACGACCTCTATCGGATTTATATGGAAATTGTGATATTCCCCGTGTTATAAGCGCCAAACAAACACATTGTTGCCGAAGATTAAGATTGTGAAGTATAGTAAATTCGTTGTTATGCGCGGGATTATATTAGTTATAAAACAATTTCTTTTATTAATATTTTTATATATGTAGACGTTACGAAATTATGGGAAATAAAAGATTGAAGCAATATAGAATAAAACAATAAAATGGTTCACTGGTATAATGTTTTATGCGAGGGAAATTATTTAAAAAATTAATTGTGCGGTCTGAAGGTCTGGGAATGTTCCCAGACACTCTTTCGGCAATTTAAATTTAACTAGATATCAATTAATGATATTCTAGGAGTATTAAAACTTGAAAAGACAAACCTAACCCGCAATTGTGACGTTCCTCTATGTTTAGGTGTTACGTACTGGAACCCTACGTATTCTCAAACCACAAAACTTGAGTTTTACTTCCTATTTATGGTACAATTTAAACGCTGAACCCTTAGAAAATGGGAACACAGACAAACAAGTGGATACCTGGATGAATATCTTTACTAAAAGTGAGAAATGATTAGCGTCCCTCCACTTCTTTATTTTAATAGCGATAGCTATTGTTTAATCACGGCTAATATGGATAACTATACTTTTAGAAATATAATTTGATAATAAATTTCAAACGAATATTCTTAATTTTAAATATAGCACAATGCATGTCATGCAGGGGCGCAACTGGAAGACTAGATCTATGTTACTCTATGACATTTAACATCGCCAACAACTGTACAATATTCAAATTTACTGTCAACCAAAACGATCACTTGACGAACGATATTTAATTTTCGAAGTTATGCGAAAGATACAGCTGGATTTATGCTGTCAATTGTTGTAGGAAAATATTCCATTAAAATTGAAAACTTAGGATGTGTAGAAAATGAACAGAAGACAAGTTAGTTATCCGTTCCACCATGATCGTCGTTGACTGGACTTAAAATAATCTCCTGGAGTTATTTTGAGTATGAAAATAACGGATTACTCGAACAGCCACGCAAATATTATTACAACTATAATTTGACCGGTCACCTGTATATCAAAATACTACTACTAAACAATATGTACAAGAAAAATATACAACATTTAACAAAATTAAATATATTGAAAATAAAAACAAATATTGACATATATTTAGAACAGACATGTAAGCAGGTGTGAAATATATTTAAACAAATAACTATACAAGTCGTAGTGACTGTAGTTGCAAAACAAAAATGAATAGACGAGTACGTATATTCAAAATACGAAAATAATGACCTGTAAATAAGCAAAACAAAGGGATGATGTAATGTCTTTTCCAGAAATACGCGGGAATAATGGTTATGCAAAATTGAACGTTATACAATATTGAACCTTATATACTATGTACCTTAGGATCCGTTCTGTAGCGATATGACCAAATAAATTAACAAAAGTCAATAAACTACTGCAAAAACAGATAAACAAAATTTAGAGGCGCTACAGAGTGGATTATATTACAGTCTAAAAATTCCTTATAGTATACAGCTTTCAAATATAACCACGAACTGGTTCTCGAAGCTTCTCGAGCGTCGTTCACGAGCCGTTCAGGGGAACTTTGGATTGCTCATACGGTTTCTTTGGGCTTGATAAGAGCCCCGAAAGGAAACAAAAGATTAGAAAATGGAATTCGAACGAGAAAACTTACGTGAAGGCGGTATGATGTCAGCATTTAGCTCGGTACTATAAATTCCCCATCGGGTGAATGTTACGACAGGAAACGATACGATATTTGATTAGATAGGTAGTCTAAGATCCCAGAAACGGTATTCCTACGAAGTGGCAACTAAATAAATGCTACAGCGTACCTCCGAGTTCTACATATGTCCTTCTAATCACGCAGTTCAACCAAGACTTCCCCGAGAACTAACGTTAATATCACCTGATTGCAACAGGTGGAAGTGGGGATATGAAAATGATTGTTTCGATACTTTACTTAGGGACGTTTTAAAACTAAGAATGCTTAATAAATGTAAATAAATCTAAATTTAGCTTATAACCACAGCAAAATGTAATTCTATAATAGGGTTTTGAAATAATAAACATAAACATTCGTTCCAACAGGTGGCATCGTCTATCGGGGTAAACATTAGATAGAACGATACTTAAAGGATTAACTAGGCGCAGGAATTTTGCGCCGTAACAACTCAATAATAAAAAGCTTTTTCTTCTTGTGACAGCTATGAAGGAATAGAGTGTACATGTGTATGTTGATTATCTAATGCTCGAATACCAGCGCATCCACCAAAATGTATACCTTACCTTTTAGCGGAAAAACAAATATGTGTTCATCGATTTCAATTAAAGATATCTGAGAGTGCAGCATGATGATAAATATCTAACAGAATAAAAGCAGTTTCAACATTTGTTCACACACTAGGTATCAAGCTTTTTGCGAACAATTAATGCTAATTTTAGACTTCCACGTGTGCTTTTTATTATAGAATAAATAGTCAAACCATGCGTAAATTATTTTCAGAAGAAACCCAACTTAAAGTCAACGTAGTTTCTACATAGTGTTATGTTCCACTTAAATATTCAACTCCTTCGCATTGAAGGTTGCTAACTTCTTCCAGCTACATGAGATATATCGCGTTACCGCGAACCCTTTCCTCTAATAATTAATGAATGTACTCATCAAGACGTTTAGGGTTTAACGTTTAAAAGAGCGTCGCAGCTTCTACCGCCCAGCTTGCATTTACGTTTCGCATGCGGTTCCTTTTATGAATTCGCAAGCGGGTAGGCCGTATTAACCATAGACGAGGGACAGGGTCGTGTTTTGAAAGGATGTGTCGGAAGAGGTTTTTCATAACTACGGCCCCTTTCTAAGGAACCTATTACGATTGCAACCTCGAAATACCTAAGAAAAGCACCCCGTAGGACCCCTTTTATGTGCGGGATGTAGTTGTAATAGGGAAAATGGCCTTGCAATTCATAAACTTAGACGAGAGTGGATTCGAATGCCAGCGTAGCTGAAATATAACTTTGCAAGGGAATTCCTAGATTATGCTCAACGTTTACATACTTAAAGATTAACGAAAGATTTAGAATTCACCTACGTAATGCAATCATTTAAATCGTTTGAATTAGCAACCACACTTAACAAAACATTCATTTCATACTATTTTTTTTGTTAATTTTTACTGTAACAGGAAGGAGATTCGCAAATGACTAATTGTTAAAATTTCTAGACCAGGTTTTATTGCTATATTTTACGATATTAACTGGCAGTCTAAAAACAGCATTCATTTTTATTGAGGACAGTGTTGAAATCAAAGATCATATCCAGAAAAGCTTAGAATATACGAAACAATAGTTAGGCCAGCAGCACTATATGGGTGCGAGGTGTGGATCCTTAATAAACAAATAGAAACAAAAGTGGAAATATGGGAAAGGAGAATTTTGAAGAAGATATTGGGAAGAGTGAAAGTCGCTGGAGCAGGGTGGAGAAGACGAACAAATCAAGAAGTAATGAACGTGTATGGAAAGCCAAAGATATCGGAAGTGATCAAAGCCCAGAGATTAAGATACTTAGGACATGTGTTAAGAATGCCAGAGAAGAGGAATGCAAGTCGAGTTCTAAGAGCTGGAGAAGGTGGAAGAAAAAGAGTGGGAAGACCAAGAAGAAAATGAATGACAGCAGTGAGGGAGAACCTGGCACACTTGACTGTTGGAGACTGGAAAGGGTTAGCACGTGGTAGGAAAAAGTGGAAGAAGGTAGTGCAGAAATGAGAAGCCATGGGCCTATAAGACCTGTAGAGCTGTAGATATAAAATGTTTTTTAGTGTGACGACGGCCCAACGGAATGTATAAGCTTTTTAAAGTTTGTCATAACCTCAGGAGCCTTGAGTGTGTAAATTGTCGCCATTAAAAGGTATTTGCTTAACAACATATTTCTGTGGTTTAAAGTATGCTGTGACTTCGACAAATGTTTTGTTGGTGTTATTACTCCACTGAAATGGCAAGTACGATAGATGCTTTCTTCCTTTTATAGATTTCCTTCAAGTTTCTTCGAGATTACTCACATTTCCCAGGAACCCATAAAGTGAATCTGGTTAGGTTACAACTTTAAACAGATTGTAGTATGTCCAAGTTATTATAATATATAGCTGCAAAAATGCGTCGAAAGAAAAATTGTTAAAAGGTTTAACGCACCTTTATATAGGTATCTATAAAAACAATAATTATCCATGTCTATGTAATTTTATAGTTGTATACGTACAAAATTATTTCAATTAAGATGACATAACTATAAAATAACTTGTGGGTTGTGTGTACAGATACTTAATGATTAAAGTGATACTTGTACTACTTTTGTTTGCAAAGAATATTATTAAACTTACTACCGTAGGAATCCTGAGAATCCCGAACGAGTAACAGAGATGTATGGTTAGGTGCTAGAAGGGTGCTAGGTATTATGACAAAAAGGGTAGGAGAAAGAACAGCAGATACCTCAACGGACTTATGCATGCAAGCATGTCTTATCACTTGCCTTTGCTGAAATATCTGTTATATCAAAAAAGGAGGAAATGTACTAACAATTAGTTGCAAAATATGAAAACGGAAAAATCAAAGCATTGTTAAATGTGTGGTGAATTGAATCGCAATTTATTTAAGCTGCGAACATTGGTGTTACTAGTCTTGAAAACGCTATCGGCGAGATTTTTGTAATTTTCACTAATTCCTAATACAAACAGGAATTCTGATATTCACCAATCTGTGGCAACTATTTTATTTATTTATTTTTTTTATATACAGGAATTTCAACGTTGATTATCCAATGGTAAAAATATATAAATCCATTATCCTACTTACCTATTATTTTCTTCATTTACATCTCACCGCTTACGAACCACCATCTTACATAACCTAAACTAGGACTACGATTGCGATTGCCTGCGTTCACGCGAAGGAAATTGCCGACAACGCGCGAAACGCACGATTCTAACATATATTTGTTTGACTCGACAAAATTATGTCAAATAAAAACGTTTGTACAATCAAACAAATTTAATCTGTTGCTCTTAAAAAATGCGCTTTCACTCAAATAAATTCAGGAACTTTTTTTTTCTCTATGCGAGATCAATGGTTTAGTTTGTCATAACCAAAACCTAGATTTATCTGCTGTCTAATTTCGCGCTACCCTATGTGAACGCTACTTGAGAATAAACATTTTTAAAATCATATTTGGGATATAATCTAATTAGTATTGCAGTAATGGTAGATGAAAAAGGCAAGCATAATTTCGTTGCACGAAGCGATTAGAATAGGGACGGCAAGGCAGTGAAAACCTCACACCCAGCTAAACGTCTTGTTATCTCGAAGGATTATGTCGGAAGATTTTCATTATAAAGTATCCGATCCGTGAGGGGGTCTCCGTACCCCATCCGTACTGCCCCTCTTCCAGGAAGTTCGGTCGCGAGTTCGCATCTTAATTAGGCCGTGTGCGGTGGGAGTCTGCTTACGGATTTCTTCATTTTCGTCGCCGCCATCACCGCCGCCACTGCAGTCTTTGTTTATTCCGGACTCATATTTAATTATGTATAGATATCCAACCATCGATATCTGAATAATGGAAGATATCTGTATTCAGCGGAAGACCGGAGCACACTTTGCTTTTGTTTTCGTTCGGGTAGTCGCCGCCGGGAGAATCTTAAGTTGGACCCACTCTGCTACTCCCACCGCGATCACGACGCCACGCCATTTCCTAATACTTCAACTTTCTCACACCAAAATAAAGCTGACGGTAGGAACTATAATACTTCATCGAAGCACAGACTCACTTGTTTGTTGTTGCTCGCGTATTTCAACCGGGAAAATATAAGGTTGCAGGTTGCTCAGAAAGCCATCCACAGTGACTATGAGGGTGGGATGAAAAGTTTGCGGGCTAACAGGAGAAATAAAAAAATTATGATATACATTTTTTTCTACATAATCTCCTTCTAAAGATATACACTTGGGTCACCGGTGCGCAACGCTTGGGTCCCTTCTCTGTAGGCACTCAGATGAATACTTTTTCCCAGTAGGGATTTTTGGGAAAAAACTGCAATCCGATGGGCCATGTCGGGTGAATAAGGTGAGAAAGCACGACCTCTAACTTCAGTTGATGAATTTTAGCCTCGTGGTTGAGAGTGTTGTCTTAAAAGAGGACCTTCTTCCTCGCCAAACCTTGCCCTTTTTCCTCGATTTTTTGTTTTAATTGATTTAGAAGGTTAGCGTAATATTCAGCGTTAATCGTCCCACATGGCCGTGACCTTCCCTGCAGATGAGTCGCTCTTTGGTTTTTTCGATGCTGGTTTGCCACTGTTTTGATTGCTGTTTATTCTCGACCGTATAATGGTCGATCTAGGTCTCGTCTACACTAAGAAATCGCCGCAAAAAGTCTGCTGAGTTGGACTCGTACAGAGCCAAACACTGTTCTGGTAGTCATACGTTGTAGTTTTTGGTCCGGCGTTAGCAAACGCGGCACCAACCTTGCTGATAATTTTCCTGTTCCCAAGATCTGGATACGATGCATCCTTTCTTTCTATATGCCAGTAATCTACCTGTGCCAGTTTCAATCCGCCGTCATTTATAATGTTATTTTGGACTTTTTAACGATTTCTTCGGTTGTGATGGATTTTGGTCTTCCAGAGAGCTTAACATCTTGAGTACTTGAACGGCCACGCTTGTAGTCGGCAATCCATATTTTCACGGTCGTAAATAAACACACACTCCTCGAATGCGAAGTCTGGCTCCACCTTGATCTCTGTAGTATATAAACCTTCGATAACAAATATTTTATCACTGCTAGCACTTCGGTTTTTCCATACTTGAAAAACAACAAAATTTGAAAACTTTATAAAATTGCAGAATATAACAACAACACAACACGGTATTCTGAAACACTGGGATATTGTAAAAAGTTTCAAGGTGGCATTGTCAAAATGGCTCTGGGTGTACGACCTCTAGGGGAAGCTGGATATTTTCCATTCCACCTTATAGATAATAAATACAATGAACAAGAATATAATGAAAATACAGGAAAAAATGCGAACAGGACCATCTTCAGTGGGCCATAGAGGTTTCCTGCTATTAATGATAACCCAAAAACTCCAATAGAAACAAAAATATAGTGTTACAGAGGCAAAATATCAAGCTACAATAATTTATATGCCAGAAAGTTTCTCATCCATTAAATTATTGAAAGCTACTCATCTAAATACACTGAATGGCAACTGCTTACCCTTGGCAACAAGCCAAGGATAAACAAGTTAAATAACCGTGCTGAAATGTAAAACTTTTCTTAAACAACTGCGTATGATGCCTATATTCATAAAACAAAATCCTCCTAAATAAATTGCAAAAATTTAGTTCCGAAAGGTCTATCAAAAGATATAGGACATGTCAACAACAGTAAATTGACATCTATATGTATTACAATGAAAAAAAAATACATTTGGCAGGGTTGAGCCGTCCTGAGTTCCTTTTCTCCCGTGGTTTATATTGCCTCGGGACCCTCTCCCTGTCCCTGGCGTTTTATTAGGTGATGTTATCTCCATTCAACGATAATCACGGGAGAACGGCAATATTATTCGTCTTCGCTCAATTTTCTTCACGTCCTTAAAGTTCGTCTTTAATATAACATACGAGATACATTTACAGAATAAATGCTACTGTGCTCTTCATTTGACGTGAACCGCTTTCTGCCAACCCATTTTTTCAAGTTTGAAAAAAGCAAGAAGTCACAGTGGGCCAAATCTGGCGAGTATGGTGGACGAGTCACCAATTCGTACCGTAACTAAACTAGTTTTGTGGTCGAAATTGCAAACGAGTGGACAGGTGCGTTATCATGATGGTAAAAAATTTTTTTCTTCGCTTGGCGGGGTCTTTTTCTCTTTAGTTCAACGTCGAATCGGTCAAATAAATGAGCATAGTACTCTTCCGTGATTGTCCTTCCCTTCTCCAAATAACCAATTAAGATTATATATTGCAAATCCCAAAAAATCGTCGCCATCACTTTTCCGACTCGTGGAATCGTCCTCGCCTTCTTTGGTGCATGTTCGCCGGGAAAAACCCATTTTGGCGACTGACCTTTGGTTTCTGGCGTGTAGTAATGTATCCATGTTTCATCTACAGTTAAATAATGTCGTAGAATCTCATTCGTGTTGCGCTTAAACGTGTCCAAATATTGCTTTGAAGTTATCACGCGATTCCGTTTTTGATCAATCGTCAACAAACGCGGCACCCATCTGGCCGATAACATTCTCACGCTTAATTTTTCGTGAAGGATGTTTTGCACACGTTTAATTGATATGTTTACCACATCTCTTTGATCTTGAGCCGACGATCTGCTAACACGATATCACGAACTTTATTGATATCGTCCGTAGTCAATGTCTGATGGTAGTCATCGAAGGTGCATGGCTCTCATAAAATGAATCCAAATTTCCTTTGATTTCTGCACACGTTTTCCTATCCAAAAAAGGAATCGAGTCACTGACCGGTATTGTTCTTTTTCCATGATTTCACTTGCTCAATGTTAACAGTTCTCGGAACAACACTACTCGATGAACCTGTCCGAAATTTTGACAGACTTCTACTAAAGAATAAGTACTCACAGTCGGTAATGCAGATTTTGACACAGAGCGCCATCTGTCTCCAAACACGAGCACTTTTTGAGAAACATCTAACAACATGATGGACAGGATGGTCAGCAAAACTTCAATCACAACTACTTTGATTACGTCTTGATGCACTTTTTGCAGTAATTATAGACATAATAAATGCAAAATTAATCCCCAATTCTTATCCAGAACTTCTAAAGGTTTTCGTTTATTTTCTAATGCAATCAATAATGTAGCAGAAACTTCATCAAAAAAATAATGTAATGGGTGCAATTGGCTCATCTTAAATTTAAAAGATTTGACAAATCTACTATCGCTTTACATTTCCATCCATGGACATATTTTGCCGAATGTGGTTGACTGAATATGACAAATCTTGTGAAAAAGACAACGTTTTCAAGATTTTACTCTTTTAAGTCACCGTCATATTTGTAATACTACAAAATTACGTTTAAATCAGATATTTATACTATAACTATCATATTCCATACTAATTCCTAATATTGCCAGAATGCTCTTAACATTTCACATCAAATTCCTGTCGGTACCCATCTATATAGGGAAATATATTTTTTCCTGTAATGGAAGGGATGATAGTACTGAATATCGCTTCGAATAATAAAAACATCGCCGATGCCCGAGGCTCTTTGGTCTATCGGAAAGAGGGTCTGAAGCGCCGCTAACGCAGGTAGAGAGAAGTATCCGACCGCAGGAAATGTCAGCACCAGATCTGCTCCAGATCAGTCCACCTGTCAAGGAATGCCTCGGGCCACTCGAAACCCGCTGTGGAATTTTAGTTATTTAATCCGTTAATTAACACGTGGATTTTGAAGAATACCTGTCGGTCTTTCGGTCCGCGAAATTTCCCTCGTTGATATTCCGTCTATTTCAAGCATCAAGACGTCATGCATTTATAAGTAATTATAAATTTTGAATTAGCAGTGTATTTTCTGATAGCTGGATGACGTTAGAAAGTTCGAAGATAGATTTGTTCTGGCTGTGATGTAAATGCCAAAGGAGAAGATAAACTAAATTATTTTACAATCTAGTAAAAGTTTTATGCACTACCTCGACAAGCTATACCGGGTGTCCCAGAGTAAGACGTCGTCGAAAATGGTTTGCAGAATCCTAAAAGATACACTTTCTGAATCTACCGATACTAAACCACCCTCTTAAAAATCTACCGTATCCTAACATAACGACACATTCATTTGGAGAAATATTAGAAGGCATTTTAAAAATGTTACAACACTACTTCACTATGTATTTAACTACACGCAAACTATTTTCGCAAATCGAAATAAATATCTGAACCTTTTTTATTCGAACAACCTATGTCCTATACGATTACACATGAAAAAATGCCTAGTAACAATAACCAAAAATTAATGCTAATATAGGTCATGGTATTGGTGGAATCATTCCCTACAAATTCAATGTAGCGGAAAAAATAGCAACACACGGACATATTTCCCTACCCGGCGCACTGTGGCCAATAAAGGGAACTTTTTGGAAAAAACCTCGTAACTTCTAAACTGTATGAGGCAGATTAATATTTTTTTATTATGCTTGGTAATAACTAGTCTGGGCAAACAGCGGTAACAGTCAGTGTAGTAGATATGTGGTGCGGAGTCGGCGATTAATTATTTCACGCGTTCACAGCGTCAGTACTAAATCGATGCTGTATGCGAGTAGGTCTGTGTATATGTAGGCTGTGGTAACTTATTTTGTAATTGTACGCTTATGTTTGCTTTAAAAATGTCGCAGTTAGGTACGTCGCGAAAACGACCAATGGCAGACACAGTTAAAAACCTTATAATGGACATGCCGGGCTTAATTTTTGATGGCGCTAAAATTCAATGGCTAGTTTGTAAAATCCCTTTAATGTGTTGGTTCAATCAAATCGAAAGCAAACAGCATTCTTCTGCAAGAAGTGGCATACGAGACCAAGCAAAATTTACATTTGTTTTATGTGTTACTCTTATTTTATGTAATCTATCGTTTCATTTACTAGACAAAGAAGCATTTGTCTCCTTCTGGAATAACTATAAATTACTTAGTCGGACATCGATACGAAATGTAGTGCCATTTGCTCGTGAACATATAGAAAAAAGAATGAAAACGGAATTGAAAGATAAAAAACTGTGGTTGTGTGTGGACGAAACAACAGATCGTCAAAAACATTCGATGGTTAATGTAATGGTACGTACAATGGACCGTCATCCTCCTTCTTACTTGCTTCCAAAATAGTTATAAATTGTACTGCCGATGAGATTTTAAAGGTGGTGTTGAACTCATTAAACAAATTTGAAGTTTCAACTAAGCAACTTTTAATGTTCATGAGTGATGGTGCCGCAAACATGCGTTCTTTGGGCCGACCTCTTAAAGAACACAGTGGTAACTTCTTACATGTAACGTGTAAAATCCATACTCTAAATCTTGCGGCACAAACGATTCCTTCATGTTTTCCACTAGTAAATGCATTGATTGCTAGTACAAAGGCAGTGTTTCTAAAGTCCCCGAAACGTACCCGACTATTTCACTAACTGTGTACTGATTTACCTGAACCACCACAGCCGATTGTTACACGTTGGGGAACATGGTTGCACGCTGCGTTTTACTACAACAAGTATTTTGATCAAGTAAAGAAGGTAGTTTTAAAATCCAATCCCACAGAAGCTGCAGCAATCAAGAAAAGCCAGGAAATATTTCAAGAGAGTCAGGTTAAAAGAGATGTACAAATTATTCACAACAATTACTTCGGACTTACGGGGGGAATAGAAAAATTACAAAATGTTTCGATGTCGCTAGTGGATTCTGTTCAAATTGTGAATGATGTTCACGCACAGTTATGCGCTGTAGAAGGCGAAACAAATTGGTGTGTAATACGAACATTTGAACGTGTTTTAGAGAAAAACTCCGATTTTCTTATATCCGACCCAGAAAACTATTTGGTACTTTTTAAGAACAGTTACTTCTACAGAAAACGAATTTAGCAAATAACATACAGTCTGCACAAAAGTGTTTGTACACCTACCTAGTGTTAAAAAACATCAAATCTAAACATTCCATTATGATGTAGTATTTTTTTCTTTTTACTAAAGTTAGAAAACACCAATTACAACATGAAAGCAATTATTATTTAAAAGTATGACAATATAATAACTATTACAAAATGAAATGTCATGAAAGTCTTCGAAGTCTTCGTACACTGCGTTTAATGCAGTGACTCCCCGTTGTTGGGAAATAAATATGTTCCTTTTTTAACCTAAACATGTATTTACTACACTCTATTTTATTTAAAAAAGTGAATTTTTTATTGTAGATTTTCGAAAATTGTTTTTCTTAACAAACATCACATCGTACACTAGCCACCTACAATAGTAGAGAACGAAATCATGTTATTCATTTTTCATTCAGTTTATTCTTAAAGCGCAAATTAAACACATCACTTCAATTGCTTCTTTCCCAAAAGCCAAACGCTGATTCGACTCTTGATGGTTTTTAATTGGTTTTAATATTTTTCCACTAACTAGCAGGTTCGGCTCTGACGCGATAAGTCTACGAAGTTCGAAAATCTTGACGACGCGACGTTGCGCTCCTCGCGAGGAGCGGGTCGACCGCTCGCTCCTTATTTTTTGCTCGTTTTTCTCTAAAGGACGACTGATGGCGTAATTCCGCCTTTCTGTCCGTAATAAGTCATTTTAATTTGCAAGACGCCCGTTCGGAAAAGGTGGCACAAAGAGAAAACGTCTGTTTGGCGCTGATAAATACACAATACCCGCGGAGGACCCCGCTTGAAACGTTTAATTATTTTCGAGTAATGGAAGTCGTCGTTGTCGAATGTCTGTGCTATAGGAGTCGCGGAATCACGGGTCCAGACTTGTCCTCATTCATTCCATCCAATTACTTCTCGATGATGGAAAGAGAAAGTTTGGTAGGTAGGAGGAGGTAAAGGAGCTTTATAATTTTCTCTAATCGGTTTTTCTTGTTTATTCATATCTTTGAAGTTTTTCTGCGAAAAACAGAAGAATCTAATGGTTGGTTATTGATTAGGTATCTGATGCTGCTTTTTTCAAAAATTAGTCTATGTAACAACAATGTAATTTTTTCGCATAAATATCAATAGCAGATAACTGCTGAGCTCCGCCCATGTTTGTCTTTTAAACCTAGCAGCCTTGTGAGTAATCTCTCTACGTAGGTTTCGGCTTTTGGGTATTCCAAGCCAATTTCTGAAAGCCGTATTCCTCCCAGTGTTGTGCAATCGCACAGCTCATGGACGGCTTTTCTTCCGCCTGGCAGAATCTATATGCTGTTTCCTCTGTCAGGCCAAAGTTGCTCATGTGTTTCTTGAGCATACAGTATCCTGTTAGCAAGTCTACTATTGGTCTAACTGACTGTCTGTCCTTGCTTAGTAGGTCCGCTGTAAATTTAGTAGTTGCTTTAATTATCGTATATGCTATGCCTGCATAATGCCTTGGGTCTTTGTCAGCAGTTGACGACCCCACTCGGACTAATTCGTCTGTCTTGACATTCCCTCGGTGACCTCCGTGTCCTGGTACTCAGACCAGAGTCACCTTGGCTATCGGACCTATGGAACGCATTAATGCAGTCCCACACCAGTTTCGGCTCCACCTGTGTGCTTTTATCACTGCCTGACTGTCTGAATAGATAGCAATAGATCAATAATTAACTTCTTGGTTGTCTAATTCTTCAATACACCCCAACACTGCTTCTATTTCGGCTTGAAACACTGTAGTGCTTTGAATTAGGCTTAGTGATTTGGATATTTTGGGTCTGTGTACCAAGTAGATTCAATTTTAATAAGTGAGCCTTTTTTCCATTCTTCTTTATCTGGTATTACCGTTTTATAGTTCTTATCGAAGCTGTATTTGGGACTCAGAGCGTCACTGGGCCCGCTTGTTATAGGCTCCGCCTTAAGCTCCATTAACAGTTTCTAGTGATCTGCACCATGCGATCTAATTCATCATACCTTTAGACTATATCAAAATAAATACTGCTAAAAACAAAATGAAAATACGAAGATGAGTTTATTCCTTACAAACTTTGTTAATACGAGGTGTTACCCAAAATATCCAATAATTTGACTATACCGCCCAAATCAAAAGCACTACGAGGTCCCGCCTCTTAGTGTACCTTTCAGCTGCTGCTTTGTTAAGTTTCGTCATCGTAGGGGCATTTCTTATTATTTGTTATAGTTATTGCTGTTTGTGTCCTTGTGCTTCTGCGAATTTCCAAATGGTTGACGTTATGGAGCAAAGAATTTGCTCCAAATTCTGCTTCAAGCTCTGCAGCTGAAACCCACCGTATGAAGCAGTCTTTTGGTGATAATGTCTTGAGCTAAGGAAGAACATTTAAGTGGATCAAGTATTTCAAGGAAGGCTGAGAATCTGTGGAGAATGACAAACATTCGGGTCGACCGTCAATAAACACAATATCGGAAATGGTCACGAAAGGGAGTGAAATGATTCGCGAAGATAGAAGGCAGATAATCCACGATGTTTGTGAAAGACTTGGACTGTTGTACGGAACACACCAATAAATTCCGACTGATGAGCTGATCATGTGACGAATTACAGCAAAGTTTGCCCCGCCTTCTCAAGAGCGACCAACGAGACCCCCGGATTCAGGTGTGCACTGAGCTGCAAGATACAGTTCCAGATGATCCAAACTGCCTGTCCACAGTCATTACAAGTGATGAATCGCGTACCTATAATTATGACCTTGAAACGAAGCAGCAATCCTCATAGTAGAAAAGGCCAATCCCCTCTAAGTTCGCAGCAACGAGTCGATGCTCATGATTTTTTATATATCTTAGGAATTGTACATAAGGAGTTTATTTCACTTCGTCAGATTGTCAACGGGAAGTTCTTCTGCGAGGTTTTGAAGAAACTAACAAAAAATGTTGCTCAACCAATACAACGCGCCTGCACACACCTTGACCTCCCTACTCTCCTGGCCTAGTTCCGTGCGACTTCCACCTCTTCCCTAAAATGAAAATCAACTTGAAAGGACGATGTTTTGATTCCATTGAAGATGTCCAAGTGAAATTGCAACTGGGTTTGAACACCCTACAGGATTTCGACTTCCAGGAGTGCCTCAAAAAATGGGAAAATCGTTAGAGTCGTTGCATACGTGCCGAAAGTGGCTAATTTGAAGGCGACAGCGGAAATTAAGGTGTAAGTTTTCTGCTTTTAACAAGAAAATTCTTGGCAATTTTGGGTAGCCTTTCGTATACTGCAGAACAAGTTTCGGCTTACGATCTTAACGTAAATTCGAACGAGTTGAACTTAAGAAAATGAATCTGCAACAATAAGATTAGTACATTGTTGTTATGAATGTGGCAGAAACTACACTATTGGTTTACGCATTTCGTACGAGAATGGGTTTAAGAGCAGGCCCCTGTAAAATGAAGACGTGCCGTAAATTGATTAGCAAATTTGAAAGGACAGCGTCTGCAATTGACTTCCATGATATCCAAGTTGCAGAAGTTCTTCAGGAAAATCAAAACATAGCCAATACTAATCCGCTAGAAATCAGGATTATCAAAACCTCTGCAAATCCCATATGCCACTATTTGGAAAATTTTACTCAAAATCCTAAAAATGTGTCCTTATAAACTGTAACGGCTGCTTGATTTAGAGGAGGCAGATTTGACATTTAGGGATGGATTTTTCTTTGCGAATAGAGACTCAGATTGAAGTCGAACTCGAATGGCTACCCCGTATTTTATAGACAGATGAGGGCCTTTTTTCTCTTAATGATAGAATCGATACTCAAAACTGTCGAATATGGTCAAGAGAGAGTTACTGTTCGGTGCGGTTTCACAGCTAATTTCATCGTTGGTCCGTATTATTTCCACGAAATACAGAATGACGAGATCGTAACTGTAATTGTTACTGATGAACAATACCTGCAAATGTTAAAAGATTATGCAATTCCACAGTTACAAAACGAGGACGCAATGAAAACATCATTTGTGTGCAGGATGGAACACCTTCGCACATTTATCGACCAGTTAAAGACCTATTAATTGCTGTTTTTCAAGACCGTCTTGTAAGCAGCCGTGAAAATTCATGGCCACCAAGATCGTCTGATCTGAACCCAGCGAAGTTTTAGCTATGGAGCTATTTAAAAAAATGAGTGTTTAGAACACGACCAAAAAGCTGGAGGAATTAAAGACAGTATTAGGAAGCAACTTGTTGCAATTCAATCCGAAATGTTGTAGGATGTGGTGTGTAACTTGGAGGAAAGGTTGGTGCGTTTATACCTCCAAAATTGAGACCACATTGAAGAACTGCGGTAAACAGTGTTGGACATAATAAATTCTATTATTCAAAAAATTCAGCTTCTATTAATTTTTGCTATTAGCTTAATTTGTTGAAGTTATATAATAGGTTCAAATATACCCCTTACTTTATGATAACCTTGTATATTTGTTTAAATTTCCTCAGACAAGTTGTAAAACACCTTGTATACATTCAACTCTAAATACAACATCTGTTCTCAAGTTCTCTTCATTTGAAGTATTTCATCTCAAATGTGGTAAGAGCTGTGGTGGCATTTCGAGGACGATTGTTGTCGATATCGAAGACAAAATTTGAGGAGCTCGTCCAAGTAGTTGACGAAGGTGACGTAGTTCAACGAGAAGCATCATCAGAAAGGGGTAAATAGTAAGTGTAGAGGCGAGAGGGGCCGGCATCACCAACACAACGCCGTCAAAACCTCATCCGTCATCCCTCTTCATCGCAGCCGCCGTGGCTTTGGTGACAAATAACGGCTTTGTGTCGGGCCGACAATGGCTGCTTGACTTCCGGGTACTCGGCGAACGGCACTGATTAAATGCAAATCGGCGACATATGTGCGGACCGGACCGGAACGTTTATATGACGACTTAACGCCTCGTCACGGAAAGGAAGGACGAATCGCAGAAGGAAAACATTTTCGGCGAGTAGAACTTGATAAACTGACACAAACACCAACGCAGACCAAACACATTGCACGAATGGAGCTCCGAATTTTATTTATAATTGTAACGTATGATGATACTCATCAAGAAATAATGAAGAGTAACAACATGCTTGGAACAAAATGGTGGTGTTTTCGAGCATTTATTATAATAATGAATAAAAATGATTTTTGAAAGTTCTATTTTTCGAATAATTGTACTGTAGTATGAATAATTGAGAGTGAATCATGTTGGCTAATTAGTACTGAAGGCTACTACTGCGTTTACTACTATTGACAGTACATTTGACAGCTGCCTTCAAATATTTAACCATGGCAAACTGAAATTGACATTAAACAATGCGAAATTTAAGATTAAGGAGGTTTTTACAAAATATCTCTAAACTATTAACTTTAGCAACAGCACTTGCTACACATTCTCGCTTTCCTTTTTGACGCAGGATCTAATACCGCTTAGAAAATTAGGAGTTGCTATTTAAAAAAACCGAAATTTCTCAGTTTAAATATCCTTGATATTGTCCCCTCCCTACCGTGTATAATTTAACAAATTTATCTGATACTATAGAAACATCGTTTCATGAACATTACCAGAAAGCAGAATAATTTTTTTGGCGTATTACAATTTGTAAGTTATTTTAAAACCTGTGATGCGCCACATCTGTCAAACTTTTTCGAAAAGTTGCAATATATCTTTAAGACTGAATTCTGGAGATATGATATGTTGCATAAAATAATGTTAAAATTTAACACAGAATCTAAATTTTACATAAAAATGGTAGTGTTCCATTTAAAATAGGTAAGTTGATTACTCCCAGTATAAAAGAGAGATACCGGCAGTTGAAAATATTTTGGCTGAGCTGTATTATATATTTCTGTATGTAAATTTTCAAATTACTATTTTATTCTCTTCCCCATATACTTTTAACCGACGCTCGTTGTGACATACCCTATATATCTAAAATATATAATCATGTTACAGTAAGTATTTTTAAGCTTTGAAAATATTTCCACAGGAGACCACTCTAGAAGCGCCAACTATGTTCCTTACAGCTTTCTTCTGTAGTATAAAAATTCTTCTTCTTTTGTAAACACAGATGTCCCCGAAAACATTGACCCATATCTAATTTTAGACTCAGAATGCGAGTAATAATAGGGTATTAATATATTTTGTGTTACCAGATGTTTTAATCGATACAGAGCTTAATATGCAGATGCAAGTTGTGTTTGTAACTGATTTACATGCATCTCCCAATTCAATCCATTCTCAAAATGTAAACCTAAGATTTTAATGTGTAGCACCTGCTTCATAGAACCGTTGCTTATTGCGATTAAATAGCTCACTATATTTGTTGACAGCAGGCATAAAATTCAAGTATAACTTATTATACTTTTTAACTTCTCCAAAAAAAGAAAGAAGAGAAACATAAGCTATATCCATAACTTTTTGCTTCTGTTTACTGCAAGAACGAATTCACGAATTCCTGGAACGTAACCGTACTTCTTTTCCAAGTTTTTTCATGTCGACAAAATATATGTACGTACTGCAGAAACATAAATTACTTCGAATAACTCCTCGACATTTCTCTCACTGTCTTAAAGTTTCCCAACTGTTTACTACTACTGATAGTCGTTTCAAAGTTATCCGGATCACCTGTGACCTACTGACTTCCAACGGCGATGCTCTGTACACAGAAACAATGCCAATCGATGCCGGTTTTCTTCACATTTCAAAGTTGTCTACAAACCATGCCTCTGAAGGTTCACCTCGTGGCTTTTAAATTATGGCATGACGTTGTGTTCTAAATTTTTATAAGTGGTTCCTAACCAAAAAAAAACATAAACCCATGTATGACTGTTGTAAAAGTATTATACTTGTATAGGTCCTGTAATTCAGGTATAAAAACTATTGTAACAGTAAGGAAGAAAATGTTAGCACATTAGAGGACTCTTGCTCTTTCAAATAATGTGGGTATTTAGATATTTTAAATTCTAAACTAGAAAGAAATATTTAATCAAAATCACTGTATTGCTGTTGTTCTCTAGATTCACCATAATCGCAAAAGCATTTATAGATTGTACAATTATGAGTTATTTAAGAAGCGATTGTTTACTCTTTTTGTATACACAATGCACCCTAAAGTAATGGAGTTAATTGGCAAGATAGGCAATCTGGAGTTGTTTTAAGCCCGATAGAACTTGAAATTATAAAATATAATATGAAAAATTAAATTCTAATCAAATTTTTGGTGTAATTCGAAAGATTTATTTATGGCATTAGCATTTGAAAATGATTTCGAGCATAAGGCCACCACGGCTGTTCTTGAAGGAGCGTATTCTGGACGTTCAATTTTGGGTCACTTTTTCGAGCGTATGTCACGAATAACACAACATTGACGTAAGCCAGTGACTTCACGTAGCCCCATAGGAAATAATCGAGAGGTGTCAAATCGCAAAGCCTTAGAGGCCAACTGATAGGTTCATTCCTCGAAATTAACATATCGTCAAATTATGATTTCAACAAGTCGATGGTTGCCGTCATCACATGTCACGTAGCGCCATCCTGTTGAGACCATATCTCGTCCCAATCAATGTCCTCCATATTTTCAAACAAAAAATCATTAATCATGGTGTAGTAGCGATCTCCATTAACGGTAATGCAAGCTCCGGCCTCAGTTTTGAAGAAATAAGGGCCAATAAAACTGCACCAAACAGTGCATTTTTCTGGTTGCAATGGAGTTTGCAGGGTCTCTTGTGGATTGATCCCACACCTTGTGCCGCAATTTTGTTTATTTACAAACCCGTTAAGCCAAAAACGACCCTCATCGCTGAACACAATTTTGCGATAAAGTAATGGGTCAGTTTCCAACTGCTTGTAGCCCGATCGGTGAAAGAACGACGCAGATGGCTTTAATTCCTTTACCAGCTGGATCTTATACGGATGTAAGCCAAGATCATTGTGCAAAATTTTCCACGTAGTGGATGGATAGAGTCCCAGTAACATTGACCGACGACGAATGGATAAATTGGGATCTTCTTCCACATTTTCGTTTATAGCAACGATATTCTCTTCAATACGCTTATCCACAGTTAGACGAGTGATTTGCTCAGGATGACGATTATGTAGGCCATAAAAATCACGAAGTCGTTGCGGGAATCGATGATTGATTTTCAAAATAAATTTGAATAATGTGATAGCATTGTTCAAGCGTGAGACTATTCATGAAGATTTGCTAGAATATACTGATCATAAATAAGTGGAGGCAAAATACCTTCTATTACCTCGTCCTAGGTTAGAGAATATTTGGAAACTGCTGAATATAATAACAAACAGTTTGCTCAGACGAAATTAGCAAAACACCTCAACCAGGTTCAGGTTTTAGATCTCATTTTTCTAGCGAGACGTCTGACTTTTTAACAAGAGTGGTGAAAATACCAGGAAGAATTATATACAAGAAGAAGGACATATTACGCAAAAATACACCTTTATGTACATCGCAATTTATGGCGAGATCTATATCAATAAGATTAGGCTTTATAATTCATCTTGTTATATATACAGCGTGTCCATCTAGTGCGCGGGCTGAAGAAAATTCTTTTCCTGAGCAATTTAGAGAAAAAGTTATCAAATTAAAAATATTCGGAAGCAACACAAAATTATACTCAAGTCTACAGGATGTTCAGTTTCCACTGCACATAATACAACAATACTGGTTTTTTAAATGGTACATCCTCTATATTGTTCTGAGTTTAGATACGCCTTCAATTCATGGCAACTTTCATCAATATTTTCTATACCTATCTACCTTAGTTTTTGAGATAATAGACATAATTTGAGATTTTTCCGAATTATCCCTGTTTCTTTAATGGCCGATATCTTAAACGCCTTACACGCTAGAGTGGTGATTCAAATTTTATTCGATTGAGTATTTGTTGGAGTTTTCGCAAAACATCGAAATTTTTTTATATCAATCAGATTCTACAAGAAGGCCATCAATATCGTTGCCTAGTTTGATTCATGTTATTTCAATTCTTTTAAACGGAACACCCTGTATATTTTTACAAAATATAATAGAGAAGCTCTGCTAAAATCTTTTCTGTAAACATGTCCCTATACTTAAAATGCATTCTTCATGAGTAAATTAAATATGAAGCTATAAAAATAAAAAATAAAGAAAAAAAAATTAAAAAAGGGGGGTGGGGTTCCCGGTCGCGCGTTATAATTTTTTCCGAAAATAATTCGCGTCATCTTTTAGACTATGTAATATACTTTATTTGTGAAAAATAAAGAAAAAGGAGTAATAAAAAAAGAGGTACGGGGTACCCGGTCCCCCGTTATTAATTTTTCCCGAAAGTAATCCACGCTATCCTTTAGACTATGTAATATACTTTATTTCTGAAAAATAAAGAAAAAGGAATAATAAAAAAAAGAGGTACGGGGTACCCGGTCCCCCGTTATTAATTTTTCCCGAAAATAATCCACGCTATCCTTGAGACTATGTAATTTACTTCAAATTGTATTCAAAAAAGGAAAATATATCTGTTATAATTTCCGAGATATTTACACAAATAAAAAAAACTAAAATCTTTGGAGGGGACTGTACCCCCAAATCGGCGAGATACGCTAGGTAAGAAAAAAATGGTATTCTTATACCGAGGTACTCTTTCAGTCTGTGCAGTTTCGTCGAACTCGAGAAGTGCGGGTTGCCGGTGCTCCCTTATTAGAAAGGACACCTCCAAAACTCCTATAATGAACGTTTGAGTGAATATTCAGAGATGGTACCAATTGTATTGATTTATTGAACTACGGATGAAAAAAATTTAAACAATATCGCCTGAAAATCGTTATTGCTTTACAAAACGTTTTAATGGAAATTCTGAAATACTCTGAAGTTCTTATTCTTCAATTTTATTAATGATTATTTATGAATAAAATGACTTTGGAGAATACCGCCTTAACGAGCTATATGTTCTGATTCCGAACTAATTTATCAGGTCAGCATCCTACCGATGATACCCCCAGTAACGTTATGATTACGGTAGCACCGACAACTACACGGTGATGACGATTGTATAACTCCTAAGTCCTGCGGACAATTCATCATATAAGTGGGATTTAAGTGGCTCCGTGGAAGATATAAATCTCAAGATGTCCGTAACAGGGTGTAAACAATGGAGGTGAAGAACCCGGACCACCTAGACTACCATAAATATCTTGAATTCGTAATCTGGCACTTTGCTTAGGAGTTCGGCCTTCCGCTTGAGTGCCCGCATTCCTGCCATTATCTTGGCCTCTCTCCGATGCCGCCGTTTCGTTCTCTTGCTCTCCCAATATAATAATAACGGCTTCACCTCCGTCGTCCTTTAACTCGAACACTGATTCAATACGGTGATCAGCGGCATCGAAAGGTATGCACACCCTCTCATATACATCCTGGGGAAACCGGGTTTCGTATGAAGAGAGACCTCGTGGAGAAACGCTTATATATAGGCTCTTTATCGTTTCAACCCCTTCGCCTTGCCCTTAGCTTCCTACGACGATCGTTCCCTAACTACCTACATAGCTAGACCCTTCTGGTTATTACATACAATAAGATTCCTCTATAACCGTAGAAATTTTAAATAAATCTTATTTGGGACATGAAACAAGACTTTGTCATCTTATTGCGTTATGTATGATATTAAAGAAGACATATCTATTCCGGTTGTCTTTCTGTTCTGATTGTAGCTTTAAGATATCATAAATATATATATAAACCATCGTAGATATAAGAAATATTTAACTTCACTTGAAAACTAAAACGAACACGCAGAGAAACGTTTACTTGTATCAAGACTGTCCGCCTCAATTCAAGACTGTTTCAATTATCCAGAATACAATAATTGTTTTAAATCAAAAGAAATATTTTGTAATGAAATAATTGTATTTCTTTGTTTAAGACATTTGTTAACTTGATTCAAGAAAATCTTGCAGAAAATTTGAAGAAAGCGATTCTTAGTATAAGTAAATGGCTGTTATAACTAGAGTTTGTTAAAAAGGTGGTACCGGCAGTGGCGCACCGCATAAAAGTAGGCACGTAATATACAATATTAGTGAAAAATAATATTGCTACCTTTTCCTGTCGTTTTGATGTCCACTGTGGCAATTGGCAGCCGCCCTGATAAGCTGCGTAGAATTGCAACATCAGCAACGCTTCCATTGTCGATTCATTCAGCCGTCGACGATGTTGTGAATACGTTGTCATATACTTCGAAAATGATCGTTCGACATCCAGTGAAGTAAGATTTGCAAATGTCAGATATTCCTTTTCCTCATCTGGGCACTCTTGATTTTCAGTTACAGACCGAACCTTTTGTAAATCGGGATTTTTCGCTAAAATTGCACCAAGTTTTTGAGCAACATCGACTCCTATAGTGTTCGTCAAGTTTTCTAGAGCGGCTTGTAAATTGTTTATGCAATTTAAGGCGTCTCGTGCAGATAAGTGACTGTTTTCTAATTGCTTAATAGCTTGTGCATCTTCAGAATAGTTCATGGAAATTTCATCTATTTGTTGAACGTCCGAATTGGAAAAAAGTTGCTGACTATCTCGAACTGCCGCAGAATCATTTGAATCAAGTTTCGAAATGACATTTTTCACTTGTGAAAAATATTTCTGATGGTAAGATACTGCCTGGAGACATGTTCCCCATCGCGTTATTACAGGGTGAGGTGGTGGTGGTAATTTCGGACACAATTGTTTGAATACACGGATGTGATTTGATGGACACTTTTTTGGTAGATGCTATTAACTTATCCACTATCGGATATTTGTTTCGAATGTTTTCTGCTACGAGGTGACATGCGTGTATGAGGCATGTTATGTGAAGGAGAGTCGGAAAGCATATTTTCAACATCCTACCAACTCTCAGCATTGTTGCGGCTCCGTCAG
Organism: Dynastes maya; assembly: GCA_029619315.2. Classification (NCBI taxonomy): domain Eukaryota; kingdom Metazoa; phylum Arthropoda; class Insecta; order Coleoptera; family Scarabaeidae; genus Dynastes; species Dynastes maya. The sequence goes on along the minus strand of JAROYE020000009.1, from coordinate 11,612,549 downwards.
TAACGAACATTGTGACTTGGGTTCCTGTGATACAAAATTCTCTCAACGAATCTTCTATTATCTTGACAACGGTTTCTGCATTAGTTTTCTGAATCCTTTTACTGGATAACAACAATGAAGCTGGTGAACCATCACATTTTAAAGGACGCGCTACAACATGAATGACGCGGTGTTTCTGAGCATCAGTTGTTTCATCCACACACAGGCAGATTTTCTTATTTCTCAACTCGTCTTTTATTCATTCCTTTACTGTACCTTGCAGACGTGGCTAATTGTATAGTAATTGCATAGATGTTGGCAGCTTCCGTGAGGGAACGTACTTAGCCCAAAAAAGACGAAAGTGTTCATTAGATACTAGATGTTGTGGGATGTTGCACACACTTAACATAAAAATAAAATCATATAAAAATTGCCAGTATGGAATACTGTTTCTTAAATTCAATACATGGCGTTTACTTTTACAATGTTTTCTACATTCAAACCTATCGCGACTTAGCAATCCGCTATTGCATATTGTGCAATAAATATGCGGACTTCTGTATTCTAATCCAGTGAAATGCCTGAGGTATTTATTCACATTCGAAAGGAACGTTACACCCTTTACGTTACACCCTTTGGGCGTCCCATCTCTGCGTACTTATTTTGCGTGCAGCGTGCAACGTACTGTCGCTTTGAACTCTCTCGCGGTACTGTCGAGATCGACTACGAGTTGAAAATTACCCCTACCCACGCCGCTACCGTTACGCTACTGCCAACCGGTACCACCTTTTTAGCAAACTCTAGTTATAACACAAAACAATATTTTCTTAAGGATAGTAGTTTTTTTAATTCAAGAAAACCATTAGGTTAAAAAATAATAATAAATCAATAGTTTCATTTTCTTAAAGTAATGCATTTATTTACTTAGAATTCTTGAAATGCATATTATTTACATACACATTACTAATTGCGCTTAAATTCTTCATTGGTGTTATTTCCTTGTTTCATCGTAAAGTAATCGATGTGTTAGTTCCTGTTCTGACGAACATTTTTGTTTGACGTAGTGTCACGACCGGTTTCGGCGATTATGTCAAGTGACTGATGGTGCGGTGTGTGCTCGTGCTTTTATATGGTGTAGGTGGAGTAGTGGGGAGAATAATGCGTCTTGTGTGTTGTTGATCTGCATGTTTATTAACTTTCCTGTGTGTTTGTGTATGTATAGAGAACATGCAGATATACATACACAAACACACAGGAAAGTTAATGAATACGCAGATCAACAACAGTATTAGTAGACCATCAAAAAGTAAAGGACGCGTACCTCTTTATCGGCTGATATTCACCTTAAGGGGGTGAAACGTGCGTCTGAAAAAACGCATTTTTCATCATAACTCCGGAACCGTGCAAGCTATCAGGATGAATGAAAAACTAAAATGTTCTACTTCCAAGGGGTTTTCAAATGAACCATAGATAAATACCCTCCCCTTCTTAATGGGGCACGGGAAGAAAAATCCGGTTCTTGGATGAAACGACTAATTAATAAATATTTTATTGAATTCTGAATGTAATTCAAAGTAACTGTTATAATGTGTGAGAGAAAACTATTACAAAGGTATTTAGCTGGGCGTAATTCTGAAAAATACCAATATTCAATATTTTATTTAGGAATAAACATTCAGATAAAGCACATCTTGCACGTAAGTACGTTGATTCATGGATGTAAACGATTACGCGCCAGTTGAAGACAGTTAGGATCTGGAAATGCGTTTTAATGTTGTTATACGCTAAAATAGTGCTGTTATAGGAATTTTATATGCATTTTCGATGGGATTGCAAATACAAGTGTAACAAGAGATAGACCAAATAAAGGAAATGGGAAGAAAAAAGAGAAAGAGTTTAGAAGAAATGAAAATAATGACAGGAAATAGAAGAGAAGTTGTGGTTGTGCGATTTTTGATGCTAGCAATGTCAGTAGATCGTTTAGACTAAACTTGCTGGATATGTTTTCCACGGCGGCTAGAGCAATTTTAGAGGTACTGAGATATATAGAAGAAATGGGCTTTACAAAAGCGAAGGTTATGTCAGACTCGCAAAGCGTCCTCAATGCACTAAAACCCAGAAAGTGGTTTGCTAAAATGTATCCCTTTGTGCTTGGCGTAATTGCGAAATGTGCTGAGCTCACACTACAAGATACCAACGTAAGAATCTTTTGGGATCTTTCCTAAAGAGGTAGTAGACTCTTTAGCTAAGACGTCAGTAGCCAACGGCGAACTCGCAGATCTTAGCATTTACGAATCGGAAATATTATGTAACCTCAAAAAATTCTTTCTAGAAGAAAAGTGGGAAAGTAGATGGCAAACCTCACATGAATATCATCTTACGCTAGGTTAAAATTCGGACATGATTGTCTCCCTTCTCATTTACACAAATTAAAGATTTTGGATTCTCCAGCTTGCACATGTAGATATGAAGTGGGTGATTTAAATCATCTTATTTTAACATGTGTCTATGAGCACCAAAGACGGAATTTATTTGAGAATTTAGTAGCACTTGAAGCAACATTACCCTCTTTGAAATTCACAGAGTCCTTATTAAGTTTATCGTTGACTATCGGATTACAATTGGATGTGAGAAGTTTTTGCAATTTTGATACTTTGTGATGGTAATGTGACTGACGGGCTTTGATCCCTTAATGTCAAAAAAAAGAAGAGAGTGAATAGCTACAAGAAGAACCGAAATCCTCATCCAACACTTGTACAATTGTCTCAAGTTGACGTAAATTAGAAGAACCATACTAGATGACGAGCGGCTACTTTCCGCCATTAGATCAATTCCTCTAGGCAACCTCCTAACCTACACCAAAGCAGTGGATTTGTTGACGGCTCCTCGACGTAGAGAGGATGTATAATGGGCCTATTGTGAGCTAAATGCTGTGGAATCCGTCTTGCCATCTTGTTATCCACAACCATAAGTTAAAGAAAAAGTATACTAACCTTTCCAGCATGCTGAAAGTAAGATCCTGGTATTTCTGCAGCCATACTCAATATTTACGTTGCTATTGAACTTAAAATTTGATTTAGCATCTTTGAAAATGGATTTTATTCATAAATTAGCGTTATTATGAAAAAAATGAATTTATAAGACATTGGTAACTGATCAAATCCTTCCTATATAAAAAATAAAATCCAACGCCAATCAAAATAACTAAAAATACCAAAGCTAGACGTCAATTAACTTCTATTTATGAAAATAAGATTAATTCATATGTACCATGTAATTTACGTAATATAGTCTGCGTTTAAGTTCTCCTTTCTGCTCAAAAACACTTAAATGTTCATTTATTATCCATCCCCATTTAACAATTCAAAAGCAGAGGCCAGACAACGAAAAAATACATAGCTATCAATCTACCCTTATACGCTAAATGTTTTTCCATTCAACAGACCATTTCAAACGTAAAAAACAACTACAAACATATAATCAATACAGATACACACGATACAGGGATATATGTGCGTATATAAAATTTAAGAAATCCCACTCCAAACAGCCGCCCAACGGTAAATGTGTGTTTAATTCGGGGTTTCCATAATAGGCGATTTGTTTTGTGTATCGAGAAGTGCAGGTGTATTTTAATAAAATGTCAACTGTCACGCGATACGATGCCGAATGCATCCTATCGGCCAAAGCAGAGTAAGCCGTGAGAAAGCGGACACTCGACTGTCATAAAAAAATTGAGGAGAAAAAAACGGAATAACGATTTCGACGACATCGTGAAAACATTAATAAAAAGGTTTTGTGATTTTATTGCATTAAATTCCTAAAAATAGACATTGACTTTATTACCCTCTTGGGGGATATCGTTTCATGATGAAGTGATGCGTTCTGGGGAGCCATAATATTAGAAACCATTAAAAATATTATTTTTACGTGATTTAAAACCTACAACACATAAATACCATATCGACCAGCTTGGAAAAAAAGAGATGTATTGAAAATTTCTTTCCATTACGTAGTGAATGAAATCATGCAATAAAAAAGACATGCAGAGGTAGGTCAGAAGGGTGCTCGTTCATCTTTACATTTTGCTCCTCGTTTCTCCTTCCTAAAATATACAAGCCGAAAATTTATTGATGTAATAACTATATTAGAAGAAGGGAATGGAGGAAATAGGCATTAGCCTGTTTCCCTCATTCGATAGTGATTCAGTGTGCATTATGGTGGTGCCACTGCATTTCTGCACCATATTTTTTTCCATTATGCATGCGTTCCATTTTCATATAAATTTAAATTAGCTGAAATATTGACATGTTGGCAATATATCTTTTATTTTCCTTATAACACAGTAGTTAGATTATTCCAGGGATAGTAAATGTTACTACGTTCCACATAGAGTCGTCGGAGGACAGAGTGGAGTCAAAACTTGCACTTAGACTCTTTCAGGAATACGAAAACATAAAAAACGATTATTATAAAGAAATTAATACAGATACATTCTATGTAGCTTTTAGTTTTCATTTCTTTTGCACTTTTGCTTTAGCAGGCCACTCAAGAATTTTAGTATAAAAATCAAGCTGATCTCTTTCAATGTAAGGCACCATTCCGAAAGTTGTGGCCATTTTAAGTGAAAACTTATGATTAGCAAAACTATGAATAAACTCTGAAGCTGCGAAACAGGAATTATTGCATCTTCATTTGAATGTTCACTGTGATCAGTAGTCTGGGTAAACAGCGGTAACACTGTAGTAGATATGTGGTGCGGAGTCGGCGATTATTTATTTCACGGGTTCACAGCGTCAGTATCAAATCGATGCTGTATGCGAGTAGTTCTGTGTATATGTAGGCTGTCGTAACTTATTTCGTAATTGCACGCTTGTTTGCCTTAAAAATGTCGCTGTTAGGTACGTCGCGAAAACGACCAATGGCAGATACAGTTAAAAACTTGATAGTGGACATGCCGGACTTCATTTTTGATGGCGCTAAAATTCAATGTCTAGTTTGTAAAATCCCTTTAGTGCGTTGGTCCAGGAGCCATTGTCAACGTCACATCGAAAGCAAACAGTATTCTTCTGCAAAAAGGGGCATACGGGACCAAGGAAAATTTACATTTGATTTATGTGTTACTCTTATTTTTTGTAATCTATCGTTTCGTTTACTAGACAAAGAAGCATTTGTCTCCTTCTGGAATAAATATGCGGACTGCAAATTACCTAGTCAGACATCGATACGAAATGTAGTGCCATTTGCTCGTGAACATATAGAAAAAAGAATGAAAAAGGAATTGAAAGATAAAAAACTGTGGTTGTGTGTGGACGAAACAACAGATCGTCAAAAACATTCTGTGGTTAATGTAATGGTACGTACAATGGAACCACATCGACCGTCATCCTCCTTCTTACTTGCTTCCAAAATAGTTATAAATTGTACTGCCGATGAGATTTTAAAAGTGGTGTTGAACTCGTTGAACAAATTTGAAGTTTCAACTAAGCATCTTTTAATGTTTATGAGTGATGGTGCCGCAAACATGCGTTCTTTGGGCCAATCTCTTAAAGAACACAGTGGTAACTTCTTACATGTAACGTGTAAAATCCATACTCTAAATTTTGCTGCACATACGATTCCTACATATTTTCCACTAGTAAATGTATTGATTGTTAGTACAAGGGCAGTGTTTCTAAAGTCCCCGAAACGTACCCGACTATTTCACAAACTGTGTCCTGATTTACCTGAACCACCACAGCCGATTGTTACACGTTGGGGAACATGGTTGCAGGCTGCGTTTTACTACAACAAATATTTTGATCAAGTACAGAATGTAGTTTTAAAATTCATTCCGACAGAAGCTGCAGCAATCAAGAAAATCCAGGAAATATTTCCAGATAGTCAGGTCAAAAGAGGTTTACAGACTATTCACAACAATTACTTTGGACTAGCGATAGGAATAGAAAAATTACAAAATGTTTCGATGTCGCTAGTGTATTCTGTTCAAATTGTAAATGATGTTCACGCACAGTTATGCGCTGTAGAAGGCGAAACAAATTGGTGTGTAATACGAAAATTTGAAAGTATTTTAGAGAGAGACTCCGATTTCCTTAAATTAAGACAAATTTGTAAAGGTGTGTGTGAAGATGCATTAAGTTGTTTCAAAGATTATTTTAAATATGCAAATATAACATCGCTAGAACGGTCGTTTTCGGCATTAAAAAACATTTATTCCGCACGTCCTACTCACTTGACTGAAACAGCTGTGAAAGCATATCTAATGATTCAAAAATTTAACAGATGTTACCCAGTTTGTGATTTCACGGAAGACTTTTAAAACGGTAAGTGTTTCAGCACGTTTTATAATTTATTTCTTACCTTCTATTTTATTTGTAAACTTTTATGAGCTCGCCACGCCTCTGGCTGTTACCGCATATTTGCCCAGGTTAGTAATAAGCAATATCAAAAGAATGTTAGGAGGCATTTTCTTCAAATATGGTAGGAAGTGTTATTGGAATCAAAGAAACATCTTAAAGTTACATAAAGACAATAAGGAAATAATTGGAAATGGCGATGAAGAAAAAATCGTGAATTTTGAAAAACTTTATCGAAATAATATTGAAAGATAATACAAATCTAATTAAAATAGACTTCCTATCATAGTATACAAACATATTGCTGTATGATCTAAAATTTTTCATCTTTTTGCATTTACAGATCGCCAGAATAAAACTCATAATCGAAGACCCTGTGTACAATGTCTACTACAGCGAACGCAAGGATGCTTTCCGCGGGAAATGGGCGTTTTAAAACTGATTTACATCAACATCAGGAACATAAATCATATGCCAAGTACAAGACAGGTAAACGAATCCCGAACGCGCGTAATTATATTAGGGGTTGATGCGTAGCGGCAAGGCATGCGGGAGAAGACGCCAGAATCCAGAAAACTCATATACATGATTGTCTGGTAGCACCGGTGTGTTACGTACTACCATTCCATACACACGCAAAGGGATGGATGATGGTAGCGGTTTTCTACGATGTGTGCGTTGGAGGGTAGAGAGAACTGAGGGGGGTGCTCGCATATCGGATGCGGATGATTGTTCATATATAGTTTAAGGCGAAAATCGCGTATGTATATAGAGGAAAGCGGAGAGGAAAAGGGAGAAGGTGCGTTACGTATTATACGTAGGAGAGATGTGAAACGTCGTGAGTCGTTGCTTAAGGGGGTAATCCGCGATAATTCCGCTCGAGTTTACTGATAATTGCCGTCATGAATTGCCTAAATGAACGACGATAACGTGCGCATAAAATTTTAGAGATTTATTATTAACAAGTTTTGATAACGCGGTGCTTAGAGGATATTTGAATATAACGAATTGTAAGGACAACGACTCTGTATAATAATAAGAAAAAATATAAAAGTACAATATATGGTATATTTTTTAACTAACAGAGATTTTGTTTGTTGTTTTGACTTGGTAGACCCCATAATAGTACAATATTTATATGTTTAAGGAGAATAACATTAATTGGATTTTAATTTTCCGATCATTAACAGATATGGTGATGCATCAATATCATGGTGTCCCACAAGGTACTATTTTAAGGCCTATATTGTTCCTTTTTTATTAATAAACTTGTGTAAACGGCTGCAGAATAATTTGTTCTGTGATAATTTTGGCAATAAATGTAGAGATTGCTTTAAGGATGAAGTCATTATGTGTGCGGACTACATCATGAACAAAAAATCGAGGCAAAACAGCAGTTGTTACAGATTCATCAAACAAAAGTGAATTGGAAACGAAAATAAAAGAAAAGGTTTTGCCCGAATCTTCCAAAAAGACAGAAGTTGTTAATAGAAAAGTAGATTTTGGCAGAAACTTTAAGCGAACCACAATTAAAAAGAAGGCAAAAAAAGTAAAATAAGATCAACTTAAGACTCTGGCAGCGATAGTTCCATAACTTCTGATACAAACCGTACTGGAATGAATTTTATTCTTCATCCTCACGGAGGTTGCGCTGGGATGGATCCTGAAGATAATGAAACAAAAAAAATCTGTTTACTAATGTTTACTTATCTTAATCCCCATTTTGACATAAACGCACTCTTCGCCATTTGTCAAAGGATTGTAGCAGTTCATATTGTGCTTCTCCTGTCGAAAGCCCGTTTACATACAGAATTGTCGATTCACCACCGTTTTGCCCCAGTTAGGGAAAACTGGGACAAAACCCATGAAACAATAAGGAATATAGAAAAATGAAGCAATTGCCCTGAACACTTCTAGCCTATTCGCAAACAGTAACGGCAAAAATTACTGAAGTGCTGATATTCACTGGACTAAAATAAACCATCCGCGCATATGACGTAATATGTACTTCTCTATTTAGGACTATTCTAGCCTAGCTTGCTTGAGTTGCATTGTTCAATCAGTTTGTATTTTGTGGTGTGTAGTCCAGAGTTATGTATATGTCACAGACAGCCTAACCGAAAGTCAATTGTTATAAATGCTAAGGTGAAATTTTCACATACTTGTAGAAGAAGTTAAATTTCAAGACGGGCAAGGAGAATGTGAAGAAAAGGATAATTTTTTAAATGCTGTACATATTTTATCCCTTACTGCGTAAATTTCGATTATTTAGGTTATTTAGGCAATCGCTTAATTGCTCAAAATTTGCCACATTTACCAAGCCCTGTTCTTTTCTTTTTCTTCCTCCTATTCAGAAAACCTTCTTCAGACCTTATGCATACCATTTAACACACAGAAGTACAACATTACTTGAAGTAACAAATCCCGTCAGCTAAAATTTTGGTATGGGTGGAAAAGAAAATCATATATAAATGATGCAAGGTTTTAATTAATCATATAGGGAAAAGAAAGCAACACACTTGAGCATGAAAATATTGAGAAGGAAAAGTCCCCGGAAAAGAAAACCATGTTCATGCGTTCGAGCAACAAGCCCTATCATCTTACAATATTAAACCAAAATGTTGGTACAGGTACGTTGATAACATCTTTGTCATCTGGCTTCATGGACGCGAATCTTTAAACAATTTCCTATCGTTTCTGAATTCCCAACATGATTCCATACGCTTCACCATGGAGATCGAATCGGACGGTTGCCTTCCTTTCTTAGATGTTCTCGTACATCGGCGTCCTGACAGTGCGCTGGGACACTCCGTTTACCGAAAAGCCACGCACACGAATAGATATCTCAATGACCATTCACACCACCATCCAGCCCAAAAACGCGGTGTCATCAATTCTCTTATCCAAAGGGTCATTTCCCTATCTGAAGCCAATTCGCTCCCTCAAGAACTGAACCACATCACTGAAACTCTGATCCTCAAAGAATGATATACAAACTACCACCGCTACACCAACCCTTCTCCACAGCAACTCCCCTCATGTAACCCTAATTTCCGTAAGCAAGCGTGTCACCGATCGCTTCAGCAAGATTCCCTTCAGGAACAACAAAGAAACCATCTCCAAAACCAATTTCAAACTGTCAAACTACTTTCCCATCAAAGACCGCAATCATCTGGAAGTCCCTGGTGTATACCAGATTCCATGTTCACGCGGTAGTGTGTACATGGGTAAAACAAAGCGATCGGTCAGCACTAGTGTTACTGAACACGAGCGGTGTACGCGGTTGTTGCGTGTAGCCGGGTCCGCGCTGGCTGAGCATACACTAGAAACTGGCAACCAAATCCAATTTAACTCTACCCGCATCTTATCTCGCAACCCTCACTATTATACTAGAAAAATCCATGAATCAATAGAGATTTTCAAACATCCCAACAATCCAAATCGCGAAGATGTCTACCCCTTACATCACACGTGGAAATCCCAACTGATTAAACCTCCTAGCAACCGCCACCCTTCATTGATCCGTAACATCTCCGCTCCGTTGACCCGAAACAAGCCCTATATAAACCCCTCCAGAATGAGTAGTCCCGAATCACTGTGCAGTAACAATCCTGAAGAGTGTAGACGAAACGTCGGCAAAAGCTACGACAACAACGCGGTTCCAACCCGGAAACCAAGAGTATAGCGTTATTGAAACTGCAATACTTTTCAGGCAAATTTGGACTGATGGGACAAAATTCTTTATATAAACAACATCGAGTGAAAGCCATATCACTATTACCATCTGCAGAAGATCTACAAAAATCGATTTGGTATCTGCAACTTTTCATATTTTAAAACATGAATTTTTTATCAACACAAACCACCGTACGTACATATGTACATACAACACAGAAATGTCACAAACCTGAAACCTTGTACTACCAACTATCTCGATATAAATTTCATCAATAAATTCCAATTAGATATGATTTCTCTCTTTACTCCTTCAAGGAAATGATATCATGATGTAACACTATTCCCTATTCGCTTTGATAGATAAATACACGCTGCAATTTGCTTCAGGTTTAATTATCCGAAACCAGTCTCTCCATATACAAAACAAACCAAAGCCCACATACACACCTAGCAATCCTATAAAGATGCGGATAAACCGCATTAACTCAAAGGCAATAAGAACAAACCCGCTAAGAGGTGAACTACGTTATGTATAGGATGTAGGTAGCTGGGTTGCCGTAGGTACATACGTTTGCCGGGCGAACAAGCAAGCAGGGTTCTAGCGATAATTCGCGGAGGAATGTACCGTATGATTGTTAATGGTGATGGCGTTCTCCTGCAAGTCTGAATCCTTCTAGTGTGAATTGCAGGCTAATTCCCGGTGACTTATTGTGTGGTGGTCGCGCCTGGTACCGAAAACTGCTCGTGTCTTCAGTCAACCTTGCATTTTATACAACTGTAGGTATACTCATGCCATAAACTAACCCTATATGCGGTGAGACTTGAGAGTGCTGGGTTATTTTCGAAAGTAAATATACGAAACGTCAATTCTTACATATTTAAAAAAGGGTATACTCATGTTATATTTCATAAGAATCGCATTGTTTTCTTAAAAACAAATTAAATACTAGTATACGGAGTTTTAGTTCGTATAAATACATTTCAATAATTTTAAAATACAAAATTCTGTGCTAAAAATGTAATTTAAAAGGTAATAATTTTAATAAAACTCGTAATAATAATTTTATACATCATTTAAACAATATTTTCAATTTAATACGAACGCCGGGCTTATGTTGTAATATAGCTTGCGCCATCTGTTGCGCGACGGTTGAATTATAACTCTGCCCATAAGGAAATTACAGATATCTACATGTAAATAATATCGTTACCTGTCTAATAATATCGAGATGTTATCTAACGAAAAGATAATAGTGATTTACTGCTTTAAATAGATTTAAATTTGAATTACGTCTACGATAAAAGCTGTTATAAATTTTAATTTACTAAACAGCAATCAATCTTACCTTTTTTGACAAATGATGCGTTACGGTGGACATCTTGCGAACTCTAGATACGGATGGAGTAATTTCGAGGAGATTCTCGATGGAATGACTCTGACGTTTTTGTCTACCCGCCATGGTGGATCTATAAAGAACGTCAGGTTCAAAAATTTTATGAATGAGAAGTGTGAATCTTGAATAATAGAACTTTATTTATATTACAGATAAATTAAAAAAATATATTTTTTTTTCTTTCTTTTGTAGATATTTTATTTTCCAACACATCTTTAATCTTTTAATCACATAAAAGGAACTCTTAAAGAATTGGCAAACTTTATTAGCTTTAGTGTTATTCGCAAATTTGATAGCATAAAAATTGTAAATACCTCAAATTGCAAGAATCTTTCCTTACTGGGCAACTAGCTACAACTGTTAATAAATTAAATATATAGTTTACCAGTATTTTATTTGTTTTGTGATTAGACCTTCTATTTCAACTTATCTGTTATTCTACATAATTTATAGAGGGAATATCTGTTTAAAATGTTCTGGATTTAAAAAGAAAGTAAAGACCAATATTGTCTTGAAATTTAGTCTAATTTGTACATGTGAGATTCCATGGAAATTCAAATTAAATTCAAATAATTTGTTCTTGTAAATATATATTCGGTTGTCAGCCGAAATTGGTTTAATATCTATGTATGTATCTAAAAGACTTTAAAAGATACCGCCTATTATGTGATGTATTCCTAAGAAGTGTTTTCTTCTCCACTAGATAGGTATGTTGCTATTGAATCAAATTTGGTTGACAGGTACTTATCTATAACGTCATCTCTGATATGGCATTATTTTTGGTGGTCCTGTAACATTGCTATGTATTCTAGTGTTAAGAATATCTTTTTTAACGTAGTTTAAACTGGGTCATTCTTTATATTACAAGCATTTTCTTATGGCTAAGAATATTGTTTCATTATCGACATCTGGCTATAATGATAAAATTTTACATCAGATGCAAAATTATAGTTAAGAGCAACCTCTATTGAACCAATGAGTACTTCTAGGAAACGCTAAAGCAAAATGACACTGTAACTGAGTTCTATTGTGTAATGACAGAGGTTACTTGAGGAAGAAGGTGTTAATACTCGTATCAAATATCAACAATACCGTTGATCATTTCATTCTTTCTTGCAGAATCACTTTCATACACTTTTTATTTACAATCTCACCTGATCATTTTAACAGAATTACATTTTGTAGGGCTATGATCCTATGACACTATCGTATTCTGTAGTCGTATTTTTTGATAAATTGTACGCAGACGGATTCTAATTTTTAAATATGATAATTTCTTACTAGCAATAAATTTAGTAGCTTAATAATAGTTTAATAATAATTACACCTTACAGCTTGATGAATATAAAATGTAAATCGTGCGTTACCAAATAGCTTGTTGTAACTAGCGTAGCAAATAAAAGATTTGATCTATGTATTTAACTTCCAGATTGGTTTAAAAATTGTACTTACACCGAGTAACAATTCGTGTCGAACACGAATATCACTTTGAAAAAAGTTGATTGACTCTAGTTGCAGAGATTTTCACGTTTTGTCCGTTGTAATAAAATGCAATTTAGTAAGATAAATTCATGGTATCTTTTAGGCCTGGAGAAACGAATGTACAGCACCTACCATTGGTAGAATCGCACAAAATCATCATTCCTCCTTTACATAACAACTTCGGACTCATCAAAAACTTGGTAAAAGCCGTAGGTAAGAATGGACTAGCATTCAAGTACCTGTATGAAAAATTCCCTCGTTTCAGTGAAGCCAGAATTAAAGGCGTCTTTGTGGAGCCTCAGATTAAACAACTCTTCAGAGATCCCAACTTTGACAAACTTCTTCAAAGTAAAGAAATACAGGTTTGAGATGTGTTCTATCAAGTGGTAGAACACTTCCTTGGAAATGGGAAGGCCAAAAACTACAAGGAACTGATCGAGGAAATGTTGGCTTTATTTCATGAATTCGGTTGCAGTAGGTCCTTCAAGATCCACTTACTTCGCTCCTACTTAAATTTCTTCGTTAACAACTGCGAGCAAGTCAGTGATGAGCACGGCGAGCGTCTTCATCAAGACGTTGCCAAAATTGAGACACGATACTAGGGTAAATGGCCCACGTCACTGCTGGCTAATTATTGTTGGACGTTCATCAGAGATACCTCCCTCGTCAATTACAAACGACAGGCCAAAAGAAAGCAAAAGTCCTATACAGATTAATGCGTACTTATAACAAAGGAACCGTAGCCAATTCAGCTTTTTCTTAGTCACAGTCATGTTCAGCACATCGAATTCATTAAGAAATTACTATTTTAATTTCGGAAGCATAAAGTTTTCGAAGCTTTGTTGCACAGTGTTGTTATTAAAATGCATTCTAGAAGATTTTGATGTCATATATGGACCTTTTTCAGCTACTTTATAATGGCAGATTTTTAATATTCACATCTAAAAATAAATATAATTTAAAAGTTTTTTTAGTTTCAAAATTTAATATTTAATTTAAAAGCTATTTCCAAACGTATACAGCGTATCCATCTAGTGTGTTGGCGGAAGATAACTTCTTTCCTGAGCATTTTAGAGACAAAGTTTTCAAATAAGAAATATTCGAAAACAAATTCTGCACAATATAGAATTATGTCCAAGTTATTCAGTATCCACTACAAACGATACAAGTTTGGTTTCTAAAATGGAACACCTGTATATTACTACGTTTTGGGCTGTCCCTCTTCAATTTCTATGAACTTTCTTCAATATCCCCTATAGCCATCTATCTTAGCTTTGGAGATAATTTGATAATTTTGCGAAATCTCCCTGTTTCTTTAATGGTCGATATCTTAAATGCCTTACACGTTAGAGCGGTGATTCAAATTTTATTCCATTTTCTTGGAGTTTACGGCAATACCTCGAAAATTTTCTTATATCAACTAGCACCTGTCGAAACAGTTGCCACGTCTGATTCATAGTATTTAACATTTTTTAATAAACATGCTGTATATTTTTCAAGAATTTAATAGAGAAATTGTTCTATAAACATTTCCCGATACCTAAAATGTGTCCTTCTTTAATAAATTATATATGCAGATAAGTTTTTTGCTAAAATACATAGAATGCTACTTTGTTTTTCTAAAAATAATCTCTAAATTTTAATTTATACCTACAATTTCAACTCCATTTTCCGTTATACAAACATCTTGGGAGTATTGTATTGTACAATCTCCATGTTACGAATTGCCTTAAGAAATTTATCCAGAAAGGTTTTTCATAAACATTTCTATTTAGCCAATTTGGGGAAATGTTTAAAGAACTTTCATTATGTTTTTTATTATAGCTTTTACTGGTGAAAAAGCTTAGAGTGCCATGCTTGAAATAAATCTATTATTTTGCAGCACTTTTCCCCGAATATTGTCTATGTCAAAACTTTTCCACTAAATTGCTCAGTAAAGGAATTATCTTCAGCACTAGGTTGACACTCTGTACATACATATATGTAAATAAAAATATTTACTCCAGGAAAATACAATAAAAGAAATAGGAAAAAGAAACTCATGCTGTAGATGCACCTTTGTAACATACTTTACATGGAATAATACCTTCAACCATGTTAGCCAAATACCATTATTGCATTTTGGGTTCCACGAGTCAAGGTAAACAGGATTACGACCGGATCGAGTCGAAAAAGTTTCAAGAAGTCTCGAAGTTTCCGGCAATGAAGAAGAAGGGGAACGAATAAGAACGAAGTTTTCAAACTCACGAAAAATTGAGAAAACACTCTCTCCTCGGAGTAGACGAATATAAACGCACGATGGTCGACGCCGGCTGAAGACGCCCCCTTTCTCGCGAACTTCCACCGAGAAAGGAACCAGTTAATATCAAAGATTAAACGCATTTTAATTTTCCACCTTATAAAAATGTAAATGCGCTTAGGTAAGGTAGAGCGGTGCTTAGTAGGCATTGAGAAAGACGAAAGAGACGGGGAATGTGAAAAAGTTGCGAGAAGTAATATTAAAAAGACGGTTTTTACGATGCTGCGTTTCTCTCTCGTAATTGCATTCCTCCAGAAAGTGAGCCTTTGCGTATAGCAAATTTAATTGTCGTTGGGGGTAGCTATAACTATGTGAATATAAAAAATAAAAAAGGTCTTTAGAGGGGGCACCCGGGTTTGAACCGGGGACCTCTCGATCTGCAGTCGAATGCTCTACCACTGAGCTATACCCCCGTGATAATTTATTTTCCGTTAATTAGAATATCAATTAGAGCTAACAAATCAAACAAATATATACATACAACATAGATAAATATAAAAGATAAATACATTATATTTCTATTTATTACCGTAACACTATGAGATAAGATTATATTACTTGATATATTTCATCACAGATCTGATTAACTTAAGAATGTCACATACAGAATGATCCAAATTAACGGGCCACTACTGCCAACTTCTTTACTATTGTTCTTAGGAAATCAGTTAAATTGGAAAATTAGTAGTATTTTTGCTGCTGGTTAATACGCAGTAAATGGAAAAACGTTAAAGAAAAACTATTATAACAAAATTACTATTTATTTAATGGAGCAACCTGAATATTTTTTGAAAAACGATTATTTTTCTAATATAAACGCTTTATCAATTCTTGTTTTGAAATGAATAGTAGTGGCTTTTAGTTTCTATTAAAGATGCACGTTTGTAGAGTCGGAATAATTAAAGAAGTGTATCTTACGTCATCAATTGATGCGCGAAGAATAGTTGTCAGTGGCATCGTGATCTGTACAGCTGATAGCGTTTATGGTATAAATTAAAAGAAAAAATAAGTTAGAAAAAGTCGAAGAACCTATATTTTACAAAAAAGAGCTTTATTGGTAAGTACTTATTTGTAGCGATTTGATATAAATACTGTATGTCCATGTAAATGTAAAATGTTACCATTAATCTGGGCAAACAGCGGTAACAGTCAGTGTAGTAGATATGTGGTGCGGAGTCGGCGATTATTCATTTCACGCGTTCACAGCGTCAGTACTAAATCGATGCTGTATGCAAGCAGTTCTATGTATATGTAGGCTGTCGTAACTTATTTCGTAATTGTGCCCTTATGTTTGCTTTAAAAATGTCGCAGTTAGGTACGTCGCGAAAACGACCAATGGCAGACACAGTTAAAAACTTCATAGTGGACATGCCGGACATAATTTTTGACAGCGCTAAAATTCAATGTCTAGTTTGTAAAATCCCTTTTATGTGTTGGTTCAGAAGCCATTGTCAACGTCACGTCGAAAGCAAACAGCATTCTTCTGCAAAAAGTGGCATACGAGACCAAGGAAAATTTACATTTGATTTATGTGTTACTCTTATTTGATGTAATCTATCGTTTCGTTTACTAGACAAAGAAGCATTTGTCTCCTTCTGGAATGAATATGCGGACTATAAATTACCTAGTCGGACATCGATACAAAATGTTGTGCCATTTGCTCGTGAACGTAGAGAAAAAAGAATGAAAACGGAATTGAAAGATAAAGAACTGTGGTTGTGTGTGGACGAAACAACAGATCGTCAAAAACATTCTATGGTTAATGTAATGGTACGTACAATGGAACCACATCGACCGTCATCCTCCTTCTTACTTGCTTCCAAAAGAGTTATAAATTGTACTGTCGATGAGATTTTAAAGGTGGTGTTGAACTCATTGAACAAATTTGAAGTTTCAACTAAGCAACTTTTAATGTTTATGAGTGTTGGTGCCGCAAACATGCGTTCTTTGGGCCGATCTCTTAAAGAACATAGTGGAAATTCTTACATATAACGTGTAAAATCCATACTCTAAATCTTGCGGCACAAACGATTCCTAGTGTTTCATGGTGCATGTGAAGATGCACTAAGTTGTTTCAAAGATTATTTTAGATATGCAAATATAACATCGCTAGATGTCGAACGGTCGTTTTCGGCATTAAAAAACATTTATTCCGAACGTCGTACTCACTTAACCGAAACAGCTGTGGAAACATATCTAATGATTCAAATATTTAACAGATGTTACCCACTTTGTGATTTCACGGAAGACTTTTAAAACGATAAATGTTTCAGCACGTTTTATAACTTATTTCTTATCTTCTATTTTATGTGTAAACTTTTATGCGCTCGCCACGCCTCTGGCTGTTACCGCATATTTGTCCAGGTTAGTTACCACTGCTGTTTACTAAAGTGGTTACCTTGATTTTTTGTTTAATGCTGCTAATAATCGTACAAAACAACAATGTATACCGAAAACGATAAATGAACTGAATCATTTGTAAAATGTACAGTGAATTTCTTAGGAGAGTAGAATTTTTGATAAAGAATGAATTTTCGTCTAAAATTAGTAATGAAGATTGTCTTTATTATTAACTCCATCCATGGACAAACTGTATTATGAATATACAGTGAGGTCCTAAAGTACCCCCCCCCCCAATAACTTTTGAACAACGGAAGCTAGCAGTTAGAAAAAAATAAATCGATGTCTATTTCTTGTGAACTAACTGTTAGCGTTATTGGCAGTTCAATTGCATTTCCAGTGTCACCGAATCCAACGATACCACATATGTTATACTGTAACTTAAGAAATATGGCGATATGCAGCAATAAAGGTTTTGGTACACAGAGTTGGCTAGGAAAGAGCGCCAAATTCTTTCTTGTAACGCTAGATTGATCTAAAGAACTTAAGGAAGTTGACGTCACTTCCGGTGATATCGGAAATGCAATAACTGCCGATAACGGCAAAAGTTAGTACATAAAAATAGAAATTTACCTCCTTTGTCTAAAAACGCTAGCTTCTGTCGTTCAAAAGTTAGCATGAGGGGGTACTTTAGGACCTCTCTATATGTAAGAAACTTATAACAATAAGGTAGAATACTAAAACAATAGGAAATAAACACAATTCAGACATTTGCAGTAACCCACTCAGAAGGGACACTACAGAAACTTACAGATATCACCTCCAGTCTAATATTTGCAAATAAAGTGTTGTAACTCTATGCGAAAACAAATTAGTTTATGAAATTGTCAAAAAGGTACCTAACATAAGTTTCACGTTTAATTATTAAATATACCTTTTTGACACTTTGACGTAAGTTATTTTGGCTTCGCATAGTTGCAACAGCCTTAATAAAAACTAAAAAGTACTACCTTATTATTTATTTCAGAACAGTAATCTCTAGTTTTTATACATACAATTACCTTTCAAAATTATGAAAAATATACAGGATGTCCCATTAAAAAAGTAGCAGTTTGATTTTTTTTGTGAAAGAAAATGATTATTCAATCTTCATCTCAATATTAACTACATATTAACCAGCAACAAGAACACTATTATTTTGCCAATTTAACCAATTTCACAAAGCCAATAACGAAAATCGCAATAATTCACCGTCAATTTGGATTACATTGTATATTCAAATCATAAGCTTAGCATTTGTGTACATATTCTTACTCTGCTCTACTCTCTGGATTCCGTTTGCCTTGTTTTCGATCGCAAACTTTTTTTACACTTACGAATTGCTTTGAAAATATACAAATTGCAGGATCCTAAGGGTTATATCACGTCTTAGAAGAAATTTTCGAAGCGATAGTATTTCCTAAATAAAAATACACTTTGAAGAAAATCCATATGCATGTTTCGCAGTAACTGGCAAAGTATGTGTGTTCATTTTATCCGAAACTTTTAGAGGCACTGCTTTAAACCTAGTCAATTCACGCCTTAAATTTTGTATTTTATCTGTCTGCTGGATTTAAATTAGGTGACAATTACATTGCGAATTCAAATTATGTCTGCAGTTCCCAAAAAGTGTTTTTTATAGAATGCATTCAAAAGTTACGTTAATAATTTCTCCAAATATGGTTTCTATTGGGAGAATAATGTCATCAATTTCGAATTTCTTCCAAGTTTTAATGCACCCTGTATTTATTTATAACCCCATGTCCAAAGTGATCTACTCATTGTTGGTAATTTTTTATTGTAGCTATGAAGTCCACTAAATTAATCAACAAATGTTGACACTTGTGTTTTGTTTTACACTAATACATAATCTGGATTAAGTGGCTATTTAAACGTGAGAATAATCTTGAAGAGAAAAAATATTCAAAGGAACACTTGGGTGTGCAAAAGCGATTGCAAAACATTGCCGTCTTATCATCAAATTGATGTACACCTAGATCACTTTAGTATTAAGGAATTTGTTGTATTTAGTTTTAAAAACAACTAAAAATATCAGGAATAGAGATTAGGGTAGACATCAACATTCCACAAAAAAAAAACAAAAACAGGTTCTCAAATTTTATTTTGCTCATATTAGAACATAATCTAATTTTAAAACAGCGTTAACGTCAAAAATGTATCTGTGATAGTAGAAAAATGCTAATAATATTCCTAGTTCTATTGCAGTTTTTTTAAACGTAGATGTCAGCAATCTCAAAACAATAATTATCTACTATACACATCATTATACTCTTGAACCAAATGAATCGACTTGCAATAAATAGCTATAACAAGAAAGAGAAGCAAAACATAACCGCGGACAGTAATCAACGATGTTCTGATTAAATTCTTTAAATAGACCGTATGACGCCCACAATATTTCTCCAATAAGATGACAAAAAGAAAACGATCGTATTAGAAATCATCATGTCGAAAAGAGACCGCTATATTCTATAAGGGAACGAAGCAAAAAAGCTGTTTGCATTTTCACTGCTGTTCGAAGAAGTTAAAAACAGCAGCGGCGAAGTGAGGGGGAAAAGGCGACGGTAAAGTTGAAAGTGGAAAAAACTTTTTCCCCAACGCAAACTTTTCGCAAGTTTCCAGAGAGAGCAGAGCAAAGCAGAGGGAGGAAACTCGTAAAACAGAGGCA
The DNA here is from genome assembly GCA_029619315.2 of Dynastes maya. NCBI lineage: Eukaryota > Metazoa > Arthropoda > Insecta > Coleoptera > Scarabaeidae > Dynastes > Dynastes maya. The sequence continues at coordinate 11,592,293 of JAROYE020000009.1, read as the reverse complement.
AACTGCAATAAAACGAAAATACGATTTAGCCTCACTCCTTCTTTATCTAACAGGTGGTAGGAAAGAGACAACACGTGTCGTGATTTTCCCATTTCCGCCGCGTCCACCCCCCTCCCTTCCACGCCGTGTGTGGTTAAGTAATTAAATTCAAAACGCTTGATTAATACATTTCCAACAGTTATTATTGCTAAGAAAAAAAGGGTATGTACAAGAAGAAAAGCGTAAAATATAATTACGAATTATTACAGAAAACATGCTACAGGACATAACAACAGAGCCTAATAACAATCAAAAACAAATCTAATTTAAAACTAAGAAGCAACAAACATTGAATGAGGGAGAGAAGAGGTGATTCATCCGCTCCGGTGTCGTTTTCGTTTTTGCTACACGTGAGTCGCACACGTCAACCTAACCTAAACTATCTAAACACACCAACCAAACAACAACAACACATAAAACACGCCTCTTTCTAATACCAAAAAAAAACGGAATGACAGCACAAATTTTCTTGGAAAATGCACACCAACCTGACGAGGAAATTCGACGTTGCGACGGTCCGCGAATACTGTTACTACTGCACGATGACACTTCTTTAAAAATCCTCCATACTTTTCATAAGTTGCCCCGAACTTAGTTAGTAAGCAAGAGAGAAGGATGGACGTTAGACGGACGAGGAAGAACGGATGGAGTGCGAGCGACGAGAGAGAGAGTGTATACAAAAAACTTTTAGGGACCCCCGGACCCTCACGAGCATGATCCAATATGGTAGTACTTAGTTATAAAATAGTCGGTTGCGCAGTCCACAGACAAAATCAATAGTCGCACATGGCCACGCTTTTCGTATTGTTCTTCTTTGTACTTTTCCTCGGTTTAACGCCACGGCACACTTTCATTTTTACCGTGATGTAATCACCTAATACCTCGTCACCGAATTAACGTCCTTAACTGATCGATTAGCGTCCGGGCAATAATTAATTTTCCTCGTTTGTAACTTCATTCAAACATCGGTACGCGCCTGTGTGAACATTAAGTGGAAAACTTTCTGCGTTACAACGGACTCCGGATCCGAGTAGGCAAGTGTCTGTTAACAACTTTAGAATTGATCGTACGCGATTCGGTACGCGTCTTCTTTAATTCTTTTCTCAGTACAAATGGCATTCACTCGATGCAATCTTATATTGTTCTTCGACGCTACAACGTTTCATCTCTTGCCGCTGCAGAAAAGATACGCGTGTCTCGGAAAACTTTGTGCGCGTCCCGTAACGACAACAAAGTTTCACGCGCACGCGTCCGCCGACATCTCGGTTTAAATTAGGTTTTGTCTTTATTTATATCTCGACGCACACATGCATATTACGATGTCAATTCAAGATGCGATTTCGATTTTTCTTCAATGCAACGACGTCTGTGTACACTTTTCTTAATTCATTTTCCGTCTTTACTTCCGGTTGCATTCATTTACTCGTTTCTGTATAAAAATAAAGTTGAGCTGATTTTTTTTTTGTATTCGTCCAAAAGAACTCGATAATAATGCACAATTGTAAATTCAAACGTTGAAGGTTGTTATTATGTTGTATCCTTTGATATAAATAGCGGCTAGTGTTCTTATTCAAAACCACTACTGGAAGTGTAACTTGCACCGGTTGCAATGCCAAGATCAAGTAATTGATGCGGTTCCTTATTGTCATTATGGATCTGTATATGCGATAGTAAATTTCAATTTGTCTTGACGAGTGCATTTGCTACTTTCGCTGAGCTGTGTCACCATCACCATATTTTACTTTGTTTTCAATTAGTTTCTTCTAAATACTCAAAATTGACTCAAAAAGGTTTTTAGGGGGTCTCGATTATACTAACCACTGAGTCAGAAAAGTTTTGATAACAGTACTAAATAAGTTCTTTATAATACATAGATGAAAAGTAAAAATTTAACCTATAATATTTTATTTGGTGCGATATTTGTTACACGATGCCAAAACATAGCTGCCATATGCAAAACATGCTAATGAACGGTTGACTTAACTTGACTGGTAATTTATCGTATTCGTACCTTTAAATTTTTTGGGTGCCTGTCTTACTCAAAAATGTAAAACTTAATATATCGCATAGCTTTATGGTTGAAATGATGATCACTGATATAGCTGCATAAATGAAATCTTCTTGACATCAATTTAGCCTCAAATTGGAGATAAAACATGATAATTGATAACAATAACCGAAAATGTGTTACCTATTAATAACGATATCCGATATCTTAAACGCCATACAGGCTAGGGTGGTGATTCACATTTTATTCGATTGAGTATTTCTTGGAATTTCAGGCAGTACATCAAAAAGTTTTTTATATCTATTGGAGTCTACAAAATAGCCATCGAAATTCTGACAATATTTCATTCATACTATTTCAATTTTTTTTAATGGAATAGCCGGTATATCATTCCTCGATCTGCTAGAGAAACTATAATAGATTTTTTTTTATAAACATTTCCCTATATCTAAAATGCGTAGTTCTTTAATTTCTTTAGCTAAAATTAATATTATAAACTTTTGTTTTTGTAAAGATATTCATTAAAAACGAACTGCAAAATTTAATTTATGCATACAATTTCAGATCTATTCAAAATGAACACCATTTTATTTCATACAAACTGTAATGCGATTCCTTGCGTTTTATTGAACATTTACTAACATGTCGGAAGTATTACTTTGTGCAATGTTCATGTTATGCACTGCCTTAAGAAATCAATCCAAGAAGTCTTTTCATAAATATTTCTGTTTAGCTAAATTGCGACATTTTTTAAACTTTCAGTAAAAAAAACTTCGTTTCATATTTAATCTACTAAAGAAGGATGCATTTTATCTATAGGGACATTTTTACAAAAAAGATTCTAGAGCTTTTTTATTATCTTTTGTAAAAATATACAGGGGGTTTCATTAAAAAAAATTGAAACAACATGGATCAAACTTGACAACGATATCGATGGCCATCTTGTAGAATCTGGTTGATATAAAAGAATCTTCGATGTCTTGCCTGAAACTCCAAGAAATACTCAATCGAATAAAATTTGACGTAAGAATATAAAACTATTTGAACAATAAAATCTTCACGTTTTTTTGTAAAATACAACGGACATTTAAGGAATTGAGTTGGAATAGCATCTTTTTTAAGCCTGGGATATTTTAAACTTACACTTATAGTTCCACCGGTCCTTGAATCTGCAGCTATTGAGAAATAAATAATATCTTCCTTTATTTACAAAGTGTAACTCGCAAATAAAATATACAAAACAGTCGACGTTATGTTAGATTAGGCTACCTCGTTTTTATCATTACAGAAAAGGTTTCACCGCTCATACAACACTAGAAAAGCATTACATGTATCACCAACAAAGTACGGTAATATCACTATACAGTATTTTTTTAAATAAAACCAATATAATTTGAATAAACCAATTCAAAACGCAGAGACGGTCTCAGCGTTTATAGATGATCGACGGCCTACTTCAAAATACGTCACAGTGGCGTAGCTACACCCACGCAAGCGTAGGGGCCCTAGACGCAATGGGGTCCAAAGGGCCTTCCGATCTTCTATGTTTTTACTTCTGTTATGATAAATAAATCTTTGAAAGATCTTGCGTGGGGGCCCAAATTTGGTAGTTACGCCACTAGCACTCGCCTCAGAGTTTTTGTAAGATTCTTGCTTCTCCCCGCACCGATGAAGCATATGTAAAGAGTGGGCAGTTTTGATGAGTTTATTTGAGTGTGTTTTCTGAGCATGCGCAATAAATTTGTCAGTTTTTGTATATTTTTAATCAAAGTAAGAGATTAATTGTACCCATTTGCAGCCTATACTCGGAGGTTTGTGATTAATAGTAATTATTTATGAAAGTATACAAATAACACAAGAGGCGTCCTTCTTTTACCAAATAACTAAGTGATTATAAACTGAAATTTTTGCAAGTGATTAGAAAGTGAAACAGTCCAACTGAAAATAAGGAGATTAGATGTAAAGGTAAGATTGAAAAAACGTTAAAATAAGTTAATAGGAGTTATCCCAGATTTTTGTGACGATATATACCTTCAATCAGAGCAGTAATGATTAACTTAGCAATCTTAGCAATTGCACCGATACTAAATATTTGTAAATGGAACGCAGATCAGCGCCAAATATAGTGATTTTGAATCAATAAATATGCAGTTAATAGAGCGAAAGGAGAACGCTTGTGAGAACAAGAAACTGAATATAAAATTATATGATATTGTTAGCAACGCTTCAACCGACGTGTTTTTCGCGCCAGCTAAGCAGTTGGCAACAAGTAGGACCCTAGATGGACGAAGGCAGAAACCATAGATAAAATAGATGGGAAATTCGTGTCTTAAACTTATGCAGCTTATTGTACCTGCGTACAGCGCGGATTAACTGGTGTATGAACTAAAGAGAAGAGCGCGTGATTTAAACTTTACATATATGTATACGTTGGGCGCCAAGTTTAAAATGTTTTCCCCAGGTGAATTTGTTCAAAATTTGAATGTTTCCAATTTAATTCAGAAGTCACAATAAAATTGCCCGAAGAGTATCCAGGAATGCTTCGGTCTTACAAAGAATTTAGAATTTTTATTAAATTGAAAAAATTCAAATTTTTAACAAATTCCCCTGAGAAAACACATTTCAATATATATATATATATATATATATATATATATATATATATATATATATGTATATATGTTTATATATATACATGTAAAGAAATAATTTAAACTAGAATACTTTTTCACGATCAATTTATTAGTACTCACATATTACATATGATACAAAAGACAATTATAAAACCTAGACAGTTATCAACAGGACGACTTCTAAAAAAACATAAATCAAAGAAATAAAATAGTAGTCAGTAAGTATTTATATTAACTTACTTTAATAACGTACATACATATACAATGACGTATGCCAATCCTTCAAACATCCAGACTGATAAGGTGATATGCACTTAATGAAGCTGGAGATATTTGCCAATGAATAACTTTTGGGAAAAATGATTTTCTTTAGGAACAATCGCCTTCTTCAGACGTTTACGTAACGAAGCTACCTCATTATTAGGCAGAAACTAAGAAATTAGTGACAGTTAAAGATCATCGATATATATATAGAGTCGTTTGTTGTAATTATAGTTGAATTATTAAAGTATTTGTTAAACTGTGACGTGAACATTAGTTTGAAACCAGACGAGACCCAAATTAACAGTTCAGAAGTGGGATCAGTGCCCGAGAGAACAGTGTACGCGAGACCAATAACAATTTTTTCGAGGTTAAGTAAGGTATTGTCATTGCGACTGTAAATAATTGCGAAATTATAGTATAGAGCTATAGCTATAGTATAGAGAATAGTTAAAAAGTGTCATGATGACATAGCTCACCCCGCACTGGACAAAACCATCGCAAATATTCAAAAGTCTTACTGATTTCCGAGACTGAGGAGATATGTTAAGGGATACATAGGTTCATGTCTGGAGTGCCTGTAACAGAAATATCCAGGAGGGAAGCAACCAGGAACTCTCCATTCCATCGATAAGGTTGGTGTGCCTTATCGTACGATCCATATGGACCACCTAGGTCCTTTTATCAAGAGCCGGAAGGGAAATTCGTACCACTTAGTGACTATAGATGGCTTCACGAAACACGATGCTGAAACCAGTGAGGAGTACCCAATCAGAACCTACGGCTAAATTCCTAAAAGAAATTTGCCAATTATTTGATCCTCCAACTAGAGTGATAACAGACCGTAGCACAGCTTTTACTGGCAACCTTTTAAAACGTGTTGCAAAAGAGAAGAAAATCGTTCACGTAAGAAATGCAACTCACACACCTCGAGCCAACGGCCGTTATTAGAGTATTAACGCCGGCTATCGCCTCATTATATATAAAGATTCGGAAGGTCGACACTGGCATGAAGTGATCCCACAGATACAGTGAGCCCTGAATAATATGATCCATCGAACAACTAAGAGACACCATTTTTTCTGCTATTTGGTTATCACCCCAAAGATTTCCAAGGTAGCCCATTACACGACGAGATGATGAAATGGTTTCCTACAGATAGAGATTTAAATCGAGAAAGGGAATTAGTCAATAATCGCATAAAAAAAAAGATCAAGCCGAAACAGCAACGTAGATATAATGAAAAGAGAAGCCAAGGCGAAACGGTTACTGAAGGAAACTTAGTACTAGTAAAGCGAGAATTCCAGCGTACAGGTGATTTTCGAAAGCTTTTACCGCGATACAAGGGACCATATATTATAAAACAAAGACTTCCGCATGACCGTTATGTGGTGGAAGACCTGCCAGAGACTCAACGTACACAAAAATTGTATAAAGAAGTAGTAGTTGCTATAGATAGCCTAAAGAAAATTGAAGTAGGGAACTTGGACGAAGACAGCGATGAAGAAGAAAAGGATGATCATGAAACGGTAGCGCAAGACGCAAGGGAAGAAGAAGAGAAACAAGTAGAAGGCAATAATAAAAACAAGAACACCAGAACCAGGACACAGCCGAAATACCTAGATGAGTATGTGGTCGACTTTTCGGGAATGAAAGATGCTAAGGATGGCCGAATGTTAGCAACGTTTCAACCGACGTTTAAAAACTATGTTTTTCGCGCCAGCTAAGCAGTTGGTAACAAGTAGGACTCTAGATGGACGAAGGCGGAAACAATAAGTAGTTAGTCACAGTTAGCGATCATCGATATACATATACATAGAGTCGTTTGTTGTAATTATAGTTGAATTAAAAAGTATTTCTTAAATTTTGTGACGTGAACATTATTTTGAGGCCAGACGAGACCCAAATTAACAATAGGTTATGTGTATTTAATTTAATTTGACAGAGGAATACCTTCCGTTTTTTTTTAAGTGAATTTCACTTAGTTGCTCCACTCAGCTCAGCTCTTTACTGATATTTCAATATCATTAAAAGGAACACAGCTATTGTTATAAAGAAGCCCAAATGACTCAATCAAAGCACTCTCTTTCTACGCAAATAATTTAAATCATTTCCGTTTTTGAAACGAGTAGTCACCAACACAGTAAAGGAAATGCACAAAAATCCTAAGACTTTTTGACAGTGTCTCTTTTTTGTTTAATGTTAATGTTAATTAAAAGAAAAGAGTTCGAAAAACGTACTCTATGGACAAGCTGCATATGCATGTGTAAAATATATAGATGTGTGTTTAAAACCTAGATAATAGTAGCTCCGTATGGAAGAGGAACTCATTTCATACTGCTATTCTATACAGATGCAACAGGTGCGTTTCCATAAACAATTGAAACTTTCCAAGTAATAATGTGAACGAACCAAAGTTAGAGAACAAATTAAAAAATATACAAATAAACTCTTTTATACAAAATTATAATACTTTTATATACAATTGCCGAATGTTTATGTAATATATAAATCACGCCAACAAATTTGCATGAGAAAGGGTTACAAAGAAAAATATTTCATTCAAAAAAAAAACATTGTTATTAGATATATGATCATGCGCAATTTAATGCTAACCTATTACAATTAAAATGGACTATATATATGTATATTAAGATGCTAACTTCACGTTAGTGTCGTAGGTAACATTTTCACATGCATAATATACAAATCAGTATTCATTCAATTGGTAAGTGACTTTTATACTTATATAATTTTAATATTTACTATTATTTTTGTAAGAATAAATTCTTATTTACGACCTGCAATAACATTAGTGTACTGAAGTGATGTAATTCGTCCATAATGATGGCTATATTTAAAGGTTAAGTTATATGATTATTGCTTTGTATTCTTTCGGAAAGGTAATTAACGTAACTTTAGGCTCATTTTGCAAATATATAAGTGTATGTTATTATAAAACTGAAAAAAATTGCTTGTTGAAAAGGGAATATTCTATTTATTTACCATTAAATTACTGATACAAGCGATTGCTGTATACAGAAAAGAAAGGAATTTCCAAAAAACTTCCTGGGTAGTTTATTAATATTCATTATTCCTTTTTTCCAATAAAGCAAGGTATCGGTAAATCAATACAAAAAACCGTCTGCGAATAATTTTATTAGAACATCCAGTATGCCCTTTACAAAGAGTAAGGAGGTGTATCTACTACAGCACAGATTCGCTGTTTACGCTCGAATTATCACAAGATATAATCGACGTGGGTGTCGATACAAATTTTCCTTCCATCACCCACCGTTTCTCCTCGTAAATCTATCTGTGACATACACAAGCAATATCAAATCATACGTTTGTAACATCATCTTCGTAATACGAAGAAAATAATTATTGGCATTAGATATGTCTCTGATGGGATCGGCCCTTCTCAGAGAAAGGTGATAGAATTCCTTCTCAAGGATATGCTGATGAGGAATTCAAGGCAATTATCTTTGTTCTTAGGCATTAACATTAAGGAATGCAATTACTAGAGTGTCTCTTCTACACGGTTCGACCCCTTTCTACTATCTTTAAGCGATAGGAAGTATGTACAAATCGTTACCCCTTTTCAGTTGCATGCCAATCACTAGCGTCTTATCTTGAGAAGGGAGTCAATATACGAGATGTTTTCTTACTGCATTCTTTATCACATTCTCCAATACCATACTAACATAAAAATGCGAGAAGAAACAACAGTTTCAAGCTTCTGAATTTTGAAAATTTATTTGCACGATATATAGTGAACATGTTATGTAGTCTCTCTTTAAGAACTTTTGATAATTTTTAGTAATTAACGAGACAAATGGCCGTGGAAAAAAAAACAATGTATTCAATGACAATGAAATTTTCACTACCTTTCAACGTAATCTCCACCAACATTTAGGCACTTCTCCTATCGCTTTGTGAGGTTTCTAATTCTAGTGCTGAAGAGTTCTTGACCTTGGTGTCCCAGCCACTTGTTTGACCGCTTGGTTGTCTTCGAACTTGGTGCCGCGGGCCGAACAGATGAAAATCCGACGGTGCGAGGTCGGGACTGTAGGGAGGATGTGGCAACACCTCCCAACCCAAATTTTCGATCATCTCTCACGGGTGTCTTTGTGGATTTGAGTCAACTGTCTTGAGAACCCATCTCTCGAACACGTTTTACGATAATTCAGCTTGTCATGAATGATTGAATACACAGTTCCAACACTAACATTACACAAATCAGCTATTGTCACGATTTTTATACGCCTATCATCGAGAATAAGATCATTTATGCGATTTTGTAGAGCGTCGGTCGACACTTCAACCGGTCGTCCAGAGCGATGAATATCGGTAACACTTGTTCTACTCGATTTAAACTGTTCAATCCACTTATACACATTTTCGCGGCTTAAACACTTTTCACCGTACTGTTTCAATATCCTCGAGTAAATTTCGGCCGGCTTCGCACCTTCGGATAACAAAAATCTTATCACTGAACGTTGCTCTTCCACTGTACACGTTTCGAGAGCAGCCCATATTTTGAAATGAACAAAAGAGGTTATGTTTGTTTTTATTTCTTTCAAACAGCTGACTTAATTTGTCCCCAAGGTTGCCAACTTGACCCACAGACAGTTTCATCTAATGATATTCAGTAGCTTTCCCGCTAATGCAGTTTGCCTCGTTAATTACTGAACGTCCCTCGTACATGCAATAACCGTCATAAAGTCGGCATCGGATGGGAAAAAATTATTTTTAATTTTTATAAAAAAAAAAATGGCAGTAATTTGTGTTTGTTTGAAAATCTATTTGAGCCCTCTCAGATATACCAAGTTGATTTTTAGTTATTTAAAGAATGGGTTTTTTCGAAATTGTCAAGAATGCTATTTTTCGGAAACTAAGCTAGATTTCAATGAGATTTTTTTATCGTATGTTAGTTTTAGCTACCTGAATAATCTAAACATTTTTTTCTTCTGCAACATTTTGAAATTCAAATTATTTTAGATGCCCTCTTTAAAGTTATAATAGTGATCATAAATATATTAAAAAAAACTCTTTGATTAAAAGATATAATAGAATCTTGAAGCAAACCTGAACTTTATATAAAGCATTCACAACAATTTCGATAAGATACAAAATTTTTAAGTATAATTCCATGATAAACATTTGTTAACAGCTGATTTAGTGGTGTAACTGACTTAGTTATGGTTCGTCATAGTAGGATATTACCGTTATGGTAAATATTTTTATAAATTTGAATCCATTACCACCCGTGAAAACAAGAAAGTGCATATGTGAAATAACTCGTTTAATAATAGAGATAGAGGAAAATAGCATTAAGAAGAATTCAATGACAGTTATACAGCTACAAATCTATTTGATCAGATGTTTCCAAGCTTCAACTGTTTTGGGCCCCTTATTTTGTTTAATTGCATGATACCTATTTTTTCACACCATTTGATAAGGAATTACTTTCTCTTTCTGATGGTCTAAACATTTCAGCACCTGACATAACAAAAATTTCGAGAAAAATGCATGGACATGATATGAAAATCGTAGATCTGTGGATTTTTTCAACAAATCACGTTTAAAACTTGGCATATTGCATTATCTAAAACGATTGAAGTACAGCAAGGGAATGAAAATGTTTATTACAGAGTTATGTTTATTTACTTTCCACATTAATAATTTACTACCAGTTGATACCGGTTAATGTAATATTTCTCAATTTCTCAATATAACTTTCTGACAATTTTTTCATTCCTACCTTTAATATGAATATTTTCTTCACTTAAAACTAAATGATTTACTTGGAAGAAACAATTTTCCCTAAGAAAACTCTAAGAAAATATTTATTTAATCCAAATGAAATTTTAAGAAAATTATTTTCTTTTATTATACATTTTTATTGTCTCTGAAATAAAAATATTTTCTTGAATAGAGACTGATTTTTGCAAAAAAAAATCTATTTTCTTGATGCAAGAAACCATTTCTCTGCGTGCATGCGATCACAGAAATCCTCCCTACGACAATGTGACTATAAGGAAAGTCCCGAAGAATGAGGTTGTGATAAATGATAAATGGTAGGAAGATATAGACATATCGAAGAGGGGATGACAATTATTGCAGGTATACATTATAGGTTCGTTCCAACACGCAGTTTGTGTATCGTACATGTACGATACATGGATCAGATCATGAACCGTTTTCTACGCATGCGTTTAAAACGTATTATTTTCCAAGCGATTCCGTATCGTGGTGTGTTGGAACGGCTTATAGACATTTATTACATTTGAACCTGTTTGAAACTTCAAGTTTACTTACAACTATATAGGTTCCCAAAAGAAATAATAAAAACTGTTTCATTATTTCTTTTGGGAACCACTGGGAGAACTGTTGAAGAAATCGAAGAATCCTTTCAAATCCCTCATTTTAACAGATTTCTTAAATAAATACTAATAGTAAACAATTACGTTATTTGCAGGTTATTTACTGCACGTACGAAAATCGAATAAGCTAATTACATTCCGCGCATATCCCTGACTAGCGGTTCCACAAAAATCTGCGGATCGATTCGACCGTTCAGAGAACGATTCGGTTCATCGTCAAATTTTATGTTGGAACAGCCGACTACACGTTCACATTTCAGTCAGAAGTTATGTTGGAACGCCTAATTTGCTTTGCGCATGTACCCGGCGATTCACAAACTGGTTTGCTGGTGTGTTGAAACGAACCTTATAACTCATCTGTACTCTTATCTGAAAAAAATCACAAACCAGTTGGATGTCGCAGAAACATTTTTCAAACGGTTTGTGATTTTGTTCATTAAGATACGCTTCAAACCTATACTTTTTTGCCGATTTCTAATTTATTTGCCATTATTTTCTATTGAGCAGGCATTGTTTTGCAGTAATTAAACCGATCTATTAAAGCGGAAATATTTGCGCTTTAATAGATCTTTAACACATTTCTAGAGTTCTTCAATTTGCGCCAACAGCCAGTGGCGGGCGCATGAAAGTTTACACAAAATAAATGGTCGGAAATAAAATATAATACGTGCTCAAACACTTACCGTCTTAAGAGTCTTCCGTGAAATCACAAAGTGAATAAATATCTGCAACATTAGATATGTTTCCGCAGTGCGAGTGCGGCGCGAGGAAAAAGTGTGTTTATATGCAGAAAACGAACGTTCTACATCTAGTGACGTTATATTTGCGTAATTAAAACAACCTTTGGAACAACTTAACGGTTCTGTTGACGCACCTTCACAAATTTCTCTAAAACACTTTCAAACCTTTCTAGAACACAAACATTTTTTGCGTCTTCTACCGCGTATAGCTGTGCGTGAACTATTTGCAGAGATTTCACTAACGACACCGAAGGATTTTGTAATTTTTCTATTGCTTCCACTAGTCCGAAGTAATTGTTCTGAATAGTTTTTAAATCCGTTTTAACCTCACTATCTTGAAATTTCGATTGGCTTTCCTTGATAGCCACAGCTTCCTTTGGATCGAATTGTGAAACCACGTTCTTAATATTCTCAAAATATTTATTATAATAGAACCCGGCCTGTAACCATCTTCTCCAACGTGTAAGAATAGGTTCTGGTGGGTCGGGTATACGGGGGTACAGTCTGTGAAATTTGCGAATACGTTTTGGGGATTTGACAAACACTGCTTTTGTATGCGCTATTAAAGTTTGTTTGTTGAAAGTTCAAACTTTTCCAATGTTTACTATTTACGTGACGTAGACAATCCCTTTTGAACCAACACATTAAAGGGATATTACAAACTACACATTGAATTTTAACGCCATTATAATTTAGGTCAGCCATTTCTGCTATAAATTCAGTAACTTTGTCCAACATTGATCGTTTTCGCGACGTAAGCAACATTTTTAAAAAACTAAACGATGTATTCGACAGATACATTACAACGATCGTAGACTCGTAGTTATTTACCGGCCAGTGCGCTACAGAATATACACAACATCTGATTTAGTACTCTGGTTGTCTCTCTACCAGCAGCTTCTAGTTCATTCAAACTATTTTCTAATATATGACATTCATTGCAAAAAGCGTGAGCTAAATGCAATTATGCGAGATTATAATGAGAATGCTCCTCCTTTCATTGTAAACGCAGGATATACTAAACACTGCTCTTTATTGCGACTACAAACTACTAACAGTGCCAAGGATATTTATTTTTAGATAATAAACGATATTGATAGAAAGAAGTGGAGTAAAACGTTTTTCTAGCTTTAAATTCAAGCTTTCAATAAGATTAAAAATTTTAAAATTCTGTGTGATACACCTATCTCTATGGAAACGCGTCAATTTGGCGCAATAGTAAAACAAACACTGATGCTAGTAAATTAGCTTCACTCACTAAAGCTTTTCTGCAGTAAATTGTTAATAATTAAAGAAAGCAATCGTCAAAAAGAAATAAACAATGTGGCTAGCGGCGATATTTTGAGAAATCTAACGTCTAATAGGAGACACCCGGCAGAACCGTTTCTATTCTACTTTATGTATGTACGTTAGGTCGTGAACCACTCATGGAAAAGTGGTATAAACATCAGAAGAAAAAACGTATGCATCTTAATCGCGTCGTATTCTGAAGACGTTCAGTTATTAAACGAGGGACATTCAGTAATTAACCAGACACTGCATTAGAGGGAAAACTACTGAATATTATTAGATGAAACTTTCTGTGGGTCAAGTTGGCAACCTCGGGGACAAGTTAAGTCAGCTGTTTAAAAGAAATAAAAGCAAACATAACCCCTTTTGTTCATTTCAAGATGTCGGCTCCTTTCGAAACGTGTACGGTAGAAGAGCAACGTTCAGTGATAAGATTTTTGTTATTCGAAGATGTGAAGCCGGCGGAAATTTACTCGAGAATGTTGAAACAGTATGGTGAAAAGCGTGTAAGCCGCAGAAACGCATATAAGTGGACTGAATAGTTTAAATCGGGCAGAACAAGTGTCATCGATATTCATCGTTCCGGACGACCGGTGTCAACCGACGCGCCACAAAATCGCATAAATGACCTTATTCTCGATGGGTTCCAAGATAGTTGACTTAAATCCATAAAGACATCCGTGTTCGCATTTGTTCTGAACTCAAACGACGGTTTTTAACGGAAGGAAGACTTTCTAGACCGTGTTATAAACTGCGATGAAACGTGGATTTACCACAATGAACCGGAATCCATACAGCAATCTTGGTTAATTAATTGAAATTGTAAAAGCCATCACCTATCCACTATATACAGACGCGTTTCGCCGTCTTCGGCTCCTCAGTGTGTCCCGTGGACAATTTCAATTAATTAACCATGGCGGTTTAAGTCAGTAGTCGGGGACTGCTGTCGCGTCAGAATTTGGAGCAGTATGATTTGTTCACTTCGGTAGAGGCGTTTGCAGCAATTAATTCGACGAAATGTACAAAAGAGAATAGCTTAAGTAGATATTCCTCATGCGAACAAGTTATCATTTATGTTTAATGTTTAACTTTTTGTAAGAATTTTTTTGTTACTATTGATATGATTATTCTGTATTAAATATTTCTTGAATGCAATTTTCGTTTATATCGTTGCATTCCAAATTCTTCGTACTTCGGTCATAAAGTCAAAAAGATGAAGGGAGCTTTCTTAGAGAGTGGTTTACTAGGGATAGTTTTAAAAAGTATCTTTTAGGATTCTGCAAACCATTTTCGACGACATCTTGCTCGATCTTATATCTCTACAAATAAGGAAGATATCGCTTGTAACATTGAATCTGGGACACCCGGGTTGGGTTTATTTTTATTGGAGTTGATAACTTTTTGCAAGAAGCTATCGATGCAGTTATTGTGTTTTGAAAAAAATGTAGTTTTGCTCGTGCATCAAATTGACGCGTATTCATAGAGGTAATAAGAAACGTCCATAAACGGAACGTTAAGTGTCTGCTTATACGTCTACTTACAATAAATTTCCTTTTCCAGCGGTGTGACCTCAATAGCGGTTATATGGTAATCAATAATTTGTATCAATCCACTAGTGCATAAAGGTTGTTGAAATGATTTTTGGTAAAATTGTATTTAATTTTCACTGAAAATAAGTTTAGAAAACATTACGGTCACTGATTAAAAAAAAAAATATTGGAAAAAAAGTTATAAATAGTCCCATTAAAAGGATACTATGAACAACAACTAGTTTGAGTGATAAACTCTGAAACAATTTTTGAGATGCAAACCTACGTTACATTTTATAGAAATAAAATTTGCTTTTTTACCACATTGGGCACATCTTCTATCGGTTGGACAATGGTCAACTATATGGTTCCTTTCATCAAATCGCGTCTGCGCCAATGGTTTTGCAGGAGTTACTCCTCTTATAGATTTGAGTCCATAAGTTTGTAAAAAAGTAAGCGTCAAATTTTGAGTTTTGCAAATACGGTTTTTTGGTTGTCGTTTCCTCGTCACGCATTGACTACAGACACATCAAAGAGGTAAACAAAAATTGGCCACCACCATTTACGTTGTCGTATTCTTTTTCTGTAGTTTGCAGCCATCTGATCAATTTTATCGACTCCCATGCTCTTATTATAATTTGAAACAATTTCCGGCAGAGAAACTGAAATCCTCCTTTTATGTTCTCTGGAATAGCGTTGGACATTTTTTGTTCTCAGGCCATCAAAATTAGTGGCAGCACTAACTATTTTATTGTCCTTCCATTGAACAACAGTTACTTTATCGGAAGCAATATATCTAGTGTCCCCTTTTTTGGCCTTTCCAGTCTGCACTACTATTTGTTCTTTTCAATGGACAATTTAACCATGCGGTTGACACGTATTATACCGGTAAGTTGTGCTAAATGTTCCAAAAGTCCAATTGATGGAAAATAGTTGTCAAAGTATATTTTATAACTTTTGTTTTGAGGTATATTTGCATTATCAATCAGATACATCACGACATGACCTCCTAATCCAAAATCATGCTTCTCTGTCGACTTGCCAGTATATATTTCAAATCCCAACATGTATCCATTATCAGTACACAAAGCGCAATTCTTGAAACAGAATCGAATAGGGTTTCTTTTGATATATTGTTTGGCATAATGTTTTCCATAATAAGGGATCATACTTTCATCTACACTCAAATTTCCTTCCAAGTCGCCATATTTGCGAAAATTTTGATTTAGCTGAGAGATAAGTGGCCTGAGTTTATATAGTCTGTCTTCTTGATTGATTTTTGTATTGTCATTTAGATGAAGGCTTCTTATAATAAATTCAAATCTGTTTAGACAAATACTGTTACCTAAAATATTGGGAACATCATCCTCTCTTGCCCAATACATACGCTTATTTGTGTATTTTCCATATCCAGAAAGAAGAAATGCTCCAAAAATGACATATAGTTCTTCAGTGGTCAAATTCAAGGGTATGTTGGCATTTTTTCATAATACATATGAATTATTTTCAACATTTTTTTTCACCAACTCGTTTTCAAAAAATAAACAAAAAAATCAGTAGAAGATTCCTTCTCCAATAAGCATGATGGCAGCTTCTCCGCATTGCAATCTTTTTTTATGTTAAAATTTGGTAGTTTACTGCTCCATTGAGCTGCATTTTTTTGATTATTTGACTTTCTTTTTTTCGCACAAGATTCCCACAAGATGTTGTCTGTGGCTGCATGAATGACGAAAGTGGTAGATCATCGTCACTAGAAAATTCTGCCTCTGGTTCTGACAGTTGTACGTTAGGATAAAACGTGTCAGAATAATTCGTGTCCTGTTGATGATGTACAACAGGATCTAAATGGTTTATGTTACCCTCATATTCGTTGTCTGAGAAGTCGCTGTCTTGATCACTTTCCTGGCCATCTTCAGGTGGAGTTATGTAAATATCAGCTGAAGTTACTCCATCATCCTTCAAACTCTGAATCAGCTCATGAAGCGATAGTCTGAGAAAAGTTTTATTTCGCAAACTGTTACAAGATATTATGCATGACATCCCTTATAAGGGACATGAGTTCTATTGCAAATATAGGACAATTAGAAATAAACAAACATAATTTTTGCATCCACAGAATTTTTTGATAAAGGTTCTAGCTTTAGAAAATGGCTGATTATTACTAAAAAAAGCAGTTTATTTTTAATAACAAATATATTCCATGTCGAGTGCTGTATTGAGACGGATGCATTAATGTTTAAAAATTAATAACACACAAAAGATTTTATATTACAAACAAAAATGGCGCAATATAATTCACTGACACTTGAAAGATTCTAACAAGTAAATTTGAGGTTAGGTAAGTAGTCTGGTAATCATGCAAAATGGCTGTCCCTTTAAAGAGACATTACGCACTAATGGGTTAAATAAAATGGCAGAGATAAAAACAAAAGAAATGTCCTTAATACATTATGATTTATTTTAACATATAAATTACAGTTCATTAATCTGCATAGAAGAAAATATCGTTGTTTATTTATCATTATTCCCTTCTGTATATGTATATATAATATAATAAACTTATTCACGACAAACAAATAAAGCAATAAAAATAAGTAATCTCTTCCTTACAAACATATTCCTTCTTCAAAAAAATATTATCTCTTTAAAATGTTTCAATATTCGCTAAAGAAATATATGTATATACATATACACTTTAAATTATACTTCTCATTCGATTCCGTCCATCTTTCAAGATGCGTTACGTACGCTATAATATTGTGTACAGGAGGTTGTATATCTTATAAATGGAAAAACTAAAAGGAAAAAAGAAGATATGATATCATTATTATTACATGGTACTTTTAAAAAGCACTACGGTCTTCGAGATTTATAAATTTCACTCTTCCAATATGATTTGTCTTTATCACCACTGGTTAACTTGCCATTAATAATAATATAAAAATACTTTTAAAATGTTCTCACAGCAACTATACCCTAAATATTGTGTAATATGTATAATATAAACATGCTATTGTTATTGTATTATTGATTACAGATGGCTTAGTTAAGTTCGCGATAAAAATTCAGGTAGTTCTTCAAGATCGGCGGTAACGGTAGTTGCTGGATCTTTTCGCGCGTCAATTGCGTGTAAGGGCTTTGTACGATTTTCGTTTCATTAGCCGAAGCATTAGCCTCCTCTTGCACGGTCTCACTATCACTGCTATTCGAATATGAATCTAGTCTATGCGTTGACAAGCAGATCCTCCTCCATTTTGCTCCGCTGCGTACCTCAGGATTGTTTTTCGGACCCCTCTTATTACGTTTTCCTTCGATTCCATCGTTACTGGAACTAGAGTCGACGTCCATTGTATCGTTCTCGGAAGAATCCGGGACATTGTGGTCTTTCTCGGCGATTTCTTCGCCTAACCCGCTATCGAACTTCTCTCGTTTCTTATTATTGGAAGCCTCTTCTTGTTTGTTATTTGTATTTGTATGATTATTACTGCTCGCTTCGTTATTACTAACTTCGTTATTACTAACTTCGTTATTACTAACTTCGTTATTACTAACTTCTTCGTTATTTGTATTCTCTTCTTCAGGTTGCTCAGCTTCTTCTACGTCTCCACCTCCGTTTTGGCCTCCTCTTCTTTCACGTTCAAATTCCTGCAAAACATTAACGAAAGCCTGTTCAATTTCGTCACTTACTTCTCTTTGAGCTTCAGCTATGAGTCCTTCTATAGTATTAATTGTATCGAGATCTGGTTGATTATCCTCTTCTTGTTGTTGTTCTCTTTCCTCCTCGTGTTCTTCTTCTTCTTGCACTGCTGCCTCTTCCTCATTATTTTGTTCTTGAGCATTTGTTTTATTGCGATTGTTAATAACGGCGCGAGCTTCGTTGATCTCCGGTGGCCCGTTCTCGACGGGAGCTCCTACATCCATGAGATCATCTTCGGTTGCTGATTCAGCATTTCGATTTTCGTTTCTTTCTTCCGCGCGATGACTGCGGGCAGTTCTGTGACGCAATCTATAGCCGAAATGATCCATGACCGTGTCCAAGATATTTTCGGCTGTTCTCCGGTTGTTGACCGGGTTGCGACGTTCATCATCAGAAGTAAAGGGATCGTCACCAGAATCGTCAAAGATCGGTTCCACCAGCCACTTCCTCAACGGTCTGCGTCTGCGCTTCGGCTTTTTTCGCTTTCGTAGATTTGGATTCTCCAGTTCGATATTCTTGCGGAGAATTGTACGGATCACAGCACGGCTTAAGGATTGGAGACTTAAAGGAACGACATCCACTGCAAAAAGGAAATAAAAGAAAATGAATACTTGTTACTATGAATTTATTTAAAAAACGAAAATCTGTACGAATCTTTACTAGAAAGTTGATCATGCAATACTTGAATCTGAGATTCGCTTCGGACAAGTCGAATGTATTAATATTTTAAAATCACAAGAAATTTTAATGCAATCAATCAATATTAAGGATGCTGGAAATAATCGCATAATCTATATGTACTGTAATGCTATAAATGTCAGAATTGTCTGAATGATAAAAATTCACGGTCGGTAGGTTTGGGAGTGTCACTTAGACACTTTTTTGGCAGTTAAAAAAAATAAACTAGGAATAATAATGTTTTACAAAAATTAAATTGACAAAATAGGAACTAACCTCAAAGTTTAACCAGGCGCTCTCTTGTTATACATCACATAAAAAAAAACCCGAGTTCTTTTGAATAATGAAACCTGAATTAAACTTTTAATAGAAGTCAAATTTGTACACTACAAAATTTAAATTTACTGGGAAAATTAATCATTTAGTCAAATACGCCTTCTCTCAAAGGTAACTCGAACTAAAAAGGCAGATTGTCGTAGCGTCCCTTCACTCCTTTGTGCCCGATAGCCTTTGTCAAATACCATAAATTCTTTTTTTAAATTTTAAATACACATATTGCAATGATTTTATTAATAATTGTACTGTTTAAATGTTTACAAATTTTTGTCAATTTTCGTTATTGTAATAATAATAATAATAATTTATTTACTGTCCATGATCTCTAAGAATATAGACAATTGTCAACTAAAAAAGAACAAAAGAACACAACAAATTAAAATATATATCTGTATATAGAACTTGGTCATGTCAACACAAAATACACTAAATATGTAACTGTCCGTGGAGATATTCCTCGAAACTGTAAAAAGCACCCTCCAGTAAATATTTTTTTAGTCTGGTTTTGAAACTGTTTGTATTCCGTACTTGTTTTATTCTGAAGGTAACGCGTTGAGAGCTTTGATGGTTAAATAATACAAATAAATTACTTTTATGACGCGGAATAGATACCATTCCTTGTAATCATATTAGAACCAGATAAGCTTACGTTGGATTTAAAAATGGTTGGGTTTTTCAAGAAAAACATTATAAGTTAGTAAATATATAGCGATTGTAAAGTCATAATCTCTACATGATGTTGTACTACTAGGAAGAAATAACATACAACGTAAGATTTTTTTCTGAAGAGTAAAAACGCTTTATGATAGTGAACTATTTCCTCAGACTAATATATCGTATTTCATTCGAAAATGTAAGTCAAGATTGTTTCGTAACTGATATATAGCATAAAAAGAACTGCTCAATTTTTTATTTAAACAAACCACATGGTCTTTCCAATTCAAGCAGTTATCCATAGTAATTCCCAAAAACTTCGAGTTCGTGGATTGTGCAAGCGATTTGCCGTTAGAATTTACATACACAGATCTTTTTGTTTCATTGTACACAAGAAAAGTCGTTTTATTGATATTCAAATTTAAAGCATTGTCATCGCACCATGTAATCATATTTTTAATTGCCACTGTATCAGTTTTTGACAAATCTTCATAAAAGACGGCAGTTAAGGTAAGGGAAGTATCATTGGCGTACTGATACACACTGGCGTTTTTAGTGTGGTGCTTAAGATTTCAAGTTTCATGATGCAGCACCGTCACCTGAATTTCTCTATATTTGTGTTTACCTTTTTCTAGCTGAATTATATACTTCTAAAATCAATAAATAATTGCAATATAATACATAGAATAAGTACTTTTTGATATTGTGAATCAGCAATATCAAATTTAGGTGGGCCACTTTGTTATCCTAAGAGTGCGGACATGTCGAAGATGTCTCGATGCTCGTGGTCGTAAACGAATGTCACCTCCTTGCAAAATAAATACATAATGTTAAACCTAATCGCGCATGTCGAAGATGTTCGCAGCTGTTTACACAGAGGTTTAGTGCGATATCAAAATAGTTTGTTTTTTCATCGATGTAGAAAGGAAGGCGTTTGATTGGTTCACTCAAATCACGTGTCATTCGATATTCGCCTGTACGTTGAATAAATTTAAAGCTACCAGCACGTGGTGTCTGCATTTTACTGTCTTTTGAATTGTTTTATTTTTGTCACTTAAATGTTGTATTAGATCGAAAATAAAGGACGAACTCATAGATTTAATATTTAACATTTGAGCAATATGGGATAAACGTTATAACGTTATCACCACAATCGGCATGTTTTGATTAAGCACTGGAAGAAAATCGCAACAAACCTTGGACAGCTCTATTAATTATTACTGTTGATGTCTTAAAGGATTAGCAACTAAATATTACATAAATGTATTTCGAATTACTTCTTCTCTGTGTGTTAACGGATTGTTAACCCTACTCGGTTGCAAACGACAAGTAGCTGAAATATGGAGCAAATAAGAATAAACTTAATGAACACCCATCCTTACCAATAATTATGTTATGCAGAATGCATATTGCTTTAATCATATTATTCAATTATTTCAATTACTCCTCTAAAAATTTTTAATTTAGCAAATAGTGTTCCCAAGGCACACTCAACTATCTTCCTAGCAACAAACGATTTTTAATGTTTCCTATGACACATTTAGTGACTCTGGCTGCATCGTGGTGTCTTTGGCAGTATATGCTTCATCAGCAATGAAAATATGAGAGGTTTTATGATGAGAATTTGATAGGTTATTTCGGCTATGATATTATCAACTTATTTTTTCCCAATAATTTCGAGGGCGTAAAAACGCGAAAGTGTACTTCGCTTTCCATATTCCCCATCAGTGGAAGTGAATTTGTAATGATTGCCAACTAGTCCTTATCAAATTACTGAAAAAACTTTGTTTGACGGGAAACATGTTTCCCGTCTAGTGCTCCAGTGCAATTTGGGAATTCTATCATACTCTTCAGCAGTTCTTATTTATCTTTTGTAAATTCTCTCATATGAAAAGGTAGAAATGTTTCCCAAAGAACCTCACACACTTGTGTTATTAGTTTTACAACAATTTCTACTAGGGAGCTATTAAAGCTCATTGCGTCACTGTGCTCAGTGTATACAATTGAGGCTATGACCCATCCCTACAGCGATGGCGCACGGTAATCCCAAGTGTCAGAACAGACTATATTAAACAGAAGGTTTGTTCCAACAGAAATCACAAACTAGTCAGACGCGATTCAATTGGCTTATAAAAAAATCCGAAACTGTTTTCTGACTGATTTCACAGTATATGGTTGCCTCTGTCTAGTTTGTAACTTCTATTGGAACAGAGGTATAAGCTTTGTTAGGTGTCGATAGACTGTATACCCAGGCAATCCCAATATTTCAACTTCAAAATCATAAATATATTTGATGACGTGTATTTGTAATCAAAGAATTTCTAACATTTTTGTATAATGCTGAAAATAAATGAGATATTTATAGTTAAACGCGACTAGCAGTAAACAAAACATAGTGACACTGCTGCTTTTAACTACAGATCCGAAATGTTAAGCCTTAAGGAGTTAGTTGCAAAATTAATTACAAACAAAGTGTTAACACATATGATTATGTATGAACTTAGAGATAACAAGCATTCCAGAGTGCAGCAGATATATAAACAATTACGTAAATGTATCGAGGTAGAAGGAAGGAATTTCGGGCGTTCACTGTAGATTGATAAATAAGTAGACAGCTGTAATTATGACAATGAAAATGGCAAAATAGATTGTTAAATTTATTCATAGTATATTCCAATTGTAGACACTTAATCGTTTTAATACTACCAGGAGTTTTCTTACTTTGATATCAACTGTAATTTGTTTCCACGAGTGCCGCGTTTATACAGGTTAAGTCAATATGGATATTTAAGACTATCTAATTTTTTTTCAAATGAATACCCATGTACACTGCCCGTATTATATTATGTCTCCCCCCTTGCGACGACTAAATATCGATACTATCTTCCGCACGCTAGGCCGAGTACTTCGCTTCAGCTCGGATTCACAGGTAAAAGAAGGGCAGGGAAGGAGCCGCCACAGCCAATCAAATATGTAGCGTTATATCAGTTGGATTCTAGCTGTGGATTTCTTTCTACCAATCAAATTACGTAACATGTAATAATTACGGTAATAATGCAAAAGACAACAAATATTTAATGCTAGAAATAAACAATTAAGAAGAAATAAAATAAAAAAATAAAACAAAATATTCTCGTTTAAATATTAGGCTATATCCTTTGCTATCAAAATAGCCTCCTTTGGTTTGTAATACTCCCCGGACCACTCGTGGCATCCGTTCTGTTACTTTTGTTAGAGTTTCACCGGAAATGATCCATTCAGTTTGGAGAAGTTGCTACAGGTGCTCTTTCAACATCCCACTGTAATTCGATGGGGTCCAAATACGGGCTCTACGGGGGCCACGGCATGATTTGCAAAAGCGCTCTTCTGTTTGAGACGTTAGAAAATCTTTACAGATTCGTGCTGTATGTTTGGGGTTGTTATCAAGCGCACATTGGGTCTTATGAAGTATAATCCTCTTTTGTTAGTTTACAATAATTTGTATAAAACTATCCTTATCTGGAACCAGCGCTGTTGCCATGCCTTCCGGCGGGATTTCTCCTAGGGAGATCACTGTTTAGCTGATCGGTAATATTTATCAGTTTCAGTGTTTTATTTTCACATTTTACCTTCATTTCTATCGATTAATGAGGAAATCAGTTGTATATAAAAGCTACTGCGCCTTTTAGTGCTATATATTCCCGTAAGTAGAAAGAATTGTGAATAATGATCAACCTAGAAATCGTGAAATTACACCTCTTTGACGTTTTTGGACCATTCTACGTGCAAAAAAAATGCTTACGATGAAGTTTGCGCTGGAGAGTATGAGGAGTGGTTTCTCAATCGGTTACTACCAAACCTACCCGCAAACTCAGTAGTAGTTATCAACAATGCAATGCAAAACGGATTCCTACCACAGCTACCAAGAAAAATGACATTCCTTTGGTTAAGAGAAAAAATATTCCTGTTGAAAGAAGTTAAAACGTGATCTCTTAAACATTGTTTCTACAGAAAAGCATAAGTACAGTGTATATATACTCAATGAAGCAGCTATTGAAATACGACATAGTTATTCTATGTTTGCCACTTTATTACTACGTGTAAACCTGATCGAGATTGTATCGGAGCACATGAAAAACTTTAAAACACAATAATACAAGCTTTAAAATAAATAAGAGACCTGCCCTTATGGATTTAGAATATCAAAATGTTACCATTGAGAACTGACAAAATTATATCAGACATGTTATGAAAGGAATATTTTACCATATGTTTTCTGATGGCTTGTACTCGACCTTAGAAAAGGATATATGGAAATTGGACGAAATGCAGGATGACCCAATTTATTATACATTTTCCAGGTTCATCTTCATCATCCTCACTATCAGATATGTCAACTGATTAAACCGATTCTTATAAAATTGTTTGTTTTAATAATAAAGAGTACTTGTTTTATTAAAGGTTGACATGTGAACATTATTGTAATTTTTTGTAAATATACCTGTTTGAATCATTTACACTGTATCTTATAAATATATTATATTTTTACCGCCTAATACATCTCTTATTCAACCTCTCGATCAGGGCGTGATGAAAACATTCAAAATGCACTACATGCGTCGTACTCTTGACCATATTATCCATACCATCGATAATAAGTCCGATATAAGTGTGAAAAATGCATGGAAAATCATTTCTATTGCAGATTCCCTAACATTTATAAAGGCATCTCTGAAAGATATGAAGCAAAGCACGCTTAACTTTGCATGGAAAAAATTATGGAAAGAGTTGTTTCCGATAATCCAAGTTCGATTGAAAAAGTGAATTCTGTACTTCACTCTGCCCAACAAATCCCTGGAGAAGAGTTTGAAGATATGACCAGGAAAGATATTGAAGATCTGGTTGAATTGCGGTCCGAAGAAATAGGAGTTGAAGATCTGGATCGAATTATTGAAGAAACAAAAAATGATACCCACGGAGCAAAAAAGCAAATAGTATTTTCCTTGGCCAATTTGAACAGCATCATATGTTCCCCAAATGAATTGATCGATAAGGTTGTGGAAACAGATCCATCAACGGAACGAAGCTTACACTTCAAAAATGGGTAGCGATCATTTCTTATGCCTTATAAGTAGAGCGGGCCAAATTGCGCCATCCAACAGAATCGGAATCAGGCGCAACGGCCGCTTATTGTAAATAGCGTATATGTGAGTCACAGCAGATATGTGATATTTCGAAATTAATACACAAGAGTAAAAAAATAAAAGCTGACGCAATAATAATGTTTAGTAATTAGAGCGGATGTATATATATGTACACGCTGAGGTGTTTTTATTTTCATTATGATTTTTTATTTGATTGAAAACGGTATGCGTTGTAAATGGGATGTAATAAGGAAATACTGAGACTGAAGCTTTTTTGTTACTTATATTACTGTAAATAAAGATATAATAAATAAATTCTATCCTTCTTAATAATGCGGATAGGCTTGTTTAAAAAGTTGCACCATCAGATAAGTTTCCACATTTGCCTCGGTGAAGGATGTTCGCCGAGACGAAAAAATGTTCTTATATTTCGAAAACGACCGTTCCACGTCTACCGAAGTAAGACAGGCGTAATTAAAATAACCTTTAGACTTAGTCAAGGAATCTGCAGATGCCCCATCGCACATTTGTCTTAATCTCGTGTAGTCCGGATTCTTTTTTAAAACACTATCGAACTTAGCTAAAACTCGTCCACTTGTTGCATCGTTTATACTGCGTAACAGTGTACTAACTTCGTCCACGACTTGCACTGATTCTACCAACGACTATCCAGAATTTTGCAAATTTTCTATCGCGTCTACTAACCCTTTGTAATTGTTGCTAATATTCTTTAGATGTGTTTCAACAGAAATATCGAGAAATCCCTTCTGGCTCTAGCTTCGGCAGGGAGGACTTGCAAAATAACGGATTTGACTTCTTGAAAATGTTCATTATAATAAAAAGCGGCTTTTAACCACGTTCCCCAACGCGTAAGAATGGGCTGTGGTGGTTCTCGAATACCAGGGCATAACCTGTGGAATGCCCTAGTCCTCTTAGGACTTTTGAGAAACACTTTTTTTGTGTTTGCTATTAATGCATCCACCTCCGGGTAACACTCTCGAATAGTTTGTGCCACAAGATGTAAAGCATGGACTTTACACGTAACATGTAAAAGTCCTTCACACTTTTCTTTAAGGGAACGGCCTACACTACACATTGTCGCTGCACCATCGCTCATGAACAACAACAGTTGACTGGTTGACACTTGAAATTTTTGTAACGTTTCGAGAACTACGGCCGTAATTGCTTTACTAGTACACTGTTTTAATCTTCTGCTGGCTAATAGAATTGCAAAATTTGGTTTAATAGGATCTAATACGCGCACTATTATATTCAAAATAGAATTTTTTTTGCAATCTGTCGTCTCATCAAGACATAGCCACAGCTGTTTATCTTTTAATTCGGCTTTAATTCGATTTTCAATGTCCTCACGTATTCGTGGAATATCTCTCCGTAACGCTGTCCGAGATGGTAGTATCCACTCGGTATTGTATGTACCCCAGAATTTTCGAAATGCTTTTTTATCAAGTATACGAAGTGGTAGACCACATACCATAAACGTTAAAAGCAATTCTAATTGAAATTGACGTTGTTGTGACACACCATTTCTTTTATTTCTGTGGTGTGCGCTATTTATATGTCTTTCACAATCACGTTTGCTCCAGCACAGTAGTTTCTTTTTACAAACTTTACAGAAAATTGTACTCCCATTGTAGTGTAAATCCACAAATTCACTAAGAAATTTATTAACTTTCGTAGGTAATGGCCGTTTGTTTTTAATAGTTACGTTAGGCATAATCACTAAAGCGAGCACACCGACGCTTGTTTCTAGTATGCCACGAAGTGGTGCAAACGTAACATCTGCAGACTCGTCATTTGTTGATGAATAGAGCGCGTCATCCGTAAATGAATAAGCGCGCTGTTAGTTCGTAGCCGTCGATGAATGAACTTTTTTTTTGTAGTGGCCCACTGTGAACAACGCCCTATTTATCAACGAACACCCAAACTGCAGGTGTATATTTGCGCGTCTTCACGACGTAATAGACAGTGGTTTTGGTCCTCGTCCTAATAATTACATATTTAAATTACCTATGTTTACATACATATATGCGCCCGGCAGTCTGATTGCGAACCTGGCGCGTGGCGCTCTTGGCCCGCTCTACTTATAAGGAGTTGCATAAAGAGAAAACCAACACTATACACCTTCTTCCTGAAACCATCCACAAGCACAAGTCGATCCAATCCAACACCAGAGTTTACAAAATCCCAGGAGGATAATAGCAGTTCTTCTGAATCGTAACATTTTTGTTAGTTATTCTTATTAGTTATTTAGTGTGTTATTTTTGATAGTTTTGTGTGGCCAAATTTTATTGACTGAGTTGCGATACCGAGCACGTAATCAAGTTTTGAATATCGTTATCCGCGGTTTCCGTATACACGCCGTTTTCTGCGCAAGAAACCCCCGCGGATACGGAGGGATTACTGTATTGTGTTTAGAAGAGTTTACAATTGTTATCAGAAAGTCTTTTTATATCTCTCTTAATAGCAAATATATTGAGCTTGCGCCACCCTGTATATCTAAATTAAGGCGACTGAGGAGAAAATTATAAATATCCCGAAATCTGTTAGACTAGATGAAGAAATTATAAACGTAATAATATACAAGGTGTTCCATTTAAATTAACAAAGTAAGCGCCTGGTTCGCTGTTTGTGGGTCATCCTGTATATACGAACATATTTTTTTTTAAAGATACTCTATGAGGTCTATTATGTCATTAGAAAATTTTAACATCCTGCTACTTATACACTAGGCGCAATTTTACAATTCCAGAAGATTTGGCGCCCTGTACGTCAACAGGCCATAATTCAAACAATTTTTTTAACGAGATGCATTGTAGCTGCCGTCTTCAAACCATCAAGGTTAAACATAAAATGCACAATTACTTCATGCAGTTGATAAAAACAATTTAATGTATTGATATATTTTCGTAAACGCGTATTTGTGTTATCTTAAATATTCAGCACCGCGGTTGCATACAACGACTTGTAATAAATTAATAAAAATATCTTTAACTCTTTTTTTGCATACGCGAATCATATGTGTGCATGTATACCTCAGTTATAACGCTATCGTTTAGAAACGCACGTTGAAGGTCGTCACAGCCGAGGACAACTATATATAAATAATCGTTTCTTTTCGATGTAGATCGCATATCCTTCTCAAAATATAAAAATTCGTGTTCTTAGTTTCTGGATGATTTCTGTACTCGCAAAAAATAAACATCTGAATCAATCACAAGGACAAAAATGGTCGCGAAATGTTACCTAACACGTTTTATCGGAATAAGGCACGAGATTAGTATTTATTTTGATCTTTTTTCGCCGATTCACAATTAAATAAGGGGAAAGATAGGACAGGAAAGCTACACTCCTGCTTACTGATAAGACGCAAATACACGATCTAAATATAAACACAAACTATCGTTTTCAAGTCATCGATAGCACGTTATCTCTATTTGCATATGTGTCGATTGTTGCATTATTAAAAATGTATTGGAAACGTTCAATCGTCGATCGTGTTAGAAATTTGCATTGTACAACAAATTGTTTATGTTTACTTCCTGGAAGAAACGTAGTATTTCCTATGATTTTACTTTATAAATATATTCTCTGTTTCTGCTACTATCTCTATAATATAACTTATATAATGGCAAATCTTGTTTGAAATTTCATTTAAAACTCTATTTAAGAAAATTTAGTTTTCAGAGATCTCTTCTTTATTTTTATTATTATACTTTACGTAAGGCTTATCACAATTAACGCTTTTAAGCAACAAAATATAATACATATATGAAAATGTGGATCTAATTTGGGTAACAAAAAATATTTTAATAGATTGATTTCTATAAAAAGAAAACAGACCATTATAATGGCACTTATCATTTATCATTTCAGAAGAATTCAATTACAGTAAAAATGTCTACATTTCATATAATGCATCCATTAAAATATTATTAATTAGTAAACCTTTAACACTTATCTGTTAACGGTTCCAGCAAGTTTATAAACCCGTTTTTAGACTCTCTGATAACCATATGTATTTTGCTGTAAACATTACATATCTACCAAAATGTGATAAGTAGCTAAGCAAAATTTACATTGTTATTTATCCTCTTAAAATTAGATAAGCACACTAGACGTTCACTACAAAATAAAGGATCTTACCCAGTTCAACGATTTCTTGTTTATCCTGTGCTGGATAGATCAATGTGGCAAATGAAACAGGTAACACGGAATGATCTTCCCATGTTACTTCAGAAGTACGTTTAATTTGCATGAGATGGTCATTTAAGGGCATTACAAGGATGCCACCCACACGAACAAGGTTCTTCATATATCTTTCATAATCCTCCGGACAAGCTGCTCCGCAATACACTCTATCGTACTGACGATCAGTTGTAAGGCACAAACAATTTCCTAGAAGACAATGGGGTTGAGAAAAGAATGGATAAAATTATAAAAGTGGTCACCTTGAATAAATTTAGGTTCGCAAAAATCGAACTCGTCTATTGCACCAGAATATTTCTTAAACTCTTCTAATTTTTTGTTAGCATATTGGATGACATCAGCATGGATTTCAACACCATGATTTACGCCATTACTGCCTAATATTAAGCCAACCATTGTGCTCAAATATCCAGTTCCTGATCCCAAATTTAAGAAGCTGAGACCGGGAGAAAGGCATAAGCCTTCCATAACTTCGCTATAAATACATGGAGCAGATAAGTGTAAATGTTCACTCTTCCAAGCTAAATCTTTATAAGCATTTCCTCTGGCTTCGGGTAGGAAATAATCAGCTCGATCGACAGCTCGGAAAACCCTCTCAACAATAGGTGATCGAATATAATCAGCATGAAGTAGATTGTCAATCAGATCATCATTATCTTGACCAGTACTAACCGCGCCACCCATTTTTTATAATATTTATAGCTAGAATTATTAAGTAAAAAAATGAACGCGATTGTGGAAAAAAACGATGTCTACATGTATACAAAATATGGCAAGGTTGAGATTTTTTTTTGCGGATAATGGAATTATAGTCACTTACGTTTCTCTGTACTGACATATGCATCCGAACGATATTATTTACATAACATACATAATAGAAGTAGACATTTTTACCTAAACAACCATTTTAGTACGCAAACTCTATATAATAACGAAGACGAAAGTAGACAAGCAAAACAAGGCGAATGTCAAATGTGTAATTGAATGGTTGGTGGGGAGATCAAGATCCAGCTGTTTTCAGTTGATTGCGGCACATGCGCGTTTCAATTCGGATATAATGGAAAGGTAAGAATTTTTTAATTTTTCTTTTAGTACGTATATGCCACATTATGCATTTATTATAATTTATTTACTGTTAAATTCAATGTGCACTTACAGATTTTGAGCTAATAAATTAATGTTGAAAACGTGTTATTTAACGAAGATTTGAGTATTTTGTTGAAACATTTTATGTAATGTCGTCCGTGCAATTCTCAGAGAACTTACTCTTATTTTATTTGAAAAACAAACATGGTATTACTACTTTATATTTTCTATTTACGTACATGTATTTGAAATGTTATTTATTACTTTCCCTGTCTATTCATTATCCCGAGCATTAAACAAAAATCACATCTAATCTAACATATTAATTTTACACTTGTATCTTGAAATTAAAACTGATTTAAAATCAATAAAAAATACTTTCATTTTATTCTACCTACGCCTTAAATGCATATAACTGCTTTCTTGGAAGACATTCTTGTACAATTGGAGGATATTGCGGGGCAATATACTTCCGCTAGATGGTTCCATATTTTGTTATAAGCATTCTTAACGTACAATTCCGATATGCAGCACTTTAAGTACCTATAATGCAAATAAAATTCCTCCACAAGTATTAAATGACACAGTAGATGAATTTAAATTTAAATTAATCGATATCCCATATCGTAATAAAGAATTTTTGTAACTAACCAGTGCTTTTCTTCGTTTTTTTATCATGATCCGTGTAAAATATGTATGGCTAATAAAATAATCAATTTGAAAGTAGGTTGTTTTCATTGAACCACGCGGTATACCAAAAATATCTGCCGTACTTAATTTCCTTGTGTAATATCTTTCATAACGAATAAATTTAGATTAAATTGTGTTGATTTTAAGATTTATTATCATAGAAAATCTTCTGTAAACAATTCATTTGCTTTAAAGAATGTCGACATATAGTTTTTGTAAATTATTGATCTGTGGCAAACTATAACAAAGTTTATTTAGGGTGTAAAGTTGTACAGGTTGTTTGTGCTTCGTTTATAGTGAGTTGGAATAACGAATGGAGCGTTTGGATACTATCGTTAATTTTCTTTGTGTACCTGTTATATATAAAAATATAAATAAACTACGTATTGCATGTGTTATCAATAATAGTTTTATTGCGTAACATACGTGTATTTTTAATTAACACGAAGTGATCACCGCTATGAATTTGATAGTAAATAAAATGTAGCAATAAAAGAATACCTTGCAATTGATTTATTATAAAAGTATTCTAAATCCAAAAGCGCGAAATCCCATACCAGCCATTTGGTGTTCTACTCGTATTCCTCGCCCCGCAAATTCAATTCATTAAAGTGCGCATGCCCGGCGTGAATAGATATTTCGTTGTGTATTACTTTTAGTGATCTTGTAAAATTTAAGTTTATGTAGAAATTCGACCACTTTATTGTAAATCTAAAGGTAACTATCGATACATTTTTATTTTATTTATGTACTTTTACAGAATTAATCTCGATTCCGCGCACATAATTTTTGATATTTGTAACTTTCTGCCGACAAAAATCACAACCGTCGTATCAAGGATTGTATATCTAATATTCCATCTTTTTTAAATTTTGTATTTATAATTCACTCAAAAATATCTCCTCATCAACCAGTGTTTATTTTTTCCTTTATACTGTTAGTTCAACTGTAAAAATTAGATGTGGTGAAGTCCTAAATTTATAAATGTTACTCATGAACTCTTTAACTATGTATAGTATGTTTCAAACGTGAGTTACTAACTCGTTGAATTTTACAGAAATGGCATCATCCATTTCATCTACACCGACTACTATAGTTATACCAGACAAGTTGCAAAATGACCAGGGAACAAATCTGGAGGACAACAAATGCACTATTGATAGCAATACGATTGATATTTCAATAACAACGGAGGTAACTTCGTCTCCAATACACATACAACCACTGCTGACAACACAAACACAAACTACACAACTGCTTCAACCGATTCAAACAAAGCATTCCGTAATGCCCTTTGTGTACATTCAAACACCACAGAAGTTGCCTCAAACGCAGATATCGATGACAAAAACTAATTCGAATAATATAATTGTAAACACGATTCCTCAATTGCAATTGTCCAATTTGGGATCAAATATGAACTCGTTTAACGGAAATAATAGCAAACTCTCTCAAAATATAGCATTGCCAACGAACCTTACAATGCAAAATAATCAAGGTGTTATTTTAACAAAACCGCAACAATTAGTATTGCAAAAAACTCCAGTTAGTGTACAAGGTGTGCCATTAGTACCAGTGTGTACTACGTCAACTGCTTCAAAAAATCAAGTTGCTTATTTCACTATGATAAAACCATTTTCTAAATCTCAAGAGCAAAATAATTCAAATACTGTAAATCGGTTGGGTTTAACTAAATTAAAAAATGATAATATGCAAATTTTGTCTAATCCTAATTCAATGAATAGTGCAAGCCAAAAGATTGTATTAGCGCCTATGCCTAAAGTTACATCAAATCGACTTCCTATTACAGCTACTACAAACAGTGTTCAACCAAAAATAGCACTAATGCCTCTTCCAACACAAAGCAATAATTTCAATGTGAATATACCTTCTAAACATAAAGTGTTAAACTTTAAAATAGCCGATGGTCAGTTGCAAACTGAAAATAATGGTACAATTACAGTACTTTGTGATAGTACAGGTAAAGACGATGAGAAACAGATGAGTAGTGAAACAACAGGCAGTAATCTCATATGCAATGAGATAATTGATCTGGAGAGTCCAGAGAAGAACAAAAGTGAAAATAAATCCTACCAATTATCTATTGTTGAAGATTCAAATTCCAGAAGCGATGTAAGTTTTACAGTTACAATCCCTGATGATGTTGACAGGTTAAAGTCCGTAAATGAAAATGTGATTCCGAAGGATGCTCCACGATTCTCTCCAAAGCATCCTCCAGTTTCGATATTAAAGAAAACTGTCAACATGTTAGATCGCAAGCAGGAGAAGCTCAAAAGTGGTTTAATTATTAGTCCTGTTCCTAATTCCATTACTACAATTTCAGATGCAAACACTAAAGAAGTGAGAATATCGACAAGTAACTCCTTTGACGTGGATGAACGCGTTTTAATACAGCCACCACCTGTTAACTTGCATAAGCCTGAACGTAGAAGAAAATCACAATTTTTGTGTAGGAAAGATTACGATGAAATCGAAGTAACTTCAACTATTATCGACTGTGAAAGCAAGCCGAAGATTCCCAGACTGAACCAAATAGAAGTGATCACATTAAACGAGGACAAAGAGGATAATCTTCCTAAATCATTTCCCAATTTCAAGATGGATATTGAGTTAGTGAAAGAAAAAACAGATATTAATATGAATGATGACTACGACATGACTAAAGCTCTACATTGGGAAGATGGTATTGGAACATTACCAGGTAGTGATCTTAAATTTCAAATTAATGAGTTTGGAATTTTGGAATATCTTACTAATGATGAATACAAAAAGATAATGGAAAAAAAAATAGCAAAAGTTAAAGAGAAAGAAAGTAAAAAGAATGACTTAGAAGAATTACGTTGTGTAATTTGTGGCTGTTTTGGTACAGCGTCTGAATTTATCACACCCAAATACTGTAGTTACGATTGCTTAGAATCAGGAGAAAAAGCTGCTAGGGAAAAAGAAGCGAAAATCCGACGTAAGAAGAAAAAAGGTTACTACAAAAAGAACTCTGATAATTTCAATGATTTACAAAAAGCTGACAAGGACTCAACACCAAGTGAAGAAGAGGATTCGTTAGAAAATTCCCAGGATAAATTTACTTATCCATGGAGTTGTAGCAAGAAAGGGTTTTCATGGTCAAAATATTTAGACCATGTAAAAGCAAAAAGTGCGCCTGTTAAGTTATTTAAAGACCCTTTCCCTTACACCAGAAATGGATTCAGGCCAGGAATGAAATTAGAAGGAATAGACCCTCAACATCCGTCATACTTTTGTGTTTTATCTGTAGCTGAAATAATGGGATATAGGGTACGATTACATTTTGATGGATACCCAGAAAATTACGACTTCTGGACAAATGCTGATAGTATGGATATATTTCCTGCAGGTTGGTGTGAGAAATATGGGCATACCTTGCATCCACCACCTACTTACACGCAAGAAGACTTCAATTGGAACAACTATCTCAAGCAAACGAAATCAACTGCAGCACCTAAGCATTTATTCAGCAATAGATCAGGAACGGTAAATATTGAAATTGTTTTTTTCTTTAAAAGGTGTTGAAATACATATTTTACAGGCAATATGTCCTAATGGATTTCGAGTAGGAATGAAATTGGAAGCTGTAGACAGAAAAAATACAGCTTTGGTTTGTGTTGCCACCATTACAGACATGATGGATAATAGGATTTTAGTACACTTTGATAGTTGGGATGATATTTATGATTACTGGGCTGATCCGACGTCTCCTTATATCCATCCTGTAGGTTGGTGTGATCAGTACGGACATAATCTTACACCTCCAAATGGTAAGATGGTAATTTACTGAACTGTAATTATACATACTTTGAGCAAATGTATTTTGTGTAATTTCCACCATTACTAAAAGACTAAACCTAAAACACAATATAAATTATAAGAATAAGTTTCTTATACTCCTAGGTCATCCAAATCCAGAAAGTTTCACATGGGAAAGTTATCTGAAAGACACAAAAACAGTGGCGGCGCCAGCCAGAGCTTTTAAACAAAGACCAGCAAATGGGTTCAAAAGAGGTATGCGATTAGAATGTGTCGATAAGAGAGTGCCCCAAATTATTAGGGTCGCAACAGTGGAGGATGTAAGGGAGCATCAAATTAGAATAAGCTTCGATGGATGGCCAGATAGATATAGTTACTGGGTAGATGATGATAGCACCGATATTCATCCTGTGGGATGGTGTCATAAAACTGGACATCCACTTGAATCACCTTTGAGTAAGTAACAAAGAGAAACAGCAATAAAATTATAATTTACTTATTTATATATTATCTCTTTATAGCTCCAGATGATGTATATGACTTCTTAGAATGTCCGACTGTAGGTTGTAGAGGTCAGGGTCATACTAAAGGTCCAAAATTTTCCACCCATTCAACGCAGAAATACTGCCCATATGCCGATGAAAATATAGATCAAGAACATAGTCTTCCAGACCGCCTATTAAGCCCAGATAGACAATTGGAAGCTGTAGTACCGATCTCAAGAGAACCGCGTGAAAAAACGTAAGAAATTTGGTAATTTTTCTAGTGTAGCTTTTATTACATTTCTTTTAATATACAGGAAACCAAGAATAGGTCGTCCACCCAAAATTCCAAGACTAGAACCGATAAAACAAGAATGGTCAGAAGAAGACACAGAAAAGAAAATGATCAAACGGAAATATAAGAAATGCTTTAAAGAAGAGTCGCCTCCTTCGTATGTCAAGAAGGAAGTCTTAAACTTGGCAAACGGATTTACGACGCTCGAACAGCAGCAAGTATGGGAAAAACACTCGAAATACTTAACTGAATATATCAAAGGTGATACCGACCCGCGGGAATGGACCGAAGATGATGTGGTGGAGTTCGTGTGTTCGTTGCCGAGCTGTAAAGATCATGGTGTTTTATTTGGAAAACATAAAATTGATGGCGAATCATTTTTAATGTTGACCCAACAAGATATCGTTGATATATTAAATATTAAGTTGGGACCTGCGATTAAACTCTACAATAGTATCGTGTTATTAAGACAAAATATAAGCTGTTATACGTAGTTAATTTATACATATTTTATGCTAGTAAAAGTACGTCTTTATTTTCGAAAATTGTGATCATTATTTAAGCAACTAATAAAAGAATGTTTTCTATTGATTATATATCAAATGCAGTTTTATTCATGCGTTGAACGCATTAAAATACAATTCAAACGAAGTAATCCCAACAAATGAAAACGAGCAACTTTCAGTTCATTATAGTTCCTCCATTTTCTCGACAGAGGCCGCTGTCACGATGACGTCACTATGTATACCCTATCTCGGTAAAGAGTACAATAAGCTATTAAATTATTTTTAATTTTAATTAATCAAAGGAATAAAATGAATGATAAAATCACTCTTATTGGGTATTTTATAAGAAAACATAACTATAATAAAGCATTATACATAATAAAGAAGTAAAGGTTGCCATCATTCAATATTGTTGCACATTTAAGGCAAAAAATATTTAAAATAAGCATAATATGATAATGATCATAAACTGAAGTGAAGGACGGCAGTTGTGAAAGTATAAATAGAATTCTGTCTTTAAGTAAGAATTGATTTTCATTTTAAATTATCAATTATCAGGTATTAAGCTTATAATATACAAATCTCGTGTTATATAATTGTCTTGTAAATCCATTCTTTATTATATTAAGTTTATTACTTGACTAAAATTGTATCTACAGAATATTTATCGTTAATCAAATATTACGTCGGCTATTCAACCTGTTCAGCAGATTTACAACTGATTTGTATGAGTTGATAATTGTTAAGAGAAATATCTCAAGCAAATCCACTTATAATAAATACGAGACTTATGTATTACATTTTTAATTAATTTCTGAAAATGTTCATATACCCAATATTAAAGCGTTTTAATAAGTATTACGTAATTATTAATTATAATTATATACAAGAAAAATCCAATAATGCTTTTAAAAAGTTCACACCGTTCACATGCTAATCTAGTAAATTTGAATTCTGTAGATTGGCCAGCATGTTAGCGCGCATGTGGCATAACATTTGAAATTTAAAATGTTATTTGTTGATTGCAATTTTATTCATAGATCAAGCTTACTTAGAGTTGTGTGGCGAAATACCATAAACTTTTGTTTTTCTAAAGAAATTAATTGAAAATAGTCTGCAAAACTTAATTTGTGCATACAAATTCAACAATATATCCGAAGTGGGCAACATTTTCCTTCATGCAAACTGTAATGCGATTCCTTGTATTTTGTTAAAGATTTATTAACATTTCTGGAGTAATATTTTGTGTAATGTCCACGTTACGCATTACCTTAAGAAGTTTATCCAGAAAGCTTTTTAATAAACATTTCATTAAACTGCCATGTTCTTATTATATCTTTTACTGCCGAAAAAACTTGGTGTGCGGTGCTTGATAAAGTTTACACATTGGTTTTAATGAATATCTTCAGCGAAACAATAGCTTCTAGTATTTGGTGGCAGCACTCTGTTTTTAAACGAAAAACTTATCTGCATAGCTTAATGTTTAATTCACTAAAGAACGACACCTTTTGGGTATAGGGAAATGTCTATAGAAAATAATAGATAACAATTTCTATATCAAATTCTATAAAAATACAGGGTGAGTCGAGAGGAACGGACCAAAGTCCAGGAGTGTATTGTACACGTGAAAATAATGTAAAAAAAATTATATGTTCTTATTCGATTTTCATTTGTTTTCAAGTTATGGTCCAAATTTTCGGTAAACGTGGTCGTGTGGTATGGTCCATAGTTATATTAATTGGCCCTTTCATTTTGGAGAATCGCCACAAAATTAATTGCAAGCACAGTTTGTGCGTTATAGGATGGCGAACGCTTCAGATGCGCGGTGGAAATACAAGACTTTATTTTATAGTCGTTTTTTATTATGCTAACATAATTTAAAAAATAAGTCGAGCTACGCCACTGCACGTTGCATTCAAACTTGAATTTTTCCGAACGATGTCCGACAGTACCTTCGGACAGCGTCGGAACCCGCCTTCCTACAACGCGAGACCTGTACTACTTGAGGTCGCGGTGGTCCTATTAGTTGGTCTCCAAGATCTTGAGCCCTCAGACCACTAGATTAATGTTAATAGAATGAAGTTTACAAAGCAAAAGTTGACAATAATTCGACGTATTAGAAATACTACAGGCGATATTAAAGAAAAACATGAAGGAATCAGCAGAGCAACAGGCCCCCTTTGTAGACGAAGCATAAAATGTTTAAAGGTCAATTGCAGTATTTCCGAACATTTATTAAAAGACCAAGTAGTATGGCAGTCGTTAGGAACTAACACTTGTTTAAAACTGTCGGGATGACAACCAAAGTTTTAGAAAAAAATTGAACTCTTAAATTTTCCGAATATTTCGCTTTTATTTTTAAAGCTCCATCAGGGTCATGAATGAATTAAAATAGATAGTCACACTTGTGAACACAAAAGGTGTGTTCGTTTGCTGTGCGGAACGTGTTCGTTTGCTGTGCGGAACATGTTCGATGCAAATCCGGTGTTCGTTTAACAAAAGTGCATGTTGCACTGTGTTCGTTAACTTGTACAGTGCAAGAACTGAACTGAATTGAACTTGCACTAACTATCCTTGGTCTGGAAGAGGTGCAAGTTGAACTAAATGATCAGCTGTTTTAAATCCCAGCTTTTCGTTTTGTTGATAACAAAATTGTAAGATCACCGAACGGTGATTATTATGTGGAGAATAATTGTTATGCATTTAACATAGATAATTGTTTTCATAACTGGAACAGTTTTCATAATTGGAAATTGTTTTTATTGCAATTTGTGTAATATTGTCAAATTCAAATATGATTTGACTACCTACATTTTGATAGATTTTTAAACAATTCTGATGCAGAAAAAGACTGTGCTAGCGATTGAAAACGTATTTTCTTCCATTTTCACCGCCACATAATAAAGGAAAATTTGTTTTATCGGCTGTCAACAGTATTATGTATTACATGAACTGCAAACATACAACGTTCGTTTGGCTAGAATTTGTAGTTGCATAAGTTCAACTGATGACGTAGATATTTCAACTTAGTGCAAATAAGTGCAACGCAAACGAACACACCTAAAGATTCAAAGATGTCCATGCTAGGAGGTTGATGACTCATCCATCGGTCAATATTAGTAGTCGTCTATGGATAGTGCTATTAATTGGATTATCACGTGATTCTTTCAATCAATTCCTGATAATATTCTTCCCATCTAGCGGAACCTCTTCTTAAGATAGTTGTACTTACCCGAGTTTCTGCATTTATATAATTTTCTATGCATTTGTAATATTATTTAAAAAGAACTACAAAGTACTACTTACCTTGCAAATGTCTAAATTTACGCTGACAAAACAATTTTAATATTTGTACTAAAGTGTAATGCAAAAATAGATTAAAAGGAGTAATTTTCAACTAATTCTCGCGGAGAAATTACGTTCTTATTTAATTTGAGGTTTTCTAATTTAATATTATGCCTGGTTTCGTTTATACGTTGTGCTGCCCTTAACGATTCGATCCTTTCATAGTGGTAATGGGCTATATGTTCTTTGAATCTGGTGAAAAATTGATAGCATTAGATATGTTTCTATAGTTGTCTCGTGGAACCGTGTTCGCAGTAGTGAAAAAATGTGTTTATATTTGGAGAAAGATCGTTCGACATCTACCGATGTAATACATCTATGATTAAAATAATCTTTGAACTCAATTAATGGATTAGTCGAACTACCATTACAAATTTGTTGTAATGTGATAAAATTGGAATCTTTCTCTAACACACTCTCCAACTTTTTTAAAACGCGAATATTTTTTGCGTCA
This sequence comes from Dynastes maya, assembly GCA_029619315.2. NCBI lineage: Eukaryota > Metazoa > Arthropoda > Insecta > Coleoptera > Scarabaeidae > Dynastes > Dynastes maya. The sequence goes on along the minus strand of JAROYE020000009.1, from coordinate 11,552,030 downwards.
TCTATAGTGCGTAGTAGAGTATGTATTTCGTCCACTATTTGGAGTGACTTCACTAACGACAACGCTCTATTTTGTAATTGTTCCAGTGCGTCATGTAAGCATTTATAGTACCTATGAACACTTTGTAAATCTATTTCAACAGAAGTATCTTGAAATTTTGACTGGCTCTCCTTAATAGCTGCAGCTTCAGCAGAATTGAATTGTACAATCACAGCTTTTACTTTTTTGAAATGTTCAGCATAATAAAAAGCTGCCTGCAACCAGGTTCCACAACGTGTAAGAATCGGCCGTGGTGGTTTACGAATACCGCGACACTGTGCGTGAAATGTTCTAAGACGTTTTGGAGATTTGAGAAACACATTTTTTGTACTTGATATTAATGCATCTACTTCAAGATAACATTGTCTAATAGTTTGTGCCACAAGATGTAAAACATTCCCTTTACAAGTTACATGTAAACAGTCGCAACCGTGTTCAAGAAGAGAACGGCCTACCGCACGCATTGTCGCTGCACCATCGCTCATTAACATCAACACTTGACGTGTTGAGACTTGACACTTTTTTAACGTAGTAAGCATCACAGTCGTAATTGCTGCACTAGTACACCCTTGTAATCTTTTGCTAGCTAGTAACAGTTTAAATGTCTGTTTATGTTGATCCAGTACACGAACTATAACATGTATAATAGAATTTTTTTTACAATCTGTTGTCTCGTCAACACATAACCAAAGCAACTGATTTTTTTATATAGATATGATTTTATTTTCCATCTCTTTGCGTACAAATAAAACTCAACAACTTCAACTCTGGGTTGTATTTGTTCCAAAAGTTCTTAAACGATTTCTTATCCAGTATGTTAAGTGACAAATTACATGTTATCATCATGACAAGTAAATCGAAAATAAAGTCATTTCTATTTGACGCGCCGTTTTTTCTATTTCTATGTTTTGCACTATTTACATGCTTCCTACAGTCGTTCTTTTGCCAGCTCATCGAAGTTTTCTCGCACACTTTATAAACTATTTTAGCACCGTCGTACAACAAATCTGGAAACTCACAGATAAGGTTTTTGACTTTATCGCGTACACCGGACATTTTTAATTAAAAATTTTCTTGAATAACTAGTATTCCGCTCGCCTGATTTAATTCAAACGCACACGCCGCGCTAGTGATGACGAATGTGTACGAATTTGAACTGCTTTGCCACCCGGCAGATGTTTACGAAACGCATCAGACAGGCGCGCGCCGAGTTCCGTTGGCTGCTCCAGCTGTTACGGCTATGCTGAGACGACACGATTATCTTACCTTAGTTATTAATCATCATCTTTTTCCTTATAAAAATATGCACTTTTAAAAATACCTTTATTGCATAGTGTTTTTTTTCAAAATTTAAGTAGTCCAAAAAGAATATTACTGACACTAGGTGAGTGGATTAATAATACAATGTTTTAATGTCTTGTTTATTTGGAAGACATTTCTTCTTATTAAAACCAGTATAAATCGATTGAGTATGAATACAGTTACTTAGTTAAAGTATACATAGAGCATTTTTTTTATATTGCATGTTCCAAGCAGAGTTTCTATTTTACAAGCTGGAGTCATCAATGGACCGGCATTTACAAGTAAGATGCCTATAGAAAAACATTATTATTTTGTTTTAAATACAATCTGCATTCTAATAAAATATTATTTATTTATATATTTTTTTCCATCTTCAAAAAATAGTTTACAAGTTTTAAGATTTCTCTATTAATTTACTTTTTTCGTAATTTTCATATTTTCTGCGCATGTGTGTATTTTTCTTTTCACTGTTACTAAAATTAATACTGTAATCTTAGGTGTGTATTTATATTTAATTCGAATGAATAAAAAGAGAGAGTATCTTTGTTATAAAATTCAACTTTTCTATTTTTTTGTCTTAATATGTGTATATATATATAAATAGAACACATTTGATTGTAATAAGACTAAAAAGTTTTCTAAAAAAGTTTGAAATACATTACAATAGTAGCGTTAAAGTTATGGAACAAGTTTTAAAATAAATGACAAAAATAACAATTAAAATTGCCAAAATATTAAAAATAAAACGTTTAAAAACAAAAGAAAGAAGAGATTAACAATTAAAAACGTTTCTAAAAAGAAAATCTAACTATTTTCTTACTTATCATTAATAGATTTCTTTTGTTTTTTTTTTCCTCATTTCTTAATTGTTAACAACACACTATCGGTGCTTTAAATGCACTTTCAGTGATGCATTAATAGGATGATGATAGTAGTAGTAATAATCGATAATTATAACTATTTTAAATAAAATCGAAATACAACTAACTAATTATACTATATAATATTTACAAATGTTCCTTTCTCTTTTATTTATTACTTTTTCCTTGATTCTTCACTCCTTCGTTTCGTTCTTCATTTGATCCTGTGCTTTAACATAATTATTAAGATTTACATCTACTATTTATAAATTCAATAATAATTAACTTTGCGTAATAAAAAAAAAATCACGTATGTACAAAAAACAATTACACGATTGCGAGTCTATACAATATCTGTATAAACCGACCGGGTCGCTTGACCCGACGTGAACAAGCAAATGTGGGAAACTTGATTTCTACGGCTATGCCCATCACAGTATTTAGCTTTTTCATATCTTCTAGGGTACCTTGCAATTGTCAAGGCCTATGGAATCTGTAACAGAAATACTTTATTAAGCGTGTGTTGAAATAGACGTCGATATCATGCAGTATCCTTTCAAAGGAGTAAATGTTTTAAATATTTCATTGCTTTTATGTTCACGAAATTTTAGGATTTATTCGACGTTTGATTGCATTGTGTATGTTTATTTAATGGGTTTGGTATCAATGTGAGGTATAACGGTGATGATTTATAGGTAACCATTTTAGGGCATAGGTGCAATAATAGGTTCAGATCAGAAAAAAGCGGAGTTGAACCCATAATTACGAAGGTAATCTAAAAAGTTTCCAGCCTAACACAGAAACAAGTATTTTTTTGTCAAATTCAGTTTTATTTCTCATCGTAGTCTCCTTGTAAAGTTTTCTCAGCAATGCTCCAAATAGGAGTTGGCATCTTGTCCTGCAAAATAGACGTTTACGAATTTGATGGCCTCCTCATTCGACGAAAATCCGAAAAATGCTGGGGCTCGCTGGGGGCCAAACTTGGTGAATAGAGTGGGTGGTCTATCAATTCGAACCCCGACTCGTGAATTTTTACCATGGCGAACACTGAAGTGCCGGGCGGTGCGTTATCTTGGTGGAACAAAACTTAATTTTTCTTTAAATGCGGCCGTTTTTCCGCAATTTCTGCCTTCAGGTTGTCAAGCATTGATGCATAGCATGCCCCACATCTTCGCCTTTTTCTGAGCCGATTCACCCTTGCAGTTCTCTGTTTTGACTGTGCCTTGGCTTCAAGAGTGTATTGGTGTATTTGTTTCATCTACAGTTACTAATCGATACCAAAATTTATTTGGCTTAAACAGGGCTTTGAAAATGTTCATTCGGATGCGTTTTTGGTCCTGACTGAGGAAGTGCGGCACCTAACGCGTGGCTTAGCTTTTTCATGCCCAAATTTTTAGCCCATATATAACAAGCACGTTCTTTTGAGATGCCCACAGCCTCTGCTATCTCTCTATCCTTAATTCAACGGTCGTGTAGCCCCATTTGGTGAACTTTTCCAATGTTATCGGTAGCGGTTGCAGTTTTTGGTCGTCTCGAAAGTTCATCGACAACCCAGCTAGTAAGTGTTTCTTTCATAGTCGGTTTTTGTGTGAACCCTACTTATTTGAACATATCTTAATCGATTTTAACGCCATTTAATTTTGAAAAAAAAAATGCTAATAAAAGGGTTTGAGTTTATGATTCTTTACAATTTCTAGAGATGTGTCTCCATTATTTATCATGTGATTTTGATAATTTTCTTTTTGTTATATTCGGTATAAAAATCGAGGTTAATCGAGGTATTGCAAGGGGTACTTTGTCATTTGAATTTTTAAAGTTGGGGTTGCTACCCTTAGGGGTGAAGGGGTGGGGAGTTGAAAATTACATGCTTAAATGACACTTTAAAAATAAAAATCGACGTGTCCGGGCGTTTTTCTGAAATATTTTTGTCAACGATTTTATAGAATTTTTAGGGAAGCTCTGTATGTATTTATATTGCTTTTTAAAATTAAGGTTATGTTAATTTTAATACGTCGTGGGCCGTGCAACCTTAATCCTCACCTGGCGCGAAGCGTTCTGTGCTAAGCCTAGTAATGAGAACATCCTTTCTTTTGTTCCGTAGCTGATTATAATAGGTACGATAGTACCCACTCGCATTCTACATATGGGATTTTATATTAGAAGTCGACACCTCGACTAAATGGCAATCTGAACACGTGTGATGTTGCGAACATAGCAATCAAGCAGCAATCAAGTCAGAGGCAATCAAATAAATGGTGGATTTCTTCCTGCCATCCAATTTAGGTTTGATTAATCTGTGATTGGGCAGCTTGCCCATTAGGCTTTCTTTTTCTAATCGATTTATCATCCTTAAAAGGGAGATGTACGAAGGTGTTAATTTCTAAACGACATGACTATCGCTGCACAGAGTGCAAATGATGTAAAAACCAAGCGCGAGAGAGTCTCACCTTAGGTTTTCCAGATTATTATAAAATGATTTACGATCTTTCGATTAAGGTTTCTTTGTTACTACTGTTTCGTGTGGGGGTGTCCTATTATTTAAAATATAAAACCAGCAACTTATTTACTGTGTATTAGTATAAACTATTAATCTACAATACTAGATACAATACTTCATGCAACCATATCTGGGGATTCCCCATTTTCCTGTGTCTAAATATTAAAGTCCTAACGCTCAATATGTCTAATTATCTAAATATATAACACCTCCCTTTTTGTGATTAATCTTAAAACAGTTCGTAGTCCCTAAGTTTCAACGGAATTACTTTATTTCGTTGTGGTCGCTTATCTGGTTCTTGTAATTTAGTTTGTTCTTCAGGTTCCATGCTTTCCGATTCAGTTCCCGATGTTGGGGTTTTTTTTCCATATTGTTCTTTGAAGGTCTGAGATGGTAGCTGTTTCTTCTTACTATTCCGCCACTTTCCGTTTGTACTACATATGATCTTGGTGTGTTTGCTTTCTCTACAATTCTACCGGGAGTCCAATCTTTGCCGTCTCTTACTGTAACATTGTCCTTTTCTTCGAATTCTTCCTTTTCCTTGGCTGTCCTATCATGGTATGCTTTCATCAGTTCTTGCTTATTTACTAACCTTTTGTGCGCTTGTTCTGTATCCACCTCCCTTGGTATCAGCGTCTTCCTGAGTGTAGGTGATTTCGTCTTCAATTGTCTGCCCATAAGCAGATCAGATGGTGATAAACCTATCTTCTCTATGGGTATCGTTCTATAATTTAATAGTGCCGCGTGCATATCATCATTTTTTTTTAGAATATTTTTTGCGATTTTGACAGCACTCTCTGCCATGCCGTTCGATTTGGGGTATCTTGGACTTGATGTTATAAATTCAAAATTCCACTTAGATGCAAACTGCTTGCATTCGTGGGAACCAAATGGCATGTTATCTGCTATTACCTGTTTTGGAATACCGTGCACTGCAAATATAGATTTAAAGGCTGCTATAATAGCACTAGAAGTCTTTAGTTTTAACGGTATTACCTCCAACCATTTGGAGAAATAATCTATTACTATTAGATAATCCTTACTACCATATTGGCATATATCTGCAGCTAGCTTTTCAAACGGCAATTCTGGTATCTCATGGCACATCAAAGGTTCCTTAACATTTGCCGGTCTATATCGTTCACAAATCTTGCATTTTAATACCCAATTTTCGATGTCAGTATTCATTCTCGGCCAGTAATATAAATTTCTTGCTTGAGCTTTAGTTTTAGAGATCCCGAAGTGACCTTCATGCACTACTCTTAAAATGCCTTCCTTCAATTTCTCCGGGACTATCAGTCTATTTTCGTAAAATGGTAGTCCTTCGATTAGTTCGATATTTTTTCGTATTTTATAATACATTTCTAAGTCTCCATTTAATGTATTGTTATTTGGCCAACCTCTCTGCAGATATTTTTTGACTGCACTTAGAATTCGGTCCTCTTCTACTGCTTTTTGGATTATTTTGCTTTGCTTCTCAGTAATATTGAGAATAGTTTTTACTGAGTGCACTATCTCTAACATTTCTGGGTCTTCTGGAGTATCTCCTGTTACAAAATTTCTAGATAATGCATCCGCTACTAACAAATATTTTCCTGGGCAATAGGATACCTCCAAATCATATTTAAGCAGCTTAATTTTTAATCTCTGCAATCGGTTTGATCCTACATTTGCAATATTTTTACTCATAATTGCTACTAGTGGTTTGTGGTCTGTATCTATTTTCACTTTTCGCCCATATATAAAATTATGGTATTTGCTACATGCAAAAACAATTCCCAATAGCTCTTTCTCTGTTTGTGAATAGTTCTTTTCACTTTCCGTCATACTCCTTGAGCTAAAATATACGGGTTGACCCGCCTGCATCATGCAACATCCTAATCCTTCTTTTGAGGCATCTGTTTGAATTGTAATGTCTTTCGCGTCATCAAAGTTGGCTAATACTGGAGCTGACGTTAAAATAGCTTTAATTTTATTTAACGCTTCAGTATGATATTCTAACCACAAAAATTCATTTTTCTGTTTTAACAATTCCCTCAATTTGTGAGTAAGATTCGATAAGTTCGGTATATAAGCTCGAAAATAATTGATAAGCCCCAGCATTCTTTGTAACTCTTTGACATTACGCGGATTTTTCATATCCAGTAATGCCTTTACTCTACCTGCATCTGGTGTGACTCCTTCTTTACTGTACAATTGGCCTAAATATTTTACTTGTTTAACTTTGTATTGTAGCTTTTCTACATTGAATTTTACATTTAATGTTCTGGCTCTTTCTATTACTTTTGTAGAATTTTATCATGTTCTTGTTCATTAGCCCCTGCTATTAATATGTCATCGATATAGATCATAACACCCTCTATATCACCAAAATTTTTACAATTTACTTTTTGAAAATGTTCAGGTGCTATATTTATTCCAAAAGGAAGTCTCAAGAATTTGTAACACCCAAAAGGGGTTGTAAAAGTACACAAGTCTGTTGACTTTTTATTTAGCCTAACATGATAAAAGCCATTTTTGATATCTAGAACACTAAAAAACTCTTTTCCTGAGAGTCTTGACGAAATTTCCTCTCTTGTGGGAATTAGAAATGGTTCTTTCTTGATATACTTATTTAATTCTCTTGGATCCAGACATAACCGTAAGGATTTGTCAGGCTTTTCTATAATTACTAAATTGTGTGCCCAGTCGGTAGCACCATTTACCTTTTCTATAACTCTTAATTCTTGCAGCTTATCTAATTTCGCCTTTACTTTATTTCTTATTGCTAAAGGTATCCTTCTTGGTGGATTTACCACTGGTCTAGCACCCTCAACTAGCTTTAACTCTAACTCATCTTGAAATTCTCCTAACCCAGTAAATACATCCAAATTATTTTTTATGAAATTTTCCTTATCTTCTATACCTAACGTTTCTCTACTAATAGCTTCTACTTTACTATTTCTACTTAGCAAATTTAAAATCTTGCAAGCTCTTAAACCTAATATTGGCTTCGCATCTAAATTTACTACAATGAAATTCAAAAGAGATTCTTTATCGTTAAATTTACATCTAAGATTAACTGTACCTACTGGTTTTATTTTAAACCCTCCGTAACATTCTAAAGTTATTCTACTTTTACTTATCCTACCTTATATTCCAATTTTCTTAATAATTCTAATGTAATAATATTTACTTCGGCTCCAGAATCTAACTTAAATCTAATAATTTTATTTTCTATTTTTATTTTTTCATACCATGCAGTATTTTCATTTGCTTCGTTTCTTCCACAACTGTCAACTATAACGCTATTTATTAACAACTCTTCTATTTCTTCTTCTGTTGTTTCTTCCACTTCTTTTATTTTCTTTGTCTTGCATGCCACAGCCCAATGATTTCTTCCATTACACTTCCGACATACTTGACCATACGCCGGACATTCCCTTGGCTTGTGGTTTCTGTTGCACTTATAACACTTTTTACCCTTGTCTTTTCTTTCGTTACTTCTTTTGTCCATCCTTTTGTTTATAAAGTCCAGATCACTCACCTTATTTTGTAGCTCCCTTACTTGTTTTTTTGTTATTTCACTGGATTTACATATTTCTATCACCTTTTCCAATGTCAAATCTGTTACGTTTAGCAGTTTCTCTTGTAAAGTATGGTCTCTGATTCCTAACACGATCCTGTCTCTTATTAGTTTATCGTTTTGTTCTTCAAATTCACAAGTTTTGGCAAGTGTTCTCACCTCTTCGATAAAATGTGATACGTTTTCTCCTTCTTCTTGGTGTCTTTTGTAAAACACAAATCTCTCGTATATCTCATTCTTTTCGGGATCATATATTTCTCATACTCGTCTAGAACTGTCTTATATTCTTTCCTCTGTGCTTCGGTCAATGTAAAATTGTTGAAATTTCCATACCTTCCTCACCGATAATATTTAGAAGTGTCGCCACTTTCACCTCATCTTTTTTGTCATTCTTGCCACTAGCAATCATATATATTTCGAAATTCTGTTTGAACTTTTTCCAATTTAATTTAATATCGCCATCTAGGCTTAACGATGCTGGTAATTTTGCTTCCATTTTTACTTGACCACACCTTTTCATATATTTTTATTTTCTCATATAAATTTAATATCGGCCTACCCTCGAAATTTAATATGTCCGCAGCGCCATGTTTCGTGTGGGGGTGTCCTATTATTTAAAATATAAAACCAGCAACTTATTTACTGTGTATTAGTATAAACTATTAATCTACAATACTAGATACAATACTTCATGCAACCATATCTGGGGATTCCCCATTTTCCTGTGTCTAAATATTAAAGTCCTAACGCTCAATATGTCTAATTATCTAAATATATAACAACTACAATACTATTGATCTTTTCATTAGTATAATCTAATGAACAATTTTCCATCACATCAAAGTACTACTTTTTTAATTTGTTTTTTGTTTGTGTGTGTTAAATGTAAGTTACCTATTTTAATTTGAATTTTCCTATATATTTAGTCCAACATCTTGTACCATAAGATCTTTACACGGCGCAAATGTTAAATTCGTAAAATGTTTCAAGCAACATGGCCAAAGAATCGTAAGCGTAATACAAACCTTGTTAAATGTCTGCTATCTTCGTGCACCGCCATCTCTGAACTCTTAAATTCGTTCAACTCTTTCCTGATGGCGGCTTTGTCCTTGGGTGTGAGTCGAGTCCAAGGTTTATCCGCCCTGCGATCGTAGTCGTGTGCCTGCGTCACCTCTATGTAGTCGTTAAATCTAATTATCTTCTTTTCCTTCAGTTCCTCGACTGTTGGTCGGAAACTCAATTTTCGTAGTAGAAACCGCTTCTTCTCCTCTTTTTGTTTCTTTTCTTCGGCGGGACTTTGTTCTAGGGAACGAAAATTGGTAAATCAATAGAGGTATTTTTTTAAGCAAAAGAACGATTCTTATACACAACAAAATTTTTGTTTTGTTTGTAGGTATTTTTAGTTTATAAATTCCCAATCATCTTAATAAAATAATGGATACAGGAGATATGTGGAAGTTTAAATATTTAACGATACATGCATATGTGTCATATTAGCTAAAGAATAAAATTTAACTTCAAATGTGATGATTCACGACGCTCTGTATTCGATCCAGATACATACGTTTAAGCATTTTGAATGTATCTGGGTTGAATCCTTTCTAATATCAAAGAAAGAAAACTATTCATTTGACAAACTACGAAAACGCATTTATAAAAAAAAAATGTTGGTTTGTGTCAATCTACTAGAGTTACTAATCTGCGTTTCGCCGTTTACGGCTCATCGGTGTACTTTTGTGAAAGGTGGTAGCTGTTTTTGAAATTGGTGTACATATACGAAGTTAGTGGCTACATGTATGGATGAGAGTATCTAATTAAAGATACTCTAATCATTGAAAATGTCGAAATTAATTGCTATATCGACCTCTATAGAAGTGAGCAATGAGCAATGCGCTACGTTCTGCAAGGGTAGCAGGGATCGACTAGTGCCTATCTCTGAGATAGATTAGATAGATAGAGATGATTGTAGAATCATATTGTTTTCACTACTTAAATGTTAGTTTCCTTAGTATGTAGCTTGTCGAGCTAGTGCGTAGGTGGAAGATAATTTCTTTCCTGTTGTCATGCTATTTCAATTTCTTTAAAAGGAACACCTGTGTGGCTGATGTAGAGTTGGTTGCGAGAATACAGTAATAGCGAACGAATAAAGATAGGAAACGCGGTAGAGAGGAGGGTATTTGTTGTTGTTGTATGTGGCTTTGTAAAGCAGCATTGGCCAAGAGAGCCTGATTGGACCCACAAAACCAACAAATGAGATAGAGGAGGTTAGGGCAAAAGAGAATAAATATTTGAAAGGACTTAGTAGAAGTAAAAAAAAAAAAATAAGGTCACCGGAACAAAGTAAACTAGAGGAAGAAAGAAAGGAGAACAAACAGCTCAGTATTTAAAAAAAAACAAAGAAAATAAAGAAGAAGTAGAGAATATGGAAGAATTGAATGGAATTGAATGAAAGAATTGAAGGGTGTGATGAGATAAAAAGATATGGCACGAAATAGTGCAGAGCTAAAGGATGAAATAAAGAACATAACAAAAAGAATTAAAGGCAGTTAATAAGTGCGAAATGAAAACAAAGGAAGAAGAAAGACACCAATGGAAGAAGACACTAGAAAATTAACTGGAAAAAAATGAAAAACTTAAAGGAAGTTGTCCCAGGACAGGGGGGTTGAAGAATTTCTAGCAGAACGACTTCAAGTACAAGCAAAAATATGTAAGCCAGACATCATAAAAAAAGAGCATTTGCATATCATAAGAGCGCAAAAGTGGGAAGATCGAAATCAAAAACACTAGCAGAAGCTAACGGGAAGGAAGAAAATATATTGATGACAATGGCAAAGAGAAGGAAGGTGAATAAGCATAAGCTATCAAATCAAATAGTAGCAAAGGAAAAATCCTGAAAATTGGGAACGTGGAATGTCAGGGAGTTGAGTGGGAAAAAAGAAGAGTTAAATGACAAATTTGTGAAAATGAATTTAGATATACTAACATTAACTGAGACTAGAAGAAAAGGGACAAGCAAAAATTGAGTTACAAAATGAAAATCTACTAATATATGGAGGAGTTGAACAGGACAAGTGGACATGCGGTGGTAGGATTACCAATACTTTTAGAAGATCTTTCGTTGGAAACTCGAAAAACATGGTGGTTTCAGAATGACGGCTGTCCAGCTCACTGTTTACGAATCGTCCGCGACTATCTTTATAATACGTTTCCATATCAGTGGATTGGAAGAGGATCTATTTTTCCATGGCCAGCTAGATCCCCAGATCTGATTGGGTTTGACTTTTATTTATGGGAAAGGATAAAAGATCTGGTTTATCAAACACGTTCTACAATGAAAGCTGATTCAAGCTATTCATAATGATATCGCCAGCTTACCAAGAGTAGAAATCGAAGTAGCCGTCGTCGTAGACACAGTTTAAACATTTAAAATAAATTTAAGTTATTGTTTAGTTTCATTTCAAGTAACACTATATTATGTACTATTGGTACTGTCTTGGATTTGTATTGTCATTTATTTATTTATTTTGTAACTACTACATTTTCTGATTATCATTCCTTTGTTTCATGGCCAAATAAGATAGGTTTCGATATTATTAAGCAGGTATTTGTAACTAATAGGGAAATTATTACGGATAATGGGCTGTTTTCGTTATTATCTGGAAAAAGGAAAAAGATATCACTACGAGTTTTCGCCACTACTTTAGTTTTTTCAAAACTCTTCAAACACAACATAAGGAAAGTATATTGTTGCATTTGAATTTTTAGAAATAATTGAGAAAAACTCGTACAGTTGGGAATAATGTCGTCTGGTACGCTTCTTGAACATTAACGGGTGGCACAAATTACGACGTCTAAAACAACGCTTAATGCCCTTTCAAACAAGTCCGCACTTCTTTAATTCGGGTACAAACTACAGAAGTTATAGCAGGTTTAGTTTTACATGATTCGGCAACGCCTACTACAGTTATTATTCACAATATGACAAAACGTCTTTAACCAAAGTGTTGCGTAATTGACTAAGCTTTTTAATAAAGCGTTTGAAATCATAGTTAATCCTGGAAATTTTACCTGCTAATTTAAAATTCACTGTTGTCCCTAGCAACCGCGCCCTCTAGCGGTCAAGTTTGGAATTTAAAAATATTTTCATTAAGTTTCCCTTTGCCACTTTAGTCATGACAAAATTTTCCCATCATTATAGCTATTGTAGTTTCCAAGATATCGCCGGTCCCCACTCTTAGTGGAGGGACATGCCGTATTGTTGACGCCAATTGATATAAATTTTTTTTCGAATAAATTTTCGAATACTCCAAGAAATACTTAATCGAATAAAATTTGAATCACTGCTCTAGCATGTAAGGCGTTTAAGATATCGGCCGATAAAAGAAACAGTGTAATTCCGTAAAAATCTCAAATTATCTCAATTATCTCAAAAAACTAAAATAGATGGGTATAGGGAATACTGAAAAGAAAGTTAACGTGAATTGAAGAGAGGCATCAAAAATGTACTGAGTGTTTCATTTAAAAAAACAAACTTGTACCGCTTGTAGCGAAAACCGAATCCTCTGTATACTTGGAAATAACTTTATGTTATATACAACTTCTCCTCGAATATTTTTTATTTGAAAAGTTTTTCTCTAAATTGCCCAGGAAAGGAATTATCTTCACTAGGTGGACACGCTGTATACAATTCTTCAAAGTAATACCCGTAAAATCAAAGCTACAAGTGGTTTTCCTTGTTTTAGTAAATAATTAGGAGCGAACAAGTAGAGACATGTAATAATCGCACACATCTAAGGAATCATTTTCAATGCTCATTTCATGTAATTTCTATCAATTAAGAGTGTCTTATGCGTATTATGAACTATTTCTTGTTTTTATATCCCATAAAAGGATTTGCTCTCGAGGAAAGTGTGTAAACCTCTCCATTACAGTAATCTACAGCAATTACATTAGAAACGCGCTTCCATCGCATTATTTCAATGGTATTAACATGAACTCGCATATTTTGCGATTGTCTTTTTTTCTTTGTAAATGATTGGAAACAAGGTTAAAATATTTCATTTGGGAAATTATAACTGACGGAGTAGGTACTCACTTTTGAGAATATTCCTTTCCTCTAATTCCTCCTGCGTCGGTCTCATACTCAATCGTCTTATCAAACGTGCTCCGATAGCCTCCTTCGATTCCTGCCGCTCGTTCTCCGTCTGCAACTGCAAGATGTTTCTGTTGATCAGCTCTTGCCGGTCGGGTCTGAGCGACAGTTTCAACGAAAGACTTTCTTTTCTGGCCAACTTCAGCGCTAGCCTGTTTTCTTCGGAGAGCGCCTCGTCGTTCCTGTACATCACCGAGTCATTTTCGTCCTCCCTGATGACGTACGGTCTGGCATTCTCCTTGTTTTCCATGGTACAGGGCAGGCCGATCGCGAATTTTCCCGGTTTACCACTGTAAAGAAATAATACAGTTAATACGGGTAGAAGATTTACATTTCGTGGGAGGTGTATAATTACCATATCCTAATCCTAGGCCTTAGTGGTGGCCTTCTAAGTAGTAGCGGATAAGGAAAAGTAAAAGAAAACGTTACCCGGGTTCTGTTTATTTGTGTGGTAGTTTTAAATAAGTGTAGACTATGGAAATAAGTAAATGGATAATTGTTGAATTTGCTTATGCGATTTTCAAACGAGTAAAAAGATAATGGTAACAGTTTAATGTGAGTGTCGTCATTAATTGTCTGTTATTGTTTTCAATGTCAATGTATCTTATTGTTGGATGCAATAATAGATTGCGAAGAGTACCTCCCACATCACCATGACAGTTAATTAATTAATTTTGATGGAGGTAATCAATCAATGGAATTAGCAGCAGCTGTTCGAAATGCGTTTTAGGTAGTTCTTATGATCGTACTAAACAAGGACAGAGTTATATAAGTTTCCCAACTTACTCATTTGAGTTTCTAATTGTGTAATTTATGGAAAAAGATATATTTCAAGTTATACCCTCTTCGGTACGTTGGTCCAAACTACTGGACGTTTACAATGGTATATTAAATATACAAATACATTTTAGCAAGCTAAAGTACCTTTGCCCAGTATTTTGACCAACTGTAGAGATACATAATATCATTATGTCCGCACCCTGGTTTTTTGTGATTACGTCTAAATTATGTTGCTACCTTGTGGTCGTTCTGGGACCGAAGAGCATACAATACGAGGGTAGGCTGAACAGTTTTCGGAAAGATGTATTTTTTGTCAAATTCAGTCTTCTTTCTCAACATAGTCTTCTTGTAAGTCTACACGCTTTTCCCAGCGACGCTATCATCTTTTTAATTCGTCCAAATAGTAGTTGGCATTTGTTTTTGAAAATACACGTTTATGAATGCGATGGCCTCCTCATTCGATGAAAATATCTGTCCTCCGAGCGAAATGTTCATTCCAATGCGTTTTTGGTCCTGAGAGAGCAAGCGTGGCACGTAACTTTCTCTTACCCAAATCCTCAGTCAACAAACACGTTCTTTCGAGATACCCATGGTCTTTGCTATCTCTCTAACCTTGATTCGACGATCGTCTAGCACCATTTGGTGAACTTTTCCGATGTTATCGGTAGTGGTTGCAGTTTTTGGTCGTCTCGAACGTTCATCGTCAACCAAGTTGGTACGATCACGTTTAAATTCAGTTTCCCAAAATGTCACTGTGGCAAATGATGGTTCAGAGTCCTCGTAAACAACATCTATCTCGGCCTTAATTTCCATAGGCGTATTGCCTTTCAATCGCAAGAATTTGATGACAGCTCGTTCGATTTTTTCCAATTTTACACCAACATCGACTGACGCAAACGACTATTAAACAACAACTGAGTGTTCAACATGGTTGAAATTTTCAAAAGTATCTTTCAACGCATTCGCAGTTATATCACCAGAATATTTTTCACGAATAATGCCATCTTCATGTTGAGACTTGAAACTTTGCAGACTATCCTCCTAAAGTCCGATTACAAAGGTCCTTAGGTGACTTTAATTCTAGCACATTATGTTCAAAAGTACGTAACAACATGCGAGAAGAACATTGGTAATGGAACACAAAAAGCGTTCATTACAACCGGAATTCATTTTATCTTCGTGCCGCTCTACTTGATCCTGAAAATTTTCAATATTGATAAGTAAGCGGAGATACCTATATACACAAGTATAAATAATACCCAAGAACGCATTAAGAGGAAAAGTTCCCCAGTTTGTGTATTATTTGTCTCAAGAAGGAAACTGTTTATGAGGATGATTAGAAAAAGGAGGAAAGGTCAGTCACACACGAAGGGAATTTTTGAAGGTACAGTCTCGCTCTACTTGATAGATTAGGTCTATCCTATTTATAAGTGTTTATAACGCGATGCCGAATAGTGAGATGCGTTGGACAAGTTAGGATCTATCATTAGTGAGTTAATTACCAACACGGATAACAAGAAATATGCACAACGCTGCAGTTCGTTATTATCTTGGACCCAATATATGTAGTTGGAAGACCAACATGATCTAGTACAAAATCTAATTTCATGGCTATGGAACCGGTTTTTAGAAACTATTCTATTTGATATTATTGATTCGACAATAAATGCCTACGCGTTTGCTGTAGTCACTAAAAGGCTGATATCAACTCAAAGTATGCAAAATCGTTTGCACAGAGATGGTCTGTTCCTTCCTAAACTTTTGGTATGCCTTCCACTCACTCTTGCATAGAGAAGGGCTCGTAGAATATGGGCAGAGGAACATCGAAATTGGGGTATCAAAAGTGGAATCGGATCCTCTTTCCAGACAATGTTCGTGACTTACCGTTAAATGAGGGCAGTGGGTGAATGGTATGGTGCATCAGTGCTGGTATAAGTCTGTATTTTGTACACGGTGGAGCTTTAATTGCCCAGAGGTGTTGAGACGATATTTTTAAACTAATGGTATTTCTTTATGTAGAAGCAATAAGATCAGGGTACGGATAATCATGAGCGACCACATAGAGATTTCCGAGGAGATGAGTTGTCCACCACATATATGCACCAAGAGAAGTCAAAGTGGAGAGCAACAAATACCAAAAATCAACATTTGTAATATTATTGGATTTCAAGCAAGCATACGACAGAGTGGTAAGGCACGAATTATATAAATCACTTCAGAAACTTGGAATTAGCCCAAAATTCAGAAAAATAATTCAAATATTATTATGTCAAACAAAAAACAAAGTAAGGTGGAAAGAAAAACTTGTCATAATTTTACAGTGACAGTAGGTCTAACGCAAGGAGATCCTCTCTCCACAATCCTATTCAATTTTGTATTAAAAAAGAGAAGCGAATATTAATAGAGCTGGCCTGCTCTACTACAAAAAACATCAGTGTCTGCCCGACGTACAGGAGATCTTAAAAGAGTAGTGAAGGAACTGGAAATAGCTACAAAAAGAAAAGGATTAGAAATTAATAGTTTAAAAATCAAATACATGATAAGATTTTTGAAAAGGATGGTAATCCACCAGTAACAGCACACAGTGAAAGGGTATATAAATTTGAAGTGGAATGTTTTACATATCTAGTCAGTATTTGAAAAAAAAAACTGGGTTTTAAACAAAAAATCCAGACAAGGCTTATGTCGGCGAAGCGACGTGTCTATGGCATGAAATAATATTTTGAAAATCAAGGTAATATCAAGGAGACTAAAAATTCAAATATATAAAACGACAATTAGACCCGTAGCTACATTTGCTAGCAAAGGATATTAACAAAAACCGACGAGAACATGATGGAAGTATGGGAATGAAGAATACTCAGAAAAATATTCAGTGGAAAGAATGTTAACGTGTGGGAGAGGCGGACAAATCATGAAAGAACTTTTCAAGGAAAGCAAGTCGCAAAGAATAAGATGGATGGGATAGCTACTTAGGATGAAAGGAGGCCGAACCCCGAAAACCCTTTTAACGAAGAAAATCGATGGCCCAAAAAGGAGAGGAAGACCTAGAGAAAGATGGGATAATGAAGTTGAAGGAGACCTGAAAGAGAAGACCTGAAAGAAATAAAGATAGACAACTGGAAAGATAAAGCTTTAAACAGCAAGATGGGCCCGTCTCACTTTAAAAAAATTAATGAAAACCACGGGATCGACCAATGACAGTCCAAAACTACGACCGATAGCACTTTCAACCAGTGTATCTTACGGACTGCAATGGCGGGAATAGTTTGCCGCCAGATAAATCTTTTAAAAATCCCTGAGGTGTGTCTCCAGCTACTGTAGGCAAGAATTAAGTATTAGATTGCATGAAATTATATATGAAATAAATGTCACTATGAACACAACACAATCACCGAAACTAACAATTTTCAACAGTTGAAAAATTTCAGCAATGGTTCTCCAAATCATTTTTTTTAGTGTGGTGACGGCCCAACGGAGTGTACAAGCTTTTTAAAGTTTGTTATAACCTCAGGAGCCTTGAGTGCGCAAATTGTATGTGTAAATTGTTCCATGGCTTTGTTACTATCACCACCTCGCCGTAACGGGTGAAGCGCTGTTAATTGTAACCCGACTGCGAATGATGAGAAGAAAATTTGATCCCTAGCGGTACTCGAACATACAGCGCCTAACTTTGCCCAGTCAAGCGCAGGCCCTCTTACCACTAGACCACCAAGCCGTTAGTGAGATGTTTAAAGATGCTAAATGTTTGATATACCATTAAATATTTCACTTACGACTTACATATGTTTGTAAATGAATTGTTATAGAGTAGTATATTAACAAATAATATTCTTTGTGGTCGGGACATGCTGCATATTAGGTTCTAGAAAAGAAATATGTCAGCAGATATTATGGTTTATGGACTTCAAACCTAAATTTCGACAATTAAATAAAATGTGGCGGAACAATAGCACATTCCTCTGACTTCTATGCAAATAATTTGCCTTTATATTGGTCCGTTTTGTGTTTCAAAAGCATTATATCACCAATTAAATGTTTATGAGGGTGTTTTAGTCGAATAACAAAGCTTAAGCGTAGTTGAAAATTAAAGTACATTTCATAGCATTTTCATGGCTACAGTAATTATATGGCCATCAAGACAAAGTAGTTAAAGGCATTGTTACTGTATGCCTGTAGAGGACTTCGTTTTATTATTAAGCACTACATTCTATCTTTGTAAATATTTCGTATTTAATATAAGTGGTTCTATTAACCCATATGCGGACAAAATTTAAGTAAAAAAATATTTGCTGAGAATATGTCTTGGGTCAAATGAGGCTTTATCCATTTACTTACTTTACGATAATTCTTAAAACAGTAATTTTGTTCTTTTCTTTAATGTACTGTGTGTTGTGACTAAGCTGTTAGAAATAGAAAGATTAACTTGCTACTGAATTCATCCTATGTCGCAGAAAAGAATGAATTACTGTAGTAAAAAAACTCTGGCACCTTTGAACGCGCCAAAATAAATATAAATAAGATAAAAAAAAATATCCTTGGACTCACTTAAAGCTCGAATTCAGATCCGTCTGGGTCTGTCGAACCGTCAGCGGTCGGTTTTCTTGCGTGGGCGTGTTTTGAGGTGTGCCTGGTCCGCTACCGCTGCCCTTCTTCTTGAGGGCGGACTTGAGGGGCATCGCGTTGAACTTGGGCTCTTTGGCGGGTATCTCGTCGATGCGTGTCGTATCTATTGCCGGATCGGGCTGCGGCATCCGATACAGGCAGTGGTCCGGATCGTCGACGTCTTCGCCGTCAATGTCGTCCGGGTCTATGTCCTCCTGATCTGAAAGCAGCATTTCTGTTTAAAGAAATTTTGTTGTTAATATGGAGTGAATCCGAATGGGACTCCGAATAAAGCAAATTTCGTTTTGGAGTAGCGTTTTTTAGTGTAACCGTGTTTCAAAGAAGCTTGCATGATACTTCCTCAATATTCAAACGCAAATAGTCTAAAAGTTCAAAGGAAGGAAAGGTTTCAAAAATACACTCAAAGGTCTTAACCAATTGCTCAAAAATAAAGACAACGCCTTTTATATGGCTTGTCTGGTTAGAAGAGGATATTTTTTATACAATATTTAAAAAAATATACAGTATGTAGAGAAAATAAAATGGATACCAGTATATTAAGAAAACATTTTATTACATATTTGCGTGTTTTAAAGATTAGACGGAAACATTGAGAAATTGTCCTTACGTTCTTGTTTGTATGGATTCTAAGGTTACTATTTCAGATCATATCTTCTTGTGTCTGTACTACTGCATTTCATGGTTTAACGCAAATACTGTACAATATATGTTTTCCGAGAGTTAAGGATAAACACATTAGATAGAATTAGGAAATAATACTCGGATTCTCTTCGGACATTTATTCAAATATTCGAAACTTTATTGACATTTTAGTTAGAAAGAAATTATTGACAATTAATTCTGGTGCTCTTTAGTTTCATAACTAGAATAGTGACAAAAAACATTCTAGGCAATTTTAACATCTATCAGTAATTGGCATAAAAAATGCTATTACATTAGATGACCATTTAACCACTTGTGTTTTTTACAGACACATGCGATTTGAATTTCTTATTATAATTCGAATGTTCCCTTTAAAATAGGTCAACAAAATTTAAATTCATAAAAAATGTAGCTATTTTCAATGGTTTACCAACTTCGATACCGTAAGTTGTCGATCCCTTTCTTAAGAACTGTTATGCTTTGAACGCTTATTAGCATATGGCATTTATGTAAGCAAACCGATTGAATCTACCGAAGAATGGACCTGCGCGAAAATAAATTTTGTGAAATACCCCTTCCACAGACGATTCGACCAGCGTTTCAGTACGCTTTTTATGGCAAGATCGAAGTTATGTTCAGTGCCGTCACGTAAACACGTCAAACCTTCTTGCATCCGAGACGTTATATCGGACAGAAACGGAAGGTCGGGACTTTAGGGTAAATTGTCATGTATGACGTAATAAAGCCATAGCTGGTCATACAAAACGAGCGATGGTCTACTTTCAATGGACCATCAGTGCTACAGACAAGACAGAAGTCAAGTCAACACATAACGAAACGGGATAAATAAAGAAAATCTGAAATTTTAGGCGTAACTTGTCGAAAACTGATGCGTATAAACTATCTAATAAAAAGGAACACAAATCTGTTAAACAGAAGAAGCACCCTTTATTATGCTTTTGTTAAGGGTAAAAAATATTTAAATAATGTACATTGACAAAGGAACTTTTCCTTGTTACATTTACGTGTTTTAGATTTAGAATTTATAGACGGAAGAAACATAAATTTGACGACAATTGTACCGTTAGTTTGCTCTATTTTTATGAGGATGGAAGGGTTACATGACAGGCAATAACAAGGGATTTTCTTGTTCTGTATATATTTCGCATGTTTTAGTGTTAAGCGGCAAAAGTAGGTACTTGTAAACATATATATTTTTTTCTCGAGAGTAGGGATAAACAAGCATGGTAGAATTAGAATTTTTTCTCGCATTCATTAGGTAATCCAGTTGATAATTTATTTAATATATTTTTGAGCAACTTTTGAATCTACTAGATTGTAACATTCTAGCTTACGCTACCGATTTGGAAATTTATTGTAATATTTCAATATTCCTGTCGGTTGCCTTCTTTTAGAAAAAACTTTTCCATTATATATGAATAGTGTATCCAAAACAACATTCGGTTAGGTGCTCTAATTCTTACACATTTCAGTATTCGGTATATAAAAATGCTATTCTTAGGATGACTCAATTTAAACATCTTGGTGTTTTTATCGACTTGCAGTTTGCATTTGCTCCTTAAATTACTGAATTGTTGTCCTCCGCTTCTAAATCACTAGGCTTCCTTATACGTTCTTGTAAATATTTTACTGACATCTTTCCCCTAAAAGTCTTATTTTTTCAAGCTGGTTGGGTCCAAACTCGAGTACGCGTCTGTTGTCTGACATCCCCTTTACCTTAACCAGCAACTGTTATTGGAGCGGTTTTTGAAACGCTTATGTTAGCAGGATGGCATTTATCCTCAACGCGGAACCGATTACGATAGTCTACCAGAACGACATGGATTACAATCGTTGGCTGCACGAAGAGGTAAGGTGAGTGGAAAGTTTTTGGTCAAATAAGCCACTGGTAAGACCGATTCACCAGCGTTCATACGCTTTTGTAATTCCAAAAGATCGGAGGAATGTTATGTGTAAAGTGCCGCTAGCACACATAGTAAAAAACGTAAACCGAATGCTTTCTCAGTTTACTACGACGGACGTTCAGTAATTAACGAGACAAACTGCATTAGCGGGCAGCTTTGGGGTCAAATTAAGTCAGCTGTTTGAAAGAAATAAAAGCAAACATAACCTCTTTTGTTCATTTCAAAATGTCGGTTCCTCTCGAAACGTGTTTAGTGATAAAATTTTTGTTATGCGAAGGCGTGAAGCCGACCGAAAAACTGGAGAATGTTGAAACAGTATGGTGAAAAGTGTTTAAGCCGCGGAAACGTGTATAAGTGGATTGAACAGTTTAAATCGAGTAGAACAAGTGTCACCGATATTCATCGCTTCAGACGACCGGTTGTAGTATCAATTGACGCGCTACAAAATCGCATAAATGACCTTATTCTCGATGACAGGCGTATAAAAATCGTGACAATAGCTGATTTGTGTAATATTACTGTTGGAACTATGTATTCAGTCATTCATGACAAGCTGGTAAACACAATATTCACAGCACACTGACCGATGATGACCCACGTGTCTTCGAAAAGGCTTTCCCGAGTTAATTAATAGTTTGTGTGGTGCGGAGTGTGCCGTGAATATTGTGTTTACCATACTACCCCACAGCCCTTGCTATCATTATTCATGACAAGCTGAATTATCGCAAAACATGTTCGAGATGAGTTCCAAGACAGTTGACTCAAATCCATAAAGACACCCGTGTTCGCATTTGTTCTGAACTCAAACGACGGTTTTTAACGGAAGGTAATGACTTTCTAGACCGTGTTATAACCTGCAATGCAACGTGGATTCACCACTATGAAAATGAATGGAAACATCCGGATTCGCCGCTAAGAAAAAATTCAAAACACACGTCTGCCGGTAAAGTGATGTTAACGGTCTTCTGGGATTCTCAAGGCCCAATTTTCTGTGACTATTTACAAGGACAACGTGTCAAAAGGTGTGATTCTGCTGCACGATAACGCCCGCCCCCATATTGCCCAGAAAACGCGAGAGATGATCGAAAATTTGGGTTGGAAGGTGTTGTTGTAAATTTGTTAGCTTCCCCCAACTATGATGGAATTTGGCAAAACGTAAAAAAATGTTTTCAAGGGTGGATTTTTTAAAGGCAATGTCAACTGAAACAGAAAGTGGTTTCTTACGTAGACTTATGGGATCTATAAATTTACTGAGCTTCTTTAAAATCGCTTGTTTCAGGTTGGAATGGTTTCCTTGTATAATATAACCTGTAGACTTTATCTCTTTTGTGCATGAATTTCTTTCCACTATATTCATATAACATGCGGTAAAAGTTTACAACCGGCTCAATATTTCGAAAACTATTTGGTATTAGCAACAATTTTAAACTGTTTTTACTTGACAAAGCTTTAGAGGGACTGGGACGTTCTAAAACTATATTAAATGAAGAAATTGGGAAGCTTCAGATATTCTATCAGTCCACCTTGAAAGTGCAAAACCTAGTCTGAGATTTCAGTTAAAAAGGAATTTTTTTTTTTGCAAACGGCACACGGAACAAATTTTTGTGAACTTTTAAAAAAGCGTTTCTTACTTACTTTTATTTAAATACGTGTCAATGAGGAACCTTTCATACATGCTGGCTGGTTAACAATAGGCGTAGTACACATTGGTTATTACAGAAAAGAGCAAAAATTACACAGACACTTATATCAACATTATTCTGAGCTTAAAATGTTTGAAACTCTGTTCTACTTACTAGCTTGCGTTAAGGACACTTTTACACACGCTTACTATCGTCAATATAATATAATCATTCCATACGCAACCAAACAAATTCCATTTTTATATATATTTATATAAAAATGTTCAATTTTGCATTGTTTATATTAAAAGAAAAGCATCCTACATATTTTGTAACACCTTGCACTTCGCGCAATGAAACACAAATCTATATTTATCTTCTTAATAATTATTATAAATGTATCAACAACAAGCGCCAATTCTATTTCTGCTCTTATGTCCAAATGAAGCACGCACGTTAATGAAAATGAAAATTCGGAGAATTGAATGTTTTGACCTTGTCGGAGCTTGAACTTTTTCGTTCGCGGCTTTCCGTCGCAGCTCTGAACCAGGAGATGTGCAAAATACTACTGAATGGTAGGAATGCGTTTTATTAAATGTGATTGCGGTAAAGTACCTCCCGTTTCAAAAATGTAAGTTACTTGATTCAACGTATAAACATTTGCGCTCGCCAACTTCGAATGACTGCATTGATTTGTTTATGGCGTATTCATAATTTTATGTTACGATAACGTAAGCAATTTTTATGGTCGTACCACGCTTAAAACAAGGAAATCGCGATACAATTCATGTTAATACATTTTATGGATGTAGAAAAGTGATTGATGTTTTTCGAATGGATCCAATTAACAAAAAAAAATGCTGAAAGAATTTGGATTACTGTAAGTTATTTATATTCAAGGTGTATTTGACTGAAATGGAGTGCAGCAAGGATTTTTTCCCAACATAATTACGCTGGAAACAAATAGAATAATTTTTAGTAGTTTATTGCAATTCAAGGACTAGAGGTCATTAATTGCACATAACATACGTAAGATAAAATTAGTCAACGTTTGGTTATTACTAGATTTATGTAAAATCATATTTATATCTCCCTAAGCCAAAAATTTCTAGCAGATACAGTAGACAACAAGAATGGTACAGTAACCGGGACATAACTTGCCCAAGCGTGGAGATTCGCAGTGAACAAATTTAAGTAAGGTACCAAACTTTGGGGTAAGGTAGGGCAATTTGTAAGTAATTACAAAACGCTTTTCAATGTTTACCATTGTTTTTATGGACATAAAAAATTAAGAACAGAAATAAAAGAAATATAGAAGAATTTGTGAATCCAATTGGAGTGTCAATGAGAGCGAATGAGAGAATTATTCACGAAGGGAAATCTAGGAAAAATTAAATTTTGCAGTCCTGACAAAAGAAAACAATAGATATAATTTTCAACTTCTACTGCACAGAAGAACGCCATGAAACTATAATGCCAACTCTAAAAAAACAGCAAGTTGGAATGGAATGAATCAGATAGGCCGTTGTGAAGGATTTGAAAAAAAAAACATTCAGATGTTTGCAAAATAATAGTGTAAAAGTGTAATGTTTTAATTGAGCAGGTAGATATTCACTTTCAAGTTCACTATTGGACATGCAGCAGAAAGTATGGGTTTTATACTTGATTATATACTGATGTTTAAATCTAGATATAGAACTGGAGATAATCATCAAGAGATGAGTGCTGAAAGCTGTGCCAAGTGGTAGAAAGTTCGTATCAAATAACGTACAAGCCATCATATTTCTTAAACATTTAAACTTTTTCAAAAGACAACGCATACTGCTTTACGATTAACATCACCTGCTTCTGAACTCTACAGAAATGATATAGGTTTCTGTGAAAAAGCAATGTTGTTGCTAGAAACGTTACTTCTGGGATGATTGGTGAAATGTTGGTAAAGAAAAAATTCCAAAAGTTCTGTTGAACGTTAGCAAAAACGTTACCAATATATGACACATAATGAGGATAAATATTTAGAAAACGTGGTCTTAGTGATAAGCTCAATCATAAATCAAGCAAGAAGGAGTAGTACTTTGTCCAGGTTTGATCTCCTCTATTAGGGAAAAGTTAACAAAGAGGGAGATCAAGACAAAATATTTAGAAAACGTGGTTTTAGTGATGAGCACAATCATGAATCAAGTAAAAAGGAGTATTATTTTCTCTAGGTTTGATCTCCTCTATTGGGGAAAAGTTAACAAAGAAGATGTAGTCAAACGGTATCATATTCATGCTTCGTTCAACTTTTGATAATGAGGCACCATCATAAAAGACTGTTTACAACTGGTTTGCAGAATTTCGCCGTGGTCGTGCTTTCGTCAGCGATAAATTTCATGAAGCTTGACCAAGATCGATTATTGTTCCAAAAAAGCATCGATGCTGCGCGCAACAAAACTGAAGAGAATCGACATGTGACCTATGGTAAGATAGAGACATCCTTAGGCATATCAAAGACTGCAGTACATTCGATTTTGCATGAACATTTAGGTGTGAAAAAGATCTGTTCCCGATGGATTCCTCATAATTTGTCCCAAGCACAAAAAAAGGGTTGGTGTAAGAAAATGCTCAAAAAATTCGAAAGAGGAACTGCAAAATCCGTACACAACATCGTAACAGATGACGAAACTGTTTCCAGATGAACCGAATCCAACAGAAGTTGTTCATTCACGAAACACTTCCACGAAAATGATTGTTTGTTTCTTTCATTATACTGGACATGTCGCAAGCATTGCTTTGGAGGATCCAAGAACAGTTAATGCTGAATGGTATACAACAAATCGTTTGCCAGAAGTCATCGACGAAATCAGGAAAAATAATCGACAACGTCGCATCATGCTTCAATATGGCACATTAAACAATTGATTATTTGGAGGAGAATCACTGTCTCCTTTATTCACCTGATTTGAAATTTGAATGTCAAACAAGGAATGCGTGGATAGCGATTTGTATCACCTTAAGGAGCTGTTGAAGCCTCCAAAAACCATGTTTTTAAGATACCACCTTCAGAGTGGAAAAAATTTTTCGAAAATTTGTTCGAACGCACGCAAAAATCTTAATGGGGGAAATATTTAAAAATATAATAAAATAATGCACCAAATGTTTTTTGAGTCAAATGCGCTTGACTAGATTGTGATTTCTGTAGAAGCAAGCCTAATTGACTTAACTATTTTCCCCTCCCTTGAATCTTCAATAGTTTTCCACCTACGTAATACGCCCACGTCGCTTCTATTGTAGTATTTAGATTCCATTTTGTAATTGTGTACTATAGAATCTAAGAAGAGCGAACCTTTTCGGTAATTTAATGACTACTGAACATTGCGAATTTAAGCTTCTTAGGAAAGAGTACAACCGAAAGAGCTCATTCGAAAAGGCTTGAAAGGCCGTAATACTAACCGTCGTAATCGTAATCTACTTGTTGTGGCAGTGGTGATTGCCTGTTCGGTACGGGACTGGGCGAGCTGAACATAGGCGGCGGTGGTATAGGGCCTATTTCAGAAACAGGAATGGGCGGCTCGGGAAGCTCCGACAGCACGAATCCCGAACTTCCCATGTTTGGCGACGGCAGATGGTGCTGATGGGGCTGCCGTTCTTGCGGAGGCGGCGTACTGCCAGGCGGTCCTTGCGGAGGACCCTCCGTAGCGAATTGCTCGCTGTGATAGCAGAGCAACCGCCTGGTGAGCTTCCCCGGTCCCAGTGAGTTCGGTCGTTCGGGTTTGGCGTAGCCGTCCCCGCAGCCTCCGTGTTGCAGAGTCGGCGATGGAGTATCACCGCTGGGTGAAAGGGTGCCATTCTGCGCTGTACCGTCGGTCTTGTCCTTCTTCGGCTCTGAAATTAAATGCAACGGAATGATTTACAAATCAAATAAATTGGGTTAATGATCTCATCAAAAATGTTGAGTATTCTAAATAAATATTTTAGATACTGTAATTGTGTGGTTATAAAGCTACAGCTACGTTTAGATCTCCAGAATTTCAATTTACTTATAAGTCATTCCATGAAAAATTTTGTTTCGAAAGGTCATGTCGTCAATCTCTTTCGTATTTTTGTATACGTTTACGCTTATGATAAATTGCAAAATGCATACTATTGAAGTTGCATATAATTTTTATTATGGATAATTGGTATTTTTTAACAATAAGAAAGTAATTCAAAATATAGGAAAAAACATCGTTTACCATATTTAAAGACATCACACGCAAATCGTCTTCTACACTTCTAGTTCTGAATAAAAATACATGTAAGTGTGAAAATGTTAGCTGCAAATCGTTCGATCGTAAACCAAATCATGAATGAAACCGAAAGGACTGTATACCCGAGTTACACGTACGTTTGGCACCGATCCAAGAAATTTTTTCATACACCAAATCTTCTATCTAATTTCCTGAACGCTCGATCGTCACAAATCTACGCGTTTTCAATCCGCAAGTAACGGATGAATGCGTGGGATCAGCGTAAATACTCTTAAAGGCAGCGGCGTCGTACTGTGACGTAATCCGAATTCAATTCCATCTTCATTTCGGCAGGACGTCCTATAGGAAATAATGAGTTTAAGAGATCCAAACATTTTCAAATATTAAACTGAAACATCCAAGCCCATTCTTTGTTTAACAAAGAGAAAGACGCTGAGTTACGATCTTTAATCTCGCCTACGCCTCTGAGACGGATCTCGCTACACTACGCAGTCGGATCAAGACGCTGAAGTCGTAAACAAGACGGGAGACGTCCGCTCGTAAAGCATGCCGATGGAGAAGTTTTTTTTTCGGATGCGAGTCCGGAACGGAAATATTTAAAAATGGCGGAAAAATATATTTGCGTCAGCTTTCTTTCATCTCTTCTTTCGTCCGGGTTGTACATATACGGTTTTCGCTATAAAAGCGGAAGTCTGGTTTTTATTAAAAAATAAAGACGGAGAGCGTATTTCGCAAATTTAGAAAAAGGTAAACAAAAGAAAAAAGGATAAGCAGATTAAAAATGAATATTTTTTTAAATTTCGAAATTTAAAAAAATTCCAGTATCATGTAAATAAATCAACTACTTCGAAGTAGTACATGATATTGGAATTTTATATGCAATTCTAGTGGCGATATTTTGGATTCTACATACTTACACTTATACGAAAATAGTACTAAATTTGCGTCATTTATCGTGTGGAAAAGTATTTTGATCTCATCATGACAAGCAGGATGTTTATAAGCAATAATGAGTGAAGTTAATTTATACATATTTTAAAACTGGGGTCACATGCATATAGTAATGATTTAGAAGGTCATGGACAATTATTTAGCTGTTTAATGAAGAAAATGAAAATATGCTGCTTTTAAAGACTTTTCATAAATATATGCTACTGGAAAGAATTAATACACAATACAAAAGAAATAATGCTTTCAGTTTCAAAATATCCTTTAAATAAAGGTGTTACCATTCCCATTAAAAAGTGCTTTATTAAACTTAACTCTTTAAAGCCAGTTGAACGATACTTTGCCAATTTTAGAGCAATACGTGTTTGTCATTTCAGTGGTATCGCATTGAACACCTATGTTATTTGTAGTGCGAATAGAAATCGAACACGGTTTTTCTTCTTTATATCGAGTGTCCGAGATTCAATGTCACAAGCGATATTTTCCTTATTGGTAGAGATATAAGATCGAGCAAGGTGTTGTTGAAAATAGTTTGTAGAATCCTAAAATATATACGTTTTAAAACTACCCCTAGTAAACCACCCTCTTGACTTTATGACTGAAGTACGAAGAGTTTGGAATACAACGGTATAAACGAAAATTGCATTCAAGAAATATTTAATACAAAATGATCATACGAGGGTAAGTCAAATATTATCTACACTTTCGGCATAATAAGCTTTGAAGGTTATCGTAGTGGCGGCCGCTTGCGCATGCGTTGAGTTGGCGCCTCTGTGGTCATGTGTGTGGAATGTAATCACGATCGCGTCATTTGTCCGTTAGCTACAACAGCATAAGCATGTTAGTTCCGCTATTAGTTTGCAGCAAAGAGAAACAAGCAGTGATCCGATTTTTGTGGTCAGAGGGTGTGAAAGGTGCTGAAATTCACCAGGGACTTTTGTCACAATACAGGGACAGTGCTTTATCTCGTAAAAGCGTTTTTTTGTGGATCGAAATGTTTCACACTGGCAGCACGAGCGTAACACAAAAAGAGAGAGCGGCCGTCAACCTCGACCACCGACGACAACATTCAGCAAGCTCGAGAGATGGTTACAGCAAATAGGCAAGTTACCATAGGTGAGGTTGCATCTTCTTTAAGCATCAGTCACGGTTCTGCCAATCAAATTATCCACGATGAACTCAAATTTCGTAAAGTGTGTGCGCGCTGGGTACCACGAATGCTTACCATAGAAAACAAAACCACGTTTGGACATCTGCCAACGCTTACTAGATCGCTTTAACGCGGAAGGCGACACATTTTTAAGCAGAATTGTGACCGTTGATGAAACGTGGGTCCATCATTACAAGCCAGAATCGAAACGCCAGAGTATGGAATGGAAGCACCCAGGATCCCCTAGCACGAAAAAATTCAAGACCTCGCCATCGGCTGGGGAGATGATGCTAACCGTGTTTTGGGACGAAAAAGGCCCTGTACTGGACGGCTACTTGGACAGGGGGAATACCATAAATAGTACGAGGTACAGTGATTTGTTGGCGAATAAGCTGAAACCAGCAATTTGAAACAAACGCCGTGGTCCACTCTCAAAGAAAGTTTGGTTGTTGCAAGACAACTTGCAACAACAAAACTTTCGCACACGGCCCATAACACCATAGAAACTATTAACAGGTTGGGCTTTGAGACCCTGGAACACCCTCCCTACAGCCCTGATCTCGCTCCCTCAGACTCTGTGTGTACTACCTTGGCAATTTACCAGACATAAACCCAATTGAAAATGTGTGGAATGTCTTGAAAAACATCGGAAGTACTGAAATGTTTTTCTCAGGGGAATTTTGGGAAAAATTTGAATTTTCTAAATTAATCTAGATTTCTAAATTCTTAGTGGGATCTGGAGTATTCCTGGATACTCTTTGGGCAATTTTATTGTGAATTTTGAATCAAATCAATTGAAGTTATCGATTTCTAGAATTAAAGTATAAACTAGCCTTGAATTCGTGTGATGCTGTCACATAAACACTCTGTTTATGTTGACCTTTACAGGAATCTGCCAGCTCTAACCTCAAACCTTTCCTTCCTTGAAATTATAGTAGTCAAAAACACTAGTTAACGAAAGTCAAACCAGAATTGATGAATTTTCTGGCGTCCCTATCTTCCTTTGTTTTAATCGCGAGAGACGATTGTTTACTTCTACAGCTAATTTTGATGATTTAAATCCAAATATAAATTTTCTGATGCCTTTCGATGAAAGGAAGTTATTTGTAAAAATAGCTTAGAAGAATGCATGTGGTAACGCTACCAGCTGGCAGAAATTAGACGACTCTATGACCTAAATTCTGACTGACAAGGTTTAAACGTGAAATTTTACTAACGATTTACTTAATAACGGTCGAGCAAAGATTTAATTTACGAAATGATGTTTGAAATACCTTCGAATATATCCTGTTGTCTGTTCTAGATTAATTTTACATTAATTTTTACGATTTACTAGATTAGGAGAATAAAAAAAAGAGCGGATCTGTCAGTGTTACACTACGATCGTCGTTATTTGGACTTATATATTTAATATAATATCCTAGCTCCAAGGCCTGGGGGGAATGTTGGGTGAAGGACTTTCATCATAATCGAGTGGCTAACCTGAACACCCTAATCGTTCTAGATTGATAGCCGATGTTGTTGTTGTAAATATTGAACATTACAGTACATTTTGAAGATGTATGGCATAATAGCGACGTAATTAAAAAACAACAAAAATCTGCATTGGC
This sequence comes from Dynastes maya, assembly GCA_029619315.2. Lineage (NCBI taxonomy): Eukaryota > Metazoa > Arthropoda > Insecta > Coleoptera > Scarabaeidae > Dynastes > Dynastes maya. The sequence goes on along the minus strand of JAROYE020000009.1, from coordinate 11,521,083 downwards.
AGTATGCCAAAAAGGATTGAGGAAATAATAAAATACATATTATAATATTTTTAAATGGTCCTAATTCGATTGCCAGGGGGTGTAATGGAACATCTTCATCACGTTGTTCATTGAAAGTAATGTAGTCCAATAGAACCTCAAGATAAAAATCTAATTTATCGTTCCTTATCCAGTCTTCATCAAAACGTTTTCTTAAAAGAACATCAAAGGCCTTTCCTTTATCTTGTGAAATTCCTTTCACATTATTCAGCAATGGTAACTCCATACCTAATGGTTATATGGACAAGCTGCACTTGATTCTGTAAACGCTGTGGACATGTTACGTTTTGAAAGTAACATTAACTTTGCCGTGTATATTGGTTAGGACTAGTACTGCTTTGCTCAGAATTGACGATGTGTAATATTCTACTGTTAACATAGATCGCGATACCATCTATGAGCGATTTTTTTTTATTGTGGACTTGCGTTTTGTAAAAAAGCTGCTCACATAATGTATGCAGGATGAGAGAAAATGCAAACACTGTAGTATTTATTTAATATTCGAAAATCGAATATCGAATTTGGAATTCGACTTTCGTAGAGATTCGGTATTTGGAATTCTGAAAAGTTCGAAATCCAACAATTCGAATTTTATCAAGAGAACAGATTGATTATACACGTCGGTCCAGATACCAACGGGATATTGCCTTTGTGAATGGCAACATAGCATTCGAGTCTCACTGATAGATCGCATCCAATCGCTGTATATCATAAAACGAGCAGCGGTACGCACGCTTGTCCGCTCAATCACGTCATATTATAATTCAATGCCTTCTGACAAAATGTGCTAATACAGAATTACTGCGTAATTTTTCTGTATTCTCAGATTATGTTAGAAAGTACAGTTTCTTATATTCATTTTGTTGCTGCTATACGATGTAGGAGAACGAAAATGTAATTCTAAGTAGGAAAATAAACAACGATTCTTATAAAATAAAACTAAAAAATTCGATAATTATACAAAATAAATTGGATTTGTATTTGTTGCGTTTCAAAATACGTTTCACAGTACTTCTACTAATACCGATTTCGTCTGAAATTTGCCGGCTAAGGCAAGGTTCGCCCATTTCAACTAACGAACAGACCCTCACTTCTCTCTCCTCCCGCTCGGGATGCGTTAGAGAGATTTGAGGCTGTTCGTGTATTTGTTGGCATTTACGGCAATTCGCAAAATACCATTTAACGATCTGTACCATCTGCGGTTGTATAAACTTACATAATGTATTCAAAATCCTCGATCTCTTGTTAGAGAACCTTACGAGCGCACAGAAAGACAAAGAGTGCGTCAGATAGGCTACAGCAGTTGCGCGCGGCGAGGCTGGCCGGCGGGGATAAATGCAAGAATGCCAGATCGCGCTACGTACAACATCTCTCGCATCCCGGTGAAATGTTGACCAACGTGTATATCTTTCATGTAAATTAGAACATTATTTTACTTGGAATTTCCGACGTAATTAAATTCCAAGGAAAATTATATATTTTAATAATTCACCGACAGAAGCCAAAATATATTCATTAGAATATTATTGTTTCGTATTTCTATAATTTTTCTTGAATAATGCGTCTTTGTTACTTCAGTTACATATATCAGCTCTTTGTTATGGCTCAGTTATGGTTTTCCATTTCTTCAGTGGATTTTTGAATTAAGAAAAAAAGAATAGAATCATAATGATGCTTTCAATTCTGTTTTAACTTTTTGTTAATACGTAGTATGTGATCGCGTTGGTTTCTTAAACCAGGTTTTCGAAACATTATCTGCGAATGAATTTTATTGATATAAAAAATATGTCTTTTATTGTTAAAATATTACAATTTGTAATTACCATTTAAAACTTTTTTCTTGAGTAAAAGCGGTTGAAATATGTTTCCTCCATTCCCCATAAATTCCACTTAATTAAACAAAGAAAATAAATTTGGTGATACAGCGTTTAACTCAAATTTAATGTATACGATGAGTTGGCCTCAAACTTATTTATGAATCCGAACGGAACGATTTCAATTATTTCCTGAAATCGATTTCGTACGTTTATTTAGAATCTCGACCTAAATCGCAGAAATAAATGAGAATAATTTTCATGATTCGCTTCGCCGCATTTCAAAATTTAATTAAGGGAGAAGTTATGTTTTTGTTCTGACGCGGAACTGATACGACAAAGGCGACATCTTCGTTAGCTTTATAAATAACTTGTTTCTCTTGTTGCTCGTAAAATATTCTTTTTTAAATGTGCCAGGGGCGTTGGCATTGTTTTATATCGCGTCTATTTTCTTTGATAATATTCTTGATTTACAGACATTTATTTTATCGTTCCCATTTATTTAAAATCTTGTACAACAATTTTTTGCATATTACCACGCTTATTTGTTTGGAACGGTGTACGTGAAATGTATCCCCTTTTGCTTTTAGTTCTTTTTTATTTATTATTAAAAATGTTCAGCACGTTTCTGACTTGTACTGGCTGTTGCTACATGCCATATATATTTCCCATTCCTATGGGAAATACTCCTCGTAAAAGATGATTGATTATGTCAACATAAATAACTACGTATTGAGAATGTCTCTTCTTGATTTTCCTTCGGAATTTCACAGGAGGGATTATAAATTGTGTACTTAGAGAATTTAGTCGAAATATTGATATTTGAGGTATTTGGTTTTCAAGTACGATTATTTATTTTGATTTTAAATAAAATACTCCACAACAAAATTGTCTATTGCAGGCATACTTTAATTCTCAGTATTCTAATCTAATTCTTGGAAATGCACTCCCCAGACAAACTTAACGCACCAATAATATATAATTTAACCATTTTTTTTTTAATTTAATGCGTTTACCGTTGTTTATGTGTTTTAGATATTCAATTGAGATAGTTTGAAAATGAATAGTCCTTTAATAAGAATGTTAAAAGAAGCTGCATTGGTTAGTAGAAGACCAGCAACTACGCCACTGCTTATTAGAGAAACCAGAGTTGCCAGGTGCGTTTTGCCAAAGATCTTAGTAATTGATCTACAGATGATTGGAAACGTATTTATTCTCTCATGTAATTAAAATGTTCATAAAAATCTTTTGGTAGACGTGAACGAGTTTGGCGAAGACCTGGAGAATATCTTTCTAAAGATTCTACTTGGTGGTGGTTCTGTAAAGTTCTAGGATGGAATAGTACCGACCGAGATCAATGAATGCAAATTTTTATCTCGAGAGCATTGTAGTTGAACATGCAATGCCTTTTGGTCCTTTTGTGGGAGACGATTTTTTATTTATGCAAGACAATACCCAACCTCATGTGGCTAGTGATGTAATGGATAGTCTCAATGATGTCCACATACCGTTTATCGAGTGGTAATCAAAAAGTCCGGACGTAAATAATATACTTGCACCTGCTAACTTGAGATAACGCAAAAATGCAGTTCTTACAGAATGGGAGAACACTCTGCAGGAAACCATCCAAAATTTAATTACAGTTATCAGAAGTAAAGAAGGCAACACACGCCACTAATCTCCCAATACTATCATCAATTCATTTGTATTACCATTTAATTGAAGGGCTTGGTGCAAAAACCACTTTTATGTGAATAATTCCCATTTCAGAATTTTACTTTTTTTAAATCATGGTAAATATTTTTTCTCAAAACATATTCTAATAACATAAGCAAAATCCAAATTGAATATTATATTTTCCTTTTGAAATACATTTTTGTTAATTCTCAAAAGTTTACTAAAATGGACCTACCTGGTTTATGCACCCAGCCTTTCAGTTGTTTTTCACTTTTTCTATAATTTTGAGAATGACTGACAATTTTATTTAAATTCTGCTCTTTTTTTTGTAATTTAATATATTGGTGCGTCAATTTTGTCCAGGAACCTTGAAGTTTTAATGTTGAGTGAACAATATTTTAGAAGTTGGAGGAAAAGAAAAGTCCGAAATTTAATAAGAAAAGAGCTCTTTTCTTATTAAATTTTGAGTTATTGTGAGAAAGCGCACTTTTCTTTTCCTCCAACTGCATGACGTATTCCTCACACAGAGCCGCATTGGAATAATATTTTAGAGTTTAAAAGAACAATTTCTTTAACAATCATTATGCTTGTCAAAGGAACTACTCTAGAATTCTCTTGTCAAAAAGAATAATCTAAAATTGCTAGTCAAAACAGGTGAATCTTTATCGTTATTCAGAGAGCATTATTACAATTTCCATATTTATTACCCGAAAATGTGAAGTCCGCTTACGTTGCAAGTAGGATGAATATAAACCGAGGAAAAGGTTCAAGGGTACAAGCAATCAAGGAAAGGAACAAACGAATACAAAATTCTATGAATAATAAAATGTTGAAATGTAGCAAAATGATAGGAGGTAACATCTAGGGGGCAGTAAAAGGACAATGTTGTAAAAGCACGACATAATGGACTACAATTTCTTTGTTTCTCATTCTCTACGTTCCGTCGAAAATGAATTTTTAAAACGGCATTTGGAAATTGAAAACCCTACTAAATACCATATGAAAATACATTCAAAATCTGCAAGGTATGCTATTTGAAATGTAGGGACAAATTGCAGGAAAATTGGGCAAACATTAAAAATTTGTTAACGTCTTCTTTAATACAATATACATATTTTTTTTTGTTGAATTAACTAACTTTTCCGCTAAAGATGCAAAGATTCCTGTTTCCCTTGAACACAATTTTAAAAAGTAAATTGAGCAGTCAAACTATTTTGAACTTTTCTCGTAATATTACCTCAAATTGTAATTTAAAGTTAAAGAAAATACTTTGGGTGTACTTCAAAAGATTAGCTCTTTTTCGCAGATTAAAAAGTTAGAGGTTCCATTTGAAAAATTATAAATCTCGAATTTTGATTGAAAGAATCGGTGCATTTGGAACGAGTCCCTTCAAAAGGTAAATATGCTTTCATATTTAAGTAACAGAGCTAATTATGTCAAGTTTAATGGTTTTTGTTCGGATAAACTTATTTCGATTTCTGGACTGGACCCAAGGTTCTAATTATGGTCCTCTGTGTTATTTAAACTATTTAACATTTTTCGGTGTAATGCGTTTACACGCAGAAAAATGGTTTCTTGCATCAATAGAATAGGTTTTCTTGCAAAAATCAGTATCTGTTCAAGAAAATATTTTTATTTCAAGATTATAAAAATGTATAATGTAAGAAAATAATTTTCATTGCATAGGTATTAAAAAGAAAACTATTCTACAGTATAATATCGAGACACAAACAAAACAAATCGAAAATAACCAAGGAGAAAAGGAAATAAGCTAGGGGTATAATGCATGGGTAGCGATGCTCTGCTGACAGCGGTTGGATTCTTACTGATTCTGATTCATTCCTGTCGCGCGACACCCTGCACTTATACTTTCATAGTGAGCAAACGTTGCAACAGTGTATATATATTTTAGCGGTCCACTTTACTACAGAACTTACGAACATGGCATTAATAAAGCAATTGCATATGTAAAATTAAAACTAGAGGAGTTACGAATGCATCATAAGATGTATGTCCATCAAATTTTAAATGAAAATATGTGCTATAATAAAGTTGCATAAATACATTCACATTAGCTTTCGTTTTCGATATGAATATTTTTTCTGGCGTTTTGAAGTTGATCGGCATAGTGGCACAATGCAATGTTTAGAACAACGTTTATGAGTTTTATTTTCCATACTCTACAAATGCTAAGTATCACGTCGTTTTCTTTGTACAAGAATATGTTGAAGTTATGTTTCTCGTTAGAAATGTCTTAACAAATATTATGACGTCACGGATGTTTTGACAATTACTTAAATTCTCAATTTTCATATTTTTTTAAAGACAATTGAGTTAACAATATTTTGATTTGATTCGGTTCGTAGGCTTTCGCGGTCGTCAATAACACTATACTCTTGGTTTCCGGGTTGCAACCGCGTAGTTGTCGTGTAGACGAAAGGTCGGCAAAAACTACGACAACGACGCGGTTCCAAGCCAGAAACCAAGGGCATAGTATTTTGATTTAATGCTTATTATTTGCAGTAAAAGGTCTGGTCTTTCATACTACGTAACTTGAAAAAATTGCTCCTGCGCCATATTCGATTTTTCAGTGCTTTTGCAATAAGATTTTATTTTTGCTAATTTTGAATTATATGCCCTGTATGTCACGTCCTCATTTTAGGTTTTATACAATGTTCATGTAATCTGATCGTATCAATTTAACTGATGGCGCCCTGTAGAAGTAGTTAGTTGCAAACATGAAATAGCATTTCGTTATTATACTAAGCTTTTCATCATTTTTAACATCAATAAAAACTCGACTATTCAAATATTATACACGACGAAAAATAACCTCAAATGAAAAAATCACGCAAACCAACGAACAAAGGAAATATTTTACCACATATTCCACAACTTGAGATCATAAACGAGGCATGCGATAAAAAAACAATCATTTTGCGTTCGATGCACGGACGAAAAACACGAAACAGAAGCCCGCTTGATGCCGAGAGAATGACGGCTTGCATTCCACGCGCTACCGCGATCCATCGCTGAATCATCGCCAATTTGGATAGCTTGAAACGGCGCCAAGATTTTTGCCGCGCAGAGCGTCTTCATTATTTTTCTTTTCTGAGATTCAATGTCAAAACCGAATTTAGCTATTCCAAACGCTATATATAACCAGAATCCTTCAGAAGCGGGAAACGTCAAGTACTAAATGAAACGATATGTTTATCTTTTCTGGATTCACGTCCGCTGCAGTAATGTTTTAGAATATAAACCGATTACGCAAAAGTTCATTCAATTCGTGAAAAAAGCCCTGAATGTAACATTTCTCGGCTGATTTGGCAAATTTATATTTAAGATGGCATTCTATTTGTGCTAGTACGCGGCTCAAGAAGACGGCTTGTTATTATAGTGGAAAAAATTATATTTTGGTCCTAGCAAATAAATAGCAGAAGTATTAATATAAATGTTAAGACGGTTTGCAGCTACGTATTAACTAAACTTCTGTAACTATTATCAGGAATTTCCACTGTAAGCACGTAATCAGATATACTGATTTTAAATTAAAGAATGGTTCGCAGAGTTTAGTATGTTCACAGTTTTTGTGAGGAGTCCTGAGCTTCTAAACACGCTCTTAATTTTAAAAAATCCAGATTTTGTTTTGTTCGCATTTACCAAAGGCAGTAGTTGATCTTAAGCAGATTCAACAGAAACCCAGAAACACTACTCTCATCCGCCCGAATTTGCTTCCTATGTGGACTGGTATTTCATTGAACAACTCAGCAATGTTAACGAACATATCTTTATTCGACACCCATGCCCCTTTTATCATCATTCACCATATACGATATACACCTAATAATTACTGCAATTATTAGAGAAATAATTCAACTTAGAGATTCAGCTTGTAAACAGTTTAAGAATTCCAGCATTTTTAAGGAGTAACTTCAAAAAATTATTTTTCTATTTTATTGCATCTGAAAACATTCATAGTTGCGAGTTTAAAAACATCACCATAGATCCTTCTGATGCTAATGATATCAACAACTATTTCTGTAGTGGAATTGAAGCACAGAGCATTGGCCAAGTGTTTAATTTTTTTTTTTTTTTGAAACAACCGCAAACCCGGTGTTCACGCCGAATTAATCTTAAATAGTATCAAAAGCAATGCTTGTGGTAATGATTTTACTAATTTAAGAATGCTGAAGATAGTGTTTCCATATTGTAGCAATTTTTTTGGCTCATGTGATTAATTTCCTAGCCTAAAACCCTCAATGCAATCAACTTGCCTGATTTAAGGCCAATAAGCATTTTACCAACCACTGTTAAAATCCTGGAAAAGATAGTTAACATTGAAGTTTTAGGAAACCCTATAGTAGTGCAGGTTGGGGAATTTCATTTTCAAGAAAAAAGTCTTGTTTATGCAGAAAATCCTGAAAACAGAGAACAACTTGTTGTTAGGATTATGGATGCCTCAGAAGATATTCTTGCTGATCCCGAGACTGTTAGCAGAGCTACTTCGTCAGTTCTGAGAAGAGCTCGAATGTGTATACAGCAATTGGGTGGACATTTTGAACAATTAATGCAATAAAGCAACGCCTTTTTAACTGATTTTCAATGAGATTTTCCCAGATATTTATTTAGATTTCAAATTATCCTAGCTCAGTTACGATAGAGTTTTGGACATATGTTCATTAGAAATTTTTGGCTTAAAATTGCTTGACCAGTATACCCTTAAGCTGTGGCAATCATGTCATGAAACACACTGTATTTCTCTGTTTATACCTTATGCGTCTCATACACATATCCAATTCGTTTCATTTTATTTATTTAGGTATTTTTTTCTGGAGATTTCAGGTTGTTTTTGCATTTTTCTAGTTTATTTTGTATTATTAAATCATGATTCTTTCAAGTGAAAGCAGAAATATCTTTAGGATTGTAAATAAATATTTGACCAACTTTTACTAGTTTTTAAATTTGCAAGTAGATCTGGGTAAATTTAGTATTTGACTTATTGTTAGGTAATTTTGGGAGTGAAAACAACTTTTTTAAAACAGAATGATTGCATAAATTTATGAATGGTTCTATTCAAGCCTACAATTTCAAAAAAAATCGTTACATTCCTGCGTATTTTAGAAATGTTAATACCGAATTGTTTCGGCAATTAGCATTTAACCGCGCTAACACATTCTAGCGTTTGTTTTAGCTTTACGCGAACATTCCCATTTTACGACATTGTTTGTTATAATTTGAAAGAACTTCAAAGGCATTCGACGGCTTTATTGAAGTATTTAAAGCAGCTGAAAGACGTGACACCCACACACATACATTTCCATGCATAGAATAGTGATTATCGCTAAAGTTTCTAATTTTAATCTACCATTCTTTTGATTTTGGTTGCATTCTGCTTGAACCGATACTTATCTATTTTTAGCAAAAATGCAAAAAGCTTGCTCTTCTTATTTTTGGACACGGTTGTGCACGTAGAGGTCGTTTCTGGTTAAACATTTTAAGATTTACGACCTCGTTAATGGTCAAGCGCTAAGTATTGAATTTCGTTCGGCTACAACCTACATTAGCTATAAAATGTCGGCATATGTACGTTTTTTTTATACGTACAATGGCATAAAAGTAAACCTGGACAATACATAGTAAACCTGTACGAAACTGAGCCTTATTCATACTGCCGATACCTTGTCGTTTGTTGTCCAAATGTACTTTTGTCCTATCGTACATTCAGATATTCAGTTATGTTGTGGTTCAGTTCTATGCCTACTAGACTTCTTTCATTTTTCAGATCTAAGTTCTAAGACTCATGCCTTTTCTGTTTTTTGAAAATGAGATTGGGATGACAATTTTGACTTGTTAGTTGATCAAAAGGCTACCTCATTATAAGCTTGAAAGTAAGCACTTTAAAATGAAATGGAATTATGCCAGTTTTAATAAAGTACAACGTTTAACCAGATTCCTTACAAAGTATTTTCAGATAAACATTAGAAAACCTTTCGAGATATCCACTAGAATTTTTTAGAGGTATAAACTTAAAAATCTACTTAATTACACGACAAACCACTTCGGAACTTAATTTTGCTTTAATGAGCTGGTCGTCCTTTGAGCTAATATTAAAAGTCCGCTTTCGTGGAAGTTATATTTAGAAAGTTTTTAATAAGCTGGAACCAGAACTTTCCATTTGCTCGATGAAATTTACATTTACCAATCCCAACTCGCCAACCCATCGGACCTTTTTTAATTAGTTGGTTAGTTACGAGTTTGCTCCTAAAAACGTAAGTAGTGTTCGTTATTTACTTCGCTAAAGCTTGATATAAGCTTCTCGCCTTTCGCGCTGTTTAAAATTGCGAGACAAAATGAATAGCCTATTTTTTTTATTATCACAGGTGCCGTTGGTTGTTGAATAATACTTGCATAGTTACGAATAAATTATGCGCTTGGTTATGTAGTTATACAAATGTGCTAAACATATTTTTATACGTAATTCTTTGGTTTATCATGGAGTTAAGCTTAACAGGCGCATCCACCATTGTCGTAGGAAGTATTTTCTAAACTTCATTCCACAAAAAAGATCGGTAAAAACGAAATGAATGTATTGTATTTTAAAGGATAGTCGATGTAACTGTAAATCTACAAACGCTTCCCATTGTTTGCGTTTTATAAATAGCACCTTCTTCTTTGTTCATCAAAAAAATCTTTTAATAAGACAAAAATTTAACAAAAGCCGGGAAAAACTTTAAGATAGCTTCAAGGATTGATCGGAACAGGCTATTCTATTCATCTATTCTCCTTGTTAAATAATTTTCCCTAAAAATGTTGTATTACAGTTTTTTGGGACGAGGTTCATCGGGTCGCCGCCATTCCATTTTTTTACCGTGGCATATGAAGGATATAAATCACCATAAACGCCATCTAAACGTTGTTTAATGTGATTAGGTGTATGCTCTTCTTTTGTTAAAAATTTAATTCCATCGCGGTACTCAATTTCCGTTAGTTGAGACATTTTCATGCACTAGTCACGTTCTCTGGCTGGCTACTAAAAACTACTACTCTCATATATGTGCAACTATGACGCAATCGAATTTGAACAAGCTCGAACCTGTGTAAGCCTGTCAGGCCGAGAATTTATGGCGCTTCCTTCATTTTAGACGCTAATTATGAATATGAACACAATTTTTCTATTGGCCCACATTTTATTGTAATAGACAAACCTATAGTAAGCGCAATGTGATTTACCGAATGGTGAATCACACATACGATTTACAACTGAAATAGCAATCTAAAAATGTTATAGACTTACACTCAAAAACGTATGTATACATGTAAACCAAATAATTTACATGTAAATGAAGTAATAAATACGAGCACATTATATCAAGTGAAAGGGATATGTGAACGTGAAGAGCTCACAAATTTCATTTCCTCCATTTCCATTTAGATTTGTTTTTCCCACCAACTCAAGTACTGAAACACGACGAACATAGCTTCCAGGTTTCCATCAAGATTTGTGAATTATGGAACGTTATTATTAAGAGTGCACGAAGATTTTGAAGGAAAGAGAGAACGCAGGAATAAAAACGGATCTTGCGATAAATGATGAATTGACAATGATAATGAGCATCGCTAACAAAAAATAACACAAGAAATTAAAATAGGAAACTATGAATGTATGTGTAGAGGATGTAGAGAAATACCAGCAGCGAAGAAGTTTATTATGTTAATACATGTCTGTTTCGAAGTAAATCAATTAATACCAAAACGGAAATAGAAATTTAGGAAACAATAAAACCTATTATAACATACACCGTAGAAACAATGACGCTAAAAACAATAAATTAAGAGTTTTCGTGAAAAAGAATGGGAAGAATATTGGGACCAGTTAGAATAGGGGAAACGAAATAAGGAGAATGAACTGAGAAATATAGGAAGAGGAAAACATTGTGAACTGAGTTAAATCGATCAGGCAACCGGATAAAAGAAAAGGAAGAGGGAGACTGCAAGCTAGATGGCAAGATAACTAAGGTGCAAGGCGATATCAGATGCTTTAGGAATAACCAAAGGAAAACGAGAAACAGGAAATAGGAAAATCTGGAAGGAAGAGCCAAAAAAATTAAGAAACACAGGATACTCACGCAGCTGTCGTAGAAGTGTGGATTAACCTACTCTGGAAAATGGATTGTAACGGCTTCTCAATATATGAAGCGGCGAAACTCCATATGTAGTGTAATGCCGTCAAGAGCAGTAGGAGAAAAAAAGGATGGAATATTGTGGGAGACTGACAAAACAAACAGATTATTCTATACTTTCTGAACCACTTAAAAGATGGCACTTGTTTTAAAGATCTGCGAGTTAATTGGATGCAACTGTTTGTATAAGTTTATACGTTTCGGTTTCTCGACAAGCTTTAGATTTTTACAGGTTAAGTAAGGTAAATTGTATTAAAAATTACTTTTAATGGAGAATGTATATATCTTAAATCCTGCACCTTTTATATTAAGTTATATCTAGCGCAATAAATGAATTCAGAGAATAAAGTTACAACATAATTAATAGGTTATGTGTGGCGAAATTAATCTTTTACAGGTGCACAACCAAAATAAAGATTAAAGCGCCTCAGCTACACCAACGGGATAGCTGTCTTGGAGCGTCTATCTAGGAAAAAGAGATAGATGCCCCGGGGCATCTTTAGTGAAGTGAATACATTATAATTTAATTAATTATAATTTAAACGCTTTTGATTCCCTGAACAAATGTATTATATCATAAACGGCATTTTGGACATGCCAGCAAGATACCAGAGAAAAGTAGATGTACCTAATAAAAGCATTTGAGTCAGGAAAACCTGGCAGAATCAATTGGGGCAAATTATAATATTCCGCTTAGAACCCTTCGTCGAAGAAGGCAATCCGGTATCTTTACAAAATTTCCTCTAGGATCTCAAAGCATATTAGGTATTCAAAATGGAAGTAGGAGCCATAATAAGAAAAGCCTAGGGAAAGTCGTCTTCAACCACAGGTATTTGGCCACTGAATCCAAATGCAATTCCGTGTCACTTTTTTGCCATTTCGGATGCCGTTGTTGTAGTTGATATCAGAGCAATCGAAATTATCTGCCTCCGGACCATCAACAGGATCCCCATCACCTGCCCCAGTACATCAGAATTGGTAACGTCTGCTGTCTTCAAAATCTTTAGTTGAGATAAGACCAGTTCCTGTTATTCCAGAAAAACAATGTTAAAGGAAAAGAAAATCAGCGCAAGCATTGTCTTCTGATAGAATATGAAAAAAAAACAAGAACAAAGATTCACAGTGACGAAATTCACAACAGTGATTCGTCATCCTCGAGCATACTTTTTGAAAACAGAAACCGTAAACGAGCGATTTAAACAATAATACTTCACTAGCAACTGAAAGTGAAGAATGCGTGGAATTTCTAACGAAGGAAATGTTGATTGGATATAATGTATAATTTGTAAGAAGTGGATGCACGAAACTTGCAACTTATGCATCTAAATAAGTTAAATAAGTTTCTGTGGACGGGGGAGGAAACGGAGGAAAAGGCAAAAGCCACACAAAATGTACTGTGCAAAATGATTTAAGGTGCTTAAATACTTCACAAAAAACCCTTACCATAATACTTCACTCGCACGTTTCAATAGCCAATCTATCATCATCAGCACTAACACGGAACTGTTCAGTTTTATTGCTGCAATTCAGTTTTATTGCTGATGATGATAGCTTGGCTATTGAAACGTACGTCCGGTGCGACTGAGTATTGTGCTAAAGGTTTTTAGTGAAGTATTTCAGCGTTCCAGTGCTACAGAGTTCGAGTACTTGTTTAAGATGCTTACTTTAGGTGGGGTATCTCTCCTTCCAAGGAAGGGGAACTAACCTGGCTTTACGGGCGAGGTAGACGAATTTTATTTTTCTATTTTGTTTTTAAAAATCATCAATGAAGTTCTGTTTTGTAATATGTTGTATTTATATATGAAAGTTTATTATATTTTTCATGTTATTTTGAGTAGATACATTACACATATTTCTTAATAACCCTTTTTTTACATGGGGCAACTCTCCCAGAACCTTACGCAATTTTTTGCTACTATTTTACTTATCTTTCAATATCTTACAAATCTCCACAGAATTTTTTTGAATTCAATGCCCAAAAATTTGAAAAAAGATGTTATATTTTTGTCCAAAAAGAAACAAAATAGTAATACAGTTAAAATAAAGCGATTTACTGTGGTTTTGCTAAAAGACGTACGCTTTGTTTGCTATACATCGCAATACGCATGTGAAAATGTTACGATCTGGTGCTGTTTGCATTTTCATTATTTACACGCCCTCTCTTTGTTTTCATGTGTCAACATTGTTTACACATTAATCAATTTTTTTGTTTCATTATTTAGAAGCAAATTTAATCCGATTTAATTCGCAAATAAGGTATATAGAATGTAAGTGGAGGAAGATTAAGCGTATTAAGCTTAGTAGATAGTAGAGGCTCAGCTGAAACATAGCAATACGCCCTCTCATTAGCATATGATCGTACAATGAAACAGATCCTGTTCAATTCCATAGTCTTACCGAAAAGATGGCTTCTCTTGTACTCTGGTGGCAGAAAGGCGGCCGGAGGCGTAATGGGAGCACTTTCCCAATACGGAACCACGTCCGGCTGGCATTGACCATAACCCGGAAGCTGTAGTTTATGCTGTTGCTTTTCGCAACGGCGTCGACGACGCCCACCCGGGGTAAAAGTCTTCACCAAAAACCCGACGCCACTCATGCGTGCTCGCTTTTCGATCCCGCCTTTTGTTTGTAAACAGAGAAAAGTTTCGAAAATCAAAGGAGTATGCAAAAAAAGCGCGCGAAATTTGAAAAAAAACCGCTTATTAAACGACGAGTTAGAGAAGTGCTTTTCCGGCTGGCTGAAGTGAAGTGTTTCCTCGCGCTTTTGTCTCTGTGTATCGCTATACGGGTGTCTCTGTATGTGTGCGGGTGTGTGTATGTGTCAGAGAGACTGTTTTCGCGAATGGACCAACAGGTCGTCAACTGTGCAAGTGCGCGTCGTCGACTAACGTCGCAACGCGCGTCCGCGGATCTAAAGCGCGTGGGCGTCAAGTAGCGAAACCTCCTCTCTCCGGCCTCGGATCGTTACTATCCTGCAGCATCCGTGACGTCACTGGCCTTAACTCTAACACCACCATAGAGATGAGCTCGCTACCGCCGCCGCCGTTCCTGCTCCTGGTAGCCTAGAAGCCTTGAATTCGCTGCGTGCGATCGACGATAGAGGACGCTTACCGATGTTTCACCCCCCGAAAACCGCTGAAATTCGATTGGCGTATTATGATAACTCTTGCATAAATCAGGAATTCCAGTCACGGTAGATATATTTATGTTCTGAGATATACAGCATAATAGCCGTTCTTTATGACGGGAAATTTAAGAAAACTGCACGGAAGCTGAAGAAATACGATATGAAATGGAAAAAATTGAGGTAAAACGCGAATGGAAAATATAAGCGGTTTTGATATCCACGCAACATTTTTCATATTTACGATTTCGACGTAAATTTCTATTTTTCAAATCGATGGGTAAATAAGCTTTCAATATATTATGACCCTAATACTACCTCGCTGGTAGCTGAATTATGATCCGATTTCCTACACGCTAATAAATACAAAGTAGTAGTTAGAGTTACATTGTGGCCTGTAATATGGGGATCAGGATTTCAATAGTTTGAAAATTGAATCTTCATTTTAACGGCTTTGTTGACATACATTTTTCAAGGGTTCATAAAAATAAACGTTTTTAACAAAAGATTCACAATTACCATTGATCACAAGCCGTTAATACATATTTTCGGCGACAAAAAAGGAATATCCATCATTGCACACGCAGAGAAACGTTTACTGTTTCAATTATCCACAATACAATTACTGTTTCAAAAGAAATATTTCCTTAGCGTTTCTTTCTCCGCTTAAGAAAAGTATATACGGGGTGTGGCAATTAAATAACCGGACTGGTGCTACAAAACATTTTATTGATCACCAATTACATTACAAAGTTTATCCCCTTCAATGTACTCTCCTTGTCGATCCCTACAACGCTCCATACGAATTTTCCACTGTCGAAAGCAGTGCTGTAAGTCTGTTTCTGTCAGCTTGTTGAGAACCTCCGTCGCTTTCGCTTTCATCGCTTCCACACTGTCAAATCTTGTCCGTTTAAGCTCCGATTTTACCTTAGGAAATAAAAAAAGTCACAGGGGGCCAGGTCGGGCGAGTACGGTGGGTGGTCTAACACGGTGATGCCGGATTTCGTAAAGAACGCCTTCACAGACAAGGCGGAATGGGCTGGCGCATTGTCTGGGTGGAGCATCCAGGATTTGCTCTTCCACAAATCGGGTCTTCCGTCTTCTCACTCGTTCAAGAAGGGTAGCTAGAACCTCGTGTTTCACAAGAAACTTGAGGTTAACTCGCTGCTGAATCTGAACAGTCCGCATTTTTTCGACGCGACGCTAGCATAAGGATTTGAACGGACGATTGCTACAGCGAGACTGAGCGACGCACAACCGTGCCCATCGATCTCAGGGTGGGGGAAGGATCTACAAGCACAGGCATGTTCAAACTTGCCGTGGCGTACTCGCTGTTTGCCGATAGTAGCACCAGTTCGGTTACTTAATTGCCACACCTCGTACTTGTAATGAAATAATTGTATTTCTTTGTTTAAGACATTTTTAACTTGGTTCAAGAAAATCTTGCAGAAAATTTGAAGAAAGGGGCTCTTAGTAGAAGTAAATAGACCTTCCAAATATACCCTCGAAGTACTTCTCTTTCCTCTAGAAACACCCTGTATAATATCGTTAAGATCAAATGCCATGTTCTCGAACTTACACCCGATCTCACCACTTACAATCGTGTTTCATTAACATAACACAAGTTGAGGACGACGATCGGCTACCGAACTTTGCGCTTGCAATTAAAATCGTTCGGATAGTTTTCCGCAAAAAGTTGAAGCGAGCTGACCGGAGCGCAAGCGCGTTGACACGGAACGTATGTATGTGTAATTCGCTCGTTTCCTGTAAGTTATAAACGGAGTCGGACGATGTAGAATCGATACGCAGGGCGCAGGCACGACGTCGCTGTCCGGTTCCGAAACGCTGCCGCCAATTTATCGCGAATGAATGAAATGGTAAGTGGTTAAGCTAACATCGGGAGAGTGTTTCGGAAATAGCGACACGACAATAATAACAAGTTTACGGTGCGACCGGTACGAGAGTACGATTCTATTCTTGAATCAAGCCATCAGGAAAGGCCGCGGCTTTTTCGCTAATTATAATAATAATACGGCGCTCTCAGCGTCAATAATAATAGACGATCCTCGAATTTACGAGACAATAGAAGCGAAATTACATTAGCAATGGAAGTAATAGTAATGGTAGGTGTTAGCGATGTCATTATTCATCGTAGAACACGAATTAAATGTGGCGGATACTTAGAGGAACCAAATGCTCGAATGCACTCTCAAGATCAAAGGCAGCTTCCTTGTGAGGGACAATGGTAATGTAACAAGAGCAGAATCAAATTGAAATATTCATGCCGTAATAAAAAAAAACTTTATTCGAGTATAATACTGGAAATTGGAAAATGGGTTTCAATTTTTTCGGAAAATAATTTATATATTTCCAGGAAATTATAGCAATTCACAAAAAATAAAACAAATTTTGGCTTCCGGGTTGGAACGGGTCGTTGCCGTATTTAGCTATTGCCGACGTTTCGTCCACACTCTTATAGGATATCTTCAGGGCTGTTACTGCACACTGACTGGGGACTATTCATCTGGAGGAATTTATACAGTGCGGTCCTAAAGTGTCCCCCCGTACTAACTTTTGATCAACATAAGCTAGCGTTTTTAGAAAAAATAAGTCGATTTCTAATTTTTGTGAACTAACTTTTGCCGTTATCCGGAGTTCAATTGTGTTTCCGGTGTCACTGGAAGTGACGTCAATTTTCTTATTTTAAATAGAACACGTTGTATATTCTTACGTTTCTGGAAAGGTAATCGAAGGACGAATCCAACGATACTACATGTTACACTTTAACTTAAGAAATATGACGATATGCAGCAATAAATACAGGTTTTGGTAATCTGTTTTTGTTGTTACGCAAAGTTGGCTAGGAAAGAGGGCCAAAATGTCTTTTGTAACGTTAGACTGATCTAAAGAGCTCGTTACTAAGCAAAGTAATCGTGACAATTGCCAAACTGTCAAATATCAATTCCAAAATTATTCTTATTTCTTGCTATTGTAACCTGCATTTGTCATACTTTCGTTCTTTCCTTTATATTTGTCATTACTTCGTTATGTTTCCCTTTATACTATTGCAATATTATTTGTGTAGTGTTTAATTTGTTCATGTTTTGTTGTTATTACAGGGCCTGACCATAGATTAACATCAGTACTGAATTAATATTCGATAATTGAACTATTACACAAGCGAATTATGGACTGCCTTGTAAAGGTGAAATTTAACTTGCGCAAATAAGATAGATACTATAAAATTTACAGGGCGAACTGCTTTAACAAAAGATAATATGATTTAAATTATTGTACTATTTGTTGCGCAACCATGGCAAGTAAGGTGATAATTGTTGCCAGATCTACGTAGTATTAAAGTTGCCCCAGCAATTTTGCATGGTTCGTGCCGAAGCCATTATAAAAGGTAACAACACGAAAAACCTAAAAAACAGACAAATTGTCTATCAAAAACGAACACATTTAAAACTTACCATAATTAATTAACTGCAACAAAGTAAAGAAACAACAACAATTAACAAAACAAGTTAAACTGAGAGAAAATAATAACGAGAACAAAGAAGGAACGCATGACAAATGCAGGATATAATAACAATAAGCAGTAAGAATAATTTACGCTTTTGGAATTGAAATTTGACAGTTTGGCAATTGTTATTATTACTTTGCTTAGCAACGAGCTCTTTAGATCAATCTGGCGTCATAAGAAACAATTTGAGTAAGAACAAAAACAAATAACCAAAACCTTCATTGCGGCAAATCATGATATTTCTTAAGTTATAATATATATGTATATATACTACCACATATATTAAGTATAATGTATGTGGTATCGTTGGACTTGATTTTCGATTACCTTTCCAAAGTCGTAAAAATATGCAGGATGGTCTATTTAAAATAAGAAAGTTGACGTCACTTCTGATGACACCGGAAATACAAATGAACTGCCGATAACGGCAAAAGTTAATTCACAAAAAATAGAAATCGACCTATTTTTTCTAAAGCGCCAGCTTCTGTCGTTCAAAAGTTGCATTGGGGGTTAGCTTGGGGGCTTGTTTCGGGTGAACGGAGCGGAAATGTTATGGATCAATGAAGCGTGGCGGTCGTTAGGAGGTTTGATATGTTGGGATTTCCACATGCCCTATATAAATCCCTCTGGAATGAATAGTCCCCAGTCAGTGTGCAGTAATAGCCCTGAAGATGTCCCATAAGAGTGAGGACGAAACGTCAGCAAAAACTACGATAACGACGCGGTTCCGGAAACCGAGAGTATTTGTGAACTCTCCTTAACCTTAGCTACTTCTGTAGGACATAAATGCCAATAGCTATCAATTCTTTTAGGGTTTTAAATAAATCAGTGGAACAGAAGTACAACAGCAATGAAGATTGAACAAACAATGGGGATAGCAATCGTTCGCGAAAATAAAAGACTCCTTCTTATGGAATTCTAAGCTTTCGCATATTTATAGACGCCTCTTCAGAGAACAACAACTGAAAATTGCAATACTAAGACAGAATACAAATCAACTATAAAACTGCTTACATGGGTGGTAAAATTCCCAGGAAACAAAAATATGTCATTACAAAAATGGACGCTTTTTACTGGGATTCAGCACCATCATTTGCCACAGTGACATTTTGAGCAGTCGAACTTAAACGTGTATCAGCTTGGTTGATGGTGGACATTCGGGACGGCCAAAAACTGCAATCATCATAGGCATCGGAAAAGTTCACCAAATGATGCTAGACGCCGAATTAAGGTTAGAGAGACTCGAAAGAACGCGTTTCTCATATATTGACTGAAGACTTAAGCATAAAAAAGCTAACCGCGCGTTGAGTGCCGCGCTTGCTCACTCAGAACCAAAAACGCATTCGAATCGACATTTCCAAAGCGCTGTTGAAGCAGTTTAAGCGACATAAATCTGAGTTTTGGCACCGATTAATAACTGAGGATGGAACTTGGATACACTAGTACACTTCTGAAGCCACGGCACAGTCGAAACAGTGGATTGCGAGGGCGAATCAGATCCGAAAAGGCGAAGACTGTTCCATCGACCGGAAAAGTGATGATGGAAGTTGTGTTAATCTATCTTGAAAAAGAAGAAATAATAACGGGGGTATACTACGCATCATTACTTCATAAACTGAAGTCTCGTTCTACCAACACACTTCAGTAGTCGCAATGGCAAAAATTCACGAGTTGGCGTTTGAATGGGTAGACCACCCACCCAATTCACCAAATCTGGCCCCCAGCGACTTTTGTCTGTTTCCTAGGCTCAGTTTCGCTGGGAGACCAGAGACTTTCATCGAATGAGGGCGCTCTCACAAAGCGTATAGACTTAGAAGGATACTATGTTGAGAAATAAAATTGAATTTGACAAAAAAGCACTTGTTTTTATGTTAGGTTGGAAACTTTTCAGATTATAATCAAATACTGGATCCTTTATTATTTTGTTCCATAGTACACTCTTCGAAATCGACTAGGTGAAGTATGAAAAAAAAGCTATAGTGAAAAAGTTATTTGGAGCAAAAAGTTCTATGCAATTTGCTGCGTTTTCAAGAAGAAAAGTACAAGAATGGTTAAAGTATGAAGGAATACTTGCACTGTGCGTGGCACAATTTTCATGATTTTGGACTTGTTGCATTTTGGAAATAAGCTCCACATATTTAACTGTGGGTGATCGATTCATAAATATGTATCTAGAAGGTTCACTATCCCATGAGAATAATATTTGAACCTTTTCCTAACTAGTTATTTCTCGAAAATCACAACCAGATTTATTTCGATAGTTTCAATTCGAATTTATCAATATCTATGAAAAATGTTCTCGAATTATAGCAAACAACGCACAGATTCCTCCCTTTTAAAAAAGATTTTACTTTTAAATTAGATGTTAAGATATTATGGTTGGGTTAATACAACGAGCAAAAATTACTTTGAAACGATATTGCAGTTGGCAAAGTCTCGAAGCAGAAGATCCTAAGTTTCTTTTACACCTTTTTGGTACACCACATATACAAACGGCAAATTTCATTTTATTAAGATGCTTCCTTTTTATAATGGAATTCCCAAGTGGATTAAATCGCGGTAGTTCTGGGAAGTTTCGCTTTATGCATTTAGCTAAATGGAAAGAGGTCAATAGAAAAAAGGGGTTCACCTTGCTTTTACGACCCAACTCTGCCGTTTTCCGAATGTGCTTTTTATGGTAAGACAATCAAAAGAAATATACCGAAAAGGAGAAGGTCGGTTTCCACAGACCTATCTGGGAATTATTGCTTGCTCTTGCAATTTATTAATTTTCTCGTATCGAAGGAAACTGAGTTCGCTTCACTGTGTACATATTTTTTTCGGTTTGTCGTTCCCTTTCAGCGAAAATCAATACCCTGTTGCTCACGCTGAGCAGGAAATAATGTACTTGTGTGTTGTCGCCATTTGTTTTAATTAAATTGACATAACCGTTGGCCGTGCAATACGGTTAAACGACTCTAATACGATGACCCAAATTATTTAATCAAAAACCAATTTAGCCCCCATTCATTTTTG
Organism: Dynastes maya; assembly: GCA_029619315.2. Classification (NCBI taxonomy): domain Eukaryota; kingdom Metazoa; phylum Arthropoda; class Insecta; order Coleoptera; family Scarabaeidae; genus Dynastes; species Dynastes maya. The sequence goes on along the minus strand of JAROYE020000009.1, from coordinate 11,499,705 downwards.
TTGGTATAGGAACTAAATAGAAGGAATACTGAGGAGGCAATTTTATTAAAATTGAACGTATATAAAATGTACTTGCTTAGTTGAAAATACTAGAAGGGTAGATTTCTTAAAATACACTGCTGAAAAATTGAAGTGGATAATTTGTTTATAATAATAATAATAATTCATTTATTGTCCAGCAGACGAGTCTAATAACAGGACAAAAAATATACACAAAGATAACCATCACATTATGATAAACTAAGATAATATGTATCAATAAGCTACAACAAAAGAGGAAACTAAACTAAATTAAATTACATACATGCAAGTAACTACTAAACATTATTTAAAACGGCACAAAGATCAGAACAATTGATATCAACATTAATATCAGAAATATTATTAAAGTAAGAGCACATTCTATAAATAGGCGATCTTAACATAACGTTGGTTCTGGGGAAGGGACAGTAAAAAGTTGTTGATAATCGAGTAGAATAGGAAGGAATCGCGAAACAAAGTCTTTCCAAAAAATGAGGAGCATCGATTTTGTTGTGCAACATATGTAAAAATCTAATGTCAGCCTGTTTGCGTCGTTGCTGTAAGGATTGTACATGAAATGCGGCCAGTAGAATATCATGGTCAAATCCTTGACCTGGGTATACGCCATTTTGTTTAAAGTAAATGTACTTAAGAAATTTTCTTTATATATTTTCAAGTGACGATATGTGTGTTGCGTAGATTGGTGACCAAAATGTAGAGGCATATTCAAGTTTAGATCGCACCAGTGCGAAATAAAGAGAGATAATTGACCCCAGCGAAGAACATTGCCTTGTTGTTCTAATAACAAAGCCCAAAGCTTTGTTTATATGTAATAAATTCTTAATTTTAATAACGTTGCAGATTTATTATGTTTTCTAATTCATTATTTGATTCTTTTAAACACGTTTAAGATATAAGCTATAAAAAAACAAGAATGCTAAAGAAATACAAAAGTATAGAAATGTACAAAAATAAAAAAAATATTTTGGATTTCGATTGTTTATAGAAATGGTACTTCTAGTAATATCAATTTGATACTCCAGTTTAATATTGCGTGGAGCCTTCTTTCAATTAAGTTGTCAATGAAAAGCCGAGGAATGTTTTGCCAAATGTCTCAAATATGGGCAAGCTGCTGTAATGTCTGGGGTGCCTGTTCTAGTCGGTTAAATTGTCTTGACATTTCAGCCCAGACATGTTCAATGTAATTCAGATCCGGAGAACAAGCTGGCCAATCCATTCGGTCAATACCATGATGTTCTATGTGGTCCTTCACAATCCTGGCGCGGTTAGGTCGAGCATTACCGTTGATTAAAGTATTTTTTTTTATTTTCACATATGGCGGCAGCAAATGGTACAATAATTAGTTCTAAAACCATGTTACGATACCCTACCGATGTCATGGTCGCATTAATTAGGACAACCAAGTCTGAGATTATTCTTCTTGTACCTTGCCGAAAGAAGCTATTAATTCTAGATGCTGTGAAGGTAGGGTTTAACCTGAGTTAAACCTTCCTTTAATCAATGCAAGTTGGACGGTTTCTAAACACATTTTAAAGCAATAAATTTTAAATTACAAATGAAAATAATCAGTAAAAAGTCTGTTAAACATCCCACCGTTGAATATATGGAGACAAACAAATGATATTGAAAACGAAAGAATTTTGTTTTATTTAAAAATATTGGCATTTATTATTGATTTAGCGAAATACAAATTGGAAAATACTCTTTTTTGTTCACAATAGTTTGAGATACGCATATAATTGTATATTTAGCAAAACCTAAAAAACAATAAAAAAACTGTTTTTGTTTCGAATATTCACTCAAATTTTTGAGCAGTGTATTATAATTACATAAGACTGATGGTTAAAGAACTTGATAATAGAAACATACCTATACGAAACTAAAATCTTTGAATGTACCCCAAGCTAGAACCATATAGAATTGGAGAAACCGCTTTGGATTGGTTTTAGCTGTATTTAAGCAACAGAAGACAACGTATTCGGAATTCCCCAGGAATTAAATCTTCGACCAGTCTTTTTCGCAATCATCACTGACCTTTTCAATTATGAATCTATTAACCAATGTATTATCATTCCTTATCTCGATGACATTAAAGCACTGATAACTGGATGTTTAAGGACTGTGTCTGAACAAAATTGTTCTTCACATAATTAAAAAAATTTGTCGAACGACTAGTTCGATTTGTATAAAAAAACAAATCTTATAACCACTGGTTTATGAAGATTAATTTCATATCTTTAGATGTTTTTTTATTTTTTCTAGCACTCCCTCGATAAACGCTCGAACAGTACTTTCGAATACCTTTCGGGTTGCTGCAGACCACATTCTCCGAAAGTCGTTAACATCTGTGGCCATCTTCTTCGTTGCATTCGTTTCCCTCTTAAGTAAAGCCCAATACTTTTCAATTGCTCTGGGTTCTGGATAATTTGGTGGGTTTGCTTCTCGGCGTACTTTAAACACATTATTCCTTCCGTACCACTCTACGCCCACTTTACTTTTAATGATAAGAGGTTGGGCTGAAAGAAAATGAGCACCTGATACTGGCTTACGAATGGCAGTAATCTTTTCTCCAAGTATTCTTCGACGTAAATGCCTGATTGGAAAATAATTGTACACATGAAAAAAGATTTGCTACAACCGCAAATAGCTTGGTAAACAAGGAATTTTCGGAGAAATTTCGACTGCTTTCTTGTTTTAAATTCCTCGTCCACATTTCTTCTCGAAATGTCAGTTTAAAATTATTGATCTGGAAGCTGTGAAAAATCGGCTAAAACATCTAGCATCTTTCGCCTCGCTGTTCTTCATAACACAATAACATCAAATCTAATTGAGGAGCTCTACTTCCCTTAGTGCTGTCACTCTATGCCTTATATGATTTGGTTGAAGGGCTTACATTGTTCGTCGTTAACATATCTAATATTTTGAGGACACAAACTTAAATTCAAACCCAAAATATTAATTTTGAAAGATATTTTATAACTTGAAACGGTTGAAAATGCGTGTAACAATGAATTTGCGTTTCATTGCACTGGTCTAGAAAACAACCGATCAAAACATAAAGTTAGAAGATCAAAAAACTTATTGTAAAAAGAAATTGAAACCAAGTTAGACAAACATGTTCATATCAGTTTGGTCAAGAATAGCAATAGTGGCGTAGCTACAACCACGCAAGCCCACGCAATGCGTAGGGGCTCTAGACGCAAGGGGTTTCCGATCTTCTATGTTTTTACTCCTGTTATGATAAATAAATCTTTGAAAGATTTTGCGTGGCGGCCCAAATTTGGTAGTTACGCCACTGAATAGCAAAGACAAACGAAATATGTCAGACTTATTGACACAACTGTATCGATATTATTTATACATACCATAAAAACTTTAAGATTAATTTTACCATCTACCTCAAGAAGATTTAGAGATTGTGGAATACACATTGTTCAAATGTGCTAACATCTATTGCAAACGGCATTAGTTTTTCAACGAAATATTTTCAACACCTAGACAGATGAAAGAGTAGGTATCATTATTATTATTATAGTAGGGCCAATGGCATAGATGACTTTAGTCACCGCGACCTTAATAGATTCCTATTGTAATAAAATGTCCTTATGAGTGTTAGAATAGTTGGAGGCTTTTAATGAATCTTAGTATTACTCTAGGATCTACTTCCTTCAGTTCAGTTGGTGTGTAAAATGTTGATGTCGTGTGGGACTGATGGCAATGCATTTACATAGAATGTATTCTCCCATCTTCAGATCTTCTTGACACAGACGACAAGTTTGATCTTCAGCTTTTCCTAGTTTAAATAAATGGAGTTTTAGGGATCCATGACCTGTCAAAAGTCCTGCCAGTAATCCAAGGTCTCATTGGCTGAACAGCATTATTTTTGCTGTTTTTGTTGAGCCTGGTATGATTATCCTCCCATGTTTTGATTGTTTGTCTTATGTGGCTCTTTTGAAGTCCACAAACAGGTTAAGACCAATGAAAGGCATGTTTGCTGCTTATAAGTATCATCATGTTTTAAAACCTGCAAGAACCGTTACATATTGACGCTATATATATATAGACACACTTTATGGAGAGCGGTTTCCTAACAGGGTGGTACCATCGCATATGGCATCTCCTTGTGTTGAAGCTCAAATGTGAATACCAAATTCAAAACATTCTCATCATGTAACACCAGTTAGAACAAATGAAATGCAAATAAACTCAACAGTACAGAGGATATTAAAGTTTCACAAATATCATCCTTTTAAAATTCAGTTGCTGCAAGCAGTAAGGCCTACAGGTTTTGTACGGGGACTAGGATTCATTGCTGTAATGCAAGTAATGTTAAGCAATGATAACACGATTACCAATAACATTTTGTGGATTGACGAGGCACGATTTCACAACAATTGGGTGATGAATCGCCATAACTGCTATTACTGGGCTCCAGAAAATCCTCATTGGATGCGTGAGACTCATTTTCGGGTAACATAGGTTGTCAACGTTTGCTGTGGATTATTTAATGGACGTTTCATTGGTCCATACATCTTCGAAGGAACTTTGACAGGGTAATGTTATTTACATGTTTTACGTAATGGCCTTCCCAAGTTAATGGAAGATATTCAATTAGCAGAGTGCAATGATGTTTGGTAACAATAGGATGGCGCCCCGCCTCATAACTCGCGGTTGGTTGTAGAGAATTTAAATGACGTATATCTCAGTAGATGGATTGATACTAACAGTCCTACTCAATGGCCAGCTCACTCGCCGGAGTTAAGCCCACAGAACTTTCTGGGGGTATTTGAAAGAAGTTGTGTATTCTACTTCGCCTACGAACTTAGACGATTTGAAATTTAAAATTCGGCGTGCATGTAATTCCGTTAAAATGAATACGGTCACGACAGCAACTTCCTGGGAATTAATTGGTCGATTTGAAGAATGTCTTTTGCGTCGAATGGTGAACATTTTGAACAATATCTGTAGGTGATTAATTTTACGAATTATTAATGTATTTAATGTTTATTTAACTTTTTGTAGTATTTTTTTAAATTATTATTGATATGATCATTTTGTATTAAATATTTCTTGAATGCAATTTTCGTTTATTACGTTGTATTCCAAAGCTTTCGTACTTCAGTCATAAATTCAAAAAGATGAGGGAGAGAGCTTTAAGAAGTATATCTTTTATATCGCTTGTAACATCGAATCCCGGTATACCGAGCTAGGAATGCTATGAAACTTACATTATTTTCCTGTACTCAACTCTTTCCTAACGGACATAAATCTTGTTGACTATCATACTTTATATAATATTATGTAATGCCATTTAAATCTATGCATATAGTTATAAGTTTAGCTGAAGGTTTAATGAAAAAATTATTGTTGTATGTGAGGGTATAAAACATAGTATTGTAGACTAGCTGTCATAATTTTGGCAGTATATTACAACCAGACCCGTGTTTTCGAAGTACACACCGTACTATTCGAGAGCTGTCTGCATTTAATATCGGAATAACTACTACATCATATTACCACGCGGAAAGATTTATTACCTCTGCCTCGAAATTCACCATCCAATATTTGCGCCTGATAATATTTCCCGGAACTTCATTTAATATTAATAATCTATTTCTAATTTGCTACCATATGTAAGCAGCACGGCAATAACGGAACTTACATATAACTTATTTCGAATATGCAAACACGATTGCCCACATCTCCGTTTCGGATTTAATTTGGACAGGTTGAACTTCGAAGGCTGAGCCGCCCGGTGAGAACGTCAAAAGGTTATTTGAAAGCAAACAATTACACTAGCTATACAAGATTAAATTCTCGACTAATCAAATATTTACCAGGCGCTAACTACTTCTTGAACTGCAACCGTAATATTCGGGTTAATTTATCACTAAGGTTCGGAAATCGCGGTTCCCGGTCATAGGCGTTTGACTGAGAAATGCGTAACTTTATTTAAGTAAGAATTTATAAGGTATAGTTTATACTTAACATAATACATATCGAGAAACATTGACATAGTAAATATTAAAATTCCGAATCTGTTCGACTAAACATCCGGATCATGGCGCATTTTTCCATTGGTGTTTCCTTGAGCCTTGTTCATAGTGATGAAAATGTATTTTTATATAACGAAGGAGACTATTCAACATGTAAAGACGTAATGGATTGCATGATTGTAATGGTATTTGAAACAAGTAAACGTATTTTTTTGTAGTACACTATTAAATTTTTCTTTAACACAGACACTTTTCTCGTCACTTAAGGTTTCTACCCCTCTTTGTACATTATCTACTTTTGCAATTTGCAAGGCTTTGACTAACATGAAGACCTTTGTAATGCTGTGATGGTAGTTATTCAAAATAGTTTGTAAATCAATTTTAACTTGATAGTCTTTAAGATTTCAATTGAGTTGCTTTCATGGCAGAAGCTTCTTTTGTGTCAAGTTGTAAGATTAGGAACTGGTATGGATGGAAATGTTGAAAATAGTAGAACGCAGTTTCCAACCACGCTTCCCATCTAGTTAAAACTAGGTGTGCGGGGCTTCGGGTATATTATGGCACTGTTCATGAAATTGCCAAATTCGTTTAGATTTTACAAATACTGCTTTAGTATGTGCTATTCGTTCATTTGGATAGCAGTGACGAATAGTTTCGGCTATGAGGTGCAGCGCATGGAAAGCATAACTGCTCGCAATCAGTTACAAGCATTAACATTTGGGTTGCCAAAATGTTGAACTTTTGTAAAGTGGCTTATATCACGTTTCTAATGATTTTACCAGTACACAATTGAAGTCTTGTATTGGCTATTAGATATGGAGGTGACGATCTCCTTTGTTTTAATATTTGAACTACAATATGCAGCGACGGCTTCTCTATTAAGTCAATTGGACAGTAACCTCCTAAAAATATTTCCAAACAAGTGATAAAATGTTAAAATAAAATAGGGATCCTCTATGAAATTTTGTCAGTTGTTTGGAAATATTTTTGGGGAGTCATTGACCAAATGGCCTAATGAAGAAGCCGCCGCTGACAATTATGTGCCAATGAGTTTTTCTTTGAATCCGGTGGTTCATCCACGGTCAGTCACAATTTTTACAGCACCTCACGTCGAATTATATTCTCTATTTTTTTCACGCACATATGGTAAATAATTTCGCAATGTTGATTCACTTGACAATCTCTGGTCGTTGTTGTATTCGTCCCAAAACTTACGAAATTGTTATAAACATTCATCATAAATATTAATTTCATTATCGCGCTTTTTCCATTTATGGTTTGCGTGTTTTTCGCACTGTGATCCGATTCCAAGTCAGTAAATCCCTATTGCATACGAAACACCTTACACGAGATCTATTGTACTTGAAGTCTAGATATTTTGAAATAAACTTCCAATATTCACCACGCAATAATTTAATTGTTATTATTATTATTAAATGGCTTTGGCGGACGCCACTAGCCAGTTACCCCAGACACCTAACAACCCGAATGAACACAGGTATCAAAAACACAGACACACTTCACACCCGAGGCAATAATTTATTTGTTTATTCATATTTGCTACTAAAACACGGTAACGTCGAACGATCCGAAATACGAGGGTGAGTCATAAATTACTTACACTTTTAGTTCTATAACTGTATTAAACAAAGATAGGTGTACAACAGATACATTATTTTTCGATATAGTCTCCACTTTAGCAATGCACTTGGTCCAGCGAGCCACAAGCTTCCGTATGCCTTTTTGGTAGAAGGTTTTCGGTTGGTCGTGAAGCCATTTTTGCACCGCATCCCGAACGTCTGTGTCTGAGGCAAATCGACGACCTCTCAAAGCTTCCTTGAGCGGTCCAAAGAGATGAAAGTCTGAGGGAGCGAGATCAGGGCTGTAGGAAAGGTGTTCCGGGGTCTCAAAGCCCAACCTGTTGATAGTTTCTATGGTGCTATGGGCCGTGTGCGGACGGGCGTTGTCTTGCAACAACAAAACTTTTATTTTGAGAGTAGACCACGGCGTTTGTTTCGAATTGCTGGTTTCAGCTTATTCACCAATAAATCACTGTACCTCGCACTATTTATAGTAGTCTCTCTGTCCAAGTAGTCGTCCAGTATAGGGCCTTTGAAACATTTCGATCCACAAAAAAACGCTTTTCCGAGATAAAGCACTGTCCCCGTATTGTCACAAAAGTCTCCGGTGAATTTCATGCTTATGCTGTTGTAGCTAGCAGATAAATGACGCGACCGTGATTGAATTCCGCACACATGACCACAGAGGCGCCAGCTCAATACATGCGCAAGGGGCCGCTACTACGATAACCTTCAAAGCTTGTTATGGCGAAAGTGTAGATAATATTTGACTTACCCTCTTAATATCGCCAGACTGAGATTCTTTACGCGAGTGTTAAATTTCTCGTTCTTAGGTATGTGCATAATAAATAAAGTAATAAATGTTTCTATTCACAAGGCATATGGTATTATATGCTGGAATATCACCCGCCTCTCTACACGCCCGTGGCCTGGCACCGTCTTTGCAAACTTTATTTATCACATTCAAAAGTACCGACTATAAATTTATAAACTCCAAGGAAATACTGTCATGTATTGCAGCTTTTCACTACAACCCCAATGCCGCCTCTTCAGCGATCCTTGACATCATCGAACTTATTATAAAATTAAATTCCAAGGACTCAATTAAGTGCACTTGTACCTGTCGCCGAGCGTAATGGAAACCGCGTTTTTCTTTTTAATTTTACTTGTTCCGACTGGATGTCTACCCGAAGATCATTAGATGCACAGACAACCTATACCGGTTCGCATCTTTCAAACAGCAGATCCATTAACAAAGTAGGACAACCTCATTTTGTATTGCATAATTTGGGGTAGATACTTTTTCTTTTTAAATAGAAACGCTGATTGTGGCAGCTGGGGAAATACGCCTTGTTGAATTTTTGTTCTAGTGAATGAGAAACATTGAAGATTGAATAAATAGTTTATCTTGTAAAATAAACTTAAATTTTTTGGATACCACAAAATGTGTACTTGTTAATTTGCCAAATACATCATGTGCACAAATAAACATTTGATCATTTTTACTGATATATTCAACAGGTCTCACATCAGCCTAAATGTCCGTTGAATATTGAAGCAATGTAAGTGCTTTTTCAGCAGAAATAACAGATAAAGAATTCGTGTAATGAGAAAAGATCATTTTAACTTGATACGAAAGTTGTTATTTGCTAAATAATTTTGTCCGTATAATTTGGCGATGCACTTACGAAAAACATTCAGATTTTACTTTTTAAACCAATTAAAACATAATGTAGCATAGCTAAATTTATGTGTAATATCCAACCAATAATCAACACGTTTCCTGTTAATGTATCACGCTTACTATCTTTAAGCAATAGAGCTGTTTTTTGATATATTGTAGACTTTTTGAAAGAAATAGGTCTTAAGTTGTAGTAGCTGTTGATTTTTTGTTGCTCTATTCCTGGTACATGTCATCCCTTTTATCCGTGGTCTAGTGTTAAGTCGTCACGATGGACCCCGTGACGTGAAGTGTGTGCTCCATTGTTTATCTTCAATCTTTTTTGTCTGGTGTTGTTAGGTTTTTAAGTACTTTATTACAACTAATTAATTATATTGTCGTGACTGGTGGCCTCGATGCCAAGGTTAAAAACGCAAAAAAATGTAGTATTATAACTAGACCCCAGTAACTGGAGAGCAATCACAGCGGCGGTGTGACTGTGTTTAGGTGGGCGGGGAGGGCTGGTCGATTGTGATACGACGCGACAAATCATCATCGCTCAGTTCAGTTTAGCATTGGATAGCGGATAGGGCGTGTTGATTTTATTGATATAGACGTAGTTATTAATTGTAGTTTTTAGTGAACATGTCGAAGGCTAAAAAACGACCCTTTCAAGACATAGTAAATAAGTTTATTTCTAACTTTCCCGATTTGTTTTACAACGGGAGTAAGATAGTTTGTCAAATAACAAGTGGAACTGTACAAGACACGTAAATTCCGCACAGCATAGAAAGCGAAAATTGGGCATGCCACCGAGAAGTGCATTTTTTTTTAATGTAATTCTTATGTTGATAAACTGTAATTTGACACTAGGCTTACTCGATAAACAACCGTTTAAGGATTTTTGGGACAAATACAATCCCGAGTTGCGGTTGCCAACGGAGAAAACGGCACGTAAGCATGTTACATTTGTACGCGATGACGTGGAAAAGAAAATGAAACGCATATTGAAGAAATAGTTTCTTTGGTTATGTGTTGACGAGACATAGTATTCACAAAACGATGACTTTTCAAATACTTCCTTATTTTAACGAGATTGAGCAACACAAACTGACAAAGTTTCATTGAAATCGGCGATTAACACTTCTGGTAGTTCTCTTGTCAGCCCACTTTCGTTCGACGATCAGTGAGAATCATGTCGATGTCGTGGAGCTTTTAATGATATCGTCATCAACCACGTCTGTCGGGCGACCTGGGTGCTCCTCATCAAAAACCGATGTACGGCCTCGTTTGAATTCGTTAATCTAATATCTAACAATTGTTACAGATGGTGAAGAATCTCCATAGACACCATAATTTTTCATCCAAAAACATAAAGCAAATTACTGAATGATATTGTTCCTTCTCCACTTTACACAAAAACAGTAAACGCGTCTTATACAAATGGCTGCGAAATCGAAACAAACCTAGGAATCTGTCTGAAATTTTGTACAGCGCCGATTGAAAGATGGCAGTGCACGATTAATGCAAAAATTCCCCAGTAACGCCACTTAGCTTCAAACACGGGTATTTATTGATCCACCCTCGTATATATGCACTCGGAAGCTATCAAAGATACAATATAAAGATGCATATTATTCTACATAGAGCTATCTACCTGGATCTAACGACAAAGAAAAAATTATTGTTGCCTGTAATATCCTATATGCTTTAATATAAGAGCAATGAAAGCCAAACGCCATACAAAGAAATCTATTCATGTATAAACAACGTCCTATGACCATTTTAGGTTATGCAATATTGTGCTACATTTGAAATACGCATCCCACAAGCGAACTCTTGTTGGACTCTTGAAAAAAAGATAAAATCTCCACACGACACCTTACAGTGTCTACAGCGGCCGTGTTGACCGCCAGAAAAGCGAAAATCCCTCAATCTTCGATCTCAGTGCATTCATACATAAATCCAGATGATCGAGATAAGTCCGTGTATGAATTCAGATCGAGCTGGAGTATATATCTATCTATAAATAGAGTTAAACACCAATGCGTTGCAAGTATACGTATATCTAGGTTCAAGTCGGAAGTTAACTGATCAATAAGCGCCTTTGCGGGATCGTCCATGCGAAATTTAACGCGTTCCAAAGCATTTACTTACACCTGGATTCACTGCAGATAGGACCTCGCCGGTTGGCAGGGTAGGTCGGTCCATGGAATAGGCAAAGCAGTTTTGGGGCGATGGCAGCACAAAGAGGTCTACCGCCAACGCGCGCGTCTGGTGTGTCCGTTTTCAAAGTTTCCGCATGATTAATGATCCCCTTTCCGTTGAGGCGAGGAGGGCTTAAGATGTACTCAAGATTGGGATTTCTTCGGCTGACCGAAGAACAAGATAAATAATTGTAACCGCCAGCTATATCGCTTATACTCGCCGACGTTTCCGCAATGGGGAATTTTTTCAATCCTTGCATTTCACTTTGATTGATTAAATGACATTGTTATGCGAAAACTTTTGGATAATAAAACGGAGGCAGAGCGTTATCTTTACAAACGACGGTCAAATTCAAATTGCTTTGTTGTGAAATGCCAATAGTCTGATTTCACTTTTCTGATTCAGTTTCTTTTCAGCCTTACCATTTAGAGGCTAATCTTGAGATGATCTCTCAAAACACAATTATAATTTCTATGCAAGGCTGTGTTTCGATAGTAATCTTTAGCAATTTCTGAAGCTAAAAATCATGCATGGACTTACAAGGGTTGTCTGAAAAGCTTCAAGCCTCAACATGAAGATGGCGTTACTCGTCAAAAATATTCTGGTAACATAATTGCGCATGCGTTGAAAAATATATTTTTGAAAATTTCAACCATGTTGGACGCTCAGTTGTTGTTTAATAGTCGTTTGTGTCAGTCAAAGTTAGTGTTTCTGTAAAAACGGAAAAAATCGAAAATCCAGCCGTCATTAAATTCTTGAACTTGAAAGGCAATACGCTTACGCAAATTAAAGCCGAGATGGATGCTGTTTACGGGGACTCTGTGCCATCATTTGCCACAGTGGCATTTTGGGCAGTTGAGTTTAAATCTGGTCGTACCAGCTTGGTTGACGTTGAACGTTCGGGACAGTCAAAAACTGCAACCACTATCGATAATATCGGAAAAAATCACCAAATGGTGCTAAACAACCGTTGAATTAAGATCAGAGGCTGTAGGCATCTCGAAAGAACTACAACTCTACGTCGTCGCTCTTGCATCCTCGGTTATATATCGGCGGTCCGTAGGCAGAAGTGGGACAGGGGAGAGGGCCAAAAGGGAGCGAACTATGAGCGAACTGGGGATCTTTGAGAGCGAGATCGACGCGCGCGAACAACGGCAATTGAAAGAGCGCCCCTTCGGTTATTGAATAGGCGTATTTTCGTTCAAAACGGACGCCGGCGACTATATTAAGAGGCGTTTGGTAATTCGACGCCGTGGGCGAAAAATACAAAGAAAAACTATAGTGCGCTGGAAAATTGTCAAAGTTGTCAAGTACGACTCCAACGAGAATACGTTTTTGATCGCTCTTGAGCGACGAACGCTATTTGGCGTCGTATTTCGAAGAAAAAAATTACAATCCCGAGGAGAAAGATAGGTTGACAGCGACAGTTGGATCGGCAATAAATGAGTTAGATTTACGTTTTCGGACATAATTTTGATTGAAAATAACCGGAGTTGAGATTATTGAGTGCTGGAGATGACAGGTGTACCTTTTTTCTTCCGTCACGTTGCAAATGAGGACGCTTGGTATTTGAATTTACGAGGAGGTGCGAAGTATAAATAATGCAAGAATTGGAACTGGAGTGACGACCATGATGTCTTTGAGTTGTTTAGCGAGGATTTTTGTTTAACAGTATACCTTTTTCTATAAAAGGTGCATTGGAAGATCACATATAACCTGTCATCATATAGGTTGACAATGTCATATGGATGGGCGATAATTAATTTTACCTTTCCAGGTGTAATTTTTGTTGAAAAAATTGGAGTTGGGGTGACAATTATAGTGCTTTCGATGTGTTTAGAGATGATTTTCAGGCGATCTTAAAGCAGGTATTTACTCCCAAATGTCATTACTATAGAAGGCTATGACAGCGGCAATCGCATCGGCATGTAGGTCGCCGAAAACCTTAAAAAAATTTACGTTTTTAGGCGGCGAACGATACTTGGTGTGGTATTTCGGTGAAAGAAATTATAAATTGGACTAAAAAATCCTCCCAGGAAAGAAATAGACGCCTATTTATTTCCAATCTTTCGTACAAGAAAGGTACGTTGACAGCAGCAATTGGAGCGGCGATAAATCAGTTACTTTTTTCAACTTTTCGGACGTAATTTTGGTTGAAAATGTGTAACTGGACTGGAATTGAAGTGACGATTATGGTGTCTTCGAGGTGTTAGATATGATTTTCGTACGATCTATTAGAACAAAAATGTGCTTTGGAAAGAAATGAAGTTTGGCCTGCCATATTGACAAGTAGGTATAAAATTCATTAAAAATCATAAATTATGTCCTTTTATGAAAAGTGCAGCTCAAAAAATTGGAACCGGATTGGGGATTGCGTTTTCTGTACTATGTCGCACTACATTGGCGTTCGTTTACTTCTTATTTTGTTTATGTAAAAAGTGAGTTTTAGCATCAAACATAAAAAATTTACTACTGTAATTTTTACTATTCCAGAAGCGAAAGCGAATCTAAAGATAACTTTCTCAGGGAGAATATTACATCTTGAACCAAGAAAAATCAAGAGTCTTGAATAATCCAGTCTCCATTCAAATTTCAGGCGTCAATATCGGCAAGCAAAAAGTGTTGACAGCTCGCATATTGTTAAAGATATCTCTACAATTTTAGGCGAAATCGGGAATAAAATTTTGAACCGCTGGTAAATAGAATACACGTGCAGTTGCATGAGAACTTCGGAGATTCATCGAATCAATAGGGGATGCGTGCGTGCCAGAAAAATCAACGAAATAATGCAATAAGCTGTGCTTAATTGCATAATGGCAAGAATAGCTTATATACAATGTGCTGGGGGGTTTTCGAAGAATATCATGTGTCATTACAGGAGCGCTTGGAGACCCTACAGTCGCATAAAATAAGCACCTGTATATAAAAAACGCACGCTAACTTGCAATCAAATGAAGCAACAAGGAAGTATCCTCAAAATGACGTGTCCAAGACAGCAGCTTACACATGTGCCCTTTGTAGGTGCGTTGTTGTAGCAGGAGGAATACGGCCATTTATCGGTTCGATAAAGTAAAGATGCTCGCCTGAAAAACCAATGAAATCAAGGAAGATAATAGTGAAATAAAAAAAAAACGAAGGCAAAATTAGATACTGTGTTACCAAAAGTGTTGCAAGTTCTATTTGTGGGATTTTGTGGGTGGGTAAACTACAGATGGTATCCTTATGAGTATAGACCTAGAAAATTTGCTGCGATAGGTAAACTGTTGCTGGTATCTCTATGTGTGTACTCGATAACTGTTTCTCGCCCAAACCCTTGAGGTTTGAGTTTTTCAGCAAGTCCTATATATTGACTGAAGATTTGGGCATGAAAAAGATAATCGCGCGTTGGATGTTGCGTTTGCTCACTCAGGACAAAAAACGCATTCGAATAAACATTTCCAACCCCCTGTTGAATCAGATTAAGCGAAATTAGTTTATGCTTACGTTTCCAACGTAAGGCAATGTTTTGCAAGGTTTCCCTTTCCTTAAGCACGTATTATGAGTTTCATTTCAGACGTACTTAACTTTACTCCGCTTTTCAATAATGCGTTTTCTTCTGCGCGTTCGCAGAATGCGATATTCTATTACATCTCATCATAACGCATAGTTTTTGCCGCATATTTTGTTGCTATCGTATGTTTAGAAGCTTATAGGAGATTCATAAAGCACTTGAAAACCCATTAGAGCTGAGAAGTAGCTCGCTTTATAGTTTGAAAACGATCAATTCTTCGACGGTTTTATACACCTCATTTAAACTAAATTTGCTGTGTATTTCAGAGTTTTGATGCGATGGTAGAATTATATTACTTACTGCAATATAAAACCTCAACATGCATTTAATAACAATGAAATTGCTTTGATTTCGTTCCAGCTTTTCACAAACACCATTAAATGAATTTGTTCAAATCCCGATCGTCCGTTTTATTTTATTTTCGTTTTAGTTAATTGGATATAGGATAAAAACAAACGATTTCTCCGAAATTCGACGAAAATTTCAACAACACAAATAAAAAAAGTAATGTTTTCGTAATGGGGAGCATCTGACCCGGGCAGGTATTTAGCTCTCGCTTAATTCTCTTTGTATATAGGGAGCAAATTCGATGAAAATACCCTAATTCAATAAGCGCAAAATAAATGAATCCTTACGACGCCATCAGATGGATTTGCCAGCGGGCGGGACATGGTATAAATTGGATTTTCAGCACTTGTACAGCAGCTGAAATTGCCATTTCCGTTTGTTTATCTCAGTTTTTTTTTCTTTAGCGCTTTTTTCTCGCGGGAATCGTGCGCATTCAATCGAAAATCTGAGGCGACAATTTTTTTTGTGATTGCAAAGAATCTGACGAAAGAGCTTTTGAATTGCGGATATACATACCAAGCGAGAGCTATTGGTTCTTCAAAATCTCGCAAGATGCCGAAGGAATTTTATTTGTTATAAGAAATAGAATTGAAGATGCTCTGCCATTATTTATACGTTGACTTGGGATATTTTGCACAAAAATTACAATAACATGTGGTAATAAGTAAGTCGGTAGGCTTTGCAGATAATTGAAAAATTTTGTTTAATTAACTATTATAACTAAGTACCTCCAAATCAACTTATGTATGAAGTTATTGAGTGGGGGTGCATTTATCCGAAAGTAGCCCTTCGGATATGGGCGACTTTATTATCTAACTGGGTCAAATTTGAACTTAAATTTTACTTTTCACAACAGATTTTGGAACTAATATTTAAAATCTGAATCCTACCAGTAGTAAATTGAAATAAGTTTGTAAAATGCTATATTGGCACGACTTCCCTCTAATGTTGATGTTCTAAAAACAAGCAGATTATCCTTATGAAAGTGCAACAATTTCCCTAAAAGGATTTACATTCATAACGCTGGAATATTAATAAAGATATCACGAACATGATGTTTTCTAACAGTTAATTTTCTTCTACATTGGACAACGGTCATGGAGGCCTACTTAAGTTTGTGATTTACATTTTTATTTTAGTAAAAGTTATATCACGAATAAATAAAATAGCATGTTCTACTAGTCTCAGCTTTGGATATATACCAACACTATGGAGAGACGTAAATATGGTATTTAGTCCTAAAGGAGGAATAGTCATTCGCAGAGCCTAAAGCGTACAGACCTCTTAGTCTCTCATCATTTTTGCTCAAAAGGTTGGAAAAGGTATAAGACCAGTACCTAAGGAATGAAGTTCTCGTAGCAAATTCGCTTCATCCTAATCAACATGCCTATTAGAAGGCAAAATAAACAACAACACGGCCCTCCAATTTATTACAAGCAAATTAGCCCTCTGTGGATGCTTGAACATGGAGAGTGGTTTTGGCAACACCTCATTCAAGAGCATTGAAAGAGCGACTTCTGCCAAAGATCGTTTCCAGAAGCGACAACAACAACCAGAGTCAACAGAGGGTCTCTCCAAGGAGGGCTCCTATTGCCTCTACTTTAGTGTCTTGTTGTAGATGATCTCGTACAGAACTTAGCTGCTAGCGGATATGGGGAACAGAGGTACGCTAACGACCTGATGATCATGATCCGTAGAAAACATTAAAATAGCCCACAAAAGATTACAATCGTCCCATTTGCAAGGAAAAAAAAGTATGTCCAAAATCATCCTCCCAAGAAGGAAAAACTATTAGCTTCAGTGATGAAGTGAAATACTTAGAAGTTACTTTTGAGAAAAAGCTAACATGGAACTTCCACATCTTCAACTTACAGAAAAAATCATTACGGCATCACTAGTTTGACGAAGGCTGTTTGGTAGGAATTGGGCTTTTAAGACTCAAATGACGTCCTGGTCATATACAGCAATAACTAGACCCACGCCAAAAACTACTCATAAGACTGTGCAACGACAGCTTCAATAATACAAGTGTTATGCGAACCTGTTTCACAGCAGCACTGGGGTCCTGCTGGGAATAACGCCGCTTTACATCCAATTTCAGAAGCAGGCTATATCAAGCGCCCTCATTCTTAGTAGAATGAAGCGATTAAAGCCTGGTTATCTTAGAGGGTTCTTAAAACCCTTGAAGATCCCTACATAAACTATGGGATGCACATTGCAAAGGATACAACTTTTTTAAATCGAGATTTAGACGACACAGGGCTCCTGGCTATACGCTACACAGTTTGATGTAACAACGGTCCATATTACGATACTAGTTATGGAACACACCTTACTTAAAAGTTGCATGGCTCGTTTTTCGCATCAAGTAATATATTTTTTACTAAAAAATGTTTTTGATATTGGTGCGATTTGGTTACGGATAATATTGATTTGAAAATGAATTACTTTATTTCAAATAAGGAAAAATAAAGAGTTATTTTCCATTTTCTCAAAAGTAGGCTTCTTGCACATGGATCATTATTCCACCAAGGTCTTCAATTCCCATGCAACACAATTTTGATCAACTTTGTAAGGTGGACATTAAAAGCTGTATTGAGTGAGAATCCAGTGAGCCTCAAAGCAAAAGAGGCATGGTATATGGATGGTTCGAGAATAGGAGTCGAAACAGACATAGGCATCAGTGGTCCTAATTACCATCTAAAAATGTCTACGGGACTCCACACCAATATATTTTAAGCTGAGATTTCTGTTTTAAACCTGCGCGCCATAAAGAACCTCGAGAAAGGGATACGAGCAGCAGCTGTAAAGGCTACTAAGGTCCATATATACGGGTACAAAATCTGAGGTAACTGGAACGCAATAACTACGTTACTTTGCAGTGGGCCATCAAAGGATTGCAGGAAATGAAAAGGAAGATAAGCTAGCCAAAGAGTGAATATGCCTTTCATTGGCGCTAACCCCTACTGTGGTCTACAGAAGAGCCATATGAAACAAGTAACCAAGGAATGGGAGGACAAGCAAAAGTATTTGCACTGAGAAAGAATACCGGGATACAACAGGCGAAAGCCATCATATCAGGGTTACCAAAGAAAGCATAAATATTGCTATCCTTCATCAAAGTGTCCTTGGAAAGATTTTTGACAGGTCTTGTAGCTCCAAAATACCACTCATTCAAATCTGGAAAAGCTGAAGGTCAAATTTGTCGTCTATGTGAAGATCTCGAGATGGCAGAGCACATTCTATGTAAATGTGTTGCCATTAGTCGTACACGACACCGACATTTTAATAGGCGATTCCTTACACCTACTGAAGTAATGGAAGAAAATTCTAGAATAGCACTAAGGTTCAGCAAAAGCCACCAATTATTCTAACACACACAAGGGCATTGTTACAATAGATCTATTTAGGTTGTAGTGATTAAAGGCATCTATACGGCCCGTCTGCAATAAAAATAATAATACTCTAGCAGTCTTCAAACTTTTCAACTTGTTTGCGTATGTTGCAATACATAGTTTGGGAGTCTTTAATTTATGCATTTGATGCATCTGCCATAATTGATCTACTCTACGTAATAAAGCCTTCATTCGGTACGATGAATTATTAATTCAGCAAGGAGCTGTTGGCATTCAACTCGCAAGTATTACTCAGAATATGTCATTGAGTATATTGTATATAAACTGTCAGTTGCTTACACGTGCCAAGTTACTTAGTCACCTACACGGACGAAGAAGAAAAATACGTGTTTTTCGCGGAACATGTAAGTAATACGTGTTGTAGCTATTTAGGTTCGCCCCCGCATCGCAAATGCGCGCTTTCGCGAAGGACCCGATCTTCGTGATAACACGCAAAGCGCACATGTAGATTTTTCGCCGGATTTAGACCGCGCCCGACGTTGTCGAATTCGCCTCTAAGCTAGATTAATGGTGTTCGCGGTTGTTCTTGTTGGTACAGCGTCTCGAACTTATGCAGCGTAGCAGGTCTTTTGTTGTCAGATATATATTGCGAGACCATAATAATACGCTTTCTAACCCTTGACAGCTCGCTTATTCAGTATTCCAATGCTTTCTTTATGCATGTCATTTGTCTCTTCGAAAATAAAAGTGATTTCAGAGGTAGAGGCTAATATTTACCGATTTAATTAAGCTAGGGAAAGCCGTCCTAATACCTTTCGTAAGCGTAAGTGCTAAAAGGTATTTTTAAGATCACTATCGCATTTATAATTGTTGTGAATATGAAATGAAAGGTATACGAGGGTAGTTTGAAAAGTTTCAAGCCTCAACATGAAGAAGAAACACTAGGTGTCGCCAGGAAACATTTCAGTTGCTGTTTTTGAAGATTAGTGGCATAAACTGAGAGATATATGAGCAATGAGGCCAGGAGCAAGAAGCCTTAATGCTTTTCTCTTCTCATATTATTTTGCCGGTAGTAATTCCATCAATACAAGGAGCTATTTATCAGCATTATCTTGGTTATTATTTTCAGGCGCTCTTTTCATGTACTGCTACATTAAGCTCACTTTTGTTTGAACATTATTCTGTAGAAACCTCTACTTTAGTCTTTTTAAAATCACAAGCAACGTGAATGATTTACTGCATTGTGTACGGATATTTCGTACTGTTTTAAACAAGGTAAACGCAATTAATAATCACTTTCTGCAATATTTTCTTGAATCAAGTTAGCAAATGTCTTAAACAAAGAAATACGATTATTTCATTACTTATATACATATACTTCTCTTAAGCGGAGAAAGAAGCGTTAAGAAAATATTTCTTTTGATTTAAAAGTTATTGTATTGCGGATAATTGAAACAGTAATTGTCTTAAATTAAGGCCGTCAGCTTCGATACAAGTAAACGTTTCTTTGCGTATACATATTCCAACGTAAATTTTTAAAATACATCAATAGATCTTTCAGAGTTATAAATAAAACCAGAAGGCACTTAGAAACATCACACCTAATGTATTATGAAAAGAAAAAAGAAACGAAATCGTCGGTCGGCACATCTTAAACATTGCGTGTGACGTATTGAATTCTAAATATTTTTATGGTCGCGTTCTTGTTATACAACTTCAACGCGCTTTGCGTAGTATCGAACGCTTTTATCTAAACTTTAAACAGACGTTGTATAAGCGATGTTGACGGGAGACTTCTAAAGGCGATTGTAAGAAGCTCTTCCGATTAGTGATTATACACGATTTTAGACAGAACATAGTAGCGTGCAGTAGTATTAATGGTTTTCGAAAGGCCAAATAGCCAGATATTTATCTTATGACGTTCGCTTTGAATTCTCCCCTCTGATGTTCCTAAGTAAATATTTTATCGTCAGTCCCACGGACCAGGCGATCGCTTTTCTATTAGAAGTGTATTTATTTATTTTTTATGCGATTTGCTTTTCGATAATAACAGGTGGCTACTGTTTAACTGGCTCAAATGAAATTAAATTTTCATGGTATTAGAAGTATTGATGTTTGCAGATAAAAGAATAACATCACAAATAGGCACTCAACCGATATTCAAACAATTAATTTTGTGAGTCAGAAGTAAAGACTGTCTCAAAATTCACGCAAGAAATAATTTTGATAGACAAAAGGTTTTTATTAACATTTCGGGTAAATGGCACTCTTTTGTCGAAATTTTCTACGACCGTTTTGCCTAAATGTGGCTGAATTTCGTTGATACGGCGGTCAATTTCCCCCTTCAAGGCGTGCGTGGGTCGTGGTGGCATAAACCTTAGACTTCAGAGAACCACAAAGAAAAAAGTCCAACGGCGTCAAATCGCATGATTTGGGTGGCTAATTCTGATCGCAAAATGGGAAATTACACGACCAAGAAACGACCCATGCAGTAATTAAATTGTTTCTCGGGTTGTATGGCATGTGGCACCGTCTTGTTGAAACCACACGTCGTTTGCATCCATATCTTGCAATTTAAGCACAAAAAACTGGATTATCATTAACTGTTATTGCCCGACCAGCTGCATTTTCGAAGAAGAACGGTCCGATGATGCGTCCAGCCCAAAATCCGCACCAAACAGTGACACGTTGTGGATGCATTTGCTTTTCAACAATCACTCGTAGATTTTCGGAAGCCCCAATGTGACAATTTTGACGATTAACGAAGCCATCAAGATGAAAATGAGCCTCATCGCTGAAAATGATTTTGTTCGAAAAATCAGCATCCACTTGTTGTTCGATAATCCATTCAACGAACTCTCTTCGCTGTGCGTGGTCAGTAGGCTTCAGTTCTTGAGTCAATTGAACTTTGTAAGCATGAAGATGCAAATCTTTCGTGAGAATGGCAATGTCCAATTCTTGACTACGGTGCCGAATTGATGTTCCTGGACTCTCAGCAACACTCTCACGAACTGCTTCGATGTTTTGTGTTGAAGGACGGCCAGAGAGTCTAAGATCACTAATTGATGTAGTCTCCTTGAATTTTTTAATTAATCTTTTCACAGTTGATGAAGTTAAATTACTATTCCGACCATATTTTGTACGAAAATTGTGAACTGTAGCTACCAAACATTCATTATTTTTTAAATATTGCTCAACAATGAAGACGCGTTGTTCTTTCGTGTAGCGGTCCATTTTTAATAACCCTGAACTGGCAGCTGTCACGTCTTTTTTTTTTTCGTTGGCAACACTTTACCGCAAAAATGGGGCAAAATTCAAATCTTGCGTGGATTTTGGGACACCTTTTATCAAAACTGCTTTGCATTTTTTTATTGTACAAAATTTCGTATTTATACAATGAGGTCCTCCGTGGCGTATCAACTTTTGAATGACAGAAGCTAGTGTTTTTAGGAAACACATGTCGATTTCTATTTTTTCTGAACTAATAATATCAACAATTCAATTCCACTCTCATCTTAAATGCAAAGCTTGTATATTCTTGCGTTTTTGAAAGGTAACGAAAAGTCGAATCCAAACTTATATTTTAACTTAAAAATTATCACGATATGCATCATAACTTGCTCTTCTTTTTTACAAAGTTGTTTCCCATCTTCGATGCTCGTTATTATTTTCCTTTATTTTTACCTGTTTTCTTAATTGTTGTAATTTGTTGACTTTGTTGAACATTTTTGGAATAAATTAATAGGAAAGCTGCATGAAATTTTATTTACGTTAGAAGTTGCACGTAACGACTATTTAGGAATAAAGATAGATGATTTTCAGTGTGTTCATTCAAATTTCAGAAAGGAGCTTTCGAAAATCCTTGAAATTCAAATTTTAATCACGTGATTTAAAACGGATCAGCGATTGGTGTGACGTCATCCGGCCGCTTTCCTTTGGCCGCAAATATCAGAGCGGAGTGCTTAATTGCATTTACTAATGGGTATGTTTCTTTTGCAAATATGAGTTAGATACAAAATGAATTTATGATTTCAGCATTAGGATTTCTTTTTGCACTGGAGTTAGTCGCAAGCCTATAAACTCCTTAATCACATGTATGCAGAAGGATGCTCTGCGGCGAAATTTTGTTTTATAGGTTTACATATGGGATTCAAAAGGACGAAAGACACGTCAAACCGTCCTTGGGAGGTGCTAATTTGGCTAATCTCGAGGTATAATTCGATCGCGCACCCGAACCATTCGCCTTTTAGAAGGGGGATGATCTTGAGGAGTCTCCACAGCACGTACCAATAACGGATTCGCCGAGTTTCCCGCCCGGTCCAACGTCTTCCTTAAGATGTTGCGCAAGTAGTCAATGATGCTAGGAATGGATAAGTCATCACGAAATTGAGAACTTCGACTGTACCAAGGTGATAATGTAATTATCTTAAACAACAACTTCAAGCCGACTGAGCTGGAGAAGCGGTTGACCAAGCCAAAGCGCTATATGTCAAAGTAGACCTAAGGTAGGAAGTATAAACCAACAGTTTGGTACTTAAATCCAGGGAGCTTTTCTTGTAAAGAACGGCCGTTAACATGTTTCGGGCTCGTACATATTTTTGCTTGACCCAGTTAATGTAGAGGGTCCAAGTAACACGCTGGTCTATTAAAAGTTCCAAATATTTTACCAAGGGACTATAGGAAATTGTTACTCCATCAACTGTCAACAGATCGTATGCAGGCATGCGCCGATGCGTGAACCTCGCAGCCACGCTCTTGTCTTGACCAACGAATCCAGCGAACTCTGGAGTCGTCTATGAGTAAGACCCTCATCCCCTCATGACAGCCTTGGTCTTGAAATTAAATTTCAATACTACAACACTTAAAATTGTTTTGAAAAGAAACCACTTAGCCAAATACGTCTTCTCTCAAAAGCAAACAAAAAGGAGAAAATTGTATTGGCGTCTCTTCACTCCTTTGTTACCGACAGTATTTGTGAAATATAAGTCATGGCCAATTACGATACACATTCCATATAGACAATGTTTTATATTCTTACACATTACATGTGGCATATTACAGTTTGTAATATGCCATACCAGTTCGCGATATTACTGTGAAATAGGTATAATGAATTATGTGTTAATTTCACGTTTAAGTGGAGTAACTCAACAGAGAATCTCAATAAACAGTTATCTGAATCTGTGTTTATCATTGACAAAAGCGTATACAATAAAGGGAAAAGTTAAACATATTTTCTTGGCAAATCTTTGACGTGTCGGCACTTGTATACAATATTGGCAATGTTGACGACCCAAAGAATAATGAACGTGACTACAGTGCTATTAATGGCGCACAATTAACTGGTAGCTGTCCTCAATCTTAATAAACCTTTTTGAACTCTGCGGATTTGCTAATTTTGTCGTTATATTTTTTTCTCATTCTCTTCTTAGATCCAAACCTTTTACTGATATCTGAGAATCAACTATGATCTGCACTTCTACTTTTCATGCTTTTTTACGATAAAATTATATTTTAGTACTAGTTTGGTGAAGTAAGTCAGTTTGCTTATTTCATTTATTGACCAATTAATTTGAATGCCTTTCACAGATTACTAACAGCGACTAGACGAGCCCCCACTGTACTAAATCGCATAATACAAGCACAAACTATAAAGAATCCCTGGCGCCAAAGCTACCGTCAACTGGAAACAATTCAACTTCCGCTCCAGGAAATTGGTGGTTGCAGGTAGAGCCAATTGTTTAGCGAAACTATATTATGAATGGATCGTTAAATGAAACTTTGCGGCGAATTTGTGAAGAAGCCGTAAAATTAGAAGTTACGTCGAGTATCGGAGACTACCTACCACGTTCTAACAACGAAGAGAATTGTTACGGAACTTTATGCCGCGCATAAATTAGTCCATAATGCTAAGAATTATTACATTCCATTATGATCCGTTCCCAATCCAGATATACACTACCGGCCGTAATTATTCGCCCACCCAAAGAAATACGCATAAATACAGAAAGTGTTGATTGAAAAAGGAATTGTAGCTTTGCATTTAATAAAATACTCTTAAAACAAAGAAATTGATAGTCTTTATTCAATTATAAAATTTATTTGACACAAAAAAAGTTTAATCTTCGTTTCGTCGAAATGTCCACCTCGGCTATTAATAATTGTGGCACACACTTGCGGTATTATCTCTATCAATTTCGTCAGAGCAGAGGGTTCTATTTTAAGCCAGGCTTCTTGCAGTTGTTTCCACAACGATTCCTTGGAAACGAGGATTTAGTTTCACCTTCCTATCGAGTTCCTCCCACAAAAGTTCGATGGGATTAGCATCTGGGCTTTGAGGAGGCCGTTTCATTACTTTGATATTGCTTTCACGTTCTACCGATTCTAAATATTCGCGGCAGAGTTTAGAGGTGTGTTTCGGATCATTATGTTGAAATATAAAATAGTCACCGATAATTCTCATTCCAGATGGTACAGCATTTGTTTCCAAAATTGCCCGGTAGCGATCTTTTCTTCAATTTCCAAGTCCCCTACGGATGTGGCGCCAAAGCAACCACAAACCATTACCGATCCGCTCCCATGCTGGATTGTAGATACTACACATGATTCTGCTACTCGTTCTCCTTTCGACCTTCGAAAGAACGTTCTTCTCCTGGAACCGAAGAGTTCAAATTTTGACTCATCGGGCTACAAAACATTTTTCCTCTCATCAACTGTTCAATTATGATGTTCTCTAGCCCACTACAGCCGTTTTATTTTATTTTGCTTGGGTAAGAGTGGTTTACGCAACGCTATTCCGCCAATAAACCATCTTCTCTTAGCCTCCTTTTCACTATGGTTAAACTAACTCGTTCTTCACACTCTACATTTATTTCAGCCGTTATTTCAGCTGCAGTTTTTCGTCTATTTCGTTTACTCGTCATAATTATTCGACGATCTCCCGCTGATGTTGTCACTTTCTGTCGATATATTCGTTCTCTATTTAATAATGTGCCAGCCTCTTGATATTTTTTTAACGTTATAAGATTATGTAAGTTAACAATCATTGTGCGGATTTCTAAAGGCAACTCTCTTGTTTTCAGCATTTTAATACTAATTTCAGATAATTTTATTAACTACATTCACTGTTTAAAACAACAATAACTACTAAATCTAAATTCATAATTCTAGTTCGGGTAAATAGGGAATTGTCATCTTTACCAAAATAAATGTCTTCAGAATGTTTAAAATTTAAGGAAAGTCACATGATATCGTTCGGAATAAAGTTATTTTGAAACTGCAACATTTTATTTCCAATTGTAAGACCTAGTTTTGTTATTTCTTGTCAAAGAAACACCTACGTATATTGTTCAGAAATTTATAATAGCCTACACTGCGTCATTACCGTGGAGAAATTTTAATATTAAATCACGCACAGAGGTTAAAAATATTCGTTTTACAATTAAACGCTATGTTGATATCGTTAAAGCTGGCGTAATTGGAAATACGTAGAAAACGGTTCAGCTTTAGAAAATTGCTTAATTATTCATAAATTGCTTAATTGAAAATTTGTAGGAAGCGGAATATGTTTGAAAACATAATTTACGTGCTGCGTATTCGACTATAGCAGCCCACCAAGTGGTAACTCGAGCACTGTGGAGTAGTTTCTTGACAATAACATCTGGGCGTTCAAATCCAGGGAATCGAGTTGTTTGTCTATTCATCTAACCAGTAAGATAGTTTGTAAAGTGTGCAAAATATATTTGATGTCAAATAAGAAGTGGAACTGTACAAGACACGTAAATTCCGCACAGCATAGAAAACGAAAATTGGGCATGCCACCGAGAAGTGCATTTTTTTAATGTAATTCTTATGTTGATAAACTGTAATTTGCCACTAGGCTTACACGATAAACAATCGTTTAAGGACTTTTGGGACAAATACAATCCCGAGTTGCGGTTGCCAACGGAGAAAACGGCACGTAAGCATGGTGCATTTGTACGCGATGATGTGGAAAAGAAAATGAAACGCATATTGAAAAAACAGTTTCTTTGGTTGTGTTGACGAGACAACAGACTAAAAAAATTCAATTGTAAATATTGTGGTACGCATACTAGACCCTAGTAAACCTACCTTACCACTGTTACTAGCTGGTCGAAGACTACAAGAGTGTACTGCTGCAGCAATTGCGAAGGTTGTACTTAATACGTTGGATTAGCTGACGCAATAAACCAATTACAAAATAGATCGTTATCATTATTGGAGTCTCTACAAATTATGGACGGAGTGCATACACAGCTACTGACTATACATGACGCAAAATATAATCGCGTTTTAGAAAAGTTCGAGGGTGTGCTACTGGTGCTTCTAGTTTTACTGTTCCGTAGCCAAGGCTGCTTAAAAGGGTGAGTGTTTCACTACTTTTGACATATTATAATTATGTATTAATTCTGTTATTTTTTTTCTATTTTCTTACTATTGTTTTTCTATACTGGGCAGGTACGGCTATGGCACGGCTCCCTGTTACCGGGCTCTAGTTATCAAGACATCATTCTCTGCTATAACCAAATCTATCGACAGAACCATCTGTTTTACATATTAGGTAATCATGTTTCTTTATGATTATTTTTCATATTTTACATTTTTTATATTCAATTGAGAGAGATAAATTTAATACAATTTTGATGTGTGTACCTATAATAAACGTTCAAAATATAAGCAAAATATTTTAATTCAAAAATTCTTGTCAGAGTGCCAAAACAATAAAATGAACATAGACAAAACAATAAAAAATCATAGCAATTATTTTTTCGAAATAAATGTTTAATTCAGAAGAAAAACTATGCAACTTATACACAGTTACGTTTACAAACCTTGCATGAGTTTCATCTTGAACTGGATTTTTGTGTGTGGGTTAATGAATAGCAATGTTTGGCTGGATTTTTTGTTTAGGGAACATATAGAGCAATTTGGAAAATATTATAGGTCTTCTACGGGATAAATCCATTAATTTAATTTATTTATTTGTTCTATAATGCACAAGATAATACACAAACAAGACTAATAATAATGACATAAGAATAAAGAACAAATGTAAAGAAACCCACAGCTTGTTCGGGGGATAAGAAACCTTAAATCATGTAACCATTTTAGCATACAAAGCACTTATACGAAATCTCAATATAAACAAACGTACAGTTTGTGCGCTATAGGATGGCGAACGCTTCAGGTGCGCGGTGGAAATACAACACTTTATTTTATAGTCGTTTTTTATTATGCTAAAATAATTTAAAAAATAACTCGAGCTACGCCACTGCATGTTGCATTCAAACTTGAATTTTCCCGAACGATGTCCGACAGTACCTTCGGACAGCGCCGGAACTCGCCATCCTACAACGCGCGATCTGTATTGATGCATTTCAACTTTGCCTTTTGGACCGATTGCTTTAATGTAGTTTTAAACTTATATACTGCGTGCGACAAAATTATTCGACAATTGCGACAAATTCATTAAATTTGAAGCAATTTGTTTTTCGAAGAAATGCTGGGACAGGTCAATTTAATTTTTTTTTTAAATAACCATTTTTGTATCAAAATTAAATTTCTCCTACTTCTGGTTTTTAAGTAATGACGACACTGACAATTTTTTTAAATAACTCCGAATTTTCTTTTTAACAGATCTTTTAATTGTCTAAATGGCACCATCAAAGTTTTACTACCGCCCATAACAAAATTTTCGAATAAAATTAATTCAAAGGACGGAAAACATAAATATGCTTGTTGCGTACAGTCGCAACAAATTCATTGCAGATTTTCTTAGTTTTAGTATCTTTAAGTTTCTAATAAATTAAGACCTCGAATACGTTATTAGGAAATCCCCTTAGTCATAGAATTATAGCTTTGCAGGAAAATATTTAAGTTCAAAGAATTATTTACGACATCGGTAAAACCCTCAAACATATTTCAACTAAAATTTAGTAAACCTTTTAAGTATTCGTAATCTTGTCAATATAATATAATTTAGGTTTAGGAAATACTCTTCAATTTAAGCCTCTTAGTACAATGTAATTTACAAGCGTATTTATTCAATTTAAATCTCTATTTCTCTATTGCACACAATAGTCTCCTACCTGGAAATTTGATATTATAAGGTTCACCTCGGTATGTCATCAACAGCTTTATGACTGGTCGCCTAATGGGCACCTATACCATTTATTTTATTTTATACCTAAATTGTTAGAACTAAACCAATTTAGGGCTTATAGATTTAGTGTTGTTTGCATTTGTTCGAAATTTCCAAGTAATGTTAGAATATTAAATTGTAGGATAATTAAGTACCTTACTATATATAGAGGAAAGACAGCACTCCTGAGAGAGTCGTGTAACGTATTTCAGAGAGCAGCATTGCTAGCCTGCGCAAATAAACTCTTGTACAGACAACACATTGTTTAGTTTTTCAATCAAACGAACCTAGTTGTCCATCATACTTTAAACGAAACACAATCATCAAGGTATACAGGAGTACATCATTAACTGTGATAATAAGAATACCAGTGAAGGCAAGCTCCGGTATTATAAGCAAGTGCCATTTGCTTATTCGATTTTCGTTCTGTTACGCCGAACCAGCTCAGCACTTTCAAAATAGGAAGTGCCCTCAACATTGGTCCTTCGAGCCGGATATCAACACATTTGGATATTCGCAACATTGGCCTGGATATCAACACACTTGGATATTCGCAACATTGGCCTGGATATCAACACATTTGGATATCGCAACATTGGCCTGGATATCAACACATTTGGATTCGCAACATTGGTCTGGATATCAACACATTTGGATATTCGCAACATTGGTCTGGGTATCAACACATTTGGATATTCACATCAACATCCTGAAGAAAGAACTGCAGAGTACTCCGGGAAGACAACGATTGACCTCGCTTCAAATAAAGGTTAGTCTCCAGTCATTCACTTTCCTATTATAAAAACCTCTATTTTAATCATTTACCATGGCCGATCTAAAACCCCTTAAGTTACAACGCTCTCAGTTAAAAGCGTCGTTGACAAGAGCGCAAACATTCATTGAAAAGTGCAACGAAAACACAAGCCTAAGCCAAATTCGTAGTCGTCTGTCAAGTTTAATACCTTTGTTAAATGAATTCAACACCGTGCAATCTACCATCGAAGCTTTAGACGGGGAAGAATTAGAGTCAGAAGAGCGCGAATTATTCGAAAACAGATACTACAATCTAGAGGATGCCTTTCAACAAAGGCTTGCTTCACTAAATACAACTCTTAATGGAAATGAGGGTCTTCATGAACAGCCAAATCAAAATTTTGTTAAACTGCCAACCATCGATTTACCGAAATTCTCAGGTTCATACGAAGACTGGTTAACATTTTACGATACCTTCAATGCTTTAATTAACGCCAACCATAGCATACCTCCTATACAGAAATTTCATTATTTAAAGTCCTGTTTAAAAGGTGACGCCGCCAATGTCTTATATTCTCTAGAAATATCGGCTGACAATTATGCTACTGCTTGGAGTATGCTTGAAGAGCGTTACAATAACAGGAGGTTAATTGTTCAAAGGCATATTAAAGCCATTTTTTGATTTGCCAGTAGCATACAAGGAAAACGGGGGTGCACTGAGACAAATTCTAGATGGTGTAATTAAGCACATTAGAGCGCTCACTACGCTAAAACGACCAACAGAATATTGGGATGATCTCATAATATTTATTGTCAGTAAAAAGTTGGATAGTACAACCTTTAAGGAATGGGAAACGGCCATCCAATCTTCAGAATTGCCTACGTTTCAAGACCTTTCGCGATTCTTAATGCAAAAATGCCAAACACTAGAAATGATCGTCAAGCCAAATAGTTTTAAACAATAACTAATATGGTTACAAATAAGCCATTCCCATCGTGTGTAGTTTGCAAAAAAATCATTTGCTTTATCAATGCAGCAAGTTTATAGAAATGGACGTAAAAACGAAGGATAGAAGAAATCAAAGCCAAAAAACTTTGCTTTAATTGTCTCCGATCAAATCACGCCAGCAATCAATGTACATCAAAGCATAACTGTAAAAACATGTAATAAAAAACATAATACGCTATTGCATATATCACAAGAAAATACACCAGCAATAAACGCAGGACCGTCTCAACCTGCTATAGAAACCCTAGTTTCAAACCACAGTTCAGCGACGGCCAGCAATACTCAGGTTCTTTTATGCACTGCTTTGGTTAATTTGCAAGATGCCAATGGTCGTAGCCAGGCATATCGTGCGCTATTAGATCCAGGGTCGCAATCCAATTTGATAACCTACCGAGCAGCGAAGGCTCTGGGGTTGCCATTCACCCCCACTCAAGTTTCCCTGACAGGAGTAGCTTCTGCGAAATCCGTAATCAGCCATGCGATAGACGTGACTATGAAATCCCGGTCTAACGGATATCAGACGAACGTTGCGATGTCTGGTTCTAGAAAAAATATCAGAGCGATTACCACTAGTCTCCATTCGGAAAGAGCATATCTCGATACCAAGAATATCAAATTAGCGGATCCCAATTTTAATATATCCGGAGACATTGATATATTATTAGGAGTACAGTTATTTTTTGCGCTGATGTGTCAAGGGCAAATTAATCTCGGTCCGAACCATCCTTGCCTGCAGAAAAACGCTATTGGGATGGATAGTAGCGGGCAGTGTAAATGTATCTCCATCAGTCACCGTAGTGTGTAATCTAACGACACTCGAGAATCTGAATAGCAATATCACCAAATTTTGGGAGCTTGAAGATGTGCGACACAGGAGCGGAGTTCACACCCTAGAGCAAAGGCTATGTGAACAACATTTTCAACAAAATACGCAAAGGGACAGTGACGGCAGGTTTATTGTATCATTACCTTTCAAAAAAGACCCATCAGTGCTAACAAACTCTCGTGATCAAGCGCAAAAAAACGATTTTACTCATTGGAAAAGAAACTAAAGGCGAATCCCCAATTGAAACAAGAATATTCAGCCTTCATGCAGGAATATCTCCATTTGGGACACATGAAATTGGTAAACCACTCACCAAAAGAACCAAATCATCATTTTTATCTACCGCATCACGCGGTTATTAAAGAAAACAGTTTAACCACCAAGGTCAGGGTCGTATTCGACGGTTCCGCGAAAACTGTAACCGGGATATCCTTAAACGATATTTTGATGGTCGGACCGAAATTGCAGTCCGATTTATTTGATATAGTTTGTCGATTCAGATTTCATAAATATGCCATCACCGCAGATATTGCGAAATGTATAGACAAGTTCGCGTCAGCAGTGACAGTACACCTTTTCAACGAATATTGTGGAGAGAATCAGATCAGCACGAAATTCAAACGTTTGAATTGCAAACAGTGACGTATGGCACGGCTTCAGCTTCCTACCTAGCCATAAAGGCCTTGCAGGAGTTGGCTGCTGGAAATCGGCATACGTTCGAATTAGGATCCAATATTATACAGAGGGATTTTTATGTGGACGATCTCTTGACAGGGTCAAATGACATTAATGAGGCACAGGACATTATAGCGCAGTGCAATTCAATTTTAAGTCAAGGCAAATTTGAATTGCGAAAATGGGCATCCAATGAGCCATCCCTGCTTAAAGGAATACCTAAGTCGGATAGTGGCAGCACCATTCTAGATTTAGATAAAACACCCGGAATTTCGACCTTAGGATTACAATGGAATGCAGGCGCTGACATCCTTCAATATTCAATAGTCAGTCCAACTACGCAAAGACGCACTTCAAAAAGGCACATACTGTCGGAGATCTCCAAGATATTCGATCCACTAGGGCTCATTGGCCCTCTGATAGTCAAGGCAAAAATAATGATACAACGTCTGTGGCAATTGAAGTTGGATTGGGACGAATCCCTTCCTGTAGACATTTCAAACGAATGGCAACTTTACATAAATGAAATTCAGCATTTAAGTGCGTTAAAGGTCAACAGGCGCATCATGAGCATAGACATCCGGACATCGCTGAGCTGCATGGATTCTGCGACTCTAGTGAGAGGGCCTATGGGGCTGTATTTGTCTGTTTGGCGACTAAAGCGGTGCACCTAGAGCTCGTGGGGATCTTACAACCGAGTCCTTTCTAGGGGCCTTAAGGAGATTTATCGCACGTCGGGGGAAAATGGCAACTATCTATTCCGACAACGGTACTCAATTTGTCGGGGCAAACCGAGAATTAGCCAAACTAATGAAACAATTTGTATCTCAGCAACTAAGGGCACCATTGTAGAAACCTTGGCAGCCGAAGGGATCACGTGGCGTTTCATTCCTCCAAGAGCCCCTCATTTCGGAGGCCTTTGGGAGGCTGCGGTGAAATCCATTAAAACTCATTTACACCGCGTTATCGGCAAGAATTCTCTAAATTATGAAGAAAATGTACACCCTATTGGTACAAATCGAAGGTGTCTTAAATTCCCGACCCATTACGCCACTTTCCAACGATCCCAACGACATGTCCTTCTTAACCCCTTCCCATTTTTTGACTGGGGAAGCACTAACTTACATTGCAGAGCCCAGTATATGGAGATGAAGACAAATTCGCTATCTCGGTGGCAATATATCCAACGTCTAAAGGAGCATTTTTGGAAGCGGTGGAAAGGGAATACCTACACTGCTTGCAGACCAGGAGTAAGTGGAAAAACAAAGGGAGAAGATACCCTGAAACCAGGAAGCTTAGTCCTAATACAAGAGGACAAGGTGCCGTCGGCATACTGGACGGCGGGCCGCATCGCAGAAGTTTTTCCTGGTACTGATGGCATCATCCGCACCGCGACCGTGAAGACCAAATCAGGCGTTATTCAGCGTCCGGCATCGAAGCTGTGTGTACTCCCAATTGATTGCTAATCAGCATGGATAGTCTCGGTGTTGAAAGGCAGCGCTTTCAAGGCGAGGGACTATGTTGCGTACAGTCGCAACAAATTCATTGCAGATTTTCTTAGTTTTAGTATCTTTAAGTTTCTAATAAATTAAGACCTCGAATACGTTATTAGGAAATCCCCTTAGTCATAGAATTATAGCTTTGCAGGAAAATATTTAAGTTCAAAGAATTATTTTACGACATCGGTAAAACCCTCAAACATATTTCAACTAAAATTTAGTAAACCTTTTAAGTATTCGTAATCTTGTCAATATAATATAATTTAGGTTTAGGAAATACTCTTCAATTTAAGCCTCTTAGTACAATGTAATTTACAAGCGTATTTATTCAATTTAAATCTCTATTTCTCTATTGCACACAATAGTCTCCTACCTGGAAATTTGATATTATAAGGTTCACCTCGGTATGTCATCAACAGCTTTATGACTGGTCGCCTAATGGGCACCTATACCATTTATTTTATTTTATTACCTAAATTGTTAGAACTAAACCAAATTTAGGGCTTATAGATTTAGTGTTGTTTGCATTTGTTCGAAATTTCCAAGTAATGTTAGAATATTAAATTGTAGGATAATTAAGTACCTTACTATATATAGGGAAAGACAGCACTCCTGAGAGAGTCGTGTAACGTATTCAGAGAGCAGCATTGCTAGCCTGCGCAAATAAACTCTTGTACAGACAACACATTGTTTAGTTTTTCAATCAAACGAACCTAGTTGTCCATCATACTTTAAACGAAACACAATCATCAAGGTATACAGGAGTACATCATTAACTGTGATAATAAGAATACCAGTGAAGGCAAGCTCCGGTATTATAAGCAAGTGCCATTTGCTTATTCGATTTTCGTTCTGTTACGCCGAACCAGCTCAGCACTTTCAAAATAGGAAGTGCCCTCAACAATGCTTGTCCCATCTAACACCAGTTTACGCCGTTTTCTACACTCAGGGGGGTTATTCTGTAAGGATCGTGAGTGTTGCTTTTCACCAGTGTCGTGTCGAAACGTCAAATTTTCAATAGTACTTTTCTGATTCTGTTATTTTGCAACAGTGCACATGTTAATGGTATCGTGTCACTTGTGCTGCAATTGTTTCCGACACGTTCCAAGGTGTTGCATTAGAAAATTGGTATCGGTTTTGCTGTTTCGTGTCCAACCGCATTTGCGTATAATACACTCAACGTTATCAACACCCGACTGCGCCCGACAAAATGACATAAACACCACAACACAACACTATTCCATAAAATGTGAGGTCATGAATTTTATTTTAGAGCGACAGTTCATAAGCGACACGACAGCGTATGCGAGACAGTCGAAAATACCTCTATTCTTACAAAATAACCCCCCAGGTATCTATAATGTCGGAGGTACGTCGAGTACGATGTATAAACTACGCAATGTGTTTTACCGTAATTTATTGCTAATAAACGATCGTTTAGTCACCGAATTATACAACTAAAATCGTTTTCTGCTTTCTGTTTTGGTGTTTACCATTTATTAGCTTTGTACAATACAATTGTCATTTGCAAAAGTCACAATATGACCTGCTGTATGTTGTTTGTGCAATCAGCTTAAATATACATTGAAGAGAAGTGGACCCAAAACTGTTCCTTGTGGAATACCGTATTGCGTTTGGCGAGTATTACTATAGATTCTAATTATTCTGATTATTTACATCCGATTTGTGAGTTGGATTTTAACCAAGTGAAGATCAGTCCTCTCCGAATAGTTTTCCGTGGTGTAGTATATCAAATGCTTTTGCCAAATCAACAAATATGGCCAAATATGGAGAATTTATATTGATAGAATCTCAAATGTAATAGACGATCTCATTTATAGCATACTGAGTACACTTTTGCTCTCTAAAATCATACTAATAATCCGAAAAGATGCAATTTTCCTGGAGGAAGATGTCAATTCATTATCTTTTCAAGGACTTTTGATTTTTCTCAATTTTTTTAGTATTTGTGTTGTTACCATCTTTTTGAAAGCCATAGGAAATTGTCCTATTCTGAGTTACCAATTAAAAATATAGAGAAATGGAATGATCAGTTTATGAGCGGTAAGCTTCTGTATTTCTGCTATTATTTTTCAAATTTTGAGTGATATAATTGCAATGTAGATTTCGCCATCATCGGTATTCGTCAGAACAACCGATTGTGGTGTGATTAATGTTTTAATGAATCTTCTGTTTTGATCTATTTTGCAAAGTACGTGGAGAATTCCTCAGCGATAAATGTTGAACTACTTAATGTTCATGTCATCTTCAGTTTTATTTGTAAATATTGATCTAATAAATTAATACATTTACCTGATTTATAAATTAGAAAATTGCTATCATTATCGTCCTTACCGTTACCAAAGGCACCGGTAGAACCTTTTTTCATACAAGAAGCGTAAATTCGTTAATTTAATTATTCCACCGTGTTAGAGTCTACGCCAGATGGCAGGTAATTTCCAAAATATCGCGCTTATGCTGGCAATAAAGAGAAAAACGCTGTCATCGCGTTCCGTTGAAAGCTTCAAGCAAATGAGATGCTCTAAACTGGGTGCCGTTAATTTCTATGCGTGGAATGTCATGAAAACGCTTCCATCAAGGTAACGACTTTCGTAGAAGGTCAGGTTATAGAACCAGGCGCTGCAGTTACCTTTTAAAGTTACGCGACGATAAATTTGGGTAACACTAGTGAGTATTTCAGCCGGCCATGAATGTGGAAATTTAAATTGCACTTGATTTATGGCTGTCAAAGTGTAGTACATATTCAGATGAAAAAAAAAACGATAACAAATTCATTTTGATGTTCAAAAATAAATTAATTCTTCAACATCAATTCTAATCAATTAATTCTTTTCAGCAGATTTAAGAGCATTCTCTACCAGGTTGTGGTATAGGGAACTACATGTAAGCCTGCGCCACCCTAGGTGAAAAATAGACGGAACGATTTTCATTTTTTTTCTTCCAAAATACAATCTTTGAACATTTGTCTGCGACTGCACCGGTTATTTTTACAAAATAGATTATTAAAATTAAGCCTGAAAAATTAATTAACAGACTTTAAGTTCTTTTAAATATAAGATCAAAAGCTATTGATTTTAATAGAAAACGATAATTGGGCATGCCACCGAGAAGTGCATTTTTTTTATGTAATTCTTATGTTGATAAACTGTAATTTGCCACTAGGCTTACACGATAAACAACCGTTTAAGGACTTTTGGGACAAATACAATCCCGAGTTGCGGTTGCCAACGGAGAAAACGGCACGTAAGCATGTTGCATTTGTACGCGATGGCGTGGAAAAGAAAATGAAACGCATATTGAAAAAATAATTTCTTTGGTTATGTGTTGACGAGACAACAGACTGTAAAAAAATTCAATTGTAAATATTATGGTACGCATACTAGACCCTAGTAAACCTACATTACCACTGTTACTAGCTGGCCGAAGACTAGAAGAGTGTACTGCTGCAGCAATTACGAAGGTTGTACTTAGTACGTTGGAAACATTTCAAATTTCAAAAGATAAAGTGTTGATGTTTATGAGCGATGGCGCAGCGATAATGCGTTCGGTAATCTGTTCTCTTCTTGAACATGGTTGCAAGTGTTTAGATGTTACGTGTAAAGTGCATGCTTTACATCTTGTGGCAGAAACCATTCGACAATGCTCTCCCGAGGTAGATGCATTAATAGCAAGCACAAAAAAAGTATTTTTGAAATCTCCCAAACGCCTACGATCATTTCACACAGAGTGTTCTGGTATTCGTCAACCACCGGAGCCAATTCTTACACGTTGGGGAATAGTAAAAGCTGTTGTTGCACAATTCAATCCTGCCGAAGCTGCAGCTATTAAGGAGAGCCAGTCGAAATTTCAAGATATTTCCGTTGAAACAGATTTAAAAAATATTCGTAGCTACCATAAAGGATTAGCTGACGCAATAGACCAATTACGAAATAGATCATTATCATTGTTGAAGTCTCTGCAAATTATTGACGGAGTGGATACACAGCTACTGACTATACATGACGCAAAATATAATCGCGATTTAGAAAAGTTCGAGAGTGTGCTACAGAAAGATCCCGATTTTAGCATACTAAAACAAATTTGTGATGGTGTATCGAATAATCCACTGACTAAGTACAAAGAGTATTTCAATCATGCATGTATAACATCGGTAGATGTTGAACGCTCTTTTTCAAAATATAAACTCATTTTCTCACAACGGCGAACATCGCTCACTGAGACAACTGTGGAAACACATCTAAATGCGTGTCAACTTTTTGCCACTCTTATCCATATGATGTTAATACTGATAATGGTGCTTCTAGTTTTACTGTTCCGTAGCCAAGGCTGCTTAAAAGGGTGATGTATTAGTTCTGTTATTTTTTTTTTCTATTTTCTTACTATTGTTTTTGTATACTAGGCAGGTACGGCTATGGCACGGCTCCCTGTTACCGGGCGCTACTTATTATGATATTTTAAAAGGGAAGATTTGTCTCAATTCAGTAAGTATAGACGAATTTCAGTTTGAAATTTAGATAAGCAATAGTTCAGTCATTAAGTCAGTTTTCAAAATGTTGCTATTGTTTACTTAGAAACTTAGAAACTCAAAGTAAAAATTCAAAATAGAAATCTTCAAATAGTGCACGCAGCAAAAAACTGACTGAAATTGCTACGCTTTGGCAAAAATCGCACCCATCCTACTCCTACAAAATTAAACAGCATGATACAGAAGAAGAAAAAATTTAAAAAATCAGTGCGGAAATATACGATTTATCTCCCGCGCAGTTGTTTGAAAAATATTTTTCCGATGATGTTTACAATTTTCTTCAAATGGAAAGTGAACGTTATGCAAAAAATGTGAAAAACCTTAGTGATTTTTCAGTGTGCGCCATCGCGATTAACGGAGAAGAGGGACGCCAATAAATTAATCAATCCTGGTTAAGCTGGAGTCGAGTTAACTAGTATCTTGACTGCGGTCTCAAGTTAAAGTGTTCGATATAGAAATTAGAAAGTAAATTCAAAATAGTAGAGGAAGTTCGAGAGAATGACAGATTTCCTGTAAATGATATAAGGAACATAGTGTTTATATGCCATTTTCTTAAAAATCAAGGTTACTTTACGTTTTCAATTTTAATATTTGTTGATTTCCATGTATTAATTTCAAAATTTATAAACAATTGTCAAAAGAGTATCAAAGAATACTCCCGAATACTACAAACGAGTTCAAAATTTAACTAATTGACAAAATTCCAATTTTTTTAACAATTTTCCCTGAGATAAAGCATTTCACTATATTATACTGTACTAACTTGCATTTACAACGTTTATTTTTTAAATCATTGTCTGTTTTAATTGCCGAGTTAGTTTATTATTTATTTTTAATTGTTAACATAATATCTACAGACATAGCTACTTGAATCTAAATCCCATCTAATTAAAAACTCAAATAAAAGACGGATCAACTACAAGAATTAGCTAAATCAAAAGAAATTTGTAGAAGTTGTTTCTCGTGATATATAATAATCAATAATGTACAACAATATAATAATAATTCGCTAATTATTTACCTACTTTGGGAAACTAAAAGTATAGAAATGATAAAAATATAAAATCGAAATACTAATGTGATGTTTTGGATAAGTTTTATTATTTTTATCGTTTTATAAGTAATCACATACAGTATTACTTTCTTGCCATAGATAACATAATTAATATTTCCTCGAAAACATATACAAACTCTCACCACTGCATGCGTTTTAATAATGTTGTCTACACGTCAATTTTAATCGGAAGGAATCATAGACCGTGCACTAAGAACCGGGCTTGTGACAGAGAAGAATTACTTTCATATTATATTCGTATAGTTCATGTATGCAACCAACTAGACGCGCAAGTTCAATTTGTAGTCAGTCTATTTCAAAGATTGGACGCAACGTGTTGGGTATTATTGGCCATCTAAGCTGTTGGAAACACAATTTAGTATTATTGCATTTGTTATTATTGTCATGAGACACAAAACCATGCAGCTGTATTAGTATAGTACTTTATTAAAGAAAAAATCATACTTACTAACGTAATTCAAATTTCGTTTATACTGTAATTTACTGTAAAGATTATAGTCTTTCTCCCATAAAATTAATTTATCTTAGTTTATAATTCTTTTAGAAAAAAATGGTTTTTAAGAAAGTAAATTGAAGTCTGCTTTTTCTTTAACTGAACACACTGCATATCTTTTTATATATTGATTGAGCGTGTTTTAATATCTGTTTAGTAACAAGCCCTGAATAAAAGTGAATTATTCTGTCAAAATTTTTCAACCGTTTTTACTGAATTGAGTTCTAAAAACAATCAGTATAAACCTATAAATGGAGAAAATGACTTTGAGGCAGTAATCTGACAAAGATAAACGTTTTTTTTATAGTAAATAATCTATAAGAACGGAAAAAACAATTTTCAATGTTTCTGACGCAGGTTTTGAAAATGATTCAAACTTTATTATTAAATTTGACGCTGGTATAGCAAATTTAATTTTTTAATTTTTTTATTCGGATGCCTGCGTTCTGGACACTAGAACACAAAAATGAAATTACGCTAGCAATAGAGATAGTCTTCAAATATAACAAAAATAGGGCATTCTGTGGATTAAACTTGTTGCAAAGATCTATCGCATATTTAACATAAAATAACCATAATGATGATGATTTAAATTAGCCAAATTTCAAATTAATCCGCAGTAGAAACTTAAAAAAGAGCAATAAGATACAACAATCTAAAAATCTGTGTGTACATATTGTCTCGCAACTCTTTCAGTGCTCGGAGCCTCCTATCAACATTCTTTTATCTAGGATTTCAGTTATTATTATCGTGGGTGATATTGGAACATCTGTATTTTTGTTGCTAATCCTCCAGAGAGATTTTCGTCAGCGTCTCAATCAAAGTCGGGTGAACGAACTGGCCATTCCAATACATAATTGAATATTTTTTTTCTCGAAACCAATCTGTCATTGGTCCTGAATTATGGATTATGGATAACAGCTTTGTCTTGCTGAAATACGCAATTTTCTAATAGCAATTGTTCCACGAAGCTTATGAGACCTGTTTTGAAAAGAAGAATTTGAAAACCATAACTAAATAATTATACTGCTACCAAAGATGAAATTCTTGTTAAAAAAGATTACATTCCTAATATTAATGAGATGCTTTTACATTACGTGATTTAGCGTAGAAACTCAATACACATTTAACTTATGTGTCTCGGTGTTAAATCTTTTAGTTACTGCCAAGTTTGGATCAACCGTTGTTTGGTCTAGTGGCTTTGGATAATGCCTTTCTATAACCCTTTGGGCTACAGAAACTTGACTCGTATTTTCCCTATTTCAACAACAATATTCTCGGCACACCCCGCACCACACAAATTATTAATTAACTCGGAAAGGTCGTTTCAAAGGCACATGGGTCTGAGAGAACATATATTTAATATAACGAACCCGCTCTATCCTTACTCTTCAAGAAAAATATATACAAGTATCTACTTTTGCTCCTTAGACTAAGAAGCAAGTTAAAATAAGGAGAAAAGGCGGAAAAATGTCTGTCATCACGAAATGCAAGATATACGGCCGTTCCACCCTAATAACAATAAAAGTCGATTGAGACAACGGTTCTTTTCCCTTTCTATCCGTCAAATTTGTGTTCTTTCCACCTATCCCTTACCTAAAGACTGGACAACATGCGTTATAGCACAATCATAAATCAAAGGCCTATTTACCGTAATAAATTGAAAAGACAAGAGAAAAAAGGTAAAGGTCTCTTCTCTTTATTGATTAGGTTTGTATTCTTATTTATGTACATTCCAATTCAAGCGCCGAAATCATGTTTTTCATCAA
This sequence comes from Dynastes maya, assembly GCA_029619315.2. NCBI lineage: Eukaryota > Metazoa > Arthropoda > Insecta > Coleoptera > Scarabaeidae > Dynastes > Dynastes maya. The sequence continues at coordinate 11,458,158 of JAROYE020000009.1, read as the reverse complement.
TTTTAGGCCATACTACCCCACAGTCCTTGCTATCATTATTATATACTTATTCGTCTAATTGTTTCGAGCTTAGAAACGTAATAAAGAAAGGTAGCCATTAACAGTTACTTTACCAGCTAACGTGAAACAATGCTTAACCAACATCTTCCAACTTTTAGGTTCAAATCAAGAATTGAATATTTTGAATTAGATTGATTATTCATGTGATATTCACTACTGACTTCAGAAACTGATTAATTTCTTTTTAAATTAATTGGTTTTAAAATGTCGTGCTAATATTTTAACTATGACGGGAGTAGCAAAAAATCCAAGCCGATATTATTGAGAATAAAAAATCGTTTAGATCATGCAATACAAAACATACACTGTTGTTTAGGGCAACTCTCTATCTGCCAGTTGAGATTCAGTTGTTGTATTTGCGTTAATTAGAACGGAGGTTTTTAATTTTTTTAAGTGACAACATAAGTGAAAAGAAAAGAAATTAACTAGATAGCTTTTTCCAATTATTATGATTTCACATATGAGTGTAAAGAAAGGTTTGATTCAACCTCTAATGAAAAAGAACCATTGTTGGTTACAATTTACCAATGATATAAAGACTTTGAACGCGAAAAAAAGTTTTGTTTAGCATCAGAAAGCATGACGTCTCTTGCTACTGTTAAAAATATAATTGAAGAGGCACAGGGCCACATATGCTGTATTAAAGCATCAACTCAAGATGCTAAGGACAATCATACACGATTCTCAGCTGCTAAGGACAATCATACACGATTCTCAGCTGCTAAGGACAATCATACACGATTCTCAGCTGCTAAGGACAATCATACATGATCACCTACATCTTGAAAAGGTTGTCAATCGTCTTGCACCGTATCAGGTTTCTGACTTTCAAAAAGCAGAGAGTGAGAATTTGCCATGAAATTCTTTTGAAGAATGGCACACATCAAATTTTCTGTAAAATTGTGACAGGTGACGGAATGTGTACTCCGTTTTTTGACGTACCTATCCGTCAAGATGGTGTATGGATCCATAAAGATAAAAAAACCCCAACAATGACAAAGAAGCAGCGAGCTATGAAAAAAATTATGTACGCGGTGATCTTTGGAAGTACGGGCCTGGTACGTGCAATTAAATTGGATGAACAAAAAACAGTAACAGCTAAATGGTGCACCGAATAATGTTTATCTGAGGCGTTCAGTAGAGTTCCTGAAAAGGATATTGTGTTGCATCACGGTAACGCATCGGCCCATACCGCAGTTCTCACAATCTAATATTTGACTGAAGAACATATAAAAGTAATAGAACATCCATCGCAGTGACCGGATTTGGCAATATGTGACTTTTGACTGTTTTAGGGGCCTAAAAAACGGCAATTTATTAGTATTTTGCAAGTATTCCAATAGAAGATTGCTTGACGGCATTTAAGAAGTGGAAGAAATGTCAAATGTCTAATCTCTGAAGTGAATTACATTGAACAAAATAAAATTCTAAAACATATTAACCGTGTTTTTTATTCTCAATAATCAGCTTGGTCCTCATATTCGCATCAAATAATAAAAAAATGACTAAGAGCATTTACTATTCATTACATATTTAAATGTATGCGAAAAGTATTATATATTACGTGTATTTATTCATATTATTATCGCACCTTACACACGCAACTTTCCATGATCTAGAAACCTACGTGAAAATTTGTAATTATATATACAAGGTCTGGTGTGGACTGTTCTACATACATTTATTATGCATACTAGCGTATCACTAATCTATTTATTAATTTGTACATTGTCTTTGTTTTTGAGATAATTCACATTGAGATTTTTGCGAAATGTCGCTCTTACCTTAATGGCCGATATCTTAAACGCCTTACATGCTTGGGTGGTGATACACATTTTATTCGATCGAGTGTTTCTTGGAGTTTTTGGCAAGATTCATAAGGTCTCATCGATATCGTTGGCAAGCTTGATTCATGTTGTTGGAATTTTTTTAATCGTTTCTTTTTAATGGAACACCTGTATTTTTATAAAATTTAATACAGAAGCTCTTCTAGAACCTTGCAAACATCTCTCTATACCTAAATGCGTTTGTTTTAGTAAATTAAGTATGAAGCTATGCAGATAAGCTTTGCATGTAAAAACATAGAGTGCTATGACGAAACACTGTAAATTTTTGTTTTGCTCAACATATTCATAAAAAAAATGTGTAAATTTTTTTGGTACAATGCCATCACCTACTCGAAGTAACCACCATTTTCCTACGTACATTGCTTAGAAGTTAACCAGCACGTGTAAATAATAAATAGCGAAAATAAGTAGGCAAATGCTAAGTTGAGTTCAACATAAAAGGAATAGATTTATTTAGCATCACGTATTAAGTTTTTCCAGCAGTAAAAAGTATAATAAGAATAGAACGAAAGCTGTTTCGCTAAATAGAAATATTTATGAGAAAACTTCCTGGATGAATTTCTTAAGGCAGTGCATAACGTAGACGTTACATAAAATAATACTCCGGAAATGTCAGTAAATGTTCAATAAAATGCAAGGAATCGCATTACAGTTCGTATGAAGCAAAATGGTGTTCACTTCCAATAGATGTGAAATTGTATGCATAAATTAAATTTTACAGTTTATTTTTAATGAATAACTTTAGAAAAACAAAAGTTTATAGTATTTCGTCACAGTACTCTATGCATTTTAGCAAAAAGTTTATCCCCATAGCTTCATATTTAATTTACTAAAGAACGGCACACTTTAGGTATAGGGAAATGTTTATAAAAAAAATCTATTACAGTTTCTCTACCGCGGAAAAATATACAGGGTGTTCCGTTTAAAAAAATGGAAATAGCATGAATCAAACATGACAACGATTTCAATTGATACAGAAAACTTGTCGATGTATTGCCTGAAACTCCAAAAAATACTCAATCGAATAAAAATCGAATTACCACCCTAGCATGTAAGGCGTTTAAGATATCGGTCGTTAAAAAAAACAGCGATATTTTGCAAAAATCTCAAATTATCAAATTAAAATAGGTAGGTATAGGGAATATTGATGAAAGTTGACATGAATTAAAAAGAGGCATCTAAAATTGTAATAATATACAAGTGTTCTATTTAAAAAATCAGACTGGTAATGTGCGTTGCAGAAACTGAACATCCTATATACTTGAATGTAATTTCATGTTTTTGCACAGCGTATGTCTTCGAATATTTTCTATTTGAAAACCTTTTCTCCATATCACTTAGGAAGGGAATTACCTTTCGTCCACGCACTAGGTGGATATGTTGTACATGTATATGGACAACATATCTTTTGATACATCATGTCTCCTTGGTAATCTTGAAATACTGGTATTGCTTTATATGGAATTTATTTATTATTATTATTACAGTGCAACTGATGCTATAATAAAGTTGATTCTCCTTCTTTGCTACCCCAAATAAATTTTGTAGTGCCCGCACATTTAACGCGGTCTTTCGACACGATGTGTCCCTTTTATTTTTTGTTTTGGAAACATTTGTATTTTACTTTCCTTCCATCTGTTTTACGTATATTTTTATAATTATATTCGTTTGTCCTGTAAATGGTATTTCTGATGGACAATAAAGGTTATTATTATTGCTTGCAGCATTCTCCTTATAACAGCATACTTTTGAAAAAACTGGAGTATGGAGGCATTGAGATTAAGGAGTAATATTGGGGATCAATAAGGGATTGCTTATTTTTATTTTACCAGTTATGAACAGTACCGCGCCTTGTCCATTTGGACTTTGCCGATGAAGATCAAGTTTTAGTCAAATCACATTCCAAAAATTGCGAGAGCAAATCATTTTAGTAGTTTTTAACGTATATTTAACTACATACCTACGTTACCAAAAGATCTGCAACATCGAGTCTTTAATTTAATAAAGTCGATAGAAAAAGCTTTCCAAAATTAGTATTTTCCCAGCTAACGTAAACACGGATTACGAAAATCTATTAGTCAATATAAAAAATTCAATAAAACAGTAGCTTTGCCAAATTATATGTTTGCGCAAAGTCTGTTATATTGAAAATGATCTTGAATTAATTCCATTTTTAATTGATGAAAATTTATATTCCTAACGATATATAATAGAACATAAATTCGTTTCTGAATGTCACACATTTATGGTATAGACTTACATAACAATTTCAACACGCAAGATAAAAATCTAACGTATTGAAAATGTAGGTCTGAAATTAGATTTATTAGAAAGTTTAGAAATTAACAAAACTGAAAAGGTGTAACAAGTTATTTAATGAATGTCCACTGCTTAGCTTGTGAAAGAACATAAACGGCATTCTTTCTTGTTATTTTGGTCCTATACAATTTTCAGATAACCTTCTTTCAATAAGTTGTTTGAATGTAAACTATATATACGGAAACGTCGTACTGTTTTAAACAAGGTATGCGCCATTAATAATGGGCATATAAATAATATGCATTTCAAGAATTCTAAGTAAAAAATACTTTATTTTAAGAAAATGAAACTACGGATTTATGAATAGTACGCTTCCTGGAATTAAGAAAACTATTTACTATTCTTAAGAAAATATTGTTTTGTGTTATAATGGCCATTTACTTATATGAGGTGTTGCAATTAAATAACCGGACTGGTGCTACTATCGGCAAACAGCGAGCACGCCCCGGCAGGTTTGAACATGTCTGTGCTTGTAGATGCTTCCTTCACCCTGAGCTCGATGGGCACGGTTGTACGTCGCTCAGTCTCGCTGTGGCAATCGTCCGTTCAAGTCCTTACGCTAGCGTCGCGTCGGAAAATGTAGAGTGTTCAGATCGAACAGCGAGTTATCCTCAAGTTTCTTGTGAAACACGAGGTTCTAACTACCCTTCGTGAACGAGTGAGAAGACGAGGACCCGATTTGTGGAAGAGCAAATCCCGGATGCTCCACCAAGACAACGCGCCAGCCCATTCCGCTTTATCTGTGAAGGCGTTTTTTGCGAAATCCGGCATCACCGTGTTGGACCACTCACCGTACTCGCCCGACCTACCCCCCTATGATTTTTTTTTATTTCCTAAGGTAAAATCGGAGCTTAAGGGGACAAGATTTGACAGTATGGAAGCGGTGAAAGCGAAAGCGACGGAGGTTCTCAACAAGCTGACAGAAACGGACTTCCAGCACTGCTTTCGACAGTGGAAAATTCGTATGGAGCGTTGTAGGGATCAGCGAGGAGAGTACATCGAAGGGGATAAACTTTATAATGTAATTGGTGATCAATAAAATGTTTTGTAGCACCAGTCCGGTTATTTATTTGCCACACCTCGTATATACTAAGAATCCCTTTCTGCAAGATTTTCTTGAATCAAGTTAAGTGATTAAGAAGTGTTTAAGACATACAAGTACAAATATTTCATTATAAGTATATGCTTCTCTTAAGCGGAGAAAGAGACGCTAAGAAAATATTTCCTTTGATTTAAAACAGTTAGTGTATTGCTGATAATTGAAACAGTAATGTCTTGAATTAAGGCGGACAACTTTGATACAAGTAAACGTTTCTCTACGTGTGTGGCAAAACTCGGTAGGAGATTCTGCAATATTTAGAGAAATAAGATTCTTTTAAGAATATCTCAATTACATTGAGAGATTTCGCTTTAATTTTATTTATTTGCCTCAATTCCATTTAAAGTCATATTTTTTATTTAATCTAAGAATATCATGTACTTCTGTTAAATCTTTTATATTTAAGAATACGCTATATATGAATATATATTTGAAATGTTATTCAAATAAATAATGTTCCTAATCAAATACAATAAACACAAATGAAAGGTTATCACCAAATGGGAATAATGAGTTTTAAAACTAGCTACTTTCAACGCCGCTCTAAATTAACAAAAGATACAATCATTCGTACTTGCGATAACATCCAGAAAATAAAACCGCAGATTAAAACGCAGACCACACGCGAGGGCCCGATACAGAAAGAGAAGAAAGCATAGATTCCATTTCGCTCGAAGCAAATACAACAATAAGATGAGTATTCCTGTACATAAATTAAACATCGAGCTCTACGATTGAAGCTAAAACATCAGACGATAGAGCAGGGATTAAGAGGGCCAAAGAGAAAACTCATTGTGAATTCTCTCTGTGCGAACGGTACGATGGTATTGCGAATATGGGACGACTTTGCGTAATCACTACATGAGAAGTGCGAATTGATTGGACTTGACTGTAGTACGTATGTCCGAGAATGTCATCATCATCCACTTCTCTCTGCCCCTATTAAAAACCCACTGTCGAGGGTCAATTGAGTATTTAGTGACGATCATCGCGACGATAACGAGAATGGTATTTTTTTGCTGTCGCTTGGCGTGCGTTGGGAAAGGGCGTAGACATGAAATGGGAGTTCTCGTTTATTATTGTACGTGTCATCGTCGTTGCGTTTTGTTAATTAGTACTCCGTTGGCTTGATTAAACGACGGTATAGTTTATATTTAGAACGCATGCACGATTGGAAGGTCTTTTTGTTAAGTAAGAAGACGTGCGAAAAGGCAGAGACCGTACAACGAACAAGATTATACGTAGAACTATTTCATAAATTAAAAGAAAAGATATTTTCCAGAGTTTATCGCTGGTTAGTTGTTGCGATCGATTTATTATAGATCGTTTTGGATGGTCATGTAATATTCTCCAGTGCTGTAATGGTAGAATACAGAGTACTTTATTATAATGTAAACAATCCTACAAGAGTTTAACGTCTTTCGAACTTTTCGAGCTTTAACACCTAGCAAAACAATTAAAAGAGCATTGTCAGTTTCAAACACAGAATTATTCCCTCTGTGTGTATTGTTTTAAATTACTTTAAATTTAAATATTAAGGACCGAAAGAATATACAATAAAGACGAGTTGTGTTTTTCGTTTTCCCGAGATTATCGTTGGCTGCAGATATAGTTACTGAATAAAACCCCAGGGATAGAGAGAGGGGACTTAGTTCTATAAGATGATGAAGCCTCGAATTCAGCGTCGCTCTGACAGTTGTCATAATATGCGAACGTACCTGAATGCACGTGGCTGAATAGCGCTAATCATAGCAATTATATTATTATGCGTTATATACTAGAGTACATAAGGATTCATTTATAGTCGGAAGTCTCGTGCATTTACCGAACAGTGTTGCCGTTTGTGCTGGAGCGTCCTTGATTCGCTTCTCGCGCTTTCCACCTTATACTTTCATAGCGGGCAAATGTTGTAACACTGTTCATATAGTTTAGCGGTTAACTTTACTACGGAACTTACGAACGCGGTATGTGTTATTTTTAATACTACAGTATGTATATTTAGAGTGGTTCCTTCAATTGTTTTAGTATCAAATTTGAAATGTTTAGAAAACATATTTAGTTTTACTTTATTCACATTAATCCTGCAAGACTCGTGTTTAGAGACAGATGGCGCATTGTGTCAAAATCTGCATTTCAATTGAACGTGTGCGAAACATCCTTCACGAAAAATTGAGTATGAGAAAGCTATCGGCGAGATCGCGTCTGCTGACGATTGATCAAAAGCAGAATCAGGTGATAAGTTCCAGGCAATGTTTGAACATGTTTAAGGGCAATACGAGTAAGTTTCTGCGACATTATGTAACTGTAGATGAGACAGATACATTACTACACGCCAGAAAATTGGCGAAATGTTTGGCAAAATGGGTTTTCCCGGCGAATGTGCACCAAAGAAGGCGAATACGATTTCATCAGCCACAAAAGTTATGGCGACGATCTTTTAGGATTCGCAAGGCATAATCTTAATTGATTATTTGGGGAAGGGGAAGACAATCACGGGCCGGTACTGTGCTGATTTATTGAATCGAAGAATGAATTCTCTACTATCATGATAATGCCCCGGCCCAGTCATCGGTAATTGCGACAGGAAAACTAGTCCAATTACGGCATGAATTGGTGTCCCATCCACCATATTGATCAGATTTGGCCCCCCGTAACTTCTTTCTTCTTACAAACATAAAAAAATGGCTTGTCGGAAAGCAGTTTACATCAAATGAAGAAGTCGTTGCCGAAACAGAGGCCTATTTTGCAGAGTTCGACAAATGCTATTCACATAGGTATTTATCGTACCATCCTCGTATTCGCTAAAATGTACCTAAACAAACATTATACATTTGTCATATTGGTACGAATTGTAAAATTTCATCTCGCAGATTTGCTTTTTATAAATAAATGTATTATTCAATCATATGCTTTAAAACAAGTTAGTGTAGGAAGCATAAAACACACTTTATTCATAACTGTTGTATTTTATATTACGTATCCTTGTTTATGCAATTCAAATGATTTATTTGAATGTTTGCGTCTGTACTATTAGACGATTTTTATATGCACAGATTTTACAGTAAAATAATTCCAATTGCTACTACATATGCATATACGTAAACCTATCAGTAAAGGGTGGTTTTTATAATACATTATATTCTTCATCATAATAATTAACCTAAATCCTAAAACACGAGAACTACTCTCAATGAAAATTCTAACTGCATTGAAAAATCCTCTGGGGTCTCAGCTTTTGTCCAATTGACAACGTAGACTAGGTAAATGTAATTACCAGGTAACTTTATATTTTCCTTTAAGTGGAGTCTTGGCATTAACATTTGAAAATGATTTTGGGCATGTTCTTGACGAAGCATATCGCAGGTTTGGGTTACGTTCGCGAGCACTGCTCGCCGTATGTCACACGAATAACACGAACAATGTTGGCTTCCAAGGCGTCAATTGTCGCTGGTTTATTGACATAAGCCAGTGACTTCACGTAGCCCCACAGGAAATAATCGAGAGGCATCAAATAGCAAGACCTTGGAGGCCAATTGGTAGGTCCATTCCTCGAAATTAACTTATCGTCAAATTTTGATTTCAATAAGTCGATGGTTCCCGTCGCCGTATAGCGCGTAGCGCCATCCTGTTGAAACCGCATCTCGTCTGGATTAGTGTCCTCCATATTTTCAAACAAAAATTCACTAATCATGGTGCGGTAGCAATCTCTATTGACGGTAACTCGAGTTCCGGCCTCATTTTTGAAGAAATAAGGGCCAATAATGCCACCGGCGTGTAAATCGCACCAAACAGTGCATTTTTCTCGATGTAATGGAGTTTGTAAGGTCGCTTGTGGATTGGTCCCATTCCATATGCGGCAATTTTGTTTATTCACAAACCCATTAAGTCAAAAATGAGCCTCATCGCTGTACACAATTTTGCGATAAAACAACGGGTCAGTTTCCAACTGCTCTTGGCCCCAATCGGCGAAAGAACGACGCAAATGATGGTCTCGTGGCTTTAATTCCTGTACCAGCTGGATCTTATACGGAAGTAAACTTTCCATGTGATGGACGGATAAAATCCCAATAAAGTGACCGACGGAGAATGGATAAATTGGGATCTTCTTCCACACTTTCGTTTACAGCAACGATATTCTCTTCTGTACGCGCATTTTTTCGACGTGTTGGTGTTATTCCATGATGGAGAGAGTATGTGGTATGAAATCTATTCATAGTTCGACGGATGGCTTGCCCAGAATGATGATTATATTGTCGTAGGTTGCGCGAATGGATGATGATTTTCAAAATAAATTTGAATAATTTGGTAGCGTTGTTTAAGCATAAGTCTATTCATGATGACTTGCCAGAGTATAATGAACGTAGATGTGAAAAAGTGACACCTCGTTTGGCAGTTAACTTTTTCATAAGTTCTATTTAAGCAAAAAAACAGCCTTTATAACTTGATAAGATGTCTGTCAGGGCTCTAACCGCAATCCTTACCGGCCATGCTCGATTAAGAAAACACCTACACATAATGGAGCTTGCTCAAGAGCTGTCTGACTCTGGAATATGAAGAAATAAATATACACATTTTTTGCCACTGTCCTGCCACCTGTAGAATCAGATTTTCTCTGTTTGGTGGGATTTTGTAACGCCTAAGAGTCTGAGAAAAACCGAGTGAACTTCTGGGTAAACTCATCCGCGCACTCAGCTCTACTATTGTAATTGTAATTGTAAAGATGATAGTGAAGTATTTCAGTAATAAGAATAATATGGTACGGAAATTTGTTACAATGGAAGTTTCTAGATCATGCAGATACCGTCCTAAACAAATGTATACTAGAGAACTTATGTTACTCTTATCTCATATAAACACATAACTACAAGCATCCTCTATTAATAAACTTCTGAACAATTTTCGATTCTACACCACTTACATATGTAGTAAAATTATATCCTATGTATACCTAATACTGTGATTTTCAATTTGTCGCCAGAATTTAATTAACTTACAGAATAGTTTCTCACAAAGCCTTAGCCGTACAATATCCACCACTGGAATACAGGCGCCAATACAATATGAGCTTAAGCTTATTAAATCTCGGAATTACGCCCAGTCGTAAACTTTAAACCAAATGAGCAAGTAGTTGAATGAATTCGAAGAGAATACTCGATGGTTTACATTAGCTTCTACGTTGGCATTTAATTTAATTAAATTAATTCTCGAATGATGGATTCTTATAGCATCCACTGATTGTCCTTCAATATACTTGCAAACATTTCAGAAAAATAAGGACGTATCCTATTGCTGCGGTATCTGGCTGCTTTATGCCTATATTATCCAGAGATAAAATCCATAGCACCATGGAAAATTACCCACCTGCAATTCAAATTCGAGTTCGTGGAAAAGTTATCGAACGCCTAACTCATATTTATAAGGAAACTGGCGCAAATATAGGATGCTGTCTTCTTCTTCATCTTCATCAGCCTCTTATACGCCCAGCATTCTTGATCTAGTTGGATATTTATTGCTCATTCCGTGTCGGATCTCTCGATGTAATGAAAAATTATTGGATGTCGTGAAATATTCGGCGAGTTTCTTCGAGTAGATATCGTTTTTCATTGATTTTACCATTAGCCGAAAACGCTACTTTACGAGTGGCGCAATACCGTGGAAATTTATTCAAAAATGAAAGAGATCAAGTAGCGACACTTGTAATCGATTCCTACACAAGCAATAAACATGCAAAGTATATCATTACGAATGAAAAAAATATTAAATCATGTTGAATACGTATTGGTATTTCATTTGGAAAAAGAGTTAATGGGATTTAAATGTATCAATGCACGAAATACTTTTCGCTGTCGTCTGATTGGTGTCATTTTGAAAAGACAGCAATCTAAGAAGGTCTAAATGTTTAAGGCTACAAATATTGATGCAGAATTTCACGCAGTATAGCTCTGCATTGTTTTTGAAGCATTTAAAACAAAAATCTAATATAAAAGGATTCGTTTTTAGGTTGATATGGATATCACGATACAAATTTATTGAAGAAAAAGAGGCAATCTCGTCAAATCCACCGCAAAAAAATAGATTTGGTTCCTGTAATCATACACGCAGAGAAACGTTTACTAGCATCAAGACTGTCCGCTGTTACACCTTAATTAGCGATTCTGTCGAATCTACATTTAAAATGCTTCAAACAGCGTTATTTCTTTTCGCGCTAATATCATTACTGTAACGAAGTTCGACATTTCCCACCGTTTGTTGTGACACACCTTAAATGGTCGAATCTGTGTCTCTTTACGCTAGATCTGAGTTTCATTGCTATGTTTATTTTTCAATAAAACACTTAATATTTGATGTTTCAAAATGCTACCCGGCTAAAAACCTTCGTACTGGACCACTCTTGCATATTGTAGCAATAAATTTGAATTACCCTCGTTACCCATTACAACTTTCGTTAATTATAATGCCTCAGTCTGTAACCGAACGCATCACATACTCTTTCTAAGTCCTCGAATTTCTTTGTTCTTCCTAGTTTTTAAACAATACTTAGTTTAATAACAGTACTCGTCTTGCTCTACAATATGGTCATATTTAAGTTGAATTTTATCCGTAGCGAATCGCATTAATTGGCAATTAATCCGTTTCTATAAGCACATCTTGCTCACGATTTAGCTAATACATCTACTCCTGCATTGTTATTGGTGTACGGAATATCTCGAATTTTGATTGGAGCTTGCACGCGTCTTGTAAAAAGCATATATATGAGGCAACCTTCCCGAAAAAGGAATCATTCATTCGATAGCCGTCGAACTGTTACGATTCCTTTCTTCTCTCTCCCTGAAAACTCTGAATGGTTTTCTTCGGTCATTTCAACATCGAGCGAGACGACGAATAAATACATTCAGTGGCGTCCTATTGGACATCGAATTATTTACCCAGGAGTCTAATAAAGTTACATTTACACTGTTTTATTACATCTTTGGTTTACTTTCCTTATCCATCGTACAGCCATGGAATAAAATTCGGAGCACCATACTTTTAACCGTTTACTCTTGCAATATATTTAATATTTATAACTTGTTTGTATCATTTATGCTTGTTAACCTTTTTTTTTTCCTTTGTCTTTAACAATAAATGTATTTTATTGTAAACTTACAGTTTTCAGTTTTATTTACTTTGTCTTATGCTCTCCATTCCAATTAGAACACTTAGTGAACTGAAAGAAAGACCATTTCAATTATCCGCAATACAATTACTGTTTTGAATGAAAAGAAATATCTTAGCGTTTTTTTCCCGGCTTTTAGAAAATTCCAGTCACATAATTACCCTCATCGATTTCTCTGTAGATAAATTGCAAAAATTCAATTGAAGCGATTTCGGTGAATCTAGATTTAAGAAAACTATGTTGGGCACTCGAAAAAACTTTGAATTTGTCAAGGAAGTCGACCTCTCTATTATATACATTTAATACTGTTATTGGGCGAGACTATTATTTGCAATAATAGATGAGTCGCGTATTTTTAAAAATTGGCATGGTGTTAGCTATTTTTACCAGCGAGGTCAAAAGTCTTGATGTTAATGATTCATTAAATATCGTCGCTATCGGCTAATTAATAAACATATTAATTTATCTAACTACATTAACTAAATGAATTATGCTGAATACAATGTGTTTCAACCTTCAATAGAGACATGGAGCCTAAAGTTTTACTGAATACTTATTCACAATTCAACCTCCTGGAAGCAGTCTAATTATATGAAATGAAAATAAATGGAGGAAACCAGTTCAATTAAATGTTTTAAAACATTTCTCTGTGTTTTCGTTCCTTTTCTGATTTGTTTTCCTAATTGGTAGATCATTACAAACGGATTAACAATGAAAATTGAAGGAAGGCATGATAAATACCTGCGTTAAGGGAGACAACGCAATTGTTTTTCATTTTGTAGATTTATTTCTCGACATAATCTCCTTGTAGCTTTATATACTTATTCCAACTTTTTTAAACCGTCCAAGATTTGCTGAACTCTGCAAAATAGGCCTCTGTTTTGGCAATGACCTCCTCATTTGACGTGAACCGCTTTTCGCCAAGCCATTTTTTCCAGATTGGAAAAAGAAAGAAGTCACAGGGGACAAATTTGGCGAATATCGTGGATGACCAATTCGTACCGCAACTGGACTAGTTTTGTTGCCGCAATTGCCGATGTGTGGGCCGGGGCGTTATTATGATGGTAGAGATTTTTTTTCTTCGCTAGGTGGGGCTTTTTCCTCTTCAGTTCAGTGTCTAATCGGTCTGATGAATAAGTATACTACTGTCCCGTGATTCTCCTACCCTTATCCAAGTAATTAATTAAGATTATGCCTTGTGAATCCCGAAAAATCGTCACCATAACTTTTCTGGCCAATGGAATCATCTTCGCCTCGTACGTATGAGGATGGTATGAGAAGTACCCGTGTTTGGAGACAGATGGCGCTTTGTGGTAAAAACCTGCATTGCCGACTATGAGACCTATTCTTTAGTCGGTGTCAAAATTTCGGAGAAATTCATCGAGTAATGTTGTTTTGAGGGCTGTCGAAATTGAGCAAGTTTATATATTTTTTGTGGAATCATGGAAAAAGAACAATACCGGTCAGTGATTCGATTTCTTTTTCTGGATGGGAAAATGTGTGCAGAAATCAAAGAGAAGTTGAATGCAGCTTATAAAGACGTTGCATCTTCGATGACTTTCATCAGATACTGGCTTAATGAATTTAAGCGTGTCCGAATATCTGTCTTTGATGAAAAGCGGTCAGGTCATCCCATTCAGGTAGGTACAGACGGTATGATCAACAAGATTCATGATATCGTGCCAGCAGACCGCTGGGTAAAGATTAGAGAGATTGCTAATATAGTAAACATTTCAATTGAACGTGCGCAAAACATCCTTCATGAAAAATTGAGTATGAAAAAGACGATTGATCAAAAACGGCATCGCGTGACAACTTTAAAGCAATGTTTGGACATGTTTAGGCGTAATACCAGTGGGTTATTACGGCGTTATGTGCCTGTGGATGAGACATGGGTACACCACTACACGCCAGAAATCAAAGGTCAGTCGCAAAATGAGTTCTTCAAGGCGAATGTGCATCAAAGAAGACAAAGACGATTCCATCAGTCAGAAAAGTTATGGCAATGACTTTTTGGGATTCGTAAGGCATAATCTTAATTGATCATTTGGAGAAGCGAAGGACAATCACGGGACAGTGCTATGCTGATTTATTGGACCGATTCTGGTGTCCCATCCATTATATTCGCCAGATTTTGGCTCCTGTGACTTCTTTCTTTTTCGAAATTTCGAGAAATAACTTGGCGGAAAACGGTTCACGTCAAATGAAGAAGTTATTGCCGAAACAGAGGCCTATTTTGCAGATTATTTGAATGGCTTAAAAAAGTTAGAACATCGATGGACTAAGTGCATAGAGCTACAGGGAATTCACGCGCAGAAATAAATTTTGCTAAATGCAAAATAATTGCGCTGTCTTCCTTCACACGGGCATTTATTATACCATCCTCGTATATCATAAGTTGCAACGGCATATACATACTACTAACAATAAAGAAAACAAAAAGGTATACTACATTCCATACATATAACTCATTCTCTTAACAACCGTTTTAGAGCAGGGAGTTTCCATTACATATTATTTTAAACAACATTGTTACGAGCTTCCTGTCCGAGATGAAAAATAACCCAGTGATATTTTTAGCCTTAGACAGCAGCAATTTTAGACACTCCCCATGTTTTATTCAAATCGTAAAACAAACGTAATGGGAATGTCCTATACAATGATTCCCAGTTATGTATATTTTTCGTACATTTGCATACAACCAAGTTTCTATTGTTTAATTCTGACAAGCAGTGAGTTGCAAACAACATCGAAGAAATGTTACAGCTGTTGAAAATATGTTTTTAAACTTTAATAAGAGATAATTTAAATATTAACTACTCAGATTGTATTGAAATGAGAATGTATTTTCTTTGTAAAGATTTTCAGTATTTCGTTAATACTTTTGCTATTTTTACTGAGCTATTGTATAGAGTAATGGTATAACGACCCTTTCTAGGTCGTAAGTTTTCCTACGTGTGGAGAAAGTAAATAAAAACATGTTTTGTACGGGAAAACCGCTTTAACTTATTGGAATTGATTACTGAAAGTTTTCGTACGTTAGAAAAAGAAAACGTTTCAATATAAAGTTAAATTGGATATGTTGTAGTTTAATTTCGAACTTGCTTACTTATTACCCTTTTGGAAATGTAATATAGGACAAGTCTGAAGTCGTAAAAAAATGTTTTTTGCGAATTATCATATAGGGTGTTAACTAACGCAATCTAAATGGACAAAATTCAAAATTTAAATATTTAGATGTACAACGTGAAGTTATAATTTCTTGATAAAAAGTTCATTTTAATAATAAATGTATGTGTGTAATATTGTGTTACTTGTAGTTACATAGTAAGGCTGTGTCTGAAAACTTTCAAGCCTCAATGTGCGTCACTCTTGAAAAATATTCTAATATACCTGCGCATGCATTGAAAGATGCCTTTGAACATTTCTGCCATGTTGGACGCTCAGTTGTTGCTTAACAGTCGTTTGTGCCAGTTGATGGTCGGTGGTCTTTAGTAATCAATCACTTCGCAATTTTTACGATAAAGAAATCGCCTAATACCTAAATTAACCGTCGAAGTATTAAGTCAACTTGTATATGCTTTTAATGTTGTTTTATAAATTTGAAAAGAGTACTTAGTTGTGATTTTTAATGCCTAATGGTACAAAAACTAACCGGAATTATTATTTTTTCGCTATAATGTTTGTTCCGCTATATCCAGATATAAGGCGTGAAAGCCAATACGAAATAAATAAAAAAAAAAACGACATCCCTTCAAACAACAATATTTTCGGTATCCTCCGCATCACACAAAATATTAATTAACTTGAAAATGCCGTTTCGAAGACACATGAGTCTTCATCTTCAGCCGCGTACCGATTGATGGGAGAGAACATATATTAAATCTAACGAACTACTCTTCAAGCAAAAATGTATACAAGTACCTACTTTTTCCGTTTAGACTACAAAGCAAGTTAAAATAAGGAAAAAGGGTAGAAAACGGTCTTGTCACCACGAAACGACATGTGACCATCCCACCCTAACAAAAATAAAAATAAAACTCGAGTGAGACAACGGTCGTATCCTTTCCGTTCGTCAAATTTGTGTTCTTTCCGCCTCTCTTAAAACTAAGCGCTGGGCACATGCGGAATGTACGAAAGGATCGACATCTTTATTACAGCACAACCATAAATCAAATGACCTTTTTACCGAAATAGATCAAAAAGACAGGAAAAGTGTAAAGGTCCCTTCTCTTTATTGATTAGGTTTGCATTTTTATTTATGTAAATAGTCTCATAGGCGTCCAGTGCAAGCGGCGAAATTACGTTTTTAATCAATTTTAGGTTTTCTAATTTAATATTATGCCCGGTATCTTGTATGTGTTGTGCTACACTTAACACTTCTATCTTCCTGTACCTGTAACACTCGATGTGTTCATTGAATCTTGTACCTATCGCTTGTTTCGTTTGACCAATATAGGCTTTATTACAACCACCACATGCAATTTTGTAAATTCTCGACCTTTCTCTCATGTCCGGTTTAGTTTTTGGATTGCCAAGAAGGTTTTTGAGTGCATTTCGCGAACTGAAATATACGTTCATCTCTTCTCCTTTAAAAACTCTACTAATACCTTTCGACACTCTATGGAAGGGAAGTTTCACAAATTTCTTGTCGCGGGTTACTGTTGGGATTAAAGTCGTGGAATTTTTGACATAGAACCTACATATGTTGGACTTTCCTAATACGATCGACCTCTATAGAAGAGTAACCGTTGTAAATAGCAACATCTTTTATGAATTTTAGCTCTTTATTGTACCTACTTTACGCAAGGGGAACTTCACCCATCTATTAATTAAGAAGCTAATTGCAGCCATTTTGTGTTGTCCACAGTGGTTGGAATCGGACATAATGTATCTAGTAGTGTTTGTTTACTTTCCATAGATGTCGATTTCCAGTTTTTTTATTATTTCTAATTACTAAACTATCTAGGAATGGAAGTTTCGAAT
The DNA here is from genome assembly GCA_029619315.2 of Dynastes maya. Lineage (NCBI taxonomy): Eukaryota > Metazoa > Arthropoda > Insecta > Coleoptera > Scarabaeidae > Dynastes > Dynastes maya. The sequence goes on along the minus strand of JAROYE020000009.1, from coordinate 11,440,691 downwards.
TTTGAATTTAGTGTCGCGAGGAAATCTGGAATGGTACTTTTCTTTGTATCAAAAATCGCGAAAATATCGTCAAATTCTAGGGAAATACACGTTGTCCTTTTTCAAACTCGTTTCAAATTTATCCACGAACAAGTTGGCTGTGAAAGGAGACAGCGGATTGCCCATTGCCGTACCCTTCCGTTGTTCATAATACTTGCACTCAATTTGAAAAAGGAATTTGGTTTATACAGAGCAAAGTTAGTCTTTTGTACTTCGCAATTCTGACATCAATTTTATTAAGTTTTAACTCAACTAAATATTCAATGGTTTCTGAAATCGGCACCCTGGGGAAGAGTGAACAAACATCAAATGATATTAAAATTTCCCCATCTTCTAACCCAATATTATTTACCCTATTTACAAAATCTAATGAATTTTCTATTTCTAGGCTATCTACTTTGATGGGTAAATTTTTGTATTCAATTACTGGCCATTTGGACAGATTATACCAAGGTGGACAGATTATATCATCATTATTCATATCCCTTCATTTAAGATTTAGGATTTTTCGCAAATTTTATAATTTATTTAAATTATTTTATTATCCTATCAACATGTTCAGGAAGCTATATTTTCGTCACCAGATACTAATGCTGCGGCCTTTTCACTCTGTGTGTTGACCTATCGGTCAGACAAGTTTACACCCGAACAGCGTTGTTCGACGTTTTAATTTACACCACGCCTCGAACATTGGAAACCGCAAGAACCCGCTGACACTTATTAAGATTAATGCTCTTTGTTCTAGTATCTTTTGAATCTCGCACCACTAACACATATTTAATTTATTTGAGTGCACAATGTGTCCGGGTATGATTTATCTTGACTTCGGTAATAAAATGAAGATCTAGCGAAACGAGCTTTTTCACATTGAAGTGGAACATTTTTCTTAGAGAAAATGGAATATGTAGCTATGATAGCTTTATATAAGATGTGGTTTTCTTTGATATTTTTACTTGATGTGAGAAAATTTTATTTTCAAGTTGCTTTTAAAAAGTAATAGCATGTTCTCTGGTTATTAATAAAATTTTATTTCCTTTAAGTTTAAGAAAAGCTGCGACATGCACATATGAACTGTAGATTAGTGTGTTTGACCCGGTATTTTGAGCCAGGACGTCGCATACCGACAGGGCGTATATTTATGCAAGATAATGCTCCTTGCCATGTGGCAAAAAAGGTTAAGAAATTCTTTGAAGACAATCACATACCTCTTTTATGTTGGCCCGGAAATCACCGGACCTCAATCCCATCGAGAACGTATGGAATCGACTAAAAAGTAATTTATATGAAAGAGAAAACCCTACAAAGGAAATATTAATGAAGAATATAAAGGATGTATGGGAGAACGATGAAGATATAAAAGAGGCAATCATATCTTGCATTGAAAGTATGCCCCGAAGAATTAAGGGTGTTATTAAAAATCATGGGTTATGGACTAAATATTAATTACTTATTTAATATTTACATATGTTACATATTTTTACAATATATTTTATAAATAAAAAATATAATACATGTATAGTTTATATTTTATTATGAAGAAACTACAAAATATTGAGTGTTTGAAGTAATTTGGCCAGGGATTGTAGTTTAATAAATAATGTATTAGATAGTGAATGGTCCATGTCACAAAAAAATTCTGCTGTTATGCAGCATTCTCCTACAGTGTACCTCATTCTTTAATCGCAAGTTATGTAACTACTTTTTGTAATATCGCTGTATTTGGGTTTTAATCCGAATTACCGACAAAAAAATCCGCACTTGTCGATAACTCCGTGCGGTTAGAACGGTAGGTAACACACTTTCATTTAAGATTACAGCGTTGGCCTGTGGCATGCCGATCTTATATATTTCGCGATAAATTGTACTTGTACCGCTGTTGCTTATGTACGGTATATAACGCAACAGATTAAATTATTAATATTCATTTCATGGGCAACCGGTCGGTCGCCTCTGGTTAGATACGGGAAAGGTCAAGCGTGCAGCGTTTGCTACATAATATATATGGCGTTCGTGTACAGCCGAAACTCCGGCGATAATTTACATTAATTTCAGCCCCGCTGCTTGTCGCAAATACAAGTCGATCGTTTTGTACGTATAAACTACTCCACAACAAGTGTCGATAAATAACATGGACGAGACAACAAATTCTACGTTAATCCGGGGAAAATGATGTTCGGTTTGCGTCGGCGGTGTTTTAAATTCAAACCTTCGGATTTTGATTGATTTCGATTTTGTTTACTCAAATAATACGGCATTAAGCGGAACAATAGCGATTTTAGAGTAAAGGTTGATTGGAATTCGAGATTTAGGTCCATCACTATGTATGAATAGAAAATGTAGATTTGTTAAATGTAAATGTTTATTATACTCGATCAAATTAAAGCTACAAGCCATTAAACTTTAGTCAACTGCAAACTTTTGGAGTCTTGCGTAATGTGTCCTAATTGCAAAATCTGAAATTTTATAACAATTTTTGTTTCTTTATGTGAAACATATTCGCGACTACCTACTAGTATGTAGGTGACTATGCACTCTAATATTGATCATTTAAATTAAGTTGATATTAGTGAAGCAAATTGCCAAATACACTCATGGACAAATTTAAAGGAACACCAAAAAATAAATAAAATAAAGATTTTTGATATGCTTGATATTTTAATTCGCATAAATATGTTTTACAAGATTTTCTGCTGATTCACAAGAATTGTTTACGTACAATATTACTTTTTTTCTCCAAATTTAAAAAAAATTGTGAAAACTAGGATTTTAACTAAAAACAAAACTAACGTGACCAACGCAATCAGCAACAAATATTTAATGTTTGGTACACGGGAAAGAGTTGCGAATATCGTGTATTGCCTCCTCTTGCCCTTAACACCGCTTGTAGCCTCTTAGACATTCCTCTAATCAACTTGTCGATGTACTCTTGGGGAATTTTGAACACATTCCTCAGTTCTTGTAGGTTCTTAAGTGCAGGATTTCTATGCTTCAATTGTCTCCCAAGCTTATGCCAAACATGCTCTACTGGGTTTAAATCTGGATCTCTTGCAAATACTGAGTAACAATGGCTGCAATGTGAGATCCCGCATTATCATGCATCAAAAGAAAGTTGTCATCGATATATGGTGCGAAAGGCACAACAAGGTCTTCTAAAATATGTCACATATCTTGCAGCTTTAAGGATCCACCTTCTACAATCTGAAACTCTATGCGCGCTACCAAACAAATACCACCTCATACCATCAGCGATCCTCCACCATAAGGAACTCTTTCGGCTATATTAGATTGGGCATATCATTCACCTGATCGTCGCCACACTCTTACTCTTTCATCATCTGGCCGGAGACAAAATCTGGAGTCATCACTGATGAGTACCTGACTCCAATTCCTTATAGACCAACGTCGGTGATTTCGAGCAAAAGACCTACGAGCTACTCTGTATTGCCTAATCAACAACGGAACACGTGAAACCGTTCCTGATTCTCTGATCCTTCGTTTTACGGCTTTTGTGTTTATATTCACCTAACGTACATGTTGCAGACTGCTTCTAATCTCTGAAGCTGTGGCAGTCCTATTTCTGAGCGTGTAGCTAACGATAAATCTGTTGTTTCTATTTGTTGTTGCTTTTCTTTGACCTTATCCACGACGCCTTTTGTATTATGCTGTCTGCCAATGCTGTCGCACAACACGGACGATCATTGATTTTGGAACATGCATTTAGGTTACCTATCGATAGCTATCAATTTTCGACCAGAGTGACAGCTCTAGAAACCTTAACTTCAGTTAGATCGCGCATCTTGACTTAGAATTGAAATTAGTCATAAGATCGGAATACAGATCATATACAGATAAACAAATGTCAAAACCACAGTGCACCTTGATTAAAAATAAAATGTTAGTGTCAAAAAAATTGGCTTAAGTCATTGTTGTTATAAAATTAACAGTGTTTTTTTTTTGGCGTTTCTCTAAATTTGTCAACGAGTGTAGTAAATACACGATTATACATTGATGAGCAAATGTGTTGAACCACGTAAATATCTCTGGAGTTTTTAAAGATATCTAAATTAAATTTGGTAGGTAGATATATTCTATTTCACAACCAACAGAGATATTAACAAAAACGAATTTTTTGAGACAAAGGCCAATAAGATCCAGTAGTTTACGAGTATGATTACAAAATATTTGAACTAAATTATTGAAAAGAAAGTTAAGGAGATTGAAAGAGAAAAGAAAATGCTTAAAAATGTACAGAAAACTTGTCATAGCGCCGTTTTATAGTGTAGGACGAAGAGCTGACCAGGCCGATGAATTTTACAGCAAAAACTACATACGAAGGTAGTGTCTTAAGTGGCAGCTCAGAAAAACCATGAGATAGGCAGATTGAAGGCTGCAGTACAGTCGATTTTGTATGAACATTTAGGTGTGAAAAGGATTTATTCCCGACGGATTCCGCATAATTTAACGCAAGCACAAAAAAGGCTCGTGTCAATTGGTGTACTCAAAATTTAAGTATTATGTTGTTGTTTTGACATTGACCGCAGTATCCTTGATTTAGTAGGCCTATTATTATTGCTTGGAAGAAAAAGCCCGTGGCATCTTTTGAGATTCTGAATCTGTTATGGTTTCCTAGTTAGCCTACAACTTCGAAAATGAAATTCCCTATACATATACACATACATACTGACTTTCATAAAAGTCGCAGCAAATGGAGGTTATCAATTTTAATGAAATTTTCAGGAAATGCATATTTTGATGAAACAAAGAAATTATTAAAATTTCAATAAAACCTATCGATTGTTGTTTTTTTTTTGTTTGTATGTTTCCACTTAGTTACTAGTAGTGTAATAACTGTCAATTTTGCCATTTGTTTGTCTTTCGCTTAGAGATAATGCTGGCCGTGTTAATCGTGATGTTGCAACGGTAGTGAAATGTTGTTCCAGATGGTTTGAAGAAGGGGTTAAACAACGTCGCGCTGGATCTGGACGTCCCCGGGGGCCTACAAATCGTGAAGAACGTCATTTAAGACATTTGGCTACAAGAGACAGTTTTGCCACAACTCCATCAAGTGCAATACACTGGGTGGGAGGTGTAGGACGCGGAATGTTAATGTTGTCTATTTATCGCCCGATAAAATCTTATGGACAGCATTCGTGAGAGCGCAAAGATTCCGCACTTGTTATAGAACGCACCACAGCCCTCACACAAGGAGTGATGATACGAGGTGCAATATGTTATGGTAACAGATCACCCTTGGTCTACATTGACGGCAACTTAAACGCAGCCGGTTACATTGCCAATGTACTGGAGCCTGTTGCATTTCCATATCTTCAGGGGTTGGAAAATCCCATTTTCCAACAAGATAATGCGCGCCCCCATACGGCAAGGTCTACACGCTTTTTGAAAGAAGTTAATATTGCCTCCAGACGACTTGCACCATCTTCGGCTGCGGACTCAAGAAGCTTGGAATGATACCACAGGCCGATATCGATCAATTGATTGACAACATGCCACGTGGACTAAATGAGTGCATAGCAAATTGTGACGGAGCAACTGATTGTTGAAAAAACTTTTTTTATTCCTGTTCTTTTGTTTTCAAATTTTAATCGTTTGTTTGTAGTGACAAATTACATCGTTAGTAAAAATTTCAATAAAACCGTTCAACTAATGCTAGGTATTGCGATTTTTATGAAAGTCAGTATATAATATTATCTAAAAACTTATCTACCAATTAATTAGTGTAAGGCTAAAATATAATAATACTGAAACATTATAAACAAATCTACGCCACTCTTTCTAGTCTTTAGCTAAAATTCCTGCTGTTTGATACGGTGAGTCCTCTATTTCTTAATATCCTTTCAACCACTTTTTCCCTTTAATCCTTGGCCTATCTTTTCCCCGCTTTGGTATCGTTTTCGTTTCCCACACTGCCTTCACTTGTCTATTTTCCCCTATTCTGCTTAAGTGATCAAACGACCTTAAATGGTTCTGTTCTTTTAATTGTAGAATAGGCTTAACTACCAAATTTTCCCTTATTTTTTGGTTTCTAATTCTTTCTTCCGTGGGTACTCCCATAACTCTTCTCAGGTATTTCATCTCCATTGCTTGGACTCTACTTTTTTGTTTCTTCGTCAACAAACATGTTTCCGATTTAAAATATTAGAACAGGTCTGTAGCTTGATTTAAACACTTCAATCTTCGTGTGTCTGGATATTTCTCTCTTACTAATGAACTTCTTCTTCAAGGATCCATAGATATTAACTGCCGCTTTTATTCTCTCATTCATTTCTCTCTCTTGCCTGCCTTTTAAGTTTATAATACTTTGATATTACCATTATCTTAGTCTTATCTGTGTTGATGTTCATATTCCTCTTTCTTAGTGCCTTATTCCATATTTCTATGTTTTCTTGCCGACCTCTCTTGCAAAAATTGCTGTATCGTCGGCAAAAGCACATTTTGTGGCTCCAGTCTTGTTCAAATTTCTGTATCTGAATTCCAAATGTTTAATCCATTGCCGTATTTCCTTTACAATATCGTCTATCAGCAGTATAAATAAGCTCAATATACTACCCTGTTTCAAACCTTGTTCAGTATTAAATCCCTCAGACCGTATGCCTCTGTTCTTTACTATATTTCTACATCTTTTGCACATACTTTTACCCTGTACATATGTTGGTTGAAAACATCTTTTGTACTTAAAGTTACATGTAGTAAGCTTTTGAACGTTTTGAAATCTATCGCTATTAAAAATTAACGCGGAATACCGGCAGTAATTCCAATATGAAATTCAACGCTTTAATGGAACAGCATTCCGTTAAAATATATTGTGTATCCATATGGTACGTGAGCGAATGAAAAGGAGAAAAAAGAAAACGGTATAAGCGGACATGCAGCGGAAATAAGTACGTTAACTTTGCCAATTACGGTTCCGGACTTAGTAGGACTGAAACTGCTAAGCCTTAATTGTCCGACGACATACCGAGAGAGCGAGAGTTCTAATTTTAATTACGCTCTTCACTGGCTCGGCGTCCGTTGTGGTCGCGCGGATGGAAAATGAAGAGAGGAACATAACATGGACGGGTAGAGCGCAAACAAACGAGGGACGAGAAAAACATTGTTGGTGAGAAAGTAGATCGGTTTACCCGGTAGTAGAATACGTATATGTAGTACATATTTGTCCGCCGTATTGTAGTCATTACTGTGACAATCAGAGCTTGTGGTCTCTCTTGCTGTTCAGGATTTTTTTCCGCGTGCACGGAAAGAAAATTTATGTCTTATGGTCTGTGGGAATCTTCGCAATGTAAACACAGTGACGGAGAAAGATACAACCATTGTATTTACTTAATGGATTCCCTTTTTTGCGCGGGAAAATTTTCCTTTCCTATTGTGCTGTGGAATGACAGAAAATGGAAGATATCGATCGCACAGAATAATGGACGGGCTAGCTACAATGATTTAGTACATATTTATTATTGAAGGCAAGTTAGATAGGCGTAACACGGTGATTGTATGAATTATTCAAGGAAATTAGTTTATTACATAGCATAATTTGCTATTCCTGACTATTAATGAAATTATAACGTTTGGTTAGGGAAACGAAAGCAAATTGCAATCTGTTTGCCGACAAATATCAGAAACGGTTCCATTGAAACAATGGGTATATAATTAGGAGTGACCCAATTTGAATCACTAATTACACATATGTGGAAACAGTTTTAAAATTTTTATTTATGTACAATCAATGAATAAGTTTTCAAATTTTATATTCTTAACCCAAATATTTAAATATCACGTCCATCAGAAGCCCTCCATTGCGATTAGGGATTGCAAATTTACCGACTTTTTTCAATACCGGTAATTCGGTACATTTTTTTTTTTCATTACCGGTTTGCCAGTAATTTTTATTTTCAGAAAATTTACTTATATTGAAAATAAAAAGCAGTAAATAGCAATATCAGGAATTTTATTTATAAACGTACTTAATCGCGCATTACAAACAAACATAAATAGATGAAATTTTATTGAAAACATATAATATATAAGATATCAAATAAACAAAAAATAATGCCTTTATTCTGGGTAAATAACAAATCTAAATAACTATGTTCTAAACAAATTACAGTCCCTGGCCAAATTACTTGAAACATTCAATATTTTGTAGTTTCTTCATAATAAAATATAAACTATACATGTATTATATTTTTTATTTATAAAATATATTGTAAAAATATGTAACATATGTAAATATTAAATAAGTAATTAATATTTAGTCCATAACCCATGATTTTTAATAACACCCTTAATTCTTCGGGGCATACTTTCAATGTAAGATATGATTGTCCCTTTTATATCATCATCGTTCTCCCATACATCCTTTATACTCTTCATTAATATTTCCTTTGTAGGGTTTTCTCTTTCATATACCTTACTTTTTAGTCGATTCAATACGTTCTCGATGGGATTGAGGTCCGGTGAATTTCCGGGCCAACGTAAAAGAGGTATGTGATTGTCTTCAAAGAGTTTCTTAACCTTTTTTGCCACATGGCAAGGAGTATTATCTTGCATAAATATACGCCCTGTCGGTATGCGACGTCCTGGCTTAAAATACGGTAATAACGTCTCCACCAATCACTCCCCAAATCATTACCTGCGGAGGGTGTTTTACGGTTCGAAGAACCGTCGACTCTGTGAGACGTTCGCCAGGTCGTCTACGAACAAATTGTGCTCGCTGCACAAACACACTGAGCGAGCACTCGTCACTAAAGAAAACCTATTAAATAATGCAAACATTAATTCAGTAAAAATCATGTTGTTAAGTTATTCACCTTTTTTCAACTCTCGTCTGTGAAATGGACGGAATCTCGGAATCTCTATTCTTCTCTCTTGTAAATTTTTTTGAATCATTTTAATTGTAGCAAATCTATTGCTCAAAGCCTGATGAACAATTTCAAGGTCGGATCTCTTCGAAGTTTTTCTTTTCCGACCGCACTTTGCCCGTCTTTGTGTAGATGTGCTGGCTCCTTCGTTTAAGTTTCTGGCTAAACGCGATACAGAAGGAGATATTTTCTGTAATTTTGCAATTTCTCGTTGTGAATGTTTGTTTCATTGTAAAAGAGCTTGTATAGCGGCTTTTTGTTCACTTGTTAGATTTTTTCCCGGGCATTTTCCACAAAAAACCCCAAATATTTCAATTTTTTTCAAATTCCAAATAATTAATTATTAAGAGAGAGATAGAATAACAATTTTACCTTTGCAATAACAATATATCAACACAAAACACTTAACGATACTCCACAACTTAGCTTCTATACGAAATATTTTAAAAAATATCCATGCATTCTCTAAACTGTGAACTCGCTAAATGTAAGTTGATAACTGAAATATTTATATATACGTACTTTACTCTTCTAAATATCATTTCTCTGGTATTTTTATTTATTGATACAATAATCTAGTCCCCTTATAAACGATCGGATTCAAAGCAAAAGAATATCACTATAATAGGATGGGAATTTCTAGGTAAAAGGGTTAATTTATGACATGTTTCAAGTAATATGGCCAGGGACTGTAAGTAGCTGGTCTAATCAAATAACTATTCTGTACAAACTTTTTGTTTATTATTACGTATTTTTTGAAAATACGAACGCAAAAAGCATAATTTATCAAGACTAGGATCCCCCAATTGTGATCTAATCTTGCTACAAATTAAGCCAGCTGCGGAAAAGGCTCTTTCCGATTCCACACTTGTTGGCCGATAGGTTAGTAACAAATCATATAGCATTTGTGTGTATTTCCCTCTTATTTTTTGCTCTTCAAAATAATTTATTTCTTTTTTAAGTACTGGTATCTTCATAGATTGCGTAGCTGATGTTAAAGGAGCTGACTCAACTGACATTAAACATCCAAAGTCTTCGGAATCAGAGTCATTAGTTTCTGATAATTCAGTGTTTGTTTCGTTTTTATCGTAAATGCGGTCAATTAATTCTACGATTATCTTCGTTATTGTAGACATGTTAATCGTAGTAAAAATTGCGTAGTCTTCTTCGTTTAAATTCTTGAAATTGTTGCCATAAAGAAATTGATTGCAATCTATTGTATTAGAAAGCAAAATAAGCTCATCAGTAAAACTGATATCTGACTTCAAATCTATGAGACTCTTTCTGACACAGTTTATAATCTTAAAAAAAACGCTGTAGCATAATAATCAATAAGCTATTCCAACGTGTTTTAGAATCCATTATTAACGAAAGTTCTCAAACAAATTCTTCTTTTACATGTTTTTGTAGTATATCATCATTAGGGGTGTCATTGTGACTGAACGCTATGAAAGTCGGAAATATTGTCAGCAGAAAAATATATCCTGAAAATGTTGCTTCTTGCTATTAGATCAATTTAAATTTTGAGCCTTTCTGAAGAAGATCGTATAAAGGTGTGCACAATTTTGATACAACTTTTAATTTCTGCTAGTCATTCTTCTTTCAATGTTATACCAAATTAATTTATGGTATATCCGAGATATTAAAAGAATTTCTTGAAAAATTTACATTTTCACGGCTTAGTTTCATACCATTTTGACATGAAAGTTGCATAATTTCTTTTAAATGAGTTCGTCGTGGTTCTCAAAGAAAATCATCCTTGTAATGAAATTTGGAAGAGTAAATGTGATAGCACTCGTAGCTGTAGTAACATTAAATGGAACGTGGCTAAACTATGATACACCTTGGATTGAAAATTCTGTATATTTCATACTGGCATGATGAATTAACCAGAAGCTGTGCTTAAGATCCACTTTAGAGTATACTTATCTTCCATGACATTTACTCAAGAAGTATGAAGTAGTTGTAATTAGAGTTACAAAAAAGCACGATGCCTATAAGTAATGTTGTAAGATTTTGGATTTTAATCAAACTATTCTTAGTTCTTTAACACCTTTTTAGGAGAGATCACAGTAGTGCACAGGCGCTTGCAAAAGTAGCAGACGATATTTTATTAGCATCTGATCGGAGTTTTATTACAATTCTAGTATTGCTAGACTATCAAAAGGTCTTTGATGCGGTCAATCATGTTATCTTGCTCAATATTTTTGAAGGTATGGGCTATCATGACCTCAATTGGCGTCTTTTTCAAGCTTACCCATACAACAGCTCCCAGAGCATAAAGATATCTTACAACACGATGTTCCTGCTATCATTAACACAAGGAGTTCCACAAGGCTCTACTGCCAATCCTATTACGTTCTCGTTATATACAATGACATTTATGTCAGCCCTTGAACAATAATGTACCGCACATCTCCACGCGGATGACACGCAAATTTACTCTTCATTTAAGAGGTCGTAGTAGTAATATCTTTTATATGGTGCCGAGGAAAAAATTGAAAAATGTGTATTCCTCGAGATGTAATGATGTACCATACGGTATTATAAGAATTCTTACAAAGTTAAAATGTAAAGATGATAGTGACTAACTAGGTATAATTTACATTATTATTATTATTATTACTTGCATAAAGATGCTTTCTATTCAATTAATAAAAAACTGGATTTTTATTTACACTTAGAGCAAAAAATAGAACTGGGTTCACCGAGCCCTCCCGTTCTCTGTCCATGAAACATAAAATAGTTTGGCCGTTCTAGGGTTAAACCGTCCGTTTAGCGCGAATCTATTTCTAAAACTAATAATGAAACCTATGCGATGTCTCGTTAGCACACTCCCTTATGTTAAAGCCGACGAAGTCTCAGGTGAGGTTCTTTGGAAACCAAAGAGTTTGCGATAATTTAGCGTCTGCAACAACCATACAAATAGAATTTTCAATAGTAAATAAAGTAAAAAATGTAGGGGTAATAATAGACAACACATTTCGCTATCGTGATTAGATTTCATGGATAGCGAAATGGGAAAAGATCATTACTATCAGTAGCATTAGAGACCCAGTTTCAGTTACTCTAAAGAAGCTGGACAATATAAGAAATAAAATATCGAGAGAAAGTTTTAATACGTGACGATAGAAATAATCTCGGTCATAAAAACCTAAACAATTCTAAGAGAATTGCACCATAGTAGAACTAATCTGTTCAGAACGCGTGTCTTGGATATTTACATTTAAATATTAATTTACTCAAAACAAAGCTACTAAAACAACGGTACCATTCTTCAATTCACGCCATTTCGAGTTCACCGTTAATGCAATACACTAAATTCTATACTTCGCCAAAACAAAGCCAGGTATCCACAAGGTTGATGTTGCATCAAAATTTACATAATACGTTCGGGCCAGGATCCACCTTCACCTGAACTTAACGCGGAGGACTTGTAACGCATTGAGCGGTGTTTCCTGTAAAACCGTTAGAAGATCGATAATGCTGGTTTTAGGCTAAAAGGGCTTTCCCGTTTTGCCAGTACCGTGCTGTAGAGGAAAACGTTGGTAAAACATAAATTAATTAAGCCAGGCACATTTTCATGGTGCCAAAGATGGCGTTTATAAATTCGGATAGGTTTTGTTATTCTCACAAACGAAGCGTTTCTAATTAATTGCTAATTAATCTATTATCAACCTAGATAAATTAAAGTAGTAGTAAGAAGGAGAAGTAGTTGCGTAACAGGTATAGACTTGCAAGAGATGACCTAAATAATTTTCTACCTTACAGGAATTAATTTTGTATCAGTATCAAAGATATCAAAAGCAATAGGAAGAGCCTTCCTTTGAGTATAAAATTTTGTTAAACCTTAACATTCTTAATATCATAAACAAAAAAATAAGCTTAAGCAGATAATGGTTAACAGACAATTTGTTAAATGCTCAATTTTCGTAAGGTCTTACGCATCTGTCGGCGCTAGGTTTAAATATGATAACATAATTTTTTATCGGCCAACATCATCTGGTCATGTTATTATTACATATGATTTTACTGTGCTGAAATATTTGTTTTGAGAAAGTGTCCCGTTAATTGAGTTCACTATTGCACTTACAATTTGTTGCATACAGTTGCAAGTTTGCCAGGCAAGGCGTTGTCTTTCCTTTTTCCCTTATTTTTGTACCTCTGTCTTACACAAATAAAAAAAAAAGAAGAGTCCGCAGTCAAGAACAGACATCGCGTAACTCAAAATGTTATTATCGTTACTATATCTCTTGGTACTAGGTGGCGGCAGGAAATATTTCAGTGCTGTTTTTGGAGGTTAGTGGCGTAAACTAAGAGGCAAATATGTTTGTGGACAGGAGAAAGAACAGCTCTGAACAACGCTGATGACGGTAAGAAGGAAGAAACATGTCCGTTGGTAAGTGTTTTTCTTTCCTCACATTGATTTTGCCGGGAGCGATTCCATCAATACCATGAGTTATATATCAGCATTATCTTGGTTATTGTTTCTAGGCACATTCACGTGTATTTCTACACTAAGTTTAGCAATGAGAATAATTTACTGCATTATGTAGGGATATGTCATACTATTTTAAAAATAAGGTAAGTGCAATTGAGGGGTTCAATGCAATAAATAGACAAGTCCACTTTTGCAAACTTTTTAGGAGAGCTTAAAAACGTAATATAGTGTAATATACTGGAAGCACTTACTATTTTGCGAATGCAAAATGGTGATTATTGTTTAAAGATTTAATTTCAATGTTAACAGACGTTATTTTTACTTTTGTATCTTTGGAAACAAATTGGAAATCTTGGACATGTGCACTTTATGCCAAGCAATGAGGAAAATATGGCAAGTGATGATAGTAAAATGCTTTCAAATAACTTTATTAGTTTATTTATAACAATGAAACAGTAACCAGAAACAAACATAGTTCCCAAATTAATCAACGTCAGATTTATACTCAGAACAGGATGACTCCCTATTTTCATTTTCGATAATGTGCGATTCGCTCATAATACCACATGTCTGCAGCAGGAACATAGTTCTTTGCAAGTTGCATTACATGTTCAAACTTCTTTTTCTTAAGAGACAGCTTGGAATGTCTTTTTCATTAGTGAAAACTCTTGAAATATCTGTGTCCTAACCGATTCGCTACATGAAAATAATGTTGGCATATTATTTCGATCGTATATAAAAATTGTGTATTTAGATATTGTAAATTTTGTTTACTTGATACTCGGAATTCTTTGAAATAAGTGAGAATAATGTTCTTTGAAATTTCAAAACATATTTTGATTAACTTTTACGACTTCAAAATTTTGTCCAGATTTATACATTATTTGGATATATTCGTCAGGCAAATAAATTCTGTCGTGTTTCCTTTTTAAGCGTTCAATAGCTCCAAAACTTCGATCACATGGCAAGTAACTATGTCCGGGCTCAGGAAAACGATGGTAAATAAAATTAAATGTTCCTGTATGAACCAGGCTGTAAAGAAATTCTACCATGACATAGTTTTTATTCTGCGACGAGTAGTTGTCTGAAAACATGTTAAACATCGATTACTTCCGGCTTGATTATTTTAACAAAAAAATACCACAGCATACTTATAACTTCATTTTGACCCTTTCCACCCATACTTTCGTCATAAACAAAAAAGTAGCTTCTTTCAGTACTTCTCTGAGGAAGCCGTGTACATCTCTTGTGAACGAGTAGTTCGTATTTTACATAATGAATTGGGTTTAAAAAAGCTTTCTGCAAGATGGGTGTTGCATTTGCTCAATTCGGAGCAAAAACGCATTCAAGCTCGAACCTCAGCCGATTGTTTGTGTGTTTACGAAGATACGTCATTACACACCAGAAACAAAAATGCAATCAAAACAATGGATTGAACGCGATGAATCAGTTCCGAAAAAGGCAAAGACCATTCACGCGGCTGAAAAGGTGATGGTATCGGTTTTTTGGGACACAAAAGGATTTTTGCTAATTGATTATCTTGAAAAAAGAAAAACTATTACCGGTCAATATTACACAACACTTTTGGACAAACTGAAAGCAGGAAAAATGCCTGGGAGTGGTCAAGAAAAAAGTGTTGTTTCACCACGACAATGTGCCCGCTCGATCAAGTGCAATCGCTCAGTAAAAATTTACAGAATTGAAGTTCGAAATCCTTCTGTATCCGCCGTATTCGCCTGATTTGTCTTCGTCGAACACCTATTCCCGAAACTCAAAACATTTCTGAGTGGAAAGATTTTGATCGAAATTAAGAACTGATAGAGGCTGTAACCGATTATTTTGGGAACCTCGAAGAAAGTCACTTCCGGGAGGAAATCGAGAAACTAGAGGAACATTGGACCAATTGTGTTGAGCTTCGAGGGAATTATATTGAAAAATATAATTTGAATCCGATTTATTTTTGTTCTCATTGTCATTCTGGAAACTTTGCAATTTACCTTCGTACGTACAGGATGTTCTAATGTCAAAAAATTCGTCGAAAAATTTACTGTAAGGACACCTGATATAATACCCTACAAAATATCTGAATAAACCTGTGTCTGCAAATAAGCCATTTTTGACTTATAAGTAAAAATAGAAATTATATCCAATTATAAATTAACAAACAAGTAATGCTTCTGATTTAGCATACGATATGAACAAATGCCATTCACAAAAAAATTAACTGCAAACCAGTTTTCGATTAATTGCACTTTTCAACCATATTCAAAGTGTTTTTATCGGTTTTAATTTTTCTTAATTGTGTATCCTGTGCTGCCAAATAAAGGGTTAAAATCGGGTTTTCATATCAAGTTTCAAACCGTTTTCTGAATCCGTTTTTTAAACTGGCTTTTAAAACCGATTTCTAAAACAGATTTCCAAACCGGATTTAAGATCGGTTTCTTGGACAAACCAATTTATCGGTTTTTTTCCAAACGAGTTGCAGCTGAATCCGATTAACTGATTTAAAAAGCGATCGGCTTTTTCCAGCACCAAACAATAATTCATACTTTATAAATCTTTATACCTTTATATAGTACTGCCGTTTTTATTTAAATCTTGAAAATAACTTACAAATTTCCGGACATAGGGTTTAACCCTTAATAACTTATTAAGTTTAAGTATTATGTCAGGTAAATCAAGAATAAATTTGGCTAAATGATACTGGGACAGGCGGTATAAATAATTTCGCAGTCAGCCTAGGCGTATACATTTTTGTTCAAAGATAAATTAACTCCCAGTTCAACTTCCTCAAAATTTTTCGGTAAATTTTGTATCTTATAGTGAAAAATGAATATGAGAAAAACAAGTTTCCACAACACGTATCCAACATTAAATGCTTAGATTGATTTGTGTAGTAAAGAGTGTACCAACACATTGTAGCTAAACTTAAACAGATTCTTTTTTATCCCAAACATGTTAAATGTTTAAATTTCTAACAGTTTTTCCAATAAATAAATCAATCAACTCAACGCTTACAAACATTTCTTTTCCAGTCAGCCACAGACAATCTGTTTTCTTAAAATATCTTCAGTTAGTTACCAGCTATTGCCTCGTCTTTCATCGTACAACTTCTTAAACGTATACCATACACAAAAAGTTTCTAACACCTGAACCGTTAACCCGAGCAAATATCCGTAATGGAACTCTAAAATTGGATTCACCGACTTCGCGTTAGGGGCTTGGCATGTTTCAAATGCGAGCAAAAAAAAATTGAAATGAGCAGCAGACGAAATAAGAGTAAGACGAGAGAAGACCATTTGCAAGTCGTGCGTTCCTTAAACCATGGCCAAGAGTTTCCCGCATTTAAATTCAGTACGTTCATTCGCCAGTGGTGGAGGTCAGTTATACCTTCGTCGCTGGTATTCTCCAGGAAGGGAAGTAGTCTTACGACATGTATAAAGTCGTGTAAGATTATTGTTATTGCCACGCATTTTTTTCGATACTTTTAACATTAATAATCTACGAGAGGAATGAGTGGTATCTTTTCTTATGTAGGGCACGTGCGACCTAATCTAAAATATAAGGAAATATGAGAGTTTCCGAAGTTAACGATCCTGTACTTAGAGTTTATGATGATAAATATTACTAGCAGAGAGCATTTATTTAAAGACGATCCATTTCTCTCAATTATTTCTGCGAAAAGTGCCATCACTTATAAAAACCACGTGTAGCATTTTGTGTTTATCCTCCACATGTTTAGATAATGGCAGAATTATTATCTAAAAATTAATAATTAATTTTTAGACCGCTGATATATGCAGTTATTGCGTCAGGACGGAAATAAAAACTATCAATGCTGAAGATGATACTACTAAAAAAAAGTTTGAAACAGAGGTAAAAGTTCACATAAGAGCTGCTCAGTTTCATAAAATTGTGAAAGAAGACCCTGAAAACACAGCTTCATTTTGTTTCGATCTACAGCAGATGCAGGTACTTCCTAAAGTTTCTATTCAGGAAGCTTTTTGTGTAACAAAAATAAACTGCCAAAATCCTGTATGCTACACCTGGATGGAGCACCGGAAAGAAAGAGGAGCCAGTGAAACATCCTCTGCCTTCTTAGAGTTTTCACAAACCGAATCATTTCCAGTGGAGACCACCACCATAAGGCTCTTTTGCGATGCCTGCGGTGGCTAGAATAAAAAATAGCCATATCGTTCATCTGCTAATGCTGTGGTTAAGTCGCTTTGCTTTCGAAACAGTAAGAAATATAGACATTATATTCCCTGTCCCCAGATTCAACTGCATCAAGCTTCCACAAAAATATTATGAAATTTACAAAAAAGTTGGTCCGTAAACTCGGAGAAGACATCAAAAAGATATGTGATTTCTTGAAAAATGTTAAAGGAATAATAATAAAAATAAGCACAAATGGTAAGATTGCTATGAAGACTGAAAATGTATATCGATCCAATGATGAATCAAAGAACACACCTGGAAAATGTAACCAGACCCAGAACTATCACGTTCTGGGTCTGTTTGCCATGTTTCTCCTGACAAATAAATCAAAAGTGCTTTTATACCGTCTAGCTTTCTTCCTTTAATTTTATGGATGAGAAGAACTGGCGGTGTGGTTTCTTTGATTTATCATTGGATCGATATAAATTTTCAGTCTTCATAGCAATCTTATCATTTGTGGTTATTTTTATTATTATTTCTTTAACTTTTTTCAAGAAATCACATGCCTTTTTGTTTCTTCTCCGAGATAACCGACCAACTTATTGCCTTTACTTTATATAGCAAAAAATGTTTCTTGTATAAAAGCAGGTAGACACGTACAGGTAGACTTTTTACAAATTTTTAGAAAAAAACAGTTTTTGGTTCCAACGGAAAAAATGAACAGTGTATTTTGCAGATCTGCTCCTCAATTATTTTTTCGAAAAACATTCATAATTTAAACCATTATTGTTAATTCTTTTGTTTTTTTGACACCCTAGTACCAAAAGCGGGTTCCTAACTACCATACAAAATACCGATGGAAACTTTTAAAAAGGATGACGAGGTAATAATGCATTTGACCTATAGACTCTGCTAGATAGCGTTGGGCGTATATATCGGAAGACCCGATTTTTAACCTATATTAAGATTTATAAAGTGAAAGGCAAACATGTTTAAATTTTACAACATTGCAATGCTTAAAAAAATGTTGATCTGAAATTGAAATTACAGACGAATAGGCGAAATAAAAGTTGATAACGTCCTAATTAAAAAAAAGAAAGTTTGATTTGTCATTTGCTATGCTCAAAAAATGATGTCTTGCAAAGATGGGATGAAATTAATTCCAGCTGCTTCGTTAATATCACCTTGACATATTCGAACAAGCGGACAGCACTCAGGTACCTGAGACTATTCAGAACAAACCTTCGCATGGCTGTTAGGATTTTGACTGGACATTGCCGGCTAAACGGGCACCTCCACAAGATGGGATAAACCGTAGACCTGTTATGTAGAGGCTGCTGAGCTGAAGACGAAACACTGAAACACTTCCTCTGCAAGTGCCCGGCGTTGAAGCCGATTAGAAGGACCATGCTGCGTAACCACCGGCTACGTCTTGCCACCATTGGAGCGATTCCCCTGGGCAACGTCCTAACCTATGCCAAAGCAGCGGGTTGGTTGACGTCCTAGAGGGTTCCTACAGACGATGAATAATGGGTCTATTGTGCCCTAAGAGATGTAAAGTTCATCTCACCCTCTCATTGTCCATAACCATAACATGCAGCAAACACGTGACTTTCTTTAATTGCCAAATTTTACACTTTCTTCACAAAATTATAAAATATGGCTTTATTTTTCAAATTTCTGTAAAATGTCACGACCAAACAATGTTAGAAAACTACAAAGTTGTTAGGATTATTGAATTATTATGAAAGATTTATACCGAATGTATCAAAATTGTGCGCACCTTCATACGACCTTCTTCAAAAAATTCTTGAAAATAAAACGAAATCCGTAAAATTCCATATAATTAATTGAAATTCCTGCTTTTATTGCAATCAATCTCAAACTGCAATAAAAGTATGAATTTTAATTAATTTATAACTAATCTTTACAATAAATTTAGATGAAATGACTTACAATTAACCTCCCTTGTTTTTCAACAATGTTGTAACTGTTTGCTCATCAAAAGATGTAAATATATTGGAGAAAAGCACATATGACATAAATCAGCTGCTTTGTCATAAGAATATGATGAGAGTAGTACTCCCGATCGAGTTCTTTCCATAATAATTCGATGGGTTTTAAGTTCGGGCTTTGAGGTGGCCATTTCATGATTGTTAGTGTCCCTTCCTCTTCCAACTGTTCTAAATATTGCTTGCATAATTTTAAAGTGTGTTTTGGCTCATTGTCTTATTGGAATACAAAATTCTGATTCGAAATTCTTACACCATTTTCCTCTAAGATGCGTTTGCATTGCTCCTTTCTCATTATGCCTTGAATTTTTACGAGTACCAGCAAAACAAACCCAAATCATTCCCGAACCACCGCCATGTTTCACGACTGTGTAGAGACTGTGCATTGCTCTAGTACACGTTCACCTACAGATCTTCTTACAAACACTCGTCTTCGCGAACCGAAAATTTCGAATTTGAATTCGCCGGTCCAATCTTCTACCGTCTGTCGTCGTGGACGCGCTTATCGACTTCGGAAGTACAGTATTGATTTCTGCGGAGATTTCTGGAGCTGTTTTTCTTCTATTTCGCTTGCTGGACACAATTGCAATATCTTGAGCTGATGTTGTCGCTCTTGCTTTCCCACTTCGTACTTTATTTAGAAAACTGCCACCTTCATTGCATTTCTTGATGTTATAAAAGAGTGGATGGATTTAAATGTAGTTTTCCAGCAATTTGACGATTGTTTATGGCTAAGTTATGTTATGCTACCATCAGATCACGCGTTTCAACACTAATTTCTTTCTTTTTCGGCATGTTTTAACATTTTAAACGAAATTATAAACACTATGCGTTAAGAGATGTTATCGTTACTAGCATGGAACGATAACTGAAATTTAAAAATATTACATCAAATGGCTTTATTATAGCTTCATGATTCATAGTAAAATTAGGAACTGTTATATTTTTCCTGGAATTTCAAGAAATACGCTCTTTGTTGTCGTTACTACCTCCGCTTTTATGACGGGATTGCTTCTCATACAGATAAAAGAAGTAAATAGACTGATATTATTTAATGAATTTAATTAAACTGTTGGAATGTATTTCCTAAATACATTCTTTGTATACAAAAGTCTAAAATCCAAGGGTGCCCAAATACTTATGAGCGGTAGTGTTCTTCCATTTTTACGCTCAATTGAATCGACGCTAAAAATGAATCATGCATTACGTTGAACTGGCATATTATGAGAGATGACAGGGTTTCTTGCATAAGTGATGTCAATTGTCTCAGTCTGCTCGTTAACTGCATTCGTAATGGTTTCAAAATTCAGTTCAACTCTACTGCAAACATTAGAATCATGAGCGGTTATGTCACAGATGCCACCAAAACCAGTTTGTTGAATTTTAATGGCATTTATTCTGAAATTTGTAAGTTTATCTATTTTTATGTTACCATAACACTTGGATCGGCCTTGTCTTCAGTTAAAAAAATATATCAAACTATTGAAGGCGGTAAATAAAGGATTTTGTCTTTCGAGTTCTGAAAAGTTTTTATCAACAACCCTCGTAGACTCATATATTTTATGTAAAATGTGTGTAAATATTGATTATAAGTTATACATAATACCCATTCAAGTAGTTCATAGTAAACAATAGGAAATAATATTACTTGAATAAGACTATCCGGTTCTTATCGTTTTATTTTTATGACTATATGAAGTGCGTGTTTTACAAACAATCACAACAAATCTAAAATCGATAGCACACTAAAACTGTGAACGTCTAGCGATTGTTATTGTAACAACATTAAACAATTACACACACACTATGGGTTTTCGATAGCTTAAACGATTCCATTCAAATATTATTTATTATTATGGCATGCGGTCTGTATCTTACGGAATTTTACATCTACATTGACCAACTATACAGTTTAAGCTCTTTGTTTCTGGCGGAAATAATCAATAATTTGCACGTTTAGATTTTATGTACTGGTTGCACAAATATAAATAAAACGATATTAAGTAGGGGATGTTGGTTATGTTGTTATTGGTTGAAGGGATCTACAGGTTAATACTAATTGAATAATGTTAATTAAATTAATAAGAGGAAACTTTGGGATATAAAAAAAAAACAAATCATACCCGTAAGACAAATTAAATTGACCTCTGAGCACCAAGTCCACGAATTTTCCACCAGTGGTAAGACATTATCTATATAAACGATAATTAAAGAAAATAAGTTCTTGTGGTGATTTCTAAGAAGAGATTAATGCGTGCTTTTATTTGTAAATTACCTTTGAAGCATGTACAACCCATAATATAGCCCATCATCGATAATTGACGGGGGTTCGTCCCGTCTATGCCAGAGGCGCTATACCACCGAAGATCTCTCAAAAGTTAGAGCCTGTCACAAAACAATTTTGATTCCGCAGTACCCCATGCGCACCCCAGCGCGGGGCCTACTAACCGTACATCACTGAAGTTCTCGCATTTAGAGTTCACTAGATCTACCGCGCGCAATCAAAAGCACATTGGAGCAATTTTAGGAAGTACCAGCGGCGTCTTCGAGCGTAGAGTCCGACGGTACACCGCTGTATACTATTTTCTTTTCCTGCTCACTGTCACACAGCGGGTCACTTCGATAGAGCGCCGGCAGTAGAAACAACGATCGTGGCGACGTCTGGCGGCAGAGTGTAGAGCGAACGACGGCGCGGACGCCCGGCGTCGGCGTCCTTCACCCCGCGACTTATACTGCGATGAGGCGAACTGACCTAGACTGTGACGGTCATGCCGGAAAGCGCATACCTGTCACCTCATTTACCGGTTTTACCGATATACCGTTATCGTAGTGTTTGATGCATCATTTAGAAAATACACACCAAAACAATGTATAGATACAGGTATCGTATGGGTATACACACAGACATTTATAGATACTGCTCGCGATGTAAATAAAATCCATGTAATAGGTATGACAGAGTAATAAATAGACTCATTTTTTTTCTATTTTGTATGGAAACATGTCAACTCAGCAATTGAAATAATTAAGGTAACCTGCTTAAGCTTAAAATAAAATCTGTAACGTGTTGTTGTATTTACAATTTCTTCTTTTTGGCAAAATACCTCCCATGCATATGAATAAATGGGATCCGAGTTAAAATTCAATTGTTCCAGTTAGAATTTTAGAGTTGACTTTTTAGTGTGTAATTTTGTTATTTTTAGTGTATAATTTCACTGGATTTTAACACTAACAAATTTTAGTGTTATCTTACACGGAGGTGTTAGTCTTGAAATTCTTCTTGAAATTCAGTTATAAAATGATCTCATAGCCGTATTCTGGAACTTTGTAACCGTTTTCGAGATCTGTTTGTATAGCAACATTTACCCTTTATTCCGACCTCTCCTATCTGAGCATCAGCATGGTTTTGCGCGCAAACGTTCTATATGGATGATGGCAAATAGGCTGACGTTATACGAAGGATACTTT
The DNA here is from genome assembly GCA_029619315.2 of Dynastes maya. NCBI lineage: Eukaryota > Metazoa > Arthropoda > Insecta > Coleoptera > Scarabaeidae > Dynastes > Dynastes maya. The sequence continues at coordinate 11,417,700 of JAROYE020000009.1, read as the reverse complement.
TTAAATCTTATTTTCTCTGCACACAGTGAAACATACTATATCACTGTAGTTATAGGTTTAAAATTTGCACTAATGCTAGTGTATTTTCACTCCATTGATTGGTGTTGGTTGGTGTTATCCTTCCCTATTATTTTAATGAAGAGTGTCAATTCTTAAATAAATAATTAATTAATTGCATATAGAATAGTAATAGTAATCTTTACTGTTCAACAGTAAATAACCACTTACAGGACAAATAAATTACAGTTCAGCAGTGTTCATTAATAAATATAGAATCTTTAAAAAATCAAAACAAAATTGAGAAATAAAACTAATGCAACAAAGTGCAAGAAATTTTGGGCTACTTTTCTATTTGCTACTACTAAGTGGTTCGGATGAGTATCTATCAAGAACGCCGTAGTCCGCATTTCTTTCTGGATAAGAGTCGTCATACTTAAACGATAAATATTTTAAATACCGTCTTTGCACACGCTTCATTGAAAGTTGTAGATATGACATTATAACTTGCAGAAGTGAATCAGAAAAACCAAAAGCATCAAGCTTGGAAATGAGTATTGCATGATCTATGCAGTCGAATGCCTTCGTAAAATCGGTGTAAATAACACACACTTGCCCTCTAATGTCAAATACTTTGCTGATGTACCGCATAACTTCAATTAGATTTGTCGTAGTGGACCCACCCCCAATGATTTTTGAAAATCTTGGACAAGTTAATTGGTTATGCTAATTGGACGATAATTTTGGATGTCGATTTTAATTTCCGGCCGCCCCTGGTGATTTGAACGCATCTCACTGCGGAGGGATTCGCTTGAGGCATTGGAGGTTATGGAGGGTGGAAGGGTTTCCTCCAACAAAATAATAACAAATGCATAATTGTTAGCGGTTTACCTGTGGAATCCTGGAAGAAGAAACTGGGAAGTTCATCTTCAGATTATTCAGAAATTAACGTTTGTCGGTTATGAACAGAACACTATTTTATAAAAGATTTCCCAAAAAACATTACTCCCCATATGTTTGTTTATCAAATCACAACAACAATAACTTTCAACGAAAAAATTTAAAAAAGGGAATAAAATAAAATGTTAATTCAATAAATTGTTGAAGAAATGAAAGCATAACAACAGAAACTGTTGCTAAACCCTGCTGAATTCTCATTGTTATTGACCTTCTTCTTATTATTAGTTACAAATGAAAAGGCTAAATTCAAGATACTTTTTTACTTTATGCTGGTAATTAGATCCTTTTTGATTCTTAAATATTTAACATTTGCAACAAGTATTTCTGTTCTGTTGTGAGTTAATAACTTAAAATTTGGATTGGTCATAATATGCAAAAAGTAAATTCAAATGTCAATTTCGGTTACATTTATGATTTACAAGTAAAAACACAAATAAGTTAAATGGAAAGTAAATAACGACAAACGAAACTAAAAATGAACTTGTTTGCAGCTGATTTAGAGAACGTTCTGTTGCCAATGAAAATGAAGAATAAATGGCAATCAATGTTAGATCTAGAACAATGTTAGTCAATATTTTCTTTCTATTGATAATTATTATTTGGTTCTAAAAACAGTAAGCAATTTTTCTAAAATTAAACTTGGAACAGAATAGTAACGTTTCACAATTGTTCATAACATTTTCATAATTTGTATGGCCAATATAAATTAGATTAAATGTAAAAAGAACATTTTTATTAGCGTCACAATATAATTCCTCTAACATTGTTGCAGATTGTAAGCACATGCAAAGTATAGTACACAAACAAGAAACAAAATAGAAATTGACACTATTATGTTGGTGGAATGCTCGACAACTTGCCTTTAGTTGCGTTAGTTTAATTTTAGAACTAGAATCGCTAAAATGTCAGAAAGGAATCGATTAGACGTATACACGTAAAGAGTGCATTCTGAGCGATACCCATTAGAACAAAGGGGGAACTTGACCGAATAGGTTTATCGTACTATTGGCGTGGGAGGCTAATAAAAACCTCTACAACGTGTTAATCAATGCGCTACATGTTAGACCTATATATGTACGTTTAATGTAGGGTAAAATTTGACACACTTCAGTAAACTATATTTGTATGCATTGTATACATACACATTCATGAAGATTATTGAATGATGGCGCTATTTTATCAGTCGTGTTTGGAATCGTTAATGAGAGCTGTTGATACTACTACGATATAAACGTCAATGTCTCATTGGTAAGTAAAATATTATTAACGGGTGATACCCAGACCTAAAACCAAAACTTCATTGTGATGATTAAAGACCGGATTATATGCAAATGTGCATATTTTGGATATTTTACATATAATATGCATTTATCCCTTTTAATACATATCTGAAAGACTTTTGGCATATTAATGCATAATTTCTGTTCTTTTTGGTTCACATATTTAAATAATAAAGAAAGTAAATAGTAAATACATCATCAAATGTAAATAAAATTCTCTGGGGGATGACAGTGCCGCTTAAAATTTGCATAATTTATTATTTCACCAACAGCACCGGCTTTTTCTTTTCGGTTGTGCGACACCCGGACAGAAAAATTTGGAAAGTGGGCAGTAAACAGCAACTTTCGAATTTACAATCTTTAGTCTAAATAATGTACGAATTCCCAGTTCGCATAGATTGTGAATAGTAAGAATTCCCGATTTTATTATTTAATAGTAGCCAAGTGCACGCGTAAGCCTCAAGAATTACCTTAAATTGGAGAGGACAATAGCCACTTTGTGTTTACCCCGACCGTTCAAAGCGATAGTGCGGCATTGTATGCGTTAAAGCTGTTTATTTAAGGTATTATTCAAGTGCAGTCATTGTATGAAATTTTAGTAAATTGTGCGTCACTCTGTCTAATTTAAAATTTCCGATTTGCATCCAATCCACGGCCGTTAAAGTTTATCTACTATTACCTACCGAGGTATTATCAAGAAGCTTTTATCACAAAAGCGGCAGTTCTGCTTCGTTCAGCAAAGACATCTCATAAACGGTTAAGAAAGTTGTACCAGGTTGTATAGTGACAATAAATGCAGTTTAAGTGTAAGGTTGTGGTTTCATTTAAAAAAGTAAGTCAGTGTCTTCAAATGAGGAGTCACCCAAACAATCGTAAATACGAGTGTATAGTGAAAACGTTCGTTCAATCATGCCGGAAGTTAGTAGTGGTACATTGGCTTGGATCAAATCTCACGCCGAACATGAAAGTTTTAAAGAATGTTGAATTTCTTGAAATATTCTTGAGAAAATTGACTTGACCACTCTGTATATCGGTATTAAGGAATTTTTGACACATGTGTAACACATTTGGGGATATACTTTTAACGTGGAAAAATTTATTGACACAGCATTTCAAGATTAGTGTTGAAATTTTATATTATTCTCTTCAGACCCCTGCGAAAAAAAATTTTAAGAAAATTATTTTCTTATATTATACATTTTTATAGTCTTGGAATAAAAATATTTTCTTGAATAGAGACTGATTTTTGTAAGAAAATCTATTTTCTTGATGCAAGAGACCATTTCTCTGCGTGCAGAATTTGAACAAATTTGACATTTTGAAAGAATGTATCTTGGAAACTAATAGGTTTACAGAGACCATTCTGATTTCATATTACGGCAAATATAGTCTGCTTTAAAAAAGTACTGAGAGGTTATTATCAAAAAAGTAGTTCTTCACGGTCAAAATCGACAAAAACTGAAAGACGGTCGAAAATTTCGCGATTTTCTGGATATTTGACAAAATTGCGTTCGGCTTCCGAGGAAGAAAACTTAGATTATTCATTCACAACTCAGCAAAAAATCAGAACTACCAGATTTGATGTAAGGTTCAATGTATAAATCTGGATTAAAAGTTGGATGATTCTTATTTAACTTCTTCCTAATTTACAGTGTTCTGTTTTGCTTTAATAACATTTTTAGAATTCGGCAGTTATCTGAAGTTAAACAGATTTCATGTATACCCGAGGGATTCGAGTTTATAAATTATTCTTCAGTTCGACGCTAAAATAAGTTTACATTTTCTATTTGCTTTTCTGAAATCTTATTATAACTTCAGCCATATCATACAACTTGCTTGATATGCACACATTGGTTTATAAATTAAGTTATATAAAGTAAATGTTTTACTTATTGCTTGAATAAACGTCAAGATAACTTACGATTAACCTGAATATAGTAGAAATGGAATACTCCCACCAAGAAAATTGTATTTGGAGAAACAGTATTGAGATAGCATCACAGTGAAAAGCAAAAGTGAACACACATACGATATTTTTACTAAAATGAATTTTTAAATAATGTTTGCACACAGAATAAAAAAAGAAAAACAAAACAGATAATGTTTTAGATTTCCGAAAAAAAATTATTTTGAAAAATACATATAAATATTTTCCGTGTAGTCGGCTTTGCACTATATTCGAACGTTTGTGGCTGAGAAACGTAAACATAGTTTTCGTAAACAATGACCGGTGTTACCGCAGGTCGGGAGTATTCTAGTAGTTGTACCGCTGTCGTTCGTGGAGTTATACGCTTTAACATTTTGTCATGAAGCCATTATTTAAAACTGTGAAAGATTAAGTAATATTTTTCAATTAAAGTCTGGCTTATTAACGTGAAAAGTTGGCGACAACTTTGCAGTTAGCCAAGCTATAGTACATAAAATATGAAAACGATATTATAATGAAGCTCCTACATCTTTAGGAAGACGTCCAAAATTATTGTCATGCTAGGCAAGCTATCAATTAACAAAATACATAACATCAGAAGTTGGGACGACGTCGTCAATGACTAAAAACTTGTTAGAAAGCGATGTTAGAAAGAAAATAAGCAAATGGACTATTCGAAGAGCATTAAAGAAGGTAATTTGATATCATCGTAAGACGAGTCTAAAATAAATCAAAATTTATCGGATGTACGTTCTTGATGTTGGAAAAGGAAAGGTGAATCCCTTTTGGCGCGTCATGTTAGACAAAAAATTAAACTTGGACATGATATGGGGTTGTATTACGACGTGCAGTGTAGGTCCATTGCATCGAATTGAAAGTACGATGAACCAATACACCTACAAAAACAACTTCTAACAAAATTTATTGGATGTTGTTGATGATATGCTGGTACAAGAATGTCATGTTGTTTTCCAACACGATAACGTCTCCAAGCATTCTGCAAAAAGCGTCAAAAATTGCCTTGACGCTTAACAATTTCAAACGATGGCATGGCCCGCTCAAAGCCCATCAGACTTTAATCCTATCGAGAATGTCTAGGCGTATTTAAAAATGAAATTAACGAATGAGTACCACCAACAACAATAAATGATTCGGAGCAAGGAGTGCAGCAACGGTGGTATTCTCTTACTCCTGAATACTGCGAAAATATAATTTCAATACGCCAGCATTCAATCCACTCTCGGCGCCAACGGTTTCTGAACAACATATTAAATGTATAAAAACATGAAATGTTTATTTAAAAATGAATTGTGGTGCAAAACCGATTATACAAAAAAAATTGTATCTAAAATAATAAAAATATAATGATTTTAATTTTTTTTAGCTGTAAAATGTACCTAATATATTTCTTGTCTTTTTGTTATTTTACAAACATTGAATAAAAAATTATTTTTGTGAAAATATCGTATGTGTGCACAAAGAATCAAACAAATATATATCTTTGAAATTATTTATTTAATTCAACAAAGGTTTATTTGTATGAAAACACTTTTTTAAGAACAACATATAGGATTTGTTTGAATGTAGGTACAAAAATTTTTAATTTAACATAATTTTGTTGAGTCAAACAAATATATGTTAGAATCGTGCCCTCCACGCGTCATCGGCAATTTCCGTTGCATGAACTCAGGCAATTATAGGCATTATACTTATTCTTTGTGTACTTTCGTTAGTTTATCTACAATGCTAATAAAGTTTTTCAAAAGATTGCGTATTTTTAACACATGGTTACCCTATGTGTTCATAAATGGATGCTTTTTTCTCTAAAACGAAGAAAGCATCTATCGTACTAACCATTTCAGTGAAGTAATAATACCAACAGAATATATTTGTCAAGGTAACAGCATACTTTAAACCACAGAAACATTTTGTTAAACAAGTACATATACATCTGACCTTTTAATGGTAAATGTTCCCAAAATGGAAATATACTAAAAAATCGAATTTTTGTTGAACTAATCATATTATTTGCATAAAATTTTTATAATTAAAAATGATTTTTACTATGTTCCCATTTTGGGAGCGTTCGCCATTAAAAGGTGAAGTTAAATAAATGGCAAAGAAAACTATATATTTGTTTCAAACTGACGAAGTTCTTTAAAAGAAAGAACGGTATTGTTGAATCAAACATATTACTCATATTAAATCAAAGAGATATATTTTCAAATCAGATTTGAGGTTATTTGTTTCAAGAGATCATACGTTTGAATCAAATAACGCTGTCAAAAAAATTAATTTCTTTAAATTAAAAAAAATATATCTTTGCCGCCATTTAAAATTACGATTTGGTTGATTGTCACTGTGTATATCTGTTTTATTTTTCTCTAAAATCATTAAAATGTACTATTCATTTGGGGCAACATCAAGAATCTCTTGAATATAAATTTCTTATCGTTAAAGAAAATCTTAAATTTCAGGAAAAAAACAGAAAAATGGAACACTTGGTAAGAATTTACTTTTTCTTAATTCTTTATAGATGGTTTTGTTAGTAAACGCTCCTTTAAATTTAATTAAGAGATCATAAGAACATTTTGCGTTAATACTATGGTTTTTCCTGAAATACCCAGAAAGAAATTAACGTTGGACCTTTTATTTTGGACATGGAATATAGATTGCACAAAAAATTGTTATTTTTAATGGAGCGACTAAAATAACCCCGATCCTTAACCAAAATCTGTACCACTTATCTTCTTAATGCTTAATTTTGCAATCTTTCAAATAAATATTATACAGTTGATTGATAATATTTGAAATTGTTACTGTTTTTGATTTCATTAACTAGCAAACTGTTGCTTTTGTTAAAACAACGTTGTTTAATCCATATTGGCTAAAATACTAGTGATTCACTTTAGGATTTCTTGCCAATGTATCTTCTTGAATCTGATGTGAAGCCAAAGATCAGGCATTCATAAAGTTTGGCACTATAAAATAATGTTTGCTTTTCTTGTTAGCAGCACTGGTAATCTAATCAAATGACATTTGTGCACACTAATGTTGTACCTTCATAGATAGATGGTCAAATGTAGATGTAAAAAGCTTTGCAATTGAATTCCTAAGGCACAAAGAAGATCTTCCCAATAAAAACAACTTTACCTGTAGATAGGAATAGACCAACTTGCTTCAGTGAACTTTTGTATATTAGTTACTTATGCGATTTTTGCTGCACACCTCAACTAACTATTTTTCATTTACCAGAGATGTTTTGGTTGCCTTTATAGAGAAATTCCATGTAATATCAAATCCCTATTACTATTTAATCAATCTACATTTCATCCGTATCTATTCTCAATGCTAGGATATATGGTATATATTTCATACATTCGTCATGTGCTACGAAAATAAAAAAAAGATACATCACACCCCAAAGAATGATATAAGGCGACAAAATAAAAAAACCGTTCGTCAATAATACGAATGGTAGCGAATGTAGATACAGCAGCAAGCACGATGAAGAGACAAAACGCACTAGGGTAGAGTAATAACCGCGTGGCAAGAGGAGAGCTTTTATTTCGAAATGAGGAGCTTGGTGCGCGCACAAAAGGTAGCTTCTTGTGTATGAAAGACGAGAGATGTGATGCGACGGTGCGGAAAGGATTATGAGACAGAAATTATATGATTTCTCCAGTGGGCTACTCGGAGATCGCATAATGAAATCTTTAATACCTGATTTTTTCTACTCTTCCGGTCGAAATCACATACGTGATAAGATGATTATCACTAGAGTAGATATGAACGTAATATCAATATATGATATAAGCTGTAATTTCCTTAAATTAGGATTAAGACAACTATGGAGGTCAATAGATTTATTCTAAAAAATTGAGGATTTTTCATTAGGGGCGACGCATTTTGTTTGTAAACTAAAACACAGGTTTCCTAAAGATTATTTTGAATTCGGTGTAAAGTACATTGAATACCATTATTTACGGAATACAACTTCACTCAAATGTCTTCCTGGGAAACGTTGGCAAGAATGAATCCATTAAACTCAATTTTCCATGATTTTTTAACATAAATCGGGTGGAAAGTCAGAAATGACACGTTCAATCATTGATTTTTCTACCAGAGCAGGGCTGGTCTTTACATCCCTAACACTGAAGCTTAGTAGCTTATTGTATTATTCCTGCTTCGGTTTTGTTTTACTTGAACAGGTTAGTTCCCGCAATCAGGTTTAAGAGCCTATGTAGTAAATCTTTCTCCATTGGTAGTTCAATTATGCTTCGCATAGCGAATCTGCGTTGAACTAACGCTGCACATTCGAAAATAATATGAGGGGCTGTTTCCTCCTCCTCATTGCAAAGTCTACATAAGGGCTCATCTTTGTAGATCCCCATCTTATGCAAGTGGCCTCTCAAACAGCCATGTCCTGTTAATAGACATGTTGCTGCCCTAAGCTGTATCTTGCTTAATTCAAGCAGGTCAGCAGTCAGATGTTGCGACGGTCTTCCCATCATCCGTTTGCTGTGCTTTTGTCCAGCTGCATGTTTCCAATTTAATTGGTGTTGTGTTATAATCCACTCATTAATTGCACCACGCACTACACTGGGTTGCGACGGTAATACCGGTCATAGTCAGTATAAACAAAAAATTAGTGCTGATCAAGATATGTTTATGACTTCATTTGTGCCCATACAATTGATTCATGTAAATGAGCAAGAACAAAAAGAAATATTTTGGCAGAATCCACGACCATCGTCTGTTCGCTACTGTTGACCAATCTGTATTTTATCGCAGAAAGAAACTTCTACACTTGCAAAGGCAGAAGTAGAACAAATTGAGACACAAATACATCAGTTAGCACCGTCATATATAGAACCGTACGGTCAAAATATTACGATACATCACTAATTGGATTTAACCATGATTGATGGTAAGATATGCAATGCTCTCTCCGAAACTAAATCAGCTCAGACATATCTTTGCAAAGCTACGCCTGAAGAAATGAATAAGCTTGACAAATTAGTTGACCAAACAATTGATCCAGCGATGTATAGATTTGGGTTGTCAACATTACATGCTTGCGTCAGGTTTTTCGAGTATTTATTACATATTTCTTATAGGCTTACTTTTAAAATGTGGCAAGTACGGTGTGAGAATAAAATTCAAATAGATGCACGTAAAAAATTAATTCAAAATCGCTTTCGGGAAAAAATTGGATTACTCGTAGACTAAGTTATACCAGGCGGAATTTTTTTTTTGAATATTTTAGCTTCGTAGATTATCAAGCAAGTTACTTATTGGAAAACTAATAAGTTTTCCACTGTGGTACGTAAATTAATAAACGATTAATTTGAATCCTTTAACTATTAAAATAATGACGGCAGTTTCTTTCCTTCCAACTTCAATTTAGATATACATACATTTTAAGAGGAATTAAAGATGTTAGAGATGTTTATATTGAAGATTAACGCTAAAAAAGTCAGCCAATAGCTATTTGTAAATGCCGCTGAATTCTCTGTGTGCATTTCCAAGATGTTTTCCCATAGTTTTACTATAAAATCTGCCAAAAACATTTGACTGAAAACATTTCAGGTACAAACTATATTATAATGATTATTCAGGCAGGCGTATACAGGGTGAGTCGGGAGGAACAGACCAAACTCCAGGAGTGTATTGTATACGTGAAGATAGTGTAAAAAAACGCATATGTTCTTATCCGATTTTCATTTGTTTTCAAGTTGTAGAGTAATTACAAAAATTGTATTACTCGTAGACCAAGTTATTCCAGGCGGAAGTGGCACAATTAACGATGGGAATATAGCACGACGATTCTTTCGCGAGCCAGAGAAGTCTGCAAATATTACGGGATTTAATGTTGCAAATATTCAACGGTTTTCTGTCATTTTAGCAGCAATTTCGTCGGGGTACAAAATCAATAAACAAAAATTTGAAGAATATACCAAAAATTCTGCTCGGTTATTTGTTCAAAAATATAACTGGTTTTTAATTCATGGACGTTATTGATTCTGCTTTACTACCAATAGGCCAGTTATCTGAAGAGGTTCAAGAATGTCGAAATAAGCATTTGAAGATGTAACGACGAGCACATACCCGAAATATAAGTCGTGTGAGCACAAATGTATTACTTACTCCGCGATTTGCCAAAAAAAGCCTATATCTGCACTTCCCACAAAAGTTCTAGAATTGCTAGAAGCCCCTTCTATAGAAACAAATCTCCCCCCAACTGGTTTGCCTTTGCCTCTAAAAAATAACAGTTCAAGCTCGGAAATCGATGACTCCGACGAAGAACTGTACAATTTTTTATTTAATAAAATTTAGACTTAATTACCTTTACTTTGTTTTTCTATTTCTAATTAAAAAGCAAATAAACCCTATTTTCTTGAAAAATAATTTTGCCCACGTTTTCTAATTTCTGGCCCACTGTGCAATATAATAAAGTTTCGATCCTAATCTCGGGTATGCGATAATTCATCTGGAAATCTTCTAAAGCACCCAAGGTATCATAAGGGTTATAAATAATGCCGCTACGCTGCTCCTTGGGCTAACACATTTTACCTGAATCGATTAAAAATCTATTGTAATTAAATTTTATCTATCTACACGCAAGGAGCTTCAACGTAATCTATAAGCAATGCATTAGATTGACGCCTCTGAACGAATAGCTCATCAACTATGTAACAAGCACCGAGGTAAGAGAAGGTGACACGCACAATCCGTCCAAAATAGACGGAATTTATTGCATAAGACTCTCTCCGAGAACCAAAATAAAGGGAATGGTAGTTATAATGTTTGATGTTAGTCACCGATGAGAACGTGAAGTGAATTAACTAAATTCATAACAAGATGTAATTCGGAGGAATGCTTCCATCCAAAAAGAAAAAAGGACCTTCTCCTATACGACATGCAGAAGCGGTATAGATTTAATTTTACGAAAATTATTTATAGAAGGTGCGGTAGGGAAAAGGCGAAAGGCACAGAGTTCATTTCCGGAATATAAAGCTCGGCGTGGCACCCTCCTCTCAAAATGTACGTATACGCTTCAGAAAAAAGACAACCAAGACATCGAATGCCAGAGATGCGTTCGTGTATGTATATTTAGAAAATTTTATCAGCAAGCATAGTTCTGAGGGGCCGGTAAAATCAGACTAAAATGAGAATGTGAAACGGAATGAGTCACTTCAACAGATAATTGTAGGATCGGAATTCTTAAAGTTACAAATTATAGCTACTCAATGGTAGATTCTAGACGCTAATGGACTAACATTTTAAAGTATCCTGCTCCGACTCTGTAATTAATGATAACACGCTAGTAATAAATAATTCGGTAATGTTACATATTTTGGGAATGGACGTTTAAATTTTATCTAATGTGTCACTTTTACCACTAGGTAATTTGATCTCTTTGTAACAATGATTTTTCTTATAATTTCAGTGAAATATACTGCTTTTTTCTTATTAGCTTGGGGGATCAAAGCCCATTTGCCAGTAGTAAACTTGATACATACATAAATTGAATAAATACGCAAAAACAGAGCACCTAACTATTGAAATTTTGTAAAAAACAATCACTGTTAAAAGCGAAATAATGTACTACATTTAGAAACAAAGATACCAAAATAAAGAAATTTAAACTGGCACAAGTATTTTAAATTCAATATTTACAATCAAATTTCATAACATGATTTACAACTAATATATATTTTGGTTTCCGTGGGTGAATTATGAAAATCTGTAATTTCCTTGGAATTTCCAACGTAATCAAATACTTGGGAAAATCTCGTCCCGGTAAGGAATCGAACCTGACATTTCCCGCCTGCCAGGCGGGCGTAACCACTACACCACGGGGACCTTTATGCCACTTTTTAATTCCTAGTTGTTACTTTATCTGCAAATATATCATAATATTTCGACAGACAATTTTAATTCCTACATGCCAAGTCCACTAATTAATTAATTTATTCTGGCTTCCGTTGATGAATTATGAAAATATGTAATTTTCTTCGAATTACATACTTAAAAAATCTCGTCCTGGTAACGCATCGAACCTGACAAAAATCCCCGTGGTGTAGTGGTTAGCATGCCCGTCCGGAGATGTCAGGTTCGATGCCTTACCGGGAGGAGATTTTTTCAAGTATTTAATTACGTCGGAAATTCTAAGGAAGTTACAGATTTTCATAATTCACCGACGATAGCCAAAATATATCAATTAATTAGTGTACTTGGCATGACGGAATTATCATTGTCTGTCGAAACATTATGATATATTTGCAGATAAAATATCAACTAGGTATTAAAAATTAAACGTTCCTGGCAAAAAGGTCCCCCGTGATGATTTTTTTCAAGAATTTAATTACCTGGAACCGCGTCGTTGTCGTAGCTTTGGCCGACGTTTCGTCCACACTCTTATAGGACATCTTCAGGGCTGTTGCTGCACACTGACTAGAGATTTATTCATTCCGGAGGGGTTTATATAGGGCTTGTTTTGGGGTCAATGGAGCGGAAATGTTTGCGTCGATGAAGCGGAAATATTATGCGTCGATGAAGCGAAAATGTTAGGCGTCGATTACGCGGAAATGTTATGCATCAAAGAAGCGGAAATGTTATGCATCGATGAAGCCTGACGGTTGTTAGGAGGTTTAATCAGTTGGGATTTCCACCCAACCAAAAGTTAATAACGGTATGTAGATAGTCTTATAAACATTTAATTTTGTTCTTTTTGATATTTCTCTTCTATTTACAAGTACCATTCATTGCAAGTTTATTTCTTTTTCCTGTCTTTCATTTCTTTCTAGCTCTACTCCTAAGTATTTAAAACTTGTAACTTGCTCTATTTGCACATTATCTATTTCTATTTGTATTTCTTTCGTTTCATTGCTTACTGCCATTACATTTGTTTTAGTTTTATTTAATTTAATTTTATTTTCTTCCAAAGTGTTGTTCCAAATCTCCAAATTCTTTTGTAAGTCTCTCTCTTTTTCTGCAATGATGACTATGTCGTCGGCAAAAGCTCCTTCTGATATGTCTACTTTTCTCATGTACCTATAACCTACATTATCTTTTTTAACTCTTGATCTACATTTCTTTATTATGTCATCGGTAAAAACAGTGAACAGCACCGGACTTAGTCCTCCGCCTTGTCGCAATCCTTGCATAGTTGTAAAAGCTGTTGAAGTTTGGTTTTGACGTATTACCTGGTTAATATTTTCCTTATAAATGTTATTCAATACTTTAATAATTTTATTCTCTATTCCTCTTTCAGCAAGTATTTTCCATAGTTTTCCTCTTGGTACCTTATCGAATGCTTTTTGTAAGTCAATGAAGCCTAAATATACTTCTCTGCCTTGGTCTATCGTTTTTTCGACTATTTGTTTCATTGTGAATATATGATCTTGTATACTCCTTCCCTTCCTAAATCCACTTTGAGATTCTTCTAGCGTGTTTTCTATTATTGGTTTTATTTTTCTGTCCAAGATCTGTTGATATATTTTCATTGCTGTGTTTAGTAAGGTTTTTTATGTATTGGTGTTATTAAGACTATTTTCCATTCTTGAGGTACACGCTCGTCCATCCATACTTTGTTGTATAGTTCGACAAGAATTTCCAATACATTTTCGCCAATGTTTTTAAACATTTCGTTTGTTAACTTTCCTTTCCTGGTGCTTTCCCATTTTTAAGTTCTTTTATCACTTCTTGTAATTCTTCTGCGAATATATAGTAATCATTTCTATTTTCTCTATGATCCATTTGCAGGTGGTCTTCTGGTAATTCATCTTCCGTTGTGACTTCGTTTGATCCCAATAGTTCCTGAAAATAATCTTTCCATCTATTCGCTACTTGTCTGTCTTCTGTCAGCATAACTCCATTTTTATCTGTTATTCTTGATATGTCATCTGTTTTGCCTTTTCGAAGTGATTTTAATGTTCTTGCTGTTTGTTTCCATTTTTCTCCAAATTCTTTCCATTTGTCTTTCTTTACTGATGTTATTAGGTGTTTTACTTGTTTTCTTTCTTCTTATAGCGTTTATAGTTTTCTGTTGTTCTATTACTTAAGTATATTTTCCATTTCTCCTTTTTAACCTTTATTTGACTTTTGATCTCTTCGGACCACCAGGCTGTTTTCTGTTATTGCTTTTTCTACAAATTTCTTCCACAAATTTCTTTGGCTGTATCTAGCAATGTATTTTTAACATGTCTCCATATTGGATACATTCCTGTATTTTTTATCACTTCTATCTTGTTCTCAATTTTTTTATTTAAAGCAATTCTGTATTTTTCAGCGATATCTTTATCTGCTAACTTATATGTTTTGATTGATTCATATTCAATTTTTTTTAACGATCTATTGTAGCTACTATCGTTTTGTGTTTCTTTCAATCTTATTACCACCAATTTCTGGTCCTCTTCTCACTCTTGTGTCTAGCACCTCCTTTCTATTGGTTCTTTCTACTAACACGTAATCGATTAAGGATTTCTCATTTCTACTTTTCATTTCTCGTGTGAATTTATGTATGTCCTTATGTTGGAAGAACATATTAGTTACAATTAAGTCGTGCATCATACAGAAGTCTAGCATTCTTTCTCCATTACTGTTCCTAAATTTTTCTCCGTGTGCTCCAATTATTGTTTTATATTCGGCATCGTTTTTACCCACTCTACTATTGAAGTCTCCCAGCATTATTAATTTCCCTTGCGCTTCTTCCGTTATTGTTGATAATTGTTCCCAAAATTTGTCCTTATTCTGTGCTGTGTCATCTTCGTTGGGTCCATAGACTATTATAATGCTTTTTTTTTTACTATCGTCGATGAGATTAGCTACTTGGTTTTCTAGTTTTTTATGTATAATGCATTCAATTCCTGCCGCCGCTCTAGTGTTTTCGTTTACTCCGCTGTATATGAGTAAGTTGTCTTTGTCCAATTTTGCCATACCTTGTCCTTTCTTCTTCTTCGTTTCTGTAATAGCCAGTAAATCTAACCCTAGCTCTTCAAATTCTTCTTCTAGTTCTCTTTTTTCCTGCTATGCTTCTAATGTTCCATGTGCTGATATTCCATGTTCTTTCTGTTCCACTTCCTCTTGTTTTTGTCCGGTATCTTTGCCATGCAAACCCATGTACTAGAGGAATTTAAAGTGCCAAGTGACATTTTTTCACAATAGGTTGCTGCCACCAATTTAATCAGAAATAAAAATACAAATTTTTACAACGAAACATTGACGTTAACGAAATAAACTTATAGGTTCTATAGCTTCTAGGTAACAATCTTTTATGTCATTCGAAATACCACTCTGAGTAGGTGTTATAAATATCCCAACGAACATAACGAAAGCGGATTATGAATAAGCAATAAAGAAGCGACGTTGTATCCAGAGGAATTGAGGCGTACCATATATTATGCATACCCACTTGACAATAAAGACCAATTTAAATGTTACCTACAAGAAATTTTGTGTGTCAAGGAAGTAACCTGAAATTACTCTCGGAGTCGAAGGATTTTTATTGTATTCTACTACTAAATTGAGTTTGATTGTTAATGAAGAGTAATAAAAGCCAATTAAAGACCATTTTATTTGGTCTCTATTAGCTTTACGACTTCATCGATCTTAAATTATAAGACAACGTGAAGGTTAAGGTATAAAGCAGATGCACATCGCATTAGCTTACACCGAAAACTCTCTCGAGCTTCACGAGGGTAGAATAATGAAATATATAAATGCGATCGCGGCGTAAAACTGAAAAAGGCAGGCGATAAAATTTATTTAAAAATTCCCTTACGGAAATATCGCGTTTTAAAGCCCTTTTATAATAAAAGGTGGCGGAGTAGCGTTTAAATTTAGCACCTGATTTATCTCCTGCTTGTTGGCGAAGAAGGGTGGCGTAGCCAGTATTGCTGGCGCGCTTTTTTTACCCACTCGCGCACTAAAAATAAAAAAATAGGGTAAAAAGTGACGGGGAGACCCTCGAAACGAAAATATAATTTAGTAAATTTGGAAATCAAAGGAATGTCGAGTTTTCCATCGACTTTTATCATTAAAAAGAGTATATGCATATCAAAAAACGTAGTAGCGTGCTTTTAATGGCATAAAAGTATATAGTATACATGTACACTTAGATATCCAAATGAGATGTTGATTTTCTACTCATAAAAACGTCAAAAGAAAAAACAAATGGATGAAATGGTGATGATGGATGGCGTGAACCAGATGGATTTGGAATTATGGTTACAAAAGGTGTACAATACAACAGATTATAAAGGATTCAAACACACGAGGTGCTGGTAGCGATTTTAGTAAGTGTTTACTAGAGCTGCTATCCGAATTCGGATAATTTTGGATCCTAAGATCCTGTTATCCCGATCTATTACCCGAAACCTCGGATCCGGGTCCGCTATCCGAAATCTCGAATTCAGATTCTTTATCCGATATTTCGGATCCGAATCCATTATCCCATAACGTAGATCCAGCCTCATTCACCGATAACTTTCTCAAGTAAATAGTAAAGTGCCGTAAAATTTCGTAGTAAATTATGAAAACCTACAATAAATCGAGTAATTATCAAATAATAGTGCGCGCATGGAAATTCAATATTACTCTGAGTTCACAGATTTTCAAAAACTATTACATTTTTTCCATATAACATAAGTTCGATATTTTCTTTATTCAGCACTTTCTACATTGCGAAATAATCTCGAATTGATCTTGTCCGAATAAGAACAAGTGAGAGGTACTTTGGCATCAATTTTAATGTAAGTAGAGCAAGCCGGGATAGTAGATCCGGATCCGAGAAAACGATAGCGGATCCGAGAACCGGATAGCGGATCCGGATCCGAAAAACCGATAGCGGATCCGAGAACCGGACAGCGGATCCGATAGCGAATGCGGATCCGAGAATTGGATAGCGGATCCGGATCCGAGCACCGGATCCTGGGAACCGGATATTCGTATAGTTATGGATCCGGATATCCGGATCTCAATTTTATCTACTCAGATACAATGTAAAGTAGCGTTGGTAATATTAATTTTGTTTTACCATTTTGATGGCCCACATATATTCGTTCTGAACGCATTCCTTTCAATATCCTCTCCAATTATTCGTTATTCACAGAGCCTTTAAGTGTATTGGGCAAGATTCATGTGGTCTTTTGTTATATAATTACGCAAGTTCTTCGAAGAATCATAAAAAATTACGTAACTTGTTCCATAATCTTAGCCATTTCCAAACATGATAATTTTGTGCAAATGTATTCAAATTATTACTCAAAATATACGTCTTTCTCCCAAATAGAATCAACTTAATCTCTTTAGTTCTCATAAAACAGAAGCTGAATCTTCACGAAGCGTATCCATATAATTGCTTCGATTTCCAATACAAGGAGGCTATTTGAATGCAAATCCGAAATAAATCAAAAGATAACGTCCGCATGCCGAAACCGTTATAATTTAGGAGTCTTCTTAATATTTACCCAGCAGTGCAAAGAAAAAACAAAGACTCACCATTATTGTTGTTTGCGTTAGCTTGGGCGAATTGCGGATTCTGCAGCAATTGCTGTTGGAGCAACGACGGTTGGACCCCTGGAAACAGTGATAGATTCGTGTACATGGGCGGAGGGCATTGTGGCGGCGGCGGCGCTGGTTGAGGCGTTTGGATGGGCGGCTGAACACTTGTTGGAGGGAACGGTGGTACGGTTTCACCTGAAATGTAAGCACATGTACAAGATACTACAAAAACGATTTAACCTTGGGAATAAGAAAAGTATTGAAGAATTTATCATA
The DNA here is from genome assembly GCA_029619315.2 of Dynastes maya. Lineage (NCBI taxonomy): Eukaryota > Metazoa > Arthropoda > Insecta > Coleoptera > Scarabaeidae > Dynastes > Dynastes maya. Next base: position 11,399,751 of record JAROYE020000009.1, on the reverse strand, counting down.
CGATGGAGCTATTAACTGTTCCTGAATAGAGCTACTTTTGTTCCTTCTAAAAATACATACATACCTTCGTTTGTGTAGTAACTATATATTTAAGCGTTATCCTCTGGCGAAGTCTATCTAATACAATTTGTAAATATTGAAATGTTTTAAAAGTGGTAAATTGTTGAAACATTTCAAATTTTCGAAAATTAATTAAATAATTGTGTAAAATGAGGGTTCGGAAGTGTTCTTAAACACTTTTTAGGCAATTTAAACGAATTTTAAGATCAACAAATGAGATTTTAAAGGAAATGAAAACTAAAACTTGAAATTAACCTGAATTTTACGACGATGTCAATATAAACACTAGGTTTATATTACATTTACTGGAAAACTGCGTATTCTTAACAACCAACCTTCACTTCTATCTTGAATTTATATTACAATTCGAAATATTAACACTTGAAACTAGGATCGCAGCAAAAATACGAGTTAACTCGATTAAAGCTTGACCAAAAGTGAGAAAATCAATTGGCGTCCCTCTTCTCCTTTATTTTAATCGCGATGGCGATTGTTTTATCCACAGCAAATTTTGATAATTCCTTTCTAAATATAATTTAACGATGAATTTTGATGAATAAACCTTTTTTTAGAAGTAGCATGAAAAGATGAACGGGCTGACGCGACTGGACGACTAAAATTATACTACTCTACGACCTAAAATACCACTGATAACCCAACAATAATAAAACTCACTGACGTTCTTGACAAAAATCTTACGAAACATATTTAATTTACGAAATTATGTTCGAAATACCTCTGAATTTACACTGTAGTTTGTTGTAGGAAGATATTTCATTGATTTTCAAGATTCACGAAATGGAGAAATTGTACAGGAGAGGAGTTTCTTCTCCGTTCCACCATAATCGTCGTTGGCTGGAGTTAATTAAATTATTCAGTATCCCCACTCCGAAGATCGGAGGCTCGGGGAGGAGTAGAAACTTCCGAAAAAGAGCTAATATCCGCCAGAGGGAATTTTACATTGACCGAGTGGCCATACTGAATACACTATACGTGCTCGAATGACAGCTGCGTTCGACGATGTAAATATACACCACTTCAGTGTATTATAATCTATTTACTTACCGATATTCATGTTTCTTGGAAGCAGCGACAAACTAATAGATATGGCACATTTTAGCTAATATGCGTTACATTGCCAAAAAAAGTTACAAGTTTTTGCAGATATTTTGTGTTCCATGTATTTTTTAACTAAATAGCATATTTTCGGGCTTAAGATAATTCATTATTAGTCTTGGCAAACAGCGGTAACAGTCAGTGTAGTAGATATGTGGTGCGGAGTCGGCGATTATTTATTTCGCGCGTTCACAGCGTCAGTACTAAATCGATGCTGCATACGAGTAGTTCTGTGTATATGTAGGCTGTCGTAACTTATTTCGTAATTGTATGCTTATGTTTGCTTTAAAAATGTCGCAGTTGGGTACGTCGCGAAAACGACCAATGGCAGACACAGTTAAAAACTTTATAGTGGATATGCCGGACTTAATTTTTGATGGCGCTAGAATTCAATGTCTAGTTTGTAAAATCCCTTTAATGTGTTGGCCCAGAAGCCATTATCAATATCACATCAAAAGCAAACGGCATTCTTCTGCAAAAAGTGGCATACGAGACCAAGAAAAATTTACATTTATTTTATGTAATCTATCGTTTCGCTTACTAGACCAAGAAGCATTTGTCTTCTTCTGGAATAAATATGGGGACTGTAAATTACCTAGTCGGACATCGATACGAAATGTAGTGCCATTTGCTCGTGAACATATAGAAAAAAGAATGAAAACGGAATTGGAAGATAAAAAACTGTGGTTGTGTGTGGACGAAACAACAGATCGTCAAAAACATTCTGTGGTTAATGTAATGGTACGTACAATGGAATCGCATCGACCGCCATCCTCCTTCTTACTTCTTACTTGCTTCCAAAAGAGTTATAAATTGTACCGCCGATGACATTTTAAAGATGGTGTTGAACTCATTGAACAAATTTGAAGTTTCAACTAAGCAGCTTTTAATGTTTATGCGTGATGGTGCCGCAAACATGTGTTCTTTGGGTCGATCTCTTAAAGAACACAGTGGTAACTTCTTACATGTAACGTGTAAAATCCATACTCTAAATCTCGCGGCACAAACAATTCCTACGTTTTCCACTAGTAAATGCATTGATTGCTAGTACAAAGGCAGGGTTTCTAAAGTCCCTGAAACGTACCCGACTATTTCACAAAGTGTGTCCTGATTTACCTGAACCACTACAGCCGATTGTTACACGTTGGGAAACATGGTTGCAGGCTGCGTTTTACTACAACAAATATTTTGATCAAGTAAAGAAGGTAGTTTTAAAATTCAATCCGACAGACGCTGCAGCAATCAAGAAAAGCCAGGAAATATTTCAAGATAGTTAGGTTAAAAGAGGTTTACAAACTATTCACAACAATTACTTCGGACTAGCGGAGGGAATAGAAAAATTACAAAATGTTTCGATGTCGCTAGTGGATTCTGTTCAAATTGTGAATGATGTTCACGCATAGTTATGCGCTGTAGAAGGCGAAACAAATTGGTGTGTAATACGAAAATTTGAAAGCGTTTTAGAGAAAGACTCAGATTTTCTTATATTGAGACAAATTTATGAAGGTGCGTGTGAAGATGCATTAAGTAGTTTCAAAGATTATTTTAAATATGCAAATATAACATCGCTAGATGCCGAACGGTCGTTTTCGGCATTAAAAAATATTTATTCCGCACGTCGTACTCACTTGGCTGAAACCGCTGTGGAAACATATCTAATGATTCAAATATTTAACAGATGTTACCCAGTTTGTGATTTTACGGAAGACTTTTAAAACGGTAAGTGGTTCAGCACGTTTTATAATTTATTTCTTACTTTCTATTTTATGTGTAAACTTTTATGCGCTCGCCACGTCTCTGGCTGTTACCGCATATTTGCCCAGATTATTCATTATCTCCCTCGATATAAGGACGCCAGCTGTCGAGGCACCCCCTATTTTGAATTTTTCTATTGCACTCTGCACTGTAGAGCGCGGTTTACCAATAATTTTAGCTATTTGGAACAATGATTTCTTTATTGTGTGTAGTTTTATTTTTAGTTCACCCGTATTAATGAACATATGTTTTCCCTTACGATCTATTCATGATCCACCTTTGCAAATTGAATCCTAATTTTTACCGAATTCCTAACATATTTATTTCCCAACAACAGCGAGTCACTGCATTAAATCCAGTGTACGAAGACATTCGTGACATTTCATTTTATAGTATTCATTATATTCTGTCATAATTTTAAATAATAATTGCTTTCATGCTATAATTAGTGTTTTCTAACTTTATTAAAAAGAAATAAAAATACTACATCATTACGGAATGTTTAGATTTGATGTTCTTTAATATTAGGTAGGTGTACGAAAATTTTTGTGACCGACTGTAAATTTAAGAGACTCGTCCATCACATGCATGTGCACATATACAGATGCACCTGCTCGCTTTGTTGAGGGTATGTAGTATCAGGACATTGACCTACACAAAGGACTTACGTGTAGGAGAAGAGACACCTGTAAAAAAAACGTTGTAACCTCCACCAGCGGAACTGAGACGCTATTTCCATGGTGTCGTTAATTACTACTACATCGAAATTAGTAAATGCATTATATTAGTTCGTAATCCTTAAAAACAGAATGTTGAAGATTATATGTATACTTTCTCGTTATCATGGAGTACCACTAAATACCGATCCGTCACCAAGATAAATATAGATTAAGAAGACTTATAAACAAGATAGCTCATTCAAATTCTTTACCATCAAATTCCAATACGCTACTTATTATGTTCAAGTACAGTCTAAGAATAGTTCTACGTCAGAGTACTTTTTGTCTAATAGATGTTGCCTATATTTAGCAGCAAAATCTATTTTTAATGTCAGAAACTATAAAAGGAGTGTCACGTATTCTAATGTAAATATTTCTACATTCGGTATTCCTTCCTCATTCCAGTCTTCTAGTTAGTTTCTGGAGTCTATGTGAGATGGCGCCACGAACTGATCCTCATAAAAATACCTACACCACTACCCCAAGGTCTTAAAAATTATATCATAAAAATTGCTAGAGAATATATTGGACGCTGTAATTACTATAAAATATTTTCGATAAGGACGATAACCCTGAAAGCGAATTTTACGACGGGTAAAATGAAATTTATCTATCCGGATATCCTGACGTACTTTTTACGAGTCCATCGCATATGAAACGGTCTTCCACTTTTTCGTTGGCTTTCACGGGCACGTAAAATCTAACACGAAAGAGGAAAATGACTTTTATGGGTGTCGTAAAAGAATTAACGCAATTGCAGGAACCGTGCGAGCAATAAAAAGGATTCTAAAAAGAAACGGGCAAGGGCTCTACGGATGCCGATAACGAATACCAACAGCCAATAAAGCAAAGCCAGGAAAGTTTAGAAACCTTCACCGGAAGTTCAACGCCTAATCGCTTCGTCGTCAGAGGGCGCGACGGGTCACGAAGTTCGTTTCAATCGATACTTTAACCGTATACAATTGGCGGGAGAATCGAGGGGCAATAATAAAATAGTAAACATTAAAGGTTTAAGTAACTAACTCTAGGATTGTTTATTCTGGAACAAAATTCCCCATCACCGGTGTTAGTTTACTGTTTAACTGTGTGCGTTAGTGTCTACGAGTTAATTTGAAAAACAAACCTGGCTCGGATATGGGCGGAGTCAGAGGACTTTCCGGTAGAAGAATGCCCTTTTGAACCAACTCGTCTCTGTTGGCTCGGACCGATATTTTTCTTTCTAACGCTGTAAAAAAAAAGAAAGCTCACGTTAAGAGGATGCCAATTCGGGATGAAAGAATGCGATGGAAGCTATAATTCTAATAATGAGAAAGATTAACAATTAAGTATTACTGTAATACGTTTTAATAACAGATTCTTCCTTAGCGAATATAGTTGAGTCATTCAATGAGATATTGAAGCCTACTCAGTAACCAATATCAAAATTCCTTGCAGATAAATAAAAAATATACATAATTTGTTGCATTTCTTCAAAGAATTTATAGAGGTATTATATTAATCTCCGTCAAATATGCTTATATCAACATGATATTCGATTGGTTATCTGTTTGGCGTGTTACTGGTGTTTTACAAGGATGGTATGATAAATAAGCGTGTTAAGAAAGACAACGCAATCTTGTTAAACATAATCTTCTTGTACCTCTATACACTTACTCCAGCGACGTTCCAACTTTTTAAGCCATCCAAATAATAGGATTTGCCGAATTCTGCAGAATACGCCTCTGTTTCGGCAATGACCTCTTCATTTGACGTGAACCGCTTTCCACCAAGTCATTTTTTCAAGTTTGGAAAAAGAAAGAAGTCATAGGGGGCCAAATCTGGCGAGTGTGATGGATGTGGTACCAATTCGTACCGTAACTGGATTAGTTTTTCTGCCACAATTGCAGTGAATGTGCTTGGGCATTATCATGATGGTAGAGAATTTCTTTCTTCGCTAGGTGGTCGAGTCGGTCCAATAAGTCAGCATAGTAATATCCGGTGATTGTCCTTTCCTTCTCCAAATAATTAATTAAGATTACGCCTTGCGAATCTCACGTTTTGTATAAATTCAATTAAGAAGTTCCCATATTAGCAATTTCTGGCGGTCTGCTAACATGATGCGACGCACGGCGGCCAACAAAAGGAACTTCTTGGGAAAAAACTCGTAACTTCTAAATTGTACGGGGTAGATTATTTATTTATCATTTTTTGAACACAACAATGTTGTATTTCGAATTGAAAAGAAAAATAATATAACTTAGAAGTTTGCTTATTTTTAACAAAAAAAGTAGATCAAGGAAATAAGCTTAAGAGACTTATTTTTAATAAAAAAATTGATAAAGAAAACTTAAAACTGTATTTTATAGTTCTAAAACCTATATTTACGAATTTTTAAACAATTTACAGATGCGAATTTATTGTTGCATTTCTTCTTCTTTTAGTTCCGATGTTGCAATTTACCACGACTCCTCTAGTAGAAGAAGTAATTATCCTTTTGTGAATAAGTAGCATTATCACTGGCGAAAATTTGGGAGCTTTTTATATTTATCGATTAAAAAATTTAATTCAATAAACAATTAACATATCTGGAAAATTCTTCTGGAGTATCTAGTTTACATTTCTGATCATAATTTTATGATTTAACACATTTAAGACGGTAATGTCATTCCAAAACATTTAAATGTTTAAGAGTAATACTCAAATGCATTCCACTCACAATGCTAATCACAGTGGGTGTGTACCTATGATTGCTGGTTATTTTATAATTATTCTGCACCTTGAAGAATGCCTAGTAACAATAACCAAAAATTAATGCTAATATAACTCATGATATTGGTGGAATCATTCCCGGTAAAAACAAAGTAGCAGAGAAAATAGCGCTAACACATGAACATGTTTCTGCCTACCCGCCGTCATCGGCATGGTTCTGAGCACAATTTTCTGCTGTTACAATTGCGTTTGCCTCTCAGTTTATGTTGCTAATCTCCAAAACAGCACTGAATACGGTATGTTTGGGACGGCGTGACTGTGTTTCTTGGCGATAGGTGCCGCCGAAAGACATATTCAGTGCTGTTTTAGAGGTTAGCAGTATAAACCGAGAGGCAAATGCAATTGTAACATCAGAAAATTGTGCTCAGCACCATGCTGATGACGCCGGGTAGGCAGAAACATGTTCATGTGTTAGCGCTATTTTCTCTGCTAGATTGTTTTTGTCGGGAATCATTCCACCAATACCATGAGCTATATTAGCATTAATTTTTGGTTATTCTGCACCTTCTTTATCATTTATTGACATTATTAGAGCAAAGAAAATCGTTAAAAAGTGTTCTCATCAAAAATTGTTTAAACCTTTATCTAGAACGTGTCAAAAGAAATAAAGCGGCAATCCTTTGCAAAGGATGCCATAAATACAAATTAATCACAAATAGGTGAGAGGTGGTGCAAAAGTGTAAATATCTCTTGAGTATTACGTTTCTTTGATGAATGGTGGAATTATTAATAAATGAATATAATTATTTTAATCAGAATTATTTTGACTTAAATACTAGTATTTTGTAATGTTGGTTAGGTGCTATGTAGCTCAACCCCCGTCCAGCTCACTTTTTGATTTGCTGCTTTGTTTTGCACAATTTTTTTATACTCTAAATATGGGTGACTTTATTCTTCTAGTTAACTGTCTCCTTTTTTTTGTAACTTTAATAGTAATTCTTAATTCAATGTTTCATTCTGGACTCTAGCAGCTTCAGTGTGCTTTAGTACGAACGCCGCAGCAGAGTTAAAACTTCGTGACTCATTAATAGGTAGTTATCGGCAGTTAAACCCCATATCAATTATAATCTTCAATATTTAGGCTACACACTAAAGTAAATTGGATAAGGTTGCAGGAAGTCGCTTAAAAGATACAAGTTAAAAACTAATGCAACTTGATCTTTTTTACTTATGTTTCCCTTCAAAGTCATTAGATTAATATAAAAACATTTGAAGCTGCTTTTATAGCTCAAGGAATGTATTTTCCAATATAATAAATAGCGTTTTCCGAAAATTAAAAACAGTAAATATAGAACCTAATTAAAATTTCAATGAAAATTGAGAGAAAATTCCTGGAAACTGATACGTTTAGTTTGGAAGTTATTTCTATTTTTTTGCTAAAATCTTGCATTGTGCTTTTGGGTTTCTAAGTTGCCAATATTAAAGAATATAAAAATCACGAAATGGTTAAAGTTTGGGTTTTCTCAGCTATTGGCCATAGTGTGACGGTCTGCTAACACGATAGCATGAACTTTATTGATCACATCGTCCGTAATCACCTCAATGGGACAACTTGGCTGCTCCTCATCAAAGGCGGATGTTCGGCCACGCTTAAATTCATTAAACCAGTATCTAGTGGTAGCCATCGAAGGTGCATCCAACTTCTCTTTGATGTCTGCACGCATTTTCCCATTCAAAAAAAAAGGAATCAAATCACTGATCGGTAATGTTCTTTTTCCGCGGTTCCACTAATACGTAAACTTGCTTACCTTCATCAGCTCTCAAAACAACACTATTATTCGAAATTTTGACAGATGTTGATTAGAGAATAGTACTCACAGTCGGTAATGCAGATTTTGATACAAAGCGCCCTCTGTCTTCAAACACGGGTACTTCTCATACCATCCTCGTATATCACTTTTAGGACTGGATTTATTGTCCACGTTACTACTGTAACTCACGTATTTATGATTGTTTAAGACAATTGCAATCGTACCAAACGAAAGGAACGAATAAGACGATGGAATATTAGAGAAAGAGAGATTAACTTACACAGGATGTTTCAGAAATAACTCGCAATCAGTAAAAATAATTTTACAAAAACTAGGAACTGTTTTCTTTTTTAATTATTGACAGTCAAACATTAAAGTTTCATAGAAATCATATTGCAAAATGTTAAAGTTAAATTGGAAATGTAATGTGTAAAATTGATTAATAGTGAAAGGTAGGAAGAAGTTGTAAATAATGTATATAATTCACTATTAATCAATTTTACTACTTAAAATAATTTTTCTATTTCAAATTTCACCATTTTGTTACTATCTATGTCCTCTTTTGACTTAACATTTCAAATTTAACTTTAATATTTTATAATACGACTTCTATGAAGCTTTAATGTTTGACTGTAAGTAATTTATATTTTCTTCTTAATATTTTACTATACTATTCTACGTATTATACCTTGGATTCTGGTTGATGGTGGCATAAATGCCGCACTAGTCCCAGAGTAAATAGAAACACTTTTGTAAGGAAAGTAGGAGAAGTAATTGTAGCATATTTACTTAATATATAAATTATTGTAGCTTTTTGGTATGGTTTAAGTGCTGATAGGTGCCGGGCTATCCTATCAAGAGGTTGTAGTGCATAGCGAGAAGATATTTTGCGTAGAAAGCTATGTTAATGATTTACATTGCATTAAGTAATGAAAAATAAATTGAGAATTACAAATTGTACCCCTTAAATCGTGCAAATATTCCAGTCAATTTAGTCCAAGGTATTCAAATGTAAAATCAATCGAATTTACATTATGCAAAGGTTCCCCAAGTCTCTAGCAAATGTTCGTTAAGTAAAAATCCATTAAAAACGATACGAACGCAATTTGTTTTTATAACATCATTAAGGAATCGGGAATTCCCAAAATGCCGTAAACCGATTTTCGAGAAAATTGAATCAATCAGAAAGGTCGGAAAAAACTTTTCACCCTGTCCCGATTTACGTTTTTCGATTATACAAGCAAGAATGCCGGTGGAGCGACGTTTTTGTATCCGCCAAAAGTAACCCGTCTTTCGCAGTCCGTAAAATTAAAAATTGAAATCGGGGGAGTGTTTTTTCGCTTTAATCTCCCCGGGTCCTTTTTTATATGTATCCTTCTTTCTCTCTTGTTTTTAACGGCCGTATTCCGACATCCCGACCTGATGATATTCGCTTTTTGACATACTTACTGCGAGAAACTGCCTCCAACTTGTCCGACTTCTTTTTTCGCTTCCACTTCCACGGTTTGAAAAATTTACCTAAGGCCGATAGTTTACTCTTCCTTTCTAGCGGAGGCGTCCTTGTCCCGCTGCCGAGGCTATTCGTTCTGAATGCTGTGCCGTTCTGTTTCTTTGCTGTAACGAAAAAAGAGAAGATAATTGAATCAGAAGCTTAATTATGGTATTCGATACATAAATAATTTTGCGCGAAATAACGAAATGCTCTAGTAATGAGAATATTCGGACTTTGCCGATACAGGATGTTCGCTTTTATACGCGTTATGTTAATGGCGAAAGATAGCTAGTACGTGAGTAGTATTACCAACCATAAAGTATCTCGGTACACACCCTAAAACGTAAATTGCCATATTGATATTCACGTCTAAGCAGCAAATTGATTGGTTATTTATGATCGTCAACTACCTCCATTGTAAATAAGTACAATAAGAAAGTGAATTTGTTTACTGCACTTTAGTTGATATGCTAGCACTCCGCAGAATACTGATTTTCTGTTAATATAAGGTTATCGTGAGCATACAGCAGTATAAATGGAAGAATTTAAAAAGGGGCCTGTAGGAAGTAAAATAATCATCCATTTTGTAACTACATTGAAAGTAAATATAGTAAAATAAATTAATGAAAATCTCTCTTTTTGTTAAAGCTAATTATGATCCAAAAAAGAACAAATAAAATTATGATCCAAAAAAGGACACATAAAATTACAATTGCGGAACGTCTCACTTTACTGATTTAACCACAAAGTCACGTTACTACTGGAATCGTCAGTCTTTTAGTGATAAAATCGCTGAATGTTAGTACCAAGATTTCCTACTCTTTATTGGCTCCTGTCCGCATTAGCTCACCTATGCTTCCAACTAGTATACATACATGGAGCCTGGGGGTATCCACGCTCCACAATCCCGCTTCAAGTAAATAGAAAAAAAAAACAAATTTATGAAAATCAAAGAGAGGCAACGAGCAACAAAAGAAAGAAGTCCAATTGGAAAATGGGGAGGTCCTAAATTTCATTTGGGAGCATTCATAGACAATAGATGCCAGAAAGAAAAATAAATTGACCTAACAAGCAAGAGATGTACTGAAGGATTAAATAGAATCATCAAATTTAAGTGAATATCAAGAAGAATAAGCATATCCAACTGAGGACCACTAATTTATGGTTGCGAAGCTTCATCAAGGGCCATCAACAAGAAACTTCAAAGAACGCTGGAAGTCAAAGAACGAAAAATACTAAGAATAGTATTTGGTGGGGTGAAAACAGAAAGTGGATGGGAAAGACATGATTCATTTTCGAGCCTCACCATGGGGATCGAGCGTTTAAAAAATGGAACATCTGGACTTGTTGAAATTATTGCCAAACTATGGGCCTGAACGTTGAAAAGACTTGATGGATGGATGATAGGTCGATTTTTAATTTTTTATCGTCTTTTAATTTTTCTGTTAAAGCGAGCGAGATCATTTTTACAAAACCATTCAAGAAAATATTAGTTTAGTACTGGTAAATTCTTCGATTTTAGAAGCTGACAGAGTTAAAACAACTTATTTTGCCAGTAAACACTACAAAGACGTTAGCAGCACTTCCATATCGCTTTATTTAAAAACAAGAGGATAGGTAGCATCTCTGACAGTGAATTGTTGCCAAGGTTCATCTACTGAATACCCAAACTTAACTAGACGACACCATAAAACCAACAGTCAGACTTTAAAAGTTCTAAAATCCTGCGTTGTCAAAAGCATACACTTCTACAAGCGGTTCGAATTCCAGGATCTCAATCACCTCTGTCACCTTCGAAATAGTTCCCTTAGATACGAAATCCAGAGTCTGCCACGAAAATAATGCTCTCTGGGTTATTTTTGTTAATGTGTTTAACACCGTACGCGATTCAGCTTCAATCTCTTCTACCGTGTCAAATCTTCGCTCTTTTAACTTGCTTTCCATCTTAGGAAAGAGGAGCCAAGTCAAGCGAGTAGACTCTGGATGAGACACAACGACCATGTTGCTTTTCGCCCAAAACTGCTATATCATGAAAGCAGTAGGTGACCTCGCGTTGTCATGATAGAGAACCCAGTCGTCCTCGCGTCTCTTCTCCGAACATCCCCTTCTCATATCCTCCCTTGGCCGCCTTAGGACGGCACGATAGAACTTTACATTAATCGTTTGATTTGAAGAAAGGAATTCTTTGTAGATAATTCCATGAATATTGAAAACGCGGATTAGTAAGGATTTGATGTTGCTTTTGACTTGACAGGCTTAAACCAGTCGTAAGATTGTGTTTGACACAAAGCGTCGTCCCGAATGGTTCCTTCAACATTTAACATTCTGTTTGTTTCTTAGCGAGTTTAAGACAGAAGTTAGTACGCGCTGTACCCTCAAATCAGCCATTGAAAATTCGCAAATATTTACGAGGGTAAGACAAATATTATCAACACTTTCGCCATAACAAGCTTTGAAGGTTATCGTAGTAGTGGCCACTTGCGCATGCGTTGAGTTGGCGTCTCTGTGGTCATGTGTGCGGAATTTAATCACGATCGCGTCATTTGTCTGCTACCTACAACAGCATAAGCATGTCAGCTCTGCTATTAGTCTGCACCAAAGAGGAACAACAAGCAGTAATCCGATTTTTGTGATCAGAGGGTGTGAAAGGTGCTGAAATTCATCGGAGACAACAAACGCCGTGGTCTACTCTCAAAGAAAGTGTTGTTGTTGCAAGACAACGCTCGTCCGCACACGGCCCATAACATCATAGAAACTATCAACAGGTTGGGCTTTGAGACCCTGGAACACTCTCCCTTCAGCCTTGATCTCGCTCCCTCAGACTTTCATCTCTTTGGACCGCTCAAGGAAGGTTTGAGAGGTCGTCAATTTGCCTCAAACACAGACGTTCGGGATGCGGTGCAAAAGTGGCTTCACGACCAACCGAAAACCTTCTACCAGGAAGGCATACGGAAGCTTGTGGCTCGCTGGACCAAGTGCATTGCTAAAGGTGGAGACTATATCGAAAAATAATGTATCTGTTGTACACCTATCTTTGTTTAATACAGTTGTAGAACTAAAAGTGTAAGTAATTTTGGATTTACCCTCGTAGAATGAAGAATCGTTCACCGATAAAAAAAGTATTATGTCATTAATAAGATAAGACATTAGCTACAGCAAATAAATTTCATTTCATTTTTGAAAATTTATGTTCAATATCTTGGTGATACTGATAAATAATACTTTGTGAATTTATTGTTGAAAAGAACCAAGAAAAACTGTGCTTTCTAAAAAACTAAATCAAATCAATATTTTCATCATTCAGAAGTAGTATCAATAATTATATCAAGAAAAAAGTAAAAAGACTTTTCAATACTAGACGATTCCATTACATTACATTCCACTGAAATCAAAAACCATCTTGCGAAGAAACAATAATATAAAACAAAAAAAAAATTGACATTATCATAGCGTGACAAGAATAAATCGTTGTACTTTTTTTGAGCATGGGCACAGTTGTTTCTCAGCACATTACAATCATTATTATGGATTATACATCGTATCATAAAAAGGAGAAAATGAGTATAACCGAGTGTTGCCAAATTAATTCTCGGCAATTTAGTCGATATGAAATGAATCACGAGAGTAAAGAGAGCTTTTATACTTTTCAAGCTATTACACCTTTCCATTTCTGTCAATTTTATTAATCACACTTTTCTACTCTCTACGGGATGGGTAATAAAAAAGAACTTAGGCCCAACCTACCCATTAATTTATTACAACGTTAGTCTCATGACTTAATGCATTTTGTTCCAATAACACTCACGGTGATTCCATTACTGAAATTAGCTTTTTTATATCGCATAACTATACTTTTTGTTTATTCAATTTTAGTCGTAAAAATACCATGAATGTTAATGAAGTTGAAGAATGTTTAAAAGTGTTATTAACATTTCGACAGACGGAAGATTATTTTAAAGTATATATGCAAAGTAAGTTTATAAAAGCATTTAGTATAAAAGCCAGAAAAAGTTTTCCTGCTACGACTACTTTTCTACACTCTACATTCCAAAATATCTCATATAAGCAAACATTTCGCATTCAAGAAGTATGAAAACGTGTGTAAATACATCTCTAATAAACATACTTCTGTAGTTAATGTATTTGCTCTCAACTTCTACGCATCTTCATGTAATACGAAGATGTACCCATGTATTTTCTCTGAAACAACGATAACTTTCACGTTTTACCTCGAAGATATGTAAATTGACAAAGTTATTTCGTATTCTCCTGGTTTTCGGTAGCAAATAGGGAATATCGTTGCAGAGAAACATCACTTCGAACTAAAATTCCCTAATGACATCGCAGTCTATGGCTACTCGTGTAAACGGTTGGCCTTCAACCTTCGTAAAATAAACAGGGCGAGAAAATTAACAAAATGTGCCAACAGCAACACCGCAAAAATCACTTTTCACCTATCTAACGGATCCGTTGGGTTCCGGAATGAGTTCAATTAGGTGGAAGGTAACGGAGGAACCCGGGTAGTTGGTAAAAATTTAATAGGCGAATGGACTTCCGGAGAAAAGCGATTGTTTAGCAAGAGCCCAAAGCTCGAAGAAAGAAAAGGGGAAGAAACTGGAAGTTGCGAGGAACGCGTGGGTTCTAGTCTAAAAGGGAACAAAAAGCACGTTCTCTTTCCCCGGCGCCTAGTTGCCAAGGTAACTGCTCTTGTCTGTTCTGTCTAAGAGATCAGATCTTATTCTTTTCTATACACTGCCAAGAAGGGAATTCTAGATAAAATCACGTCTACACTGGAGAATTTATGTTTCATTCAATATTTCTCATGAAAAGACACTTTGTTTCGTAGTTTACTATTTTGCTTTCAATATTAAATGAAAAATCCAAAGTAGATATTGTCTCGGTTAAATAGAACTATGGGAAAGAAAACAAGAAACAGCAGATATTGATTTTGATATGCAGGGTGTCTCATTATATTTTAACTGATTCTGCAAGCTAATTTCCGAACGACATGAAGTATTAAGATGCGGTCTTCGCCATTGAGATCTATATCAATCCATATTTTTTTACGGCTTTTATGAATATGTCATTCCTTCTATAAAAATTGAAATTAAAATGGCATAATTTGATAGAACGGACAATGAATTTTTTTATGCAATACTTTATTTATCCGGCGTAACTTGAAAATCCGCTTTTTTTGACGTTTAAATGTTATTTAGAAAATTAAAATCGGTTGAGAAATAACAGAGATAAACGTTTATGAAGATATCATTGTAAAATAATGACATGACTGACAGAAGAATAAAGAAAATCACAAAAAGTCAAATTTTTTAACAAATAGCTGTTAGTGTGTAATTTTGTTGATAATAGGTTTCAGGAAGCAAGAAAGATCTCAAGCGGTGCTGTTGTACGCACAGATAGGGTCGTTAATTCAAACAAGACGAAGTTTTAGATCACAGTTTAATAATTTCTGATGTGGGAAGGACTGACGTACCATGGATGCATACGCGTACACAAGCTCCCATGACATAGAAAATGTTTTTCTTTATATACTAATAATGACTAGGGTTTCAACATGCTGGCAGCGCGCCAGCAACGTGATAGTTAAGTACAGTCATTAACACAAGAGCGTTGGGTTAGTTTTGGACATAATGATAAAGATATTAAAGAAAAAAGTTTTAATATGGAAAATACATCTATAATACTTGATCGCAATTAACTAAAACATTGTGTAATCACCATTATTATTGACTACGACTTCATATCGCATGCTGTCTACGAGTTTTTCAGCAAGCTTTCGTTTGACAATGGACTAAACATTTTCGATTGGGTTCATATCTGGAGACTGAGACGGCCAATCTATGACTTGAATGTATTTTTCCTGTTTCCAGTTGGTGCACAACCGACTTCGATGCTTTGGATCGTTGTTCTCCTGAAGCACTCAATTTGTGTTGACATCACCAAACCATCTTTTAGCCGACCTCAATAATGCCTTTTGGTAAATTTTAGCATTCTCTGAGCGTTTAAATTGCCCATAAACAAATTTAAAGTTCCAAAACCGTGAAAACTGAAACAACCCCAAACATGAATCTTTATGGGGTGTTTAACAGTTCGTTGCACCAGTCGGCGAACGGACAATGTCCAAGCACGTCTCCTGAATACCCATCTCCAAAAAGACGCTTCATCGGAGAAGATAATATTAGTCCAATTGCGACCGATATTGTCCTGGGCCCAACGCTGTGCTTTTCGTACAACTGCTTTTGTATAGTGCTACGATATTCAATGTTATTTTCTCGCAATCGACGTTTAATAGTCATTATACTAATGTCTATTTCTTTTTTCTTTAACATTTGACAGGCTTGATGCAGGATTAACTCCGGTTTCTCTTCGAAAAGCTTGAGAATAGCTTTATCCTGTCGTTTTGTTGTTACCCGCATTTTACCACAATCTTCAAAATCGTCGACGTTTTTTGTGGCTTGGTAACGTGTCACCCATTTTCGGACAAACTCAGGTGATTTTTTCAAATAGCCTGCCGCCGCTGCGTAGCTCATTTTCGGTCCTCTGGGATGGCTACACAGAAAGACGGTCTCAAATCGTTTAACGTAAGGAGCACTCATCACATACATGTGCGATGTCGATGAAAGTTTCAACTGAACTGATAATTTACGCCCATTGCGACGTAAAACCATTAATACCCTCATTGGTTTTCCTGGAAAGGAGGGTTTACTTGCGTGTGTTTCCAAGAATTTAAGCCAACGCTCTTGTGTTAATGACTGTATGTACAATGTACCCACATATAGATAGCCGACTGGGCGAAGCGAATATTACCTTCGACCGCCGATCGGAGGTGCATGATAGATACGTATATACCACGTATATAGCGTTTTTTTATAATTGAACATAGGGGCGTTTGGCATGGCGAGTGCCAAACGCCCCAAACTGGGATTATTACAGAAAATAAACACAAGTACGTCAAATTGGACATTAATTTTTTTGTCTAATTCTCCAACTAACACGCCAAAATGGAATTATGAAATAATGTTACTTACTATCTAGGTACATATAAACATTATTTTTATCTTTAACTTATGACAGAGTTTGCCGTTTAACATCACGGCCAAGTGTCATCGATTGATATCTACAACCATGAAATATGCATGTTACCTAGCGAACTTGAATACCCAATTTGGGAAGGTAATATTTTATGCCAAATAGATTTATTCTATACCTGTTTGACGGATGAAATTACTTTAAATTTGAAAATGAAGGACCGAAAGGATATACTATGGAGATGAGTCATATCCTCGTTTCCCCAGAATTATCGTCGATTGGTGATATATTTGCTGAATAAAACTACTGGGTAGAGAAAGGAGACCAAAAAGAGGGGACTCGTCTATATAAGCTACTTCAACATCATGTTAAGCATCTGTAAAGTGTTGCCGTTTCCTGAACGTGTCTCAATGTGAATGGCTGAACGACGCTAACCACAAGCTAATCATTAACATTACAATACGCATATACGTACATCCTGTCCCATTTAAATGGTAACACATGGAAAGACTCTTGCGATAATGATCTTACAGAAGAGAAGGGAGAGGAATGACAAATATCAATTTTATGTCAAAATAAGACAAAAAATTATTTCCTCAGCATTTTTCCATGTCGTTATTTCAAAAATTATTCCCCTGTTACCCTTTGAATAGGATATGTAAATTTATAAGAAAACCTCAACTGACCAGCGGATATCCCTTCCCTTTTGATATTTGCTCCTTAAAATTTAATTTTAATAAGTTTAATACTAATTATAAACGGAAAAGTTTCCTAATATCCTATCCTTTAAAGAATTATTTATTTTTTTTTAAGCCAACATCAAAAGTAAGGAAAAAAAATAATTGCATCTGCAATAAGTAAATTACTTGCATTTACGAGCATATCTTTTCTTTCAATAAATTGTAGGACTCTTCGGAGGAAGCAGTAAAATGTGAGAATGAACACTAACCATAAGACTTAAATGTATCGTTTAATTTTAATGCGTCTTTACTCTAACGAACTACGCCATAGCCGTAGTCGTACTTATGGATTTCCGAAATTAGCCAGAAGATTCCTTTAGACAAGATTTCAATAAGTAATACCTCATTCGGCCGTAAAATATGTTTAAGTGTGTAACGATATACCGGACAAATTCAAGAGTTTCCAGATTCAAGGTTGGTTATCCACGGCCTCAGTTGTGCGAGCTAGTGAGCACTATGGTGGCGGGCACACGATGTTATTAAAACCTCGTATGGGTGTATATAATGCACTCGCATTGTAATTACCGGTGTACTTAATTCCATTATCCATCGGAAATGCATCTGGTCGTGCATGTGTTAATTTAATTTCGTTAACCGGGTTATTCGCCGAGCAAGTGTTGCGCTAAATTTGCTAGGGGTTTTGTTCACTTTCAACGCTCTTCGAACCGATGCTGGTTGTTCTCTCTAATTAATTCATCTTAGTCGCGGATGGAAGTATAATTTTAGTTTTAATTAAAACTGCAAATCTCCATGGAGGCAGACGGCTTGCATTTGGAGCGGCTTATTAGCCGTCTGCAGCTGGCGATTTTTTTTTTGGGTCGCAAAGTTATGGTATGGTAGTGGTACCAATAAGTTTCAATCTTAATGAGACAAAATAACTGATGATAAACTAAGATACTTCTCTGTAAGATATTAGGATGTCTCTAGAAATAGCAAAAAAAAATCTATAAGAGGAAAGACAATGACTGTTTGAAGCGGAATGCTTAAAGTATTACCGATAGCTACGGTCAACGCTCTACGGTTCACAAAACGCAAACATTCTTAATAAGAAAATCTAACCTAAGATAGGTAAAAGTTATCCAGTTTGTAACCGACAAAAAATAAATCAGATAATTGTAAAAAGTAAGTTAAAAGCATAAAATACCCTAACGTAAATTTTTATAGAATTCAAAATTCTGAAAATTATGCAAAACTAGAATAAAAAAAGGTAATAAATGATAATCTAAATGACTATAAATTATAGAGTCAAACAAAATGCACTTACAACCAAGAGAATAAGATTACTGTTCATAACTTATTAAACTTAAAACTAAACAATTTTTGAATTAACTGAGACTTACTCAACAGGAAATCTTAAGACAGGGAATAAGAAACCACATATTGTGATTAACGCTCAAATTTAAAGGTTGAAAACAAGGGAGGGTAATCTTAGTGCTACGAAGCTCTAAACTTAGCTTGTGGAATAGTTGAGGTGGTCCAGGGATAGTTCCAAAACGTAATTCCAAAAACGTATTAAAAAAAAGCAGGTAAAGCCAAAACGATGTAACCAAAAAAAGGCGTATCCAAAAAGGTAAGTCCAAAACGGTGTAACCAAAAAGGTTGAGCCCAAAAAAAAGGCTCGGGAATAACGATTTATAAGATGGGGATGAATAAAAATCTTAACCCCACGTAGCAAATCAAAATGGTTGTTAGAGACGCAGCATTCAAATTCTGACTAGCAGCAAACCGAAGCCATCCTCTCCAATATTTCCAAACCAAAAACCAAAACCAACTAAAAAGGGTCGTATCTCAATTTTTTGTCATTTTTAGGTTTATCCTCCTAAGTAATGTTTGTGAGCTACCCGACATTGTTTCTAAGCAATATGGCCGTATCCTATTTAGAAACAGCGGAAAATCACTAAAGAAATAAGACGTAGTTTAAAAAATTGTTAAACTCCTAAGGAAATTGGCAGTATCTCAGTTTTCTCAATGAAAAGATCAAAGTTACGCCTTTTTGGCTTACAGAGATAGCCAGGGTTAGAGAGACAGTCTTCTATCTAAGCAAAAAGGCCGTGGCTGTGGCATATGACTACTATTCTAAGAAAACGAAGCCATTCCTTGCCAACAGTTGACCTTCTGTTGTTATTGTGAAAAGTTGTATATGATTTTGTTGTTTTCAACTATTTAAAAAGAAACATAACAGGTAAATGCAAATGTATTTATTACATTACAGTAGTTACTAAAATATTTCGTACCTATTTGTGCTTAAACATAACCTCTCCCGTAAGATCCTTTACTAGTGAACATCGTAAAAACAGTGTTTTGATAATCATGTGAAGTGTGTAAAATGTGGAAAAACACAAAGATAAAACAGGCAAGTCTCGTAAGAAGGTATTTGACAAACAAATATAAGGAAGTAAAAGAAGATGCTGTGATATACTGTGCAGATATGAAAAAAACAATTATGTTACCACGTCTTGATATGTTCAAATCTGCAATATTTACCTATCACATACCTGTCTACAATGAGAGTTTTGTTCCGGTCAGCAAAAAACAAGAATTCTTCGAATTTTGCTGCTTTATGGCATGAGGGTATTTCCGGCAGAAGCAAAGACGAGTTAAGAAGTACTTGTTATCAGTCTTTGTTGTCGAAGTGAAATAAAAAGCACATGACTCTTTGACTTGACCATTTTTCAGCACAAAACAAGAATTGGTCAGAATTCTATTTTTTTCTGTACATGACTAATTCAGAAGAGATTGTTGCTCAGAAATAATTCTACAATATTTCGAACCAGGTCATACTTTCGTGGCTGCTGACTCGTTCCACCATAGGGTTGAGAGATTTATGCAAAAAATGGGTAACAAATACTATGATTTTTTAAAATGTTGTTACTGCTGTTAAAAATGCGTCCCCAAGAACAAAAATGTTACCTAGATGGATTTAAAACGGTTCTGTTTGTGGGAAGATTATTCATCAACTTATAAGTTGAGACACATAAAACAGAGTCCGTACCTACAAAGTATGGTGGAATTTATATTTACAAGAGGTTTGGAAACCTTAAAATACAAAAACGACTTCAGTCCATCTGAGTTCATTGAACTAAATTTTTGAATTCCAAGGCTGTTACGTCTGGTGAAAAAGTAGTGCATTGATCTAGCAATAGAGGAATCACAATTTCAAAAGGTCACAGTGGGACCGCCTCTTATCTAATCCGTTATTTAATCATTTCTAATTTAGACCCCTAGAATTATCCTACTAAAAAATCATGTAAATCAACCCAACTGAGTTTTTAGATGACTGCAAAATGTCATTAACCTAATATAACCTTCTTTCAAAATTATTTATTCTCTCAATTTCATCAAATTTGATTATAGACATTACAAATTTATAACAGTAAGTATCTCCCCGAATACAGATTAGTTTAAAGTATGAACCAAGAGCTTTTCCGTTAAAAATCCTAATCCTTAATAAAATACATAATCGCTTTGATAAACATAATTATTATTACATAGATATCAATATTTAAAAAGTAACATTTCAGCCTTCTTAATTCAATAAAAATTCAATTTCAGAAGCACAGATACTCTAGCGCTAAATGTTTGTCACAATCTTGACAGATATTCGCTAATTATTTTTATTTTTTTTCTTGCCAAGAGCTTGGCAACTTACCAACTTGACGCTAATCTTAAATCTCGCCGTTAGAATTGCTTCTTTGGGAGTTTCATCGTCCTGGCGCACGCCGAGATGTGATGCGATTTCGTGCCTCCCGACGTCACGAACGTTTCCGTTTAAAACCATTATTTTTGGTCCAGTAGGGATTTTCCTTCACCAACACGAAAAAACCGGATAGAAGGCTCGCAGGGCTAATTTGATTAAATTTTTCGGTGAGTTCCGTCTGTAATTAAATGTACGAGCCGAGCCCTTTTTTAAATTAAGCAATGATTCCAACGGATTGTTTTTATTTTGGTGGAGGTGTCTGTAGTATACATAAAACGAATGAATTTAATTTTCCTTTGTGTAAACGATTATTTTATGTGCGTAATAAAAATCCGACGATAAAAATGCCGTCGGTTATGAACGAATGCTATTAAAAAATTATTGATTTCCCGAGGTTTCAATAGAGGAAGGAGCTTTTTATATTCTTCTAACAGCAGTAACAACGTGCATAATAATGTAGTATATTATCACAATCATTATACTATTCTACAACAGTTAATAATCTTCGAAAACATAATTTGCACCAGGGACATATGTAGTGGGAATTATATTTTAGCCCATAAGAGCGAAGACAGTATTGTATCTCAAAGAATTTTTTTAACGCAAAAATTCTGAAGTATAATCGCCTGCAAGAGAATTAAAGTCTAGACATTACACCAAGTTTATTAATGGGAAAATTTCATGAAATTTTATTATGTTTTGGAAGTTGTATGTAGTGATTGTTAGGAAATGTACTGTAATGTTATAAATAAAGCCCGGATGTTTGGCAAAATGCCCTAAAATGCCATAAATGCCTATTCCACGTAATTCTGCCTATATTCAAGACTAAAGGCCGTAAACGCCTATTCACGTAATTCTGCCTATATTCTAAACTAAAGACAATTCTAAGAAATATTAGATACATAATCCCACAATTACCGTTATTCTACTCAATGTTATTTAGAACTATAAATTATAATTCTAAGTAACATTAAATAGAGTAACGGTAATTTTGCTTGTGTTCATTAGTTTTTTTTAAGAAACATTAAATAAATAATAATTCCCGACAATTCTTCCTAATTCTAAATTCTTAGCAGTATTATGTACAATAAATTCTATTCAATATGGTGCAGTCGTCGTTTGTATATCATCACATAACAACGCAAATATGCCGAAAGAACGTGCTTCTCCTCAAACAAAATTAAATAAACTTATTCGCGCATTCGGTAAGGACATTATTAGTACTGATGGTACCGTATTATTTTGTAAAGTGTGTGATACAAAAGAGAATTATGAAAAGAAGTACTTTGTAACGCAACATCTTGTGACAGCAAAGCACAAAACTGGCGCTAAGGAAGTTTCCGACGGTAAGAAAACGTGTCTACTACAAAATTTTGGTGTAATCTCGCAACGGCAGTCCCAATTTTTCTTTGATTTATGTAAGGCATTTATAGATACTGATATTCCACTATGGAAACTAGAAAACCCAACGCTCAAAACATTCCTCGAGAAATATACTAAAGAGCGCATTTCTTGCAAATCCACGCTCCGAAAAAATTATGTCGATACAATTTATACGGAGATAATGAACCGAATAAGGAAAGAAATACACGAGGAAAATATTTGGGTATCAATTGACGAGACAACAGATACACTTGGCCGAAAGTTGCTAACGTAATAATTGGAATTTTGTAACCATTACGAAAATCGAAAGTTTATTTACTAACTAGAGATGGAGGACATAGATATCAACTACACCTTATTTGAGACTTCTATAAATTTAGTAATCTCAAGATAATTCAAGAGCAGGTAAACTTCATGCGCACCAATTCAACGTCTTCGAAATACTCAGTGTTGGGGTTCATACACAATCAAACAATTTGCACAAACTTTTTGACTCCTTTTGTATTCTTAATTTTGTTATTAAAAATGTTTATAGATGTTTGGCACATTTGCAACTACGAGGGGTATTTTTTAAATAAGATCCGTTTTTAATAAGAAGAAAAATACTGTAAATATCATTCAAATATATTTTTTCATATTCTACATACTTTTATCTACATTTTTACATAATTTCCATTTTTGTTCAAACATTTGTCATACCGCTCAACAAGTTTTTTAATTCCAACGTCAAAGAAATCTGCCGCCTGTGAAAAAGCCCAATCCATGATTGCAGTTTTCACATCTTCGTTGTCGTTGAACCGTTGACCACCAAGGAACTCCTTTATGTACCGAAACAATTGAAAATCACTGGGTGTAAAGTCCGGACTGTAGGTGGATGATCCGGTTGTTCCCAACCAAAACACCTGATTAGACTTTGTGTTTGCGCAGAAACATGTGGCCTTGGATCATCTACCTTACAGTCCAGACCTTGCACACACTGATCTTCGCTTGTTTCGGTACTTAAAGGAGTTCCTTGGTGGTCAAGTTTATAAATAAATCATCTTATCTGCACAAACGATTTTATTATCGTAGCCTATCTAAGTGCATGAACCAAATAGTATTGGTTATCCACCAATAGATGTCGCAACAATAACTTAATTTTTTTTCCTAATAAATCATCTGGTTTTAAACAGTCAAATCATTCTCATCGGGTTCACAATTCTTTCGGAATGTCTTCCGCAATTTATCTTTTTATTCCAACTTTATCGAATGGTATGGCGAATGGCTGACCAATGCCACCGGTAAATTGGGAAGCTGTCCCAGTCGAATATCCTCAAGTAAACTGTAGTAAATTTGATTGGCTGTGCACCTTTAGTAGAATATAATAACAGCAAACTGAAATCACTCATATTTTTTAACTTTTTTACTGCATTTGAATACCATTTTCTATTTCTGAGATATTTAGATTGGGAATTCTGAGTTAGTCATCCTCTATATAGTGCGAATCAAAACTAGCTTGACCAGTTTTTTAAAAGGACTTCTTCAGTTTAAACGTTTATGATCAAAAACTCAAGCCCACTTCTTTCTAGTGAAAACTGCTTGTATCTACATGAATACACTTTCTTATCAGAGTCAAAACTTGATGGTTTGGTACATTTTACATGTAACTTACTACCAATCGCAATCTATCACCTTTAAACGCTAACTTCATATATTATGGACTTTACATAAAAGCATCACGATGAACAATTTAGAGAATTGCCGATTGTACGTAACTCGGTTTTACGGTTTACGAGGGACTTCTAATTTCGAGGAAGTAAGCCTATTTGAAAGTCTATCGCACGCTTTCGTCTTGTTAATTCGCATTAATTAACGTAAGTGGTGGTAATTAAGACGTGACGCTGTTAGTACGGTCCCTGTGTCTCTTGTCAAACCATACGTCAGCCCTGATGTCGACGAGGTAACGTTCACGAGCCTTAATAACTCCTCCAACTGCTATACAGCACAAATAATAATGTTCCGGGCACATTTCCATAGAGATAATGCTGTCGTGTCGGATAAATTTAATCGTTATGGAGGTTATATTATGGCGTAAGGCGTAACTAAGATAATGTAAAACCCAGGACCGGATTAGTATGATTATTTACTGTTTTGTTGCTTTCTGTGAAGAAATCTATTATGTACTTACTGACTGTATTGGCTATTCAACGTTTATTCTTCTTCGAGAATTAACGTTGACGATTAAAAATTATTCAAGTTGTTTGTAATAAAATTTCAGTTAAATTAAGTAACATCAGAATACTAACAAACACCCGTAAATACGCGCTTAACGATGATCCTTAAGTTACCACAGCTTATTCTTAACACCGCTCCTATTTCCGTCTCCGTGTACAATGCAATATCGTAAAGTGGTGGGGTACAACCAATTTGTCTTTATCACATAGCCTCTGCTTAACTCCGAGAACGTCTTCTTATTTCTAAATTAATTATATGAAATAAAGCCGAAAATTTATTATCCCGTTGGTTAGGTTATTATGAAAAAAAATCTCATGAAAGAATACGATGCTTGTGAACCTTATATAATCTAACCCTCCCCGCCAATACCGGATTATTCACTTCTCTTCATTAAAAATCTGCAAAGATTGTCTGGGCGCCAACGAGTCTGAAAGCTGTTTCAAAATTCCCCCGATTACTTATCGGATTTAAATATATCAGAAAACAGGAATTTACGATTTTCATTTTTTAAATAATAAATTGAATTGTCTCCTATGCCGGGTACGCCATTAGTGTGTCGTCGGAGTTTAGCGTGAAAACCAAAGATGGAGAAATTCTGTACGTATATAGTATACCACAGTGCATTTTGTAAAATTATCTACAAATATACAGTTTCTTATTACTTCTTTCTTATTACTTGAACATAATCCAAACAATTTGCGTAAAAGAGAACAATTACATACGTGGAGGTAAATGGTTCCGTTTTTATCTCACAATTTTAAAACCAAATTAAAGAAACGTGGTTCTTAATTATCACCTTCTGCGCTATACGGCGATACATATTAAAATTGTGATACGTATTGGGAGTAACCGTCATATTTTTTACGGTAAGTAAGACAATAAATACGCATAATATCAAAGGCCCCATTTGACTATACTATACGTACTATAAATCTCATTTCTCCATCTTTGATAGTTTTGACACTAAACTCTGCCGGCACACTAATGGCTAGAGTTTGTTAAAAAGGTGGTACCGGATGGCAGTAGCGTAGCGGTGGCGGTGTAGGTAGGGGTAATTTTCAAATCGCAGTCGATTTCGACAGTACCGCGAGAGAGTTCAAGGCGACAGTACGTTGCACGCTGCACGCCAAATAAGTACGCGGAGATGGGACGCCCAAAGGGTGTAACGTTCCCTTCGAATGTGAATAAATATCTCAGGCGTTTCCCTGGATTAGAATATAGAAGTCCGCATATTTATTGCAGAATATGCAATAGCGGATTGCTAAGTCGCGATAGGTTTGAATGTAGAAAACATTGTAAAAGTAAACGTCATGTATTGAATTTAAGAAACAGTATTCCATACTGGCAATTTTTATATGATTGTATTTTTATGTCTTTTTTGGGCTAAGTACGTTCCCTCATGGAAGCTACCAACATCTATGCAATTACGATACAATTTGCCACGTGTGCAAGGTATAGTAAAGGAATGTATAAAAGATGAGTTGAGAAATAAGAAAATTTGCCTATATGTGGATGAAACAACTGATGCTCAGAAACACAGCGTCATTCATGTTGTAGCGCGTCCTTCAAAACGTGATGGTCCACCAGCTTCATTATTGTTATCCAGTAAAAGGATTCAGAAAACTAATGCAGAAACCATTGTCAAGATAATAAAAGATTCGTTGAGAGAATTTGGTATCACAGGAACCCAAGTCACAATGTTCGTTACTGACGGAGCCGCAACAATGCTGAGAGTTGGTAGGATGTTGAAAATATGCTTTCCTACTCTTTTTCACATAACATGCCTCATACACGCATGTCACCTCGTAGCAGAAACCATTCGAAAGAAATATCCGATGGTGGATAAGTTAATAGCATCTACCAAAAAAGTGTCCATCAAATCACATCCGTGTATTCAAACAATTGTGTCCGAAATTACCACCAACACCTCACCCTGTAATAACGCGATGGGGAACATGACTCCAGGCAGTATCTTACCATCAGAAATATTTTTCACAAGTGAAAAATGTTACCTTGAAACTTGATTCAAATGATTCTGCAGCAGTTCGAGATAGTCAGCAACTTTTTTCCAATTCGGACGTTCAACAACAAATAGATGAAATTTCCATGAACTATTCTGAAGTTGCACAAGCTATTGAGCAATTAGAAAACAGTCACTTATCTGCACGAGACGCATTAAATTGCATAAATAATTTACAAGTCGCTCTAGAAAACTTGACGAACACTATAGGAGTCGACGTTGCTCAAAAATTTGGTGCAACTTAAGAAAATCCCGATTTACAAAAGGTTCGGTCTATAACTGAAAATCAAGAGTACCCAGATGAGGAAAAGGAATATCTGACATTTGCAAATCTTACTTCACTAGGTGTCGAACGATCATTTTCGAAGTATACGACAACGTATTCACAACACCGTCGACGGCTGGATGAATCGACAATGGAAGCGTTGTTGATGTTGCAATTCTACGCAGCTTACCAGGGCGGTTGCCAATTGTCACAGTGGACATCAAGACGAGAGGAAAAGGTAATAATATTATTTTTCACTAATATTGTATATTACGTACCTACTTTTATGCGGTGCGCCACTGCCGGTACCACCCTTTTAACAAACTCTACTAATGGCCTTTAATGACTTTTTATTTTTAGAAATAAATGTACCTATTAGCACAAGTTATGTTTTTGTACTATTGCGTATAGATACTAATTTGTATAAAGTACGTTTGTGTATTTCAGATATAACATTCATTAGAAAAGATGCCTAGCTTAGTTGCTATGTCATTTGTGTGCCATTGTCATCAATGTTCAAGGATACCAACATTAAATAATAAAATGTTGCGTATAGAAGTTTATTTCGACACGGGTTTGCTATATTTCGTATGTAAAATAAATCTTATTTTGAAATTTAAGATAATATACTTGTCAAGATCTACCAAGACGGTTATGTGAACACGACAAATTTCTAAAAATAATTTCCTGGATGTAAGGTTACAAGGTTCCACATGTCTCATAAAATCTATGTATACTTTTTTATCAAATTGAAAACAATATGCGGCCTTGTGGAAACTATAATGTAAAATAAGAATAAAACAATTTACCGATCTATAAAAATAAATTGCTATAAATTTAGAATTCTCACTTTAGAATACAGTTAGATATAAATGTTAAACAGCGACAGTAAACGAGCTAGTCTGTCGTGCAGATCTCTTTAATGACTTCTCTATTATAACGGCTTCGTTCGAATCGGTGACCTCGTAGGTAAACAGAGCGCGGAGAGTGTGAGAGACGTAACCAGAGCGTTACGCTGCATTGCTCTGCACATTTTTTTTTCATTGCTAACACTACGTTACCACCGCTATTAACGCATAGATACATACGCTGGAATACGTTTCAAACATGCAAAATATAAAAATCGCAACGAAGCGATGACCAACCACACCACGGCAAATGCGGTAATCGCACTTTTACTTTTTAAAAGTCCGACAGCGGCCGCCGGACGTGTGAATAAGCGTTATCGCCACCGTCAAAGCGATTCTCTTCTCCAGCGGACGGGCGCGTACCGTCAGGTCACGACACAAGACTTTAGAAAACCAGTTCGGTGCGCCCTACGCAAGAATGCGACCGCTTGGTGCGGCGGTGACTACGATGACGTCGTAAAGTTAAAAAGATTCCAAGGTCACCGATCTACCGATACTTGTACGGGCGAAGGTGAGATGCGAAGTATGGTATAGTCTATCCATCGATATAACGATTTGCTTTAACACTTGTGAATATGTTTGTCTTCATAAAAGATCTAAAAAATTATTATTATTATTACGTGAACGAACATATTGCTTCCTGTAAACGACGCACTCGAAAGCCCTTGTTCTTTAAGGCAGTAAAAGTAGCTGTGTAGCCTGCAAAAATGGCAAGACTGACATAAGAAAGTTTAGGGACATAGTGTATAATAAGAACAATTGGGGTCCCAGTAAAGAACCCTGAGGGACGCCTACGAGAATGGGGAGCCTTGATGTATCAGATTTCACAGAAAACTGCTTAATCTATTATTTAACAGGCAGTTATATTTCAAAAGTATTTAATAATTTAGCGACCTGGTGATCCAGTGGTAACAGTGCGTATTCAAGACTGTGGCAGATTTTTCTGGTGGACCCGGTACAATCTCGGCCCAGCATTCGCATGTAGGGGAATAATTAATAGCATGCCAACCTTTAAGCGAGGGGATGATAGTAACAAAATCATTGAACACTTTACACACACCACTTACATGCTAAAGGGCTTCTAAGGCTGTGACAAGCTTTGGAGCTTATATACCCTGTTGGGACGTCACCATACGTAAAAAAAATATAATTATACCATGCTGTAGATCACAAATTTGTAAATTAATAAGCAAACAGAGGATTGCTATTGTTATTATTATAAATTATTGCCTTTTAAATAATCCTCAAATTTAAATTATTGTAAAACATATTGAAATGTTTATGATTTTTCTACCTAAGAAAATCTTATTTCGTCTAATTCGATCCATTACCTTATTTATCGAATTTCTCGGTTCCTGCGATATTTCAGACGGATTTGAGACAATACTTTTAAATCGTTAAAAGTGGAATCATTATATCTATGGACAGACTATACATTAACCGGTTAATCGAAGCTGTATCATCGATGGCGCGCCGTGAAAGGGATCCTTCTCAACGGTTATCGAGAGAGGTGTGCGTAAATGCTGATTTTGATCGCGTGCCGATTGTAGCGGACGTTGGTCTTGTCGGTCGTCTGGCCGTCTTTACGATAATAGCAAAGAAGGTTGTTCTTCTTTTTATGCAACACTTTGTACAGGTTCCATTACTTTATACGATACAACCTCGATTGTCAGACGGTTAATTAAAGAGAAGCATATCTTGATTGCTAATTTCTTCGTATTCATTCGTATTCCATCTATGGAGTGTTGATTAGCTTTAGGGTCTAAGATGTTCTGCATATGTGATTGCAATATCTTAAGTTAAACTTCCCCAACAATTAACTAAACTTAAACTATAAGCAAGTTCCACATGCATCATCAGTTCATTTAATGAAGTAAAAAGTGTGCAACATATTTGGATCCAAGGAAGTCCCAGCACCTAAACATTAACTCTGTTATAATTCAGACAAATGCATGAATATGTCCATTCTAGATACTTGTGCTGTAGCAGATATAGCTTGTTTCTAGCAGAGAGTTTTAGAATGGTGCTAGGTAAGCAACAATAGATTTCTCCACAAGACCGTGCAGGAAATTTCCTATTATTTTTGAATTCTGAAAATACGACCCGGTCTTTAACTGGTTCTAGAATCTTCTTTTCTTTCGCACATGATATCAAACTAGACATGTACAAGTTTTAATATCTTCATAACTTTAACTATTGACAGAGACTTTACCTGGCTGAATAATACCACCAGCCTCCTATTGAAATAAACATAGAGGATTCTTGCTCATTCCGTAGACGAACTTCACGTTTATTAGTAATGTGTGTAGGACAACAATTGACGAACATTGTAACGGTATGGCAAATAAATTAACCCAGAGAGATTATCTTTGAACAAATTCTCGGCCTGATATAGAAAAAATAAACTTGGTAAAATATAACAATTTTTATTTTTCAATGTAATCTCCTCTAACTTCAATACATTTATTACAACGATCAATTAATAATTCTACACCCTTGTAAAAATAATGTAAAGTTTTTCCCTTAAAATGTTGTATTGCAGCTGCTTACAACTCACTATCGTTCTTAAAGCGACGTCCCCTAAGGTCTTTCTTTAAATAAGAAAATAAATAATAATCACTTGAAGTCATGCCCGGACTATACGGTGGATGTTCCAATTCTTGAAAGCCACATTCACGGATGGCTGCTAGTGAAATGGCGACAGTAGGGACGGATGCATTGTCGTACAATAATCGATGAAATATAAGTTCTTTGGAAGAACGGTAAAAATACTGTTTTTATTTATATTTGCCATGATACTAACGGACTAATGAACGACACAATTCAAACTAAACATAATTATTGTACGTACGAATGGCAAGAGGTGCGATTCATAGCAGCCGGATAGCCGGTTTAATGCATCCAGGAATTATCTGTAGCCATAATGTATGAGGGTATTACTCAAACAACAATTATGCTTGTATAAATTTTCGAAATTAAAATTATATTTAATACATATTCTTATAAATTTAATATTTATCAAGTGATCCTATTTCCATGGCCAAGAACTGTACATGGATGGTTCTGTTTTTGTATTCCTAAAAAAATAGTCGCAGAACTTTTGGAATACATTGTGTTTCAACAGTTTTAACATACGCATCTAATTCTGAAATCTAGAAAAAAATAGTTTTTGAATATTTTATTGGAGATGAGGAAAAGTGAGGTTAAAATGGTACTGTACACGTCATGTTTTGGAATATTTCACATTCTAGTTGATCATTTTAATACGTTTACCTATAGGTAATGGAATGCCATTCAGAAGTAATCCATAAGGAGTGGCAACGTTACAGAAATGTACATATTACATATACATACGTCAAAATAATCGTACCTATTTATGTAAATACGTATAAACCTATTTCAGTCTACGTCAGGCACTCTGTTATATGTACATACATGCGATATTTATGCACTCCGATAGAGAATGAACGTCCATACATAAGCTAAGCAATATCGCTTATTCAATGTCCAACACTTATAATCTAGTCTAGCGCAAAATTAATTATTACATACTCATCCATACAGTATCATTAGCCGTTACCGCAAATGGCGTATCTTACAGGTTCAGCAATAAATCCCGTTATAGCTATTAGAGAAGGCATACGCGTTATTACATAGGTAAACGCTTCCAGCAATAATAACAATAAATTCTTTGCTAAGGGCAAAGGAATGCAAGAAATCTATTCGGATACTTTCGTCGACTATACCCAACTTTCATTCAGCAATTACAGGCGCTCCGCTCCTTCTATTTATCCAAACATGAAGGATGTACATATGTACATTTGAAATATGTTTTATCTCTATTGTCGGTAGTAGCAGCAGGTGTACATTCTATTAACGTATGTACATAGGTCTCATATAAATGGTGATTCGTTAAGTGTTTCCACATATAAGGTTTAAAAAAAACACAAATGTTGAATATTAATATTTTTTATGAGATAATATAGTTTAATTAATTACAATTATGTATGGAAGATTATATCTTGCAAATGACCGCCACGGCTCATGTGGCGGTCATAATACGTCTAATGCGTTTGTCATAATTTCTAATAACATTGTGGCACATGTCAGGGTCCATGCTGTTGATTTCGCGACGTATCTTGTCCTGCAGCTCCGCAATCGTTCTAGGCTTATTTCTGCAGACTCTCCCCAAAGGGAAAAATCTGCAGGAGTTAAATCACACGAACGAGGAAGCCAATTGATGCCGCCGTTTTTTGAGATTACGCGTCCTGGGAAACGAGTCTGAAGTAAGGTAACTGTTTCTCTGGCTGTATGGCTGGTGGCACCGTTTTGTTGAAACCAGCGGTCATCAGCGTCCAAATCTTCCAATTAGTCCCATAGAAAGTCGGTTAACATGCTCTGATAGTGAACGGCATTAACTGTAATCGCATTTTCAGCATCGACTTTGAAGAAATACAGGCCAATGATGCTTCCATACCAAATGCCACACCAAACAGTCACTTTTTCGGGATGCATTTCTTTTTCAATGGATTTTCTGATCCGCAAATGCGACAATTTTGTGTAGTATAGATGATTTTCTTTGAAAAATTACCTTCTTGTTCAAGCATCCATTCTGCGAAGACACGACGCTGCTGGTGATCTCTCGGCTTCAAATCTTGCGTCAATTACATTTTGTAAGGATGCAAATGCAAGTTTTTGGTCAAGATTCATTGTGTAGTGGAGTAGGAGAGACCCATTTGCTGGGATTGACGCCGAATCGATGTGCCTGGTTCTTCGGCCGCATTTTCACGAACAAGAGCCATGTTTCTCCCCGAACGCATTGGACGAACACGATGAGGTTCTTTAACTGTGCTTTCGGCCCCAGTTTGCTCAATTTTCTGAACCACATTCCCAATTGTGCGTTCCGAAGGTCGATTGTGTACATCAAAATATTCACGTAATACATGAGATGCATTTTTTCGCAAAATACCCATTTTAATAATAAGCCCTAACCATCTTAGTACGTTGCTGGATTGTGTATCGCTCCATGACTACTTTTGTACACGTTTCTAGTTTGTAAACATTACTTTACAGATGTAATTGTCATTGACGTTTCAGAAATATCATAGGCTACTATGTGGAAATCCTTAATGAATCACCCTTTATTAAATCATGTCAACAAATAAGATGTGTGTCAGCAGCTATTTGAAAGAGATTTTTCTTCTTTTGTAAAAATAAACAGGAATTTGATGAGAAATATTCATTAGACATTATGGAACTAAGGATCCTTTTAAATATTCAATATATCGAGAAAATTTAGAACATGACTAAAATATTAAATCTCTGAAAGTTTACAGTAGATCATTAAAAAATCTCGTTAAAGTTCCAAGAGTGTTGCTCATTAAAAGTCTCTCACGTTTGACAGGCGTCGAAACATGAATATTGTATAATTCAAACACGCAACTTGCAAATTAATGAAAGACTCGATAAATTATTCGCAATAGCTGTTACAGAAACATGATGAAATCATTTTCGTTACTATGCAGTTTGAAATTTGCAAGTAAGTCACTTTTATACCCAGTCAAACAATTACGTGTCAATTTTATTTAGATGAGATTTAATAACGAGGTGGTTCTTGACCTATTCCACTGCGACCTTTTCAGATCTATTGTGGTTCGTCTATCATTAGATCAATTACGCTAGCTTTGCCTTTTTCACTAGACCTAACAGTCTTGTGAGTGATTCCTCTGCATAGGTTTTGGCTTTTGGATATTCCGATCCCACTTCTAAGAACCGTATTTTTACTAATGCTGTATAATCGCACAGCACGTGGACAGCAGTCTCTTCTTCCGCCTGGCAGAATCTACACGCTGTCTCCTCTGTCAGGCCTAAGTTGCTCATATGCTTCTCGAGGATACAGTGTCCTGTTAGCAGGCCTACGACTGTTCTAATAGACTTTATGTCCCTGCTGTAAATTTAGGCTTATGTCCAATCAGAAATTGCTTGGCCTGTCTCTGACCCGGGATACTCTTCCACCAGTCATAAGATTTTTCATTTTTCCATTGTTTAGTAGTTGCTTTAACTACCGTATCTGCTATGCCCACCGAATGTTTTGGGTTTGTGTCAGCATTTGACGAGCCTGCTCGGGCTAATTCGCCTGCCTTAACATTCCTTCGATGACCTTCGTGTCCTGGTACCTGGACCAGTGTCACTCATTCCCACACTAGTTTCGATTTCACCTGTGTGGAGTCCAGTGATTCTATCACTGCTTGGCTGTCTAAATGGATAGCAATAGATTGATAGTTACTTTCTTGCTTGTCTAGTTCTTCGATACACCCCAGCACTGCTGCTATTTCGGCTTGAAATACTGTGGCGCTTTGACTTAGACTTCAATTTTATCTAAATAAACTATTAATTTTTCTGTTCACCAAATTTGTGCACTGTGTTAAACCAACCAGAACTAGCGTAATCTTAGATGAAGCTGCTAGTCATGTTAAATTCTATGAACTTTCAAAATCACCAGCTTCCTCGGAATGGATGTTTTGTACAAGTGGACAAAGAAAATGGCTATGTAATGGAATCGCAAGTCTAGTGAAACGGCATGTCATTAAATACAACTTATCTAACCGCCATATTCATAGTTCTTCCTCACGGTATACGCACTCCTTGATTTAGAAATTTGTGTTTCATAGAACATACGTATTTCTCACTTCAGGTCACCTTAGATAAGGAAAATCTTACGGGAGAGCATAGGCCGCGGATTATAAATAAAGAATGTATTTGTGACTCAGCCGACGGAAGTGAGATTTTGAAATCAATACTCCAGCGTAAAAAATAAAAGCTGGCGCAATAAAAATCTTTGGTAAATAAAGCGAATATATGCACACGATGAAGTGGTTTTAATGCCATTACTAGTTTTTTTTGTTTGAAAACGGTATTCGTTGTATATGTAATGTAATAATCGTCAAAAGTAAACAAAGTAGTTTCTTCAAAAATCTGTTGTACTTAATACCGAAACAATACATAATAATATGATAAATAAACGTAACTTCTTGACAGTGTGAAGAGGATTGTTGAAAAACCGCCGTCAGGTATGTTTCTATATTTGTCTCGGTGAAGGTTGTTCGCTATGATGACAAAAATTTCTTATATTTGCAGAAAGGCCGTTCAATATCTACGGAAGTAACAAAGGCATAATTAAAATAATCCTTAGGGTTAGTTAATGAATCTGCAAATGCACCACCACACATTTATCTTAATCTCGTATAATCGGATTTTTTTTTAAATCACCGTCGAACTTTGCTATAACGAGACCGTTTTTTGCGTCGTTTATACCATCTAGCAATGTATTAACTTCGTCCACCATTTGAACTGATTCTACTAACGACAACCCAATACTTTACAATGTTTCTATTGCGTCTAGTAATAGTTGCTAATACTTTTTAAATCTGTTTCAACAGAAGTATCTAGAATAAATCTTTCTGGCTCTCCTTAATAGCTTCGTCAGAGTCGAATTGTAAAATCACAGATTTTACTTCTTGGAAATGTTCAGAGTAATAAAAAGTCGCTTGCAACCACGTTCCCCAGCGCGTAAGAATCGGCTGTGATGGTTCGCGAATATCGGGACAAAGCTTGTGAAGTGTTCGAATCCGTTTGGGAGATTTGAGAAACACCTTTTTTTGTATTTGCTATTAATGCAACCACCTCCGGGTAACATTCTTGAATAGTTTATGTCACAAGATGTAAAGCATGAACTTTACACGTAACATGTAAAAGTCCCTCACAGAGAACGGCCCACACTACATTGTCGCTGCTCCATCGCTCATAAACATCAACAGTTGACAAGTTGACCCTTGAAATTGTTGCAACGTATCGAGCAATCTGTCGTCTCATCAAGACATAGCCACAGCTGTTTATCTTTTAATTCTTCCTTGATCCTATTTTCGATATCATTACGTATACTTGGTAGCTCTTTTCGTAACGTTGTCCGTGATGGTTCCACTCGGGATTGTATGTACGCCAAAATTTTACACGCGTCTAAATTAATTAATTGCATAATGTAAGAATCTGAACGTATAAAAACAACATGGAATTAATCATAAAGATTATAATCTCATTTAAATTAAATTCAGAGACTTCCTTAATATTTATATTTCTATGTGGGCAATGTAGAAATTCCAATCTCAACTTATTACAAACACCTTCTGACTAGCATTTATAATAACAGTAAGTGATTAAACTTTCAGAATACGTAGAAGTTATGCAAGTCGCATTCTGTACGTATATAACTTTTCAATACATATTCAATTGTATGACATTGACATTTTTTTGTTCTATAAAAACACATAAGGTGCATAACCACACGTGTCCGTCTTTATGGTGATGACACCAATAACAAATTGGTAAATTGTAGAAGCCCTACTTTAAAATAGAAAATTTATTTGTACAATTACGCAATAGGAAACATAATTCTTCGCCACGTGCAACAATACACGAATAAAGTGGTCGATAAAGAACGCTACTGCAAGAAAATTGAATAAAGTAGAAGCAACAACCTCTAAAAAGCAAGAAAAGCGGAGAGGATTCTAAGCACTTTACTTTGGTGGCATTAAGAAATGTAACAACCGTCTGGTGTATTGAAACAGATGACTGTAATTTCGTTGCAATATAAATAAAATGAGACATAAAACACGCTGCTAGGCAATTTATATTACTGCGCGGATGTTAAATAATTCAAGTTGATCACTAGAGGAGGTGTAACATTGAAAGTAAACAGGATCTGATTAATTAGTGAAGATATGAAGGTAGCCGTTGTAGGTTTTCAGACAATAATTATATTGATTATGCAGTGAATAAAAAGTTATAATCGTTGACAAATCCTTTTTGGAAGTGACTAATTTATTCTACAAGATAAAACTTTAGTCCCATAATTGTATTACGGTGAGAAGGTTGAGTTTCGTTTAAAAATAAATAGTGGGATGAGTAAGAAAAGATAGGAACAAACATTTACTAAACCAGTTAATATTTTTCATGAAGTTGTTTATGTTCTACAGCTAAAAATAAATATTTTCAAAAAAGTCTGGTTTTTATTGCGCCAAAAATTTAGACAAAGGTACTGATTTTATTTATCGCGCATTTCTATCTTTGTAGACAAGTGGAAGTTGCACTAACTGGTTAATAGAAATGTAAATGTCTCACATAAAGAACTACTTGTTATATAAGCGTTTTTGTGGTGCAATTTATGTGTTCTAACGTTTTCAAATCGAGATTGGCCAATAAGGTTCATGAACAAGAATATATCCGCGAATACTTAGAAATATTTAGTAGAACAGTATATTTTTTGGTATATGGGACAAAGGTAAACGCATAAATTTTTATCCCTTGCAGTAAACTCTATAAATAATAAGCTTTTGCTATTTTTCCTCTATGGATTTTCAGCTAACTAAAGCCATATTGAATTGTATATATCCATTTCCGATATTCCATCTCCATTAATTTCGATGCTATCGCGTTTTGAAGTTAAGGCAAATAAAATTTTTCTCATACGTTGCCGCATTTTAGCGTCCAAGGGATTAAAATTAGAGAGCTGTATTTTTTGCGGTCGTATAAAGAAACCTTTAGAGGAATGCTTTTTAACAATCCCCAATTTCATTATTATTATTAAAGCTGGCCACGAGCGGTACCGCGCAGTAGCGTAGAGTCGACCAGGCCTCGCGTTCCCCTAGAGTTATTCTGCTAATAGAGATGTTTGCTGCCGCAAATAATTTCGCTCATCTTTTAAATAAAAATTAAATAACACGTGCTCAAACACTTACCATTTTAAGAGTCCTCCGTGAAATCACAAAGTGAATAATGTCTGTTAAATATCTGCAACATTAGATATGTTTCAACTGTCGTTTCGGCAAAACTAGTACGGCATGAGGAAAAAATGCGTTTATATGCAGAGAACGAACGTTCTACATCTAGTGACGTAATATTTGTGTAAGTAAAATAATCTTTCAAATAACTTAACGATTCTGTTGACGCACCTTCACAAATGTGTCTTAATGTGCCAAAATCAGAATTTTTCTCAAAAACACTTTCAAATTTATCTAGAACAGAAACACGCATAGCTGTGCGTGAACATGTTGCACTATTTGTAGAGATTCTTCTAACGGCACCGCAGGATTTTGTAATTTTGCCCATTTTTATTGTTACATCTTCTGTTTGTTTTTATCTATAGTGTTGTGTTGACCAGCGCTTAATGTTATAAACGTAACAGTGCACTGATGATGTGAATAATGACCACACGAAATACCGCACATGCAAATAACAGCATTAAACTTTGTGAACATTTGGCCGTTTTAATTTGTTATATTGTGTAAGTTCCGCAAGCTCCTTACATTTGTGTATTTTTAAATAATTTATACCCTATTAAAATCAAAATATGTTATTGAATTATTATTTTGGTTTCAACAAAAAGATTTTCTTGAAATCTTCTTTGTTTTTCTCCAGACATTCACGACTTTCCACAGATTGGCGCCCCACAGATTCAGAATCACTGGTCTAAAGCGACTGGTAATTCATTTTTAATAGCTTTTATAGGGCACAAAACACTAAATTATTTGTGGTTCTCTAAATCTCGATTAGGTTGTCAAAGTCTCATTTAATACCTATTGAGTAACACTACCTTTTCTGTTTTACTTATGCAGTGATGATTTAATGAGAAAATTTACAGGTTTTTCGTTAAACACATATAGCAACTGGCGATTACATGCGGTAACCAAATAATATTTCCGAAAATTTCTTTGTAATTAAAATACACTACAAATTTTAAAATACATACACAAAATATTAAATTGAGAATTATTGTAAGAAAATATGTGGTGAACTTTGCGAAAAATCGCAACCCAAACAGAATTATCCGCACCTCAGATTACTTCTTCGTCTTATTTACGATTCTTTATTATCGGTACGGTAATTACGAATCTTTAAACGCTCTAATTATAATGCATATCTCAAATGTTTTCATTTAAATGTTGATCTACAACGCAATAAGATCTTTCGAACTTTCCAACACTTCATTTCGTTATTTTCCATTTTGTCATTACTTCCGCCGTAAAATAAAACTATCGAAACATAGGCGCCTATGTTCTAAAAAGAATATGGGTGCACTTTACGAGAATGTTGACGACTACTACTTATGTATTACACGGAATAATGGAGCTGCTTTACGTACTTATTCAACCTTGATTTTTCTAAATATACATCAAGTATGTGGACGATTACTCATGCAGCATTCAACAGGACGTCGGTTTACGCTTCTTAAAGTGATATGTTTGGATCTTCTGCCTTTGATCGCAAAAGCTTGATCGAAGTTGTAAAAGAGAGCATCAGATTACTTGCAAATGTGCAGATATACAAACATACAGGATTTCTAAAGATTCTAAAGATAAGTTAAATAAATATGCGGTAATAAGTGGTTAGACAGAAAATACTTTCAGTATTTTCCAGAAATCTTTGAACAATTTGTAACGCAAAATCGAAAAGAAAAAAGTTATTACGAGAAAAGGCTTACAAAGTCTGCTCTTCAGTTGGAGGACATTTTTCTTCAACTTATTTCATGCACAATTGGTAATATTTACTAGATATTTCTTGCAACAATAATCAAAATGCCTAAGTTTTAGGGTTAATGCAATGCCCTCAACTTAATATTGAATTATTCCAGTAACCAAACTTAGAATGAATTCTACGGTTTCGAAATTATACGATTCTGTAAGTATATTTTATAGTTAGAAATTAGAACTTTGGCTCAGCCTACAGAGCAATCTTTGAACATGTTATTTGCTTGTCACATCGATACAAGAATCATAGATTTGGGGTTTTGAATGTTATTGGATGGACTAATGATTTGTAGACTAAAAATATGGGGTTGGTTTTGAAACCCATAATACTCAGAGGAAAATAGGTTGTGGCTGCAAATCTACTCCGCCCTTTTAAGCTGAAAATTCATCATTTTACGGCGAAGAATATAAAATTATTCCTAGCTTTTACTAAATTCAAAATCTTTGCTAACCAACCGCCTCAATTCAAGACAGTTACTGTTTCAATTATCCATAATACAATAATTGTTTTAAATCAAAAGAAATATTTTCTTAGCGTTTTTTTCTCCGCTTAACAGAAGCATATACTTGCAATGAAATAATTGTGCTTCTTTGTTTAAGACATTTGTTATGCAGAAAATTTGAAGAAAGCGATTATTAGTATAAGTAAATGACAGTTATAACACAAAATAATATTTTCTTAAGGATTTTTTCAAACTTTTGCTGGTCTCAGAGCAAGCCACCTAACTTTCGAATAGCCAAGAAGTATCGGATATCAGACTTGTACTTCTAACCGTTAGAGGCCAGTTGAATAATCTTATATCTAATGTGATATGATATTGTTCACTTTATTCAACATTAAAAGTAAAATGGTTGCTTGCTCTACATTAGGAGGACAAAGGTGAAATGGAGAACATTTACCATTTGGTCACCTTATTTCAATGTTAAAATATGTTTCTGGTTTCTGTTTATAGGAATTCGTAAGTCCAAACTATATACATTTTCATTTCGTTAAGCCGGCTATAACAGTGTTATCAATTTTATTTTCCTTTCTGGTGAGCGTAAATTAGAGCATTAGGAGAAACATTTCACCTTTAGGACTTTTGTTCAGAAAGCTTCACTGGGGATTCGAAAATACCCTGTATCTACATTAGGCTATCCCTTATTTTTCAATTTCCGAATTTCTTCGCGCATACCCCCTTGGTTTCTTTCCTTTCGTCATAAGAAGAATTTTAATACCTATTTTGTTGAAATCTATCATGGGGTACCCATGCTGCAGTGATCAAGAAGTTGCGTCATGTTGCATAGCAGGAAGATAGATGTTGTTATTTTCTTGCCATCATTACATGTGCGAGCTAGTGTTGCGGAATGTGTTCGAAAATGAGTTATCTCAAATGGCCCAATGTAACATTTTTCAAAGAAGCTTAGATGCCACGGAAAAAGTAAATTATGAGGATTGGCATATATATGATGCTTTTTGCGGTGTCGAAATTAAAGAGGCACTCGTATTTTTCTGAAAACTACTAAAAGAAGAACACCTGAAAATGATTACCATGAACTCATTATGTTGCTGAGGGCAACTGACGACTTGCCGTCTGGAGCTTTGCATCATGCAAGATGAATAGCCAAAGGAATTTATTCATTGAAGATGTTCCTCTTTGTTTGTTTGTGGTAAAAGTATATGCAAGATGGTTGTTTCTAAGATCATCAGCAATTGGAGCACCTCGCAATAACGTGTGCTTTTTGATAGAGTAAACAATACGAAAAAGTAAATACAAGGGTTTCTTCAAGTGCTCTAAAGAAGTGTTCTGTCAGCGCTTATAGTATTTCAATGAAGAGATTTGTGTGTTATCACTGTTTGATGACAAGGTTAACAATGACACAAAAACGCATGTGGTTAGAAATTTGAAGCGAGAAACCTTAGGAACCGAAAGAGGGTACACTGGTGCAGTTACAAAACGTTTGGTAAGTTTTTTTACCGTAGATAATTCTATATAAATTTAAATTTAGCACTTCTGCACGAGTTATTCAGAATATATCAACATTTATATTAATAGATTGCATTTTTTATTATCATTTCAGGTGAGGGAATCGATAAGTTCATTTCGATCCAGAGTTTGGACATGTTGAAAAAGTTAAGCATAGATTTAAAATTCTTAAATAAATATGGATCCTGCTTTTTGGGATAAAAACATTCCCTGCCTAAATGCCAAAAGAGTGAAATTAATACTAGATTTCAATCGATCAGCCGATGAAGAACAAAGAGAATTCATTTTTCGATGTGTGCACGGTCACCGGAAGAATACACAGATTCTTTCAGTACTTTAGTCTTGTTTAGAAATTTAGGTCCAGCAAGGGTTAACATCAATTAATCGCAATGAAATTTGGCACATTATCAAAAAAAGCCAAAAGTTAAAAAATAGGGAGGTGTGCGTTGAAATCACTCGACATTTTTATGTAACCCCGATGTAAGGACCACCCTAATCCACATACATTTAAGATAAGCTTAAAGTTTGAACGAAACAAGTTTATTTATAAGTTCTTAGACTACTCAAAGATTCTAAAGTAATTCCCCAAACACTCTAACGTAATTCCCTACTTGTCGAATTATTCAAAGGAGTTACAACGTCAATGCGGTCGATGCACAAAAGCATTCCCCTGAGCGAATAAATTACTCAATGTTTTCACCAACCGCAACAGTAGCATACATAAATAGAACCACCGAACTTACCGACGGTTAATACACCGTCGTATTGGCAGTCATCGTGGTGCTGATTCAGTGGTGCAGTCAGCGACTTCGTTCGACTCGAAGCTCCCTAATTCACCGCGAAACCGTTTTTCATTATGTTTTCATTGTCACGCCAACGTGAACGGACCCTGTCACGGTCGGCCTATTTTTAAAGGGGCCGCTCGGCATTGTTTACATTTACACTGTTCGCTGGATTTTCGCGATTACGCTGCGCGGCCGAACATATTCCACGCGTCCATCCGATAGATTCCAAAACCTAGTACGGTAAGCGAAGCGAAACGCACGCTAAGGACATTGGCACGGCCCGTAAACTATTTTTGAACGGGCAGAACAATTTGGGACAAATATTTTACGCAAAACGTAAGCGTACATACGCGCAAATAAATCGCCGAGGGTATGAAGAATTCGGACGAATACGTTCCGAGGACAAATATAACGGATGGAATGCATCGGAAAGCTTTGTGGAAAAATGTGGTTTGTTTTTGTATTTGTAAACACCATTTATACTGATGATAGAAATATGTAGAAATTCCAATTTCATACCGTTCTGAAACATACAAACATGTTTATTGTAATGTTGTCAAAACACTTCAGTA
This sequence comes from Dynastes maya, assembly GCA_029619315.2. Classification (NCBI taxonomy): domain Eukaryota; kingdom Metazoa; phylum Arthropoda; class Insecta; order Coleoptera; family Scarabaeidae; genus Dynastes; species Dynastes maya. The sequence continues at coordinate 11,356,930 of JAROYE020000009.1, read as the reverse complement.
CAGTTGTACAACACCGATTTCTAAGATAACAAAACCGAGAAGCACGGAATTTAGCAAAAATATCTACCTTGCCTATTGAAACTATTATATGGTTTCTAATTGTGGAATGTCTGTAAAAATAAAGTAAATACAATCAATATAAACAAGAAAACAGGATTTTAACAATTAGAACTCATTAACCGATACTCAAAACATATGCCAGTTGACAACCAAATCTGATTTTATAGCTAACAAACGTATCTAACAAAGAAAACTATATTTCATAGATAAACATCATATTCAATGCCAGTATTGCAATATTCTTTCCCTTATTAGATACCTAGTATTGGGTCAAAAATACAACATGAAAAGTCGCTGTTATTAGTGCCATGTTGAATGACGTTCAGCCGATTTCGCCTCGCAACATGTCAGGGTTAAGATTACAATTTATAGCATTACAATAGCCATTAAATCAGATTTGCTTGTTAACCGGTAAATGGAATATTCATATACGAGGATGGTATGAGAAGTACCTGTGTTTGGAGGCAGATGGCGACATTACCGACATTTGAGTACTATTCTTTAGTCGACGTCTGCCAAACTTTTTATCATGGAAAAAGAACAAACCGATCAGTGATTCGATTTCTTTTTTTTTTATGGGAAAACGTGTGCAGAAATCAAAGAGAAGTTAGATGCAGTTTATAAGGACCATGCACCTTCGATGACTATCATCAGATGCTGATTTAATGAATTTAAGCGTAGCTGACCATTTGTCCTGCAGATGAGAAGCGGCCAGATCGTTCCATTGAGATGACTACAGACAATATGATCAATAAATTTCATGATATCATTAGCACACCACCGGGTAAAGATTAAAAAGATTGCTAATGTGGTAAACATCTCAATTTAACGTGAGTAAAACAGCCTTCACGAAAACTTGAGTATGAGAAAGCTGTCGACGAGATACTGACGATTGATCAAAAACGGAATCGAAAGCAATATGACTGTAGATGAGACACGGATGCATCACTACACGCCATAAACCAAAGGTCTTCCCGGCGACCGAACACTAGAGAAGTCGAAGACGATTCCATCCGGAAAAATTATGACGACGAATTTTTCGGATTCGCAAGGCACAATTTTAATTGATTATTTGGAGAAGGGAAGGACAATTATGGCACGGTACTATACTGATTTATTGGACCGATTCGATACTGTGCTAAAGAGGAAAAGGAAAAAAGATCCCACTTAGCGAAGAAAAAAAATCTATCATCATGATAACGCACCGGCCCACTCATCGGCAATTGCGACAGCAGAACTAGTACAGTTACGGTATGAATTCGCGCCCCATCCCTTATGTTCGTTAAATTTGGCCCCCTGTAACTTATTTCTTTTTCCAATCTTGAAAAAATGGCAGAAAGCGGTTCGCGTCAAATGAATAGGTCATTGCATTCTTTTGTTGAAAACGACTGAGATGTGAAAACTAAAATCAAAATGAAAATCATTTAAAAAATCGAAAGCAATTGAATTAATGGATCCAATGTGACGTTAGTACCTTATAGGTCCTCCTCCACCCCCAATACCGCATTCATACGCCTTAGCATGCTAGCAATTACATTTTCCAATGATACCCTGGGAAATATTCTCCCGTTCTTCAATTACTGCATCCACCAGTTGATTGTGGTTGGCAGGTGGGAGTCCACGACCTGGGACCTCTTTTTTAAGATGGTCCCATAAATGTTCAATGGGGTTGGGGTCGGGGCTGTTAGATGGTCATTCTATTAACGGAATACCAACATCATGGAGGTAGTCAATAAGCTGTATGAGCACTGAACATTACAGAGCCGCTACCAAATGAGAGTCTTGGAGAAATGTTGCAACTTTTAAGCTAACCCTCGTTTCGTCAGATAATAAAACCTTTTTCCATTCATTAGCAGACCAATGTTGATGATTTCTGGCAAAACGCAATCTTTGAATTTTGAACTCTCTGGTAAGTAATGGTCTTCTTCTGGTCCCCTACTCCTTAATTCGGCTTCATTTAAACGTCTTCTGATTGTTCGAGACGATATTACAACAATACGAACCGGTGATAACTCATTTTTTGACACATTACCGGCGATTTTCCGGTTTCTAAGAGCGGATTCATCCCTCTGATTTGTACATCGCTTTCACCTTTGGCCTGGCCTCAGAATGTGAGATCCTGTTTCGTTTAATTGTCTAATCATGCGATTTATGCTGGAATGATTTCTTCCTGACTCAGTGGCAACATAATGCATCGAGTACCCCTCCTTCGGCAGAATTGATGCCCGTACTGCCTCCTCCACCGATAAATTTCTTTGGTGATTCATTTTTCTATTTTGAAACACCCTTAGATGAATTTCAAAACACGTATGTGATACAATCGATAACAAAAATTAGCTTAATAACTTGTCTTAATTAACAGATTCTGTATGGATTTTAAATCAATTGTGGTCAAACGTGTCTACTTAACATCTACAACTTTAAAACAAAACAGCATGTGCTTGGAATGTCAGAGGAAGTCTAAAGCCTACTTATAAGACAGTTAATAGATTAAAAGTTATCATTATCTTCGAATGTTTTTAAAAAAAGTTAGTGATGCGTTAATTTTGTCCAGGAGTTTATATTATATTAATGTCTTACACAATGACCAAATTTATAATGAAATATAAAAATTTTTGTGCGACATTGTCTCTAATATTTTTCCAACTTCCCTTCTCATATTTATAAGATATATTTGTTACTAACTGGAAATATTAAATTCAATCTGTTCTATTTTAACCGCACAGGATGGCCTTGACATATTTGTAACATGGAGGAGAGATAATTTGGCTAGCATTCAATAAATAGAAAACTAATATATTTATGTAAGTGTATGTGTATCTATAGCAAATTATGTTTTAACTTTGAATACTTTACACACTACGAAGCAATTTTGCTCTATCGCAAATTGGATTGCAGTTGAATCAATACTTAGTATGGATCAAGCAAGGTGCTGTCGTAATGATTTGCCTTTAAAGAGTGTAGACATTTATTTTCTACAATCTGTGTAACAATGGCATTGAAAACTATTTATGGAGATGTCTATTCACTTTTAGATTTATCTCCCATCCTCAGTGTACGTAAATATTTACATCCTTCTTTGAGGACAATAAAACGGCGTATTTCAAGGATTTAGCAATTATTTCCTTGTCATTCCTGCATTTCTCATTTATGTATACTACCGCTCAGAAGTATTAGGGCATCTTAAATTTCAGGATAAATCATTAAATATTTAAATGAGAAGATTAAAATATGTACTTGGTATTTAAGTACATATACACAAATATACAACTTTAACAATTAAAATTATTTGGTCACCTTTTAACCTATTGTGTTTGTCCCCTTTATACACAAATTTCTACATAATTGATTTTAATTATACAACAAGTGATCCTCTCATTGTTACTGAAGTGTATTTTATCAGTTCAAATAGTAGTATTTTATTGTATTGGCATAACTTTTCCTGCAGTAGGTTAACTCTCGCCCGATGATGTGAGAAGTTTCTTGAAACCGATAGCACGTTTATTAATGTGAGAAGTAGATTTTTATTTTACCTTCCCCAGTTATTAATTACTCACACAGAGTCGCATTGGATCGTTTGAATTAAAATTATTTATTTGACCTAAATTTTAGATTCGTCTATGTAACCTCCATTACTTTTAATGATTGCGTCGCATTCTTGCAATTAATTTTAACAATGTTTTCGGAGTTATTCGAGCCCATGCTATCTGTAGTTTGTTCCACATGTCATCTGTTGAAGTTGTAGCAGTCTTTCTTACTTCCCGATCGAGTTCTTCCCATAACAACATGATTGTTAGGGTCCCTTCCTCTTCCAACTGTTCTAAATATTGCTTGCATAATTTTCAAGTGTGTTTTGGGTCATTGCCCTGTTGGAATACTAGAGGGTATTGCATTTTCCTCTAAGATGCGTTCGTATTGCTCTTTTGTCATTTTGCCTCGAATTTTTAGATCACCTGGGGATGTACCAGCAAAACAACCCCAAATTATTACCGAATCACCGCCGTGTTTGACAGTAGAGGTTGTGCATTGCTCTAGTGCACGTTCACCCATAGATCTTCTTACAAACACTCGCCTTCGCGAATCGAAAATCTCGATTTTGGATTCGTCGGTCCACAATACCTTCCACCAATCTCCTACCGTCCAATTTCGATGTTCACGCGCCTATTGTAACCTCTTTTTCTTATTAATTTGGCGAAGCAAGGCTTTCGCATCGCAATTCGTCTGTGAAGGCCGGTTTTTTGCAGACGACGTTTAACCGTGGACACGCTAATCGGCTTTGGAAGTACCGTATTGATTTCTGCGGCGATTTCTGGAGCTGTTTTTCTTTTATTTAGCTTGCTGGACACCACGATTGCCATACCTTGAACTGATGTTGTCGCCCTTGGTCTACCACTTCTGACTTTATTTAGAAAACTGCCACTTTCACTGTATTTTTTTATGTTATAGTCAACAGTAGATGGATTTAAATGTAATTTCCAAGCAATTTGACGATTGCTTATGCCTAAATTATGTTGTGCTAATATCAGAGCACGCGTTTCAACATTCATTTCTTTCCTTTTCGGCATGTTTTAAGATTTTAATCGAAATTGTAAACAATATTCGTTAAGAGATGTTGTCGCTACTAACATGGAATGAACTGCTACGCTACTAACATAGAACTGACGGTAATTTAAAAGTATTAATTCAAATGGCTTTATTTATGGCTTCATGATTCATAATAAAATTACCAGCTGTTACATTTTTCCTGGAATTTCAAGAAATACTATCTTAAATACATTATTTGTATACAAAAATCTAAAACCCAAGGGTGTCTAAATACTTATGAGCGGTAGTGTAAGTACATTTTGTGGACGATACTGTGACCAACAAACATGTAAATATCACGTTTGCGAACGATAATTCCTTATTGAAATTAAATTCACCTTATCTTTCTCTTCACACTGAAATGCCAGCTGTGAATATCACGCATTATTATTACAAGATGTGGTTTCAGAGCCCTCACTCCTATACGGCGCAGTGTCCCTGCTAGCACCAAAAATAGATAATCTCATTAGAGTTGTTATTTTTATTTCAGGCTAATTGCCTTAAGGTTAAGGTTATATTTATAAAAGCGACTATAAATTTTTATATGATTCAACTTAGAAAAAACATCTGCTGCGCGATGCTCTACGAAACTTGAACGATGTAAACACAGCTTGCGGGTGAGCTTGACCTAAATTTTTATTAGATATGTACGTGAATATCTCGAAGATATTTAGTAGAGCTGCTTATACAAGCAAATATCGTAAAGTATCCGTATAGAATCTGCGTTTCTTTAAGCGCACTAAAAACATTTTAGGTTGTTATCTTTACATAGCACTTGTCCCTTTTGGATCCCATCGAAAAATATGAATTATTAAAGAAGCAATGAAGAACTTTTGCGGTCGAAAGATATAAATCGTGGACGTAAAATCCTAGTCAATAAGCCTGCGTGATTTCGTTCCGAAGTTTGCCAAGAAATTTATGGACACCATTCTCAACGCTACGATATAAATCAATATATCAATGGGCGATACGGTCAGCGGAAAAAAAATTTCCACCGAACAATTCAATCAACTATTTTCTATACCTAGTCGAACGCCATTTAGAAAGCTTTATTTAGATAGGAATATTGTTCATTTAGCGCTTAATTGACATTTAGAGATTGGAAAATGTTGGAAAAGGGTTATATGAGTATATTACAAAGCACATTTTATTTTGTAGATTAATGCCAAATGTGTGAAAAACTATGAAGGCGTTAGATTGCTAGAAGTTTTTCACGAACTAATTTTTCTGCTCAATTTAATAAACTCTCAAACTTTTTCTTTGCCAAGAATGAAGCTATATTTACTTTAAATACGACATTTTTTAAAGTCTTGGAAGACTAAAAAGAATTGTTTATACTAAGCAAGCGGATATGAAAAGCTAGTAAAGGAGAAAGCGACAGACAGTGATGCAATGCTATTTTTTAAATTTGTCTTTCAAAAAACGATAAAGAAAAGCTACATTTTCAGATTACAAACACTAGGTATGGGCTAGCATACAAAACAAAATCCAACTTTAAAACAGCTTTTTCTGAAGTTGGTATTTGTGCAGATCGTAAAACCAACATCAAATTTTTTCGGGTCAAGTCAAGCAATGTCCTTTTTTACTCTTTGTAATTGCATATTTGACAGAAATGATGCAGATACGTTTCTGTTTAAAGCGTAAATGGATAATATCGTAATCTAAGCCAATAATAATAAAGCTAGCAGAACAAAAAGATATTTCCTGATAAAAGTAAAAGAAGAATTTAGCAAACAATTATAGTAAATGCTCAAAATGATCTCCTTCGGTTTCAAAACAAATCCTTACTCGTCGTTTCATGTTGTTAAATGTGTTGACAAGGTATTGAGGCGTTATCGTGTCACAAACGCTTTGAATTGCTTCGGTAAGTTCTTGTATTGTGTATGGTGCATTTTTAAAAACTGCACTTTTTAGTTATGGAAAAATAAAATAATCTAAAATAGTTAGATCATGAAAATCTAGAGGAAACTCTACTACACGATTATCAAAATATTCATGTAAGAGGTTCATTGTTTGTGGCATTGTCTTGTTAGAAGTATGCATCCCTTAGTTCGTTATCATGCAACTGGTTGAGAAAAGATTGCAAGAAGTTATTACGATACTTTTTGCGTTTATCGTTTCATGAAAAAATGATGAATCAATAATTTTCCGTGAAGCTGCTATCCAAACACCAACCTTTTCAGAATGCAATGGTTTCTGTATCATATTCATAACATAAGGGTTCTTACTGGACCATATACGCATGGTTTGTTTATCAATAAAACCATTAAGGTCGCACCAAGCCTCGTCTGAGAAGAAGAATTTGTCAAGGATATTATTAATATTCGTGTGATTTTCAAACCAATGGCAGTATTGCACTTTTACCACGCGATCCATGGGCTTGAGTTCTTGCACAACATGGATATTTTTCGAGATCTTTTCTAAGAATATGCTGATGACAAATTAGTTTCCCGTGAGAGCTTTCTAATTGACTTTTTTTTTATTTACTTTAATCTTCCTGACACCACAAAGAGACTTACAAAGAAATATTTATAAAATATCTATAAAAGTATTGTAGGTGTGTTACATTCATATGTACAAAATACTAAACAATTGTTCCATGCGGCTGCACAGACGATTTCCATTGCGTTCCTCTAATCCTCACCTCGGCAGGAATGGGCGTAGGTCCTTCCTATTCCAGGCTAACGGTAGCGAGGGCATCTTCAGTTATTAAAATTGTGTATTTGGATCTTTATTTGTTTTTATTTAACATCTATGTATTTATATTTCGTTTTTTAGCAATAACGTTTTTATTACCCTTTTGTAAGTTCGATATTGTAACTGCTTTATGTTGTCTTGTTATATTGCCTTACAGCTAATGTTAGTTTTTGTTCGTTCTTCTTCCTTATACATTTGTGAGTTCTGATGTGTGACTTTCCTCCAGTTTCGTATGTGTGTGCTTCTGCATTCGCTGATAGAGTTACGTTAGTTCTAACTAATCTGTTTTGGATCTTATGTAGGAGTACGAGGTTATTAGTTATTTAGTGCAGTGCGTGGTGCAATTAATGAGTGGATCATAACACAACACCAATTAAATTGGAAACATGCAGCTGGACAAAAGCACAGCAAACGGATGATGGGAAGACCGTCGCAACATCTGACTGCTGACCTGCTTGAATTAAGCAAGATACAGCTTAGGGCAGTAACATGTCTATTAACAGGACAAGGCTGTTTAAGAGGCCACTTGCATAAGATGGGGATCTACAAAGATGAGCCCTTATGTAGACTTTGCAATGAGGAGGAGGAAACAGCCCCTCATATTATTTTCGAATGTGCAGCGTTAGCTCAACGCAGATTCGCTATGCGGAGCACAACTGAACTACCAATGGAGGAAGATTTACTACATAGGTTCTTAAACCTGATTGCGGGAACTAACCTGTTCGAGTAAAACAAAACCGAAGCAGGAATAATACAATAAGCTACTAAGCTTCAGTGTTAGAGATGTAAAGACCAGCCCTGCTTTGGTAGAAAAATCAATCAAATCAATCAATCAAGAGGTTATTAAAATTAATTAACTGCTTTATATTTAGTTCTTTGGTCTTTTTATGTACTTCTATTGACGCTGTTCTTTTGTCCATCATATGTAGTATTTTTAACACTTTATTTTGTTGAATTTGTAGTTTGCTCAGATTCTTCTCTGTTGTATTACCCCACACATTGATCACATATGTAGTTGTTCCTAGTCGTAAAGAGCGCATGGTATAGTGATTTTCTTATGCTAATCGGTATAATGCTTCTAACCTTTATTAAAGCTGCTATCAGTGTAGTGTTTTCTTCTCTTAATTTTTTTATGTGACAATCCCATTTTAAGTTGTTCTGTATGTGTATACCTAGGTAATTAATTTGAGATATTTGAGAGCATCTGTGACCATTTATGTGGATGTTAAAATCTATATCATCTTTTCCGTTCTTAAAGATTATGTATTCGGTTTTTTGTTTATTTATAGTTAGTAGATTATTGAAGAACAATTTCTCAATTTTTCCAGATTTTTGTTGATATTATGTTGCAATTCACTATAGTTGGTTCCTGAGTAATCATACACATATCATCGGCATAGGCATATAGTTTCCCGTGGAATTTTTGTTCAAATATGTCATTGGTATACATGATGTATAATAATGGAGGCAGTACACCCCCCTGAGGTATTCCGTACTCCGCGATTGTTTGAAAGCTTTCAAAATTTCCTATTTTTGTTTTTAGAGGTCTATTGTTTAAATAGGTTTTTATGAAGTTTAATTTTGTGTTATGTATTCCGTATTTTGGTAGCTTCTTTGTGGAGTGGACCGGCAATGTAGATAAATACAAACGAGAGAAAGGTTTACCCTATCAAGGAAAACAAACGATTGGAAACACTTGGAATTACACAGTTAATAGACCAAGCAAATTTTACCAGAATTACAATATTGTTTTAACACCGTTTGTTTTAATCTCCTGAAAATTTTGTTGCTACGGAGTTACGCGTTTTTCTTGGTAAGCCGATTTGAATTAAGTCGGGTTACCGAGTTTTAGAACGATGTAAAACAAAAACAGAAATGTCGATCTCTTGACTTAAGGATTGCATGGATTAGCAAGTTTATTTTTCCTTAGTGGTGACAGCGTTCGGTAATAATATTAATGGCTGCCTTAAAAATTGAAGATGAAGCCGATGCATGGAGAATGTTGTAAATTCATCTAAATATAGCCTATTATTCCTATAGTTTACTCAGTAAAATTAAAGGAATCGTAACGATATAATGAAATTAACACTTGCAAAAATATTTACAACATAATTGGAGTGTTTGTGGCGATTTCAAGGTAATTAATTTATTACTGGGAGTACAGTTGGGTTAAACCAAGCATTCGAGGCCATTAAAAACATTATATAAATGTTTTATTTTATTATCGTGTATTTTTTTTCGAAATCATCTAGCTAACTGCAACACACATATTAGGTTGTATTTTGGTAGAGAACTTTTTCATTTAGCTGATATAAATAGACTATAATAAAACTTTCAGACACATGTGTAACTACACGTAACTTATCTTGCATATTTACCATGATGGTCTTCTCCCACACACAAAATAACGTAGACTAGATAACATGATGATATATTACTAAAATTCATATTTAATATATTTAAACCAGAGGTATATGAGTCATAGTTACACTATAGAAGGCCGTGAATTTGTAATGATTCGTAGTATACATTTACAATGTTAGAGTACAAGAAAATGTTTAATATTTAATAAATATAATGAATCTAATATCCTCCAGTTAATAATATGTTCTGATGACGTAACAGAAACAAACTACTGCTTCGGCAATGACCTCTTCATTTGATGTTTCAAGTTTGGAAAAGGAAAGAAATCACAAGGGGTCAAATCTAGCGAATATGGTGGACGGGTCACCAATTTGTACCGTAACTGGACTAGTTTTGCACAAGTTATATGATGGTACAGAATTTTTTTTTCGCCAGGTGAGGCCTTTCTCTTTTTAATACAGCGCCGAATCGAATAAACAATTACGACTATACCTTGCGAATTCCAAAAAATCGTCGCCATAACTTTTCCGGCGGATGGAATCGTCTTTGCCTTCTTTGGTGCACATTCGCCGGCAAAAACCCATTTCGCCGACTGATCTCTGGTTTCTGCCATATAGTGATGTATCCATGTCTCATCTACAGTTACTAAACGCCGCAGAATCTCACTCGTATTGCGCTTAAACATATCCAAACTTTGCGATTTAACATGTTTGTTCCGTTTTTGATCAATCGTCATCAGATGCGCCGATAGCTTTCTCAAACTTAATTTTTTGTAAAGGATGTTTTGCAGAAATTCAATTGAGATGTTTGCCATATGAGTAATCTCTCTAACCTTCACCCGGCGGGGAGAAGTTCCAAAAATACGAATACTGAGAGAAGTTTTTAAGGGAGCTGGCTACACAAACTTGGGAGAGGGCTTCGGAATCCAGCTATCCACTTGTAGCTTCGCTGATAGTGGCCTCAGATCATTCCCCACCTTTAATTAGAATTCGTCGGATTCAAGATACAAACGGAAAGACGGACAGCACGCACCTGATGAGAATCCTTGAAGATCGAAACCAGTGAAGTAATGGAGAACATGAAGTCTCGAGGTCTGTAGTGAGAAATACTGCTAAGTGGAGGTTGGGGGGGGCAAATGGGCTACAGCCCAGCCTTATGTTGAGAATACAGTTCTTCGTCAAGTTCGCTAGAGAACACGTATCATCACTTGCATAAAAATCTGGGACAACTCTTATGAGCTCATTTTGGCGTTTTTTCAATCTTGTGACAATGACTTGTTCATTTACGGTTGACACTGACAAACAATTTGACATATTTTTTTATAATAATATTTTTTATAATAGTATCCCTTGTCCCAGATTTTTATGAAAGCGATGGTACATATCAAGGCTGCTAACTCGCAACGATGACACTTCGCGGTGACGCTAGACAGCAAACCCTAACATAATATTACAATCTGGAAAGAAATTTCTTACTTGAAATGATTTATAGAAATGAAATAGTGTCTTATTTTAAATTCGTTTTGTGGGTTTTCCAACAACGTATTTCCAAACACATAAAGCTACTTTTGGTGTAGCAGCACACATTTAACCTGCCATGATAATATTTTTTTCTTTGATAAATAAAAACGTAACCAATGCAAAACAGTAGTACTAAATATGTTGAATTTGGTATTATGAATTTTAAATCGCTGACTTCTTCCATTACTACGGAAGGACCCTATAAATGTAAATGATTATCACAATGTTGCTGAACAAACCAGGACCAATCGACAAGTGTAAATCCCCAATGTCTAACAGCTTTTTATTTAAGCTCTTTTTTTATCGCGGTTGAATAAAATTAATTCTACTTAATTACTCTCGATTCTCGCTGTTCGTGAAACGGCCCCTCAATAACTGGTAAAGGTCGGTCGAGGTTGAACTCTTAAAAATTCCAATTTGCGGCAAATTCGACCATTTTAAAAATTTATCGCTCGAAAGGATGCTGTAATTGCGTCGAGTTCTTCTCTCTAATGTTCTCTTTAATTGTGCATTAGCTCGGCTATATAAATCTTGCGCATATACGGCGGGTTCAGTGGGTCCCGGCTATGAATTTCCGATATTCATGGAATAGAGAACCGCATCATGAATACCTAAAAACACGCGGTCCGGGTAGGCGCGCCCGTAATGTAGGTACTTTCGGGTGGGCGAAACTTTACGCTCGTTTAATGAACATGGAAGCAAGTCCAGCAGTGCATGTATTTTGCGTTAATTTTACTTTTCGTCCAACAAGTTTGGCTCTCAGGATTAATTTTTAACCGGTACGGAGTAATCTAGTTGATTGATCGAAAACAGTAAACTGGGCGGAAAAAGATCATCTTAAATGAAAAATGGCAGTTTTCGTGGACAGTGATTGAAATAGATATGACATCTGTGTTCCAGTTTCTATCGCTATTATCTAGGACGTCATGACTATATATCTTGGCAGTAGGTGGCGCCAGGAAATATTTTAGTTGCCATTTTTGAAGATTAGTGGCATAAACTGAGAGATGTAAGAGGAATTTGACCAGGGGAAGAGATCGATTGTGGTGATGAACCCGAAGTCCGGTGCGGACGCTGGAGGCCCGCAGGGCTACAGACCTATTAGCCTGCTATCAAGCCTTTTGAAGGTGGCGGAGGCGGTTATCTTGTCCCGGTTGAAGTATGAGATTGATGAGAGTGGAGTGATACCGGACACCCAATTTTGGTTTCGACTGGGGCTTTCAACAGATTTCCAAGCTTTGCGGGTGACGAACGATGTGATCGAGGGGTTCGAGAAACGTGAGGTCACGCTGGCGGTCTTTTTTGATATTAGAAAGGCGTTTCATTCTGTATACCACGATGAACTAATTCATAAGTTGGCCCACTCGGGCATTAATCCCCGATTAGTGTTTCTAATAAGATCCTATCTCTCTCCGTACCTTCTCGGTAAGGGTAGGCGATGTTGTTTCGTCCGAACATCGGTTAGCGGCCGGCGTGCCGTAGGGGTCGCTGTTGGCTCCGTCATTATTCAACATCTACATGTCAGACTTACCATCTTTTCACGGGGTCAACTTGGCGATGTACGCGGACGACACCGCGATATACGCGACCCATCAGAATAAGAGATACGGCATGATCAACATCCAGAGGGGGATAGATGGGATGGCCGAGTGGTGTGGAAAGTGGCGATTGGCCCTGAATCCGCCCAAGACCTGTGCCATCAGATGCACGCGGAGGATCCGACAACCACTGGGGGACCTGTTCCTGCGCGAGGTTAGATTACCGTGGTCGGAGCAGACCAAATATCTCGGTCTGCAACTGGACAGAACGCTCTTGTGGCGCATCAAGCGAATCAAGGACGCTCCAGCACAAGCGGCAACACTATTTGATAAATGCACGAGACTTCCGACTATAAATGAATCCTTACGTACCCTAGTATACCCAGGAGGTGTTCACATTTGAGTCCGTTTATGATTTCATCAATTTCCAATTCTGGGGTAATAGACGCAAAGAATGACTCTGTGTTATGTAATCTAAGACTGTGTTGCTAATGCAGAATATTGTAGTCCATTAGTAATTTATTTACGCCTATTGCAGACAAGCATGGATTCAACTCTGCATTATGTAAATTAGAAGCGATAGGTTCAGTGGTTCACCCTCTCGTTGTCATTTATTACCCTCCACAAAGCTTTCACATATTATCGCTTCAGATTTCCGTATTACCTATATTAATTCTTTCCTTGACTATGCACCAAAGTTGTTTCTGAGATGGAACATTTCAAAGCTATCATGGGTATAATTAACTTATACCTACCTGGAAAACACCTCTTATTAAAAACGTATTGCAGAGATTCATAATTAGCTTATGGGAGGTCTTAAGATGTTCACCTTCAGCATTTGCGAAGGTTGACAGCCGCAGGATTCGAACCCGGGGCCTCGAGACCTACAGCCACTATACTAAAATATAAGAGTACTTCCCATTTTTTTCTTTCTTAATTCAATATCGAGTGATACCTGACATTAACTTGAATTTTGTTCTGTTGTTGATTGTCATTGATTAAAGGAAAAAATGTAAAAATCACAATAATACACGTAGGCTTAATTACCAAGTTTTAAAAATTTTCCAATATATACTCTTTCATATATTTATCAATGCAGTTCCTCGTGAGACATCCTGTATATAAAATATTACGAATTTAATGTGCAAGTTTTTCTACTGAAACATTTTTGGTGGTAAACTATTTAGTAAAATATGCCTTTAAACTAAGGATGTCCAACAAGATTCAATCAAACCACGTAAACAGCGTTTTATCAAATTTTCGGAATTCTAAAAATATTATCCTGTATCAAGAAAATTATAAAATAAATTATTATAATAGTGAAAGAAGAAAGAGCCAAACTTTAGGCATAATCTTTCGGTTGATTTACTTTAAACCCTGTGAATCTGGTGAATTCCAAACTATTATTATTGATTTTGCAAAAACAGATGAAAAAAAACAAGATTTACATCTTTCTGTAACGACGCGACGTAATAAAACTGTATAGATATACCCTTACTTATTTTTTGCGGCAACAACTTTGAATGAGAAATGAAAATAAAAATAAGTTCTAATAGAATTCCTTTTTTTATTGCTGGCGATCATGTTGTAGGAATGTGAAATATTTATCTTTTCTCAGAAATCGAATTAAAACATTGACGACGACTATTTTGCATCTAATACGTATCTAATGAATACCAACGCAAATATGCAAGACATTTTTCAAATAAATTTCGTCGTTTCTTTAATAGGTGCTTCAACCGTCAGCAAATGAACAGAACAGCTTAGCGTTTTATGGCACGATAGCCGTTGGATCTTTGCACGATGTCGTTTACCTCGCCCTAGGCGCCAACCTCTTCGCTCGAAACGGAACACAATGGTGAATAACGCGCACATCTACATATATCTGCGTATAGCGTGCGTATTGTGTATAAACGGACAATTCCTAAACCACTCCAATCAAAAGCCCGCTGCCAATCACCTTCCGGTTGTTTACTCGAGTATCAAACACTCCGTTTTTTACACCACACCGTATTCATTATTCTTATCATCTATCAAGCGGAAAATCAAAGAAATGAATGGCGTTTCTTTATAATCGAATATTGTAGATCAAACACAATAGGCTGTAATCAAAGATTAAGAATTATGCACAGCTTGAAATTTGCGCAAAACGTCCTCCTATGTGAATCAATTCTATATTACAGTACAAGGTCAACGCTTTTCATCAATGAAATTGACTTTGATATTCTAAATTTGTAACCGCATGAGATAGACGTCTCTTTTAGTTGGGGAGGTCGGGTATTTATCGAGACAAGATGCGTCGCGACGGCGAGTTTAAAAATAAATCTCAAGAAAGCAGTGCAGACGTTGGAACCTACCACAACATAATGCCGGGTCCACACCAAATGGACACAAGAAAGAAAACGCAGACTGTCATTTTACAATAACAAACACAAATTAAACGCTATATATTTGCTAAAGAGAAAGAAAGGAGTATGAAGAAATGTACTTTTAGCAGGTTTTCAGATACCCAGAACAAACTGCTTCAATTTGCCAGACCACATTTAATTATTTCCATTGTAACGTAGTCTACATGAGCCTTGATTATGGCAAAGCACACAAGCCTATCCGCTTAATTAAGAAGCTCCGTTTATTTTTTATATTATTACTTATTGTTACGTTATTAAGTACAACAGATTTTTGAATAACTACTTCGGTTATTTTTTACAGTTATTACCTTATTACATCACATTTACAACACGTACCGTTTTCAAACAAAAAAAAAATAATGACAATAAGAACCTCAGCGTGTGCATGTATTCGCTCTATTTACCAAACATCATTATTGCGTCGGTTTCAATTTTTTACTCTGCTGTATTGATTTCAAAATATCACATGTCTGCTGTGAGTCACATACACGCTATTTATAATAAGCGGCCCATGAGTCTGACTCTGATTCTGTTGCAGGGACCGATTTGGCCCGCTCTAATTATAACAATGTCCTTAATCTTGAAACTTCTCCCTTCAGTTCGGTAGAGATTGATATCGTTTGTGACAGATGGCAACACAATTGCACAACATGTGTTCTTCCATCTATGGTAGTTTTAGTATAGACGAAAGAGCTGATTTTCAGCTTTTCCTAGTTTGTATAAATGATATTTTAAGGTTATATAACCCGTCCAAGTCTTTCGGCTCCTCTTTGCTCAAAGCTAGCATTATTCTTGATGTTTTTGGCAAAACTGAAATAAATGCTTTTTTCTAACTTGTCCTGGAATATTTTGTCAGTGAGGCCTTTTGAGTGTCCCCTCATTTTCTAGTCTCATGTCCTAGGCGGTTCTTCTCTAGACCACAATAAGGATCTGGAACAACGAAATGCATATTTCCTGCTTGTTTGGCCAACAACTTTCTTGAACAAAATGGAAAGTTGCGTTCGCACTGCCAAGAGGCAAAATGTCTGTAATAGTTGCTAAAAACAAAAATGAAATAGAAACATTGGCACAAAGAGTTTTAATTTTTTGCTAAGAAACATTGAGTTGCTGTTTTGTTTTCATTATGTCGACTTAATATGTTTTTCATACATTTTTCATAATTTCCCAACCGTTTAATTAGAATAACAAAACTAATGAGAGAAGTTAAGCAGAAGTAACCAATATCATCCACCAGAACAACTACATTATGACGCCAATCAAACATGAGAATTCTTACTTCGGTGTATTACCAAGGCAATGTTTCAGCTTAAGGAAAACAACAGTAATGCTAAAAATGATTGCCATATAATTAACGTGCGATGTTGAAATATTAAATTCAATTACTACATACCCGGCATACAAGTTTTAAATAAAATTTATACTTTCGCCTTGCAGTGTTGTATATTTTATTACCTATATGTATTAGGTAATTGTGACTAAACAATTATTGTTAGTAATAGAAAGTACTACGTATATTATTGCAAATCTTGGTTTTTCTTTGCACTAGTAATTTGCGGAGGTAATGTTAAGACATTTTAAGATAGCAATAAAATTGGCTTTTTTACTTTTAAACCCATTTAGGAGTATGAAATAAAAAGAATGAGGCTTTTAAGGAGTTTTGTGCTCACAAATTACCTTCAATTAGCAGGAAAAAAGCTAAGGGCAATACAACGACTTCCTATTTACGTTTTCCTTCTTTGAATTACAGATGAAATTGTACGATATTCCCACGCAACTTTCATTCATTAAAAAATACGTCCCGTCAACGTAACTGTTCCACGGCTCCGCTTCTCCCAAGCCCATTCAGACTTTCAAACACTTAATGAGCTTCTCTTATCAATGGTACTGTATAGTGTATACAGGTATTCTAACAAGCCATCTAAAATAAACCTAGACACTATCCTGAATGCAGAAAATTGACATGAAACTATGAGAGATTTTATTCATAAATCAAGTGTCGAATTTATGGTGTTGTCGTTAAAAAGTTCATATGTTTATTTCTGAATAAAATAAACTTGTCTTTCACAATCATGAATATAAGTTCTGTCATGCCTTC
Source organism: Dynastes maya (assembly GCA_029619315.2). Taxonomy (NCBI): domain Eukaryota; kingdom Metazoa; phylum Arthropoda; class Insecta; order Coleoptera; family Scarabaeidae; genus Dynastes; species Dynastes maya. The sequence continues at coordinate 11,339,664 of JAROYE020000009.1, read as the reverse complement.
TGGTCCAAAATGGGATACTTTTACACTTAGAGTTATATATTTTACATTAATAGTAAGTTAATAATAATACCACTCTGTCTAATAGGTTATTACAACCCAGATAAAAGACAAAATTTTAGTTCAAATTACAAATATCACAATATGTAAATACAAGAGTAAAACAATGTTGAAAACAGCTTCTAATACACTAAAACATTGATAAGTATCATTGCCACTAACAGCTACTACAAGTGTCTTTCAGCAATATTAATTATTTCGGTTAGAGAACTATAATTGATATCGCAGAACTGGGAAATTGCATTAAAATTTCGGATCAAAGCTGATAATGGAGAATGGGTACGTTGTGTTAGTTGTAACTGCAGGAACATAAAATATTGGGATTGAACGTATAAACAGTCTAGTAGGTCCAATACATTCAACTGTGATAGCAGATAACTAGAATCACTTTCAATATTCATAATATTGTACATTTTATATAAGACCCTTGTAGAATACTATGATCCATGTCCAGAAGCGGATAAATCCCTCCAGGTTTAAAATACAAATATTTAAATTTAATTTTATATGTAACGGTAAGTGATTAAAAATTTTTATATTTGTGTGATCATTTTTATATTTATGTGTATCATCAGCAAATAAAACTGTTTTATGCTGTATTATCTTCAGTAAATCGTTCACATAAATTAGGAACAAAAGAGGACCCAGTACATATCCTTGTGGGACTCCTCTCTCTACAGTTTTCTAGCCAGGCCTGTTTTCATTATATGCATCCACAGCAATCTGCTTTCTCTTAGTCAAGTACGATTTAACTAATTGCAATGCAAGTGCTCTAATGCCCATTATCTCAAGTTTCTTGTATAAGATGTTATAGTCGATACAATCGAATGATCTTTTCATATCCATAAATAGTGCTATAGTCGGATACTCTAAAACTGTGGCACTGGAACACTGAAACAGTTCACGAAAACCCTTACCACAACACTTAACTGTTGTGGTAGTAAGTGTTGTGGTAAGGGTTTTAGTGAACTGTTTCAGTGCTATAGTCGTTTGTTCCTCATTTAAACCATCTACTATTTCCGCTAAAGCTTAATATATTGCTCTAGTTGTACTTCTTCCCTTTATATACCCACTCTGGCAATTATCAAAGAGATCATACTTATGTAGGAATTTATATATACGTGTGAAAACTCTTTTCAAAAATTTTTGGAGAAGTGTGTCAATATAGCTAGCGGCCTGTAATTTACTAAATCACTTTTATCTCCTTTTTTGTGCAATAGTTTTATAATCGATTTTTTGAATAATTCAGGAAAGACATATATTTGAAGAAAATCATTAATTATCAGTTCCAGCGAATGAAGAGGAGCCAGATTTGATCCTTGAGGTACTCCAGACGTTGTAGTGCATCGAACAGATGAACCTCCATTGCATTCGTTGGAGAAAATAGCCAATTAAAATAGTATGATTTATTCTACTAAACGCCATTGGGATATCAGAATGCAGTTATAGTGGCAAGGTTATATTTATGTACAAAATCGATGTAACCTTGGCATCAGCGTCGTATGCTGCTTCTAGTACTTTTTAGTATTCCAGTTCTACAAAAAAGTACCAAAGACTAGTTTCATCAAAATATGATTTAAATTCTCAGGGAGAAATTTGGCTACTCTATGAGTACTTTAACAAATTTAAGAACAGTATTTAGAATAAGTAGACGTATAAGGTAACTAAGATATTATTAGAATTACATTATCAGTTTGAAATAAGCATAGAAGCAAAACAGACTCGTTTATATTCATTATTTTAATGGGATTAGATTGGTCTGCTTTCATTTAATGTTAAATTACATAACATTAAATGAAAGCAGACCAATCTAATCACTTAATCAAACACCTAAAAATGTATTTTATGAAAAGGAATGCCATCATTACAACATTATTCACCAATTAAAATAATTTAGGGATATCTTAATCCCAAACTGGGGAACTTATACGTTAATAGCAAAATACCGCAAATATTGTGAAAAGCCGTATGAGATTACCCTTACTTTCACATCAAAGCAATTTACTTCTATAGATATACTTGACGTATTCTCGAACAATCTGTATAGTGGGTAGCCTTTTACGATAAAACGAACGCTTCCTGTGCTTATTTTAACTGTCTTTACAAGTAGTCGCGCTACGGCCTCTTCATCTTTAATGCGAATACAAATTGATAAAAAGAATGTTTTATTGCTCTTGAGCGGGCTGCAAGTCTTTAAGCTATTAATTTTATCATTTTAAAACGTTTACGTTCGCTCTTGTACGAGACGCTTAGAGACGTCAGTTAATAGCACGGTTCTTTACAAACTACTAAAGTATCGATTGAAAAATAAGAGAAGTATTTATGGCGTTTATCCTCCGCCGCTGGAAGGCGCGTAATACGTATGTGATTAAGCAACTTCAATTTATTGCTATGGAGATGAAACCATGCTGTCATATAAAAGGAATGTTCTCCGAGTAGTTGTATTTCAGAGTTTTAAACGTACAAATTGCTGGAATTAAAAGATTTTACGAATAAAGCTCTAAATCAAACCTATTATTACTTTCGAGCTTAATAGTGTCACGACAAATATCGCCTTTCAAAATTTGTGTATGTAGGAGGCTCAGGGATTTTGTGGTAATACCAGCAGCTCATTTGCTACCTTATACCTCCATCTAACTTTAGTTTGGGAATGTTTTTGTGTAGTTTCGTAATTAAACACTTTTCTTCGTGTTTAATTTTAAACAAAAAAATATTATATTAACTAATAAATTTATTACAACAATGAACTGCGTTTATCAAACTGAAACCTATTTATCACTATAATAAATATCCGTTTATTAACTTACTTTGTGAGAAGCGAAACAAACTTTAGGGATTTTTCATTAGACATTAGCAAATGTAATCTTTATATTAATAAATCCGTTTATTGTATATAGTGTAAATACGAAAGTATGTTTTCATCGATATAATAAACAGCCGTTTATTAAAATGATAAACTCCTTCGTTGGACCAATTTTGATGCTAGATCTACCGACTGTAGAAAATACTAGGGAAGAAGAATATCACCGCACGCTACAACTGTGAGAAGAATAGACCAACTAATTCCATCAAACAAGGATCTACTTCCAAACCTACACATGAAGGACGTACACTAACTGGAATGCAAATGCGGGAAGAAGCATTCAAATCGTGCAGCTCGGACATATAAACAATTCCGTAGCAACTTGACACCTCTGTCAAAATGGACGCCATGTCAACATGTCAACAACTATGACAAAAGAGGAGGTATTAGCCGGAAACGGATACGGGTCAACAAAGCAGAACTGAAATAAGGTGCAATAATGAGGAATACGAGACGACAAAATCAATCATTGCCAATTAACGAAGTAGAAGTTCAACGACGAAATAAAAATGGAAAAACTCTTGAGCAAAAGTTGTTTCTATCCTCATGTGAACAACCGACGTTCCGATGAAACTAGCGTCTTTTTCAAGGTTTAACACACTTTATAGGCAAACATTGTTGTTAAATATTTTAAATTGTTAACCATTGTGAAACTAAAGTAGTTAAGAGATACAGTTTGTGCGTTATAGGATGGCGAACGCTTCAGATGCGTCATGCCCCATGCCGAATAGTTCTATTTTTTATGAACTACCTTTTTCCGTTATCGGCAGTTCAATTGTATTTCCGGTGTCGCCGGAAGTGACATCAACTTTCTTATCTTAAATAGAACATTCTGTAGATTTTTACGTTTCTGGAAAAGTAATCGAAGGTTTTGGTAATCTGGTTTTGTTATAACGCAAAGTTGGCTAGAAAAGAGCACCAAATAGTTTCGTATGACGCCATACTGATCTAAATAGCTCGTTGCTAGGCAAAGTAATCACAGCAATTGCCAAACTGCCAAATCTCATTACAATAACTTAATCTTGTTATTTATTGTTATAACGTGCATTTGTCATATTTTCGTTCTTTGTGCTCGTTATTATTTTAAGTCATTTTGTTAATTGTCCAAACTATAAAAGAAATTAAAAAATTGAATTTCAATACTCCTTAAATCACTGTTGGCATATTCTGTAGGTAAATTGAAAATTCTGCCCTGTAAGGATTAAGTCTCTTTTTACACAAATTGCATCACCCTGTACATTGACGCACGAAGTTCAAGTCATATACGAACAATGACCACTAAGCGACCATTTTACGGCAGTCCCAGCCCCTCGATCTGATGACTCTGAGTAAGCGAAAAAGAAAAGAGGGTATGCGCCACTGCTCCTACGGGAGCACAATGAAATCTTTCACATTATTTCCTATCCTGCGGCGTTGATACAGAACTTATGTTGAACTTCCGTGCCAGTTTATTTTCATGTTCTGCCCTATTGGCTGGCGGACCGTAATCGGTCCTAATAGCTTCTTTATAGAATAATTGTGCGCTTTTATCAACGGAGGACTAGGGATGACTTCCGGTTGTTTATTCTAGATGGAAATAATACCACTGTCGTGTATTGTATAATCGAGTGGGTACAGTTGTGTTCATAAGAACAAGTTTGCAATAGGATAAAGTTCAATGATTCCGAATATGTACTTCAAAAATTATTTTGATTGAATGCATTTAACCAAGTATTTGCTTCTTTTGTCAATTTTGCAAGTGCAATATGATTTTTTGAAGGTTATACAGTTTTCAGGGTTTTACTAAGAAAAATATTGAAGCTTTGACATATCAGTAAAAATACCTAAAACTCCAACAAAAGCCCATGGAAACATGCTGTAAATGTCAATTGAAACTGTAACATGAAAATCTACCAAGTTCAAGAAATTGATCAATTTGTTTATGAATGCAATGCACAGTCATTTATTAAACACATTGACCAGATTGCGCATTGTTGGAGATTCGTCAACCCACGTTATTTGATAACATTCTTGATACTAATATATTAAACAATAAACAAATTTCTGAATCAGTACAAGTTACCCGACGAATAAAATTTTGTTTAAATACGATTATTCTCTATAAGGCATCTGGTTATAATTTAAATAGAGCAACCTGTTGTTAAATACCAAAGTTTTAAAGTAATGGTAATTTATTTCACGAGGGACGTAAATGTAGTGCGGTCGACGATGTGGTTTACACATCGACGCAAAGCCGAGGTCTGCAATATATCCGAGATCGCAAAAGCACTTGCGACCCTAGCGCTATACAATATTGTTCCTACTACTGATCCAAAGAAATTTTGGGTCAGCAAAAAAAATCTGCATTTTTCGAAAATATTTGACATTTGCTTTTATACTGAAATATTTTAAAAGTGGTAAATTGTTGAAAACAAATTAAATTTTCATAGATTACTTAATTAATTATACGAACTGAGGGTTCGGAAGTGTTCTAAAACGCTTTTTCGGCAATTTTGATGAACTTTAAGATCAACAAATGAGATTTCAACGAAATTTTAAAACGAAAAATTAAAACTAACCTGAATTTTTCGACGATGTCAATATAAACTCTATGTTTATATTACATTTACAGGAAAAATGCATATCCTTAACCACCAACCTTCACTTACAACTTGAATTTATAATACGATTTGAAATATTAACACTTTAAACTGGGAGCACAGCCAAAATACAAGTTACCTCGATGACAATTTGACCAAAAGTGAGAAAATCAATTAGCGTCCCTCTTCTCCTTTATTTTAATAGCGATAGCGATTGTTTTATCCACAGAAAATTCTGATAATTCGTTTCCAAATATAATTTTACGATGAATTAACTTATTTTTAAAGATAGCATGATGAAATGAATGCAATGACGTGACTAGAAAACTTAAAATATAATATTCTGTGATACAGAAAATTACCGACAACCCAACAATAATTAATTTTACTGACGAAACCGTTAATTACTTGACGAAAAATTTTTAATTTACGAAATCATGCTAGAAATACCTCCGAATTTACGCCATTCGTTACGTTATTTGTGGTAGGAACATTTTTCATTAATTTTAGGATTTACGAAATGGAGAGAATTATCAGAAGAGGAGTATAAGTCCCTACTATTCCCGCTCCAGAGATCGTACGCCTGGGGAAGAGTAGGAGCTTCCAAAAAAGAGCTAATATCCGCCAGAGGGAATTTCACAATGACTGAGTGCCCATAAATACACTATAAGTGCTGGAATGACAGCTGCATTCGTCGATATAAAATTCACAACACTACAATAATTGTCAAAGTTGTCAATTTCTGTTGTGTATTAACACCTACTGCAATATTATTGTACTATTCCAAAAAAAATCTATTACATCCTTTGTAAAGGGTACATAACCCGTAAATCACACTAACGTCCCTCCAAGCAGGGCAATGATTGACTTACATAGCTGGTAGTACGAAAATATGTTTTATTAGAAAATCTAACACAATAATAAATAACACCGATTGTTTTCAGATTTTATTTTTGATATTACATTGTTAGGATGATATCACTTCAAATAACGTCATTACGATATTTAGTTACTAATAAACAACTGTCAACACAAATTGTTATTTCATTATTTTATGCTTCATGATTAGTCTGGGCAAACAGCGGTAACAGTCAGTGTAGTAGATATGTGGTGCGGAGTCGGCGATTATTTATTTCACGCGTTCACAGCGTCAGTATTAAATCGATGCTGTATGCGAGTAGTTCTGTGTATATGTAGGCTGTCGTAACTTATTTCGTAATTGTACGCTTATGTTTACTTTAAAAATGTCGCAGTTAGGTACGTCGCGAAAACGACCAATGGCAGACACAGTTAAAAACTTTATCGATACATCTTGCTAAAAACTTTATGATTGGGTGATCTTCTCCCTGGATATAACTGTCCATACAGTCGTCGCGTTTCCACCGCAACGTAATTTGCACGAGCATACGTTACGAGTATGTCGCTGTTCTTCGTTGCTATAAGTAACCATAACGGGTGTAATAAATAATAATAACAACGTAACGTAATGATAAAAACAACAATAATAACAGAAACAATTTCTTAGCGTCGCGATCACACTGAATAGCAGACAGGCAAAACCCGACAAATGTCAAAAAATCAGGTTACTAAGGAGAAGGGATATGACAACTAGATAGAAGGGTACTGATCACTATTCCCTTAGCCCGCAATACTGATTTATTACGTTGTCATAGTTTATGTTGAATTTCTTGGTATTATTAAAAGCTTATGTGTTTTGATTAAGAAACGATTAGTTAGCATAAGTGAAGTAATTTTAGGTGATTATCAATGTGGCTTTAGACTTGGTATATAAACAAGCGTACGATACTATAATAAGAGAAAAGCTATATCGAAGCCAAAAATCACGACAGTGGTTAGGAAGCAAAGACTGCGGTGGTTTGGACATGTCTGACGTTTGGGAGAAGGAAGAGCTACTAGGAGAGTAATAGAATGAGTTGGTGGAAGAAGAAGAAAGGAATGGCCTAGGAAGAAATGGATGGAATCCGTAACAGAGGACCTGAGACTACTAGGAATAAGAAACTGGAAGGAAGCCGTAACAGACACGAGACAGTGGAGACATACTGTGGAAACCTTGGGACATATAGACCTGTAGCACTATTTTATTATTATATTATTAAAAGTTTGTGTTACAAGTGAAGTACTATTCGAAAGGGCAGAAAGTAAGGAAGTTTTTAAAGTAATTTTAACATTCAAATTGTTTTATTTAAAAAGAAAAAAATCACTACAAACTTGAGAATTAAAAATATTCTATCTCGTCAAGTGAGATATCTAAGCCTATATTTTTTTCTAAATAACTTCGGACTTTAATTAATTGCCTCTTTTCAAAGTAGGGTGCATTAAACTTCCATAAAAAACAACTTTTAGCGTGATCCCACAAAAATAAGAAGAATTATTAATGTTTAATGGCGATTTTTTGCCGGAAAATCGAAATTTACTAAAAGTTCAAATATCTTAAAATCCATTAGACTTTGGACTAAGGTAAATGTGATTAATATGGTTCCTAAAGACCTCGCCTATCGGCTGTTCAAGACTTTACATCGTTGTGCCAAACACCCTGTATAACTGTTACTTTTATCATCATTCTTCTTCAACTCAAAGAATGTTAATGACAGCTATAGATATTTACAAGCCAAACCGCCAAACAAATATTCTTGTAGCATTGTTGGAAAAATTTGCTACAAAGCTTAGATGTTTAATGAAACTGTAACTGTTTCACAAACGATCTATCACCCTAATAAATCTATGTGCCACCATTACCACTATTAAATCTTTCCACACGAAATGTCAACTATAAGATTGCGCACCGATTATGGTCTAATAAGACAATAGTAGCATTCTCGTAGAGGAGACAGACCTTGGGTCCGTTTACTACTTCGTAATTTCGTTACACAACGTTACATTATGTTCGAGGAAGAAGCAGGAAACACGATAGTGCTTGTTATCACGCAGTAATGATCGTACCTACGACAAGTAAAGTGTGACAGAAATAGGATACCTGTGGCAATACAGTCAGTTGTTCGAGAGAGGAATTTAATTAGAAGCCTATCTCAAAAAGTTTGACGTTTCGTAAGGTTACCTGATATTAAAGCGTTTAATTAAAGAAAAGCGGCGGTATTTGCAATAAAGTACATAGTGCACACAGCGGAGATGTAGTAATTCGCGTGATTTGTCACGTCATTATTTACTATTGTTTTGGAAGAACAAACAGTGAGTAAGATGTATATGTGATAATTATCTAGGCCTATTATCGTCGTGGTAATACCACACGCGACTATTACTATCACGGTGTAGCGATTTCAATGGAGTTGTTCCAAAATAAAGATTGAACTTCTCTTTCTAAGTTTTGTACACTACATGACATGGAAGTTGCAATACCAAGAAGGGGTGCGAATTTTTTTACCAAATTTGATAGAAACGTATAATAATAATATTCTTTACTTTTCAGTAGCCACAACAAACTTCATGTTTAGAACTCTAGTTAATAATACGGAAAAATCAGCACCATAGTATTTCAAGTAAAAAATACATAGAAGAGTGTACATACATTAACTTAAACACTAAGTATTCTGCGACACCAGAAACATGAGACCTAACGTACAGAACTGTTATTTCATACAACGTAACCTATATAAGTGTACTTTAATTTCAACAAAATCATTAATTAGCAGGTATAATTATGGAGTGCACGTCTAAATATTGCCAAGGACAAGGTTGTCCTTGTAAATGCTATAATTCAAAGAACGTTCAAATAAGGAGGTGTGGTGGTGGTGTTATGAGGTTTTTGTTGCATATATTGACGTTATGAATGTCTATCCGGAACCGAATTTTAGTTAAAGGGTAACTATTTAAAGGTAATAATTGATTAACACAATAAATTTTATTTTTATTAATAATGTGTTGTCCCTCCCTATTAGTTTCACACTCCTTCACTCTTCGTAATATTGATTCCAGTAGGTGGTCGATGTCCTCTTGGGGTATGATGTCCCAAGCAACCTGCAATTCATGCCGGAGAGCTTCCAGTGTTTGCGGAGAGTTCGCTAAGTTCTTCAATTTTCTTCCCATAATGTTTCAGACGTGTTCGATTGGCGAGGTCAGGAGATCTGGGTGGCCATGGCAAGATATTGACATGGGCGTCCTCGAACCGGTTTAGAAAAGTTCTCGCTACGTGGGCACTCCATACCATAACTCCCACGACTCGATGCATACACCTTTCAACGGAAAATTGAATATCGCGACGTTTCCGCGACATCTTTGCCTGACCCATAATGCATAATGTGGCCATCACGCATCCCTATACAAAATCAAGATTCATCACTGAACACCACCCTATGCCACTCCACGTTCTAGTGCATTCGCAACCTATAGCACCCCAATCTTTGCTGTCGGTGTTGAGCCGTAAGTGGTAACATAAGATGTGGTCGATAGGATTGCAAGTCGAAAGCCCTGATTCTACTGGTACTGGAGAATCGGCCTCTTAGAGGCCATTTGTTCTTCTTCGGCCCCCGGTTTCTCTTCGACGACTTTCCTGGCCCTCCCTAGTCCATAACTGTTAACAGCGCTTGATAGTGGATTGCTTCCGGTTAATGATTTTTCCCCGAAGGAAAAACCACCTTGGTGCAAGCGAGGTTGAGCGAATTCGACCTCAACTGGCGATAATTGCGACGTTGCGGCACTCTAAACATAAGAAAAACCCCCAAAACACGTTAAACAAAAGTATGACAAAAGAAAAAGGTGGAAATTAAATCAAAATTCCCAAGATTGACATTAGTGTCAGAAAAGACTGCATGAAGTGAAAGATATGCCATGACCACTTGATCTATCGCAACAAAATTATAACCAATTATTACCTTTGAATAGTTAAACGTTTCTGCCAAGTTTGATCAAAAAATTCGCACCCCTTCTTGGTTTCGTAATTTCCATGTCATGTAGCATATTTTGATGTAATAAAACAAGAACAACTTACAAAGATAATTTAAAATTACACCCAACGAAAAAAAAACAATTATAACAGCCACTAAATTTCAACATGATCCTCAGAACAATTCAAAGATAGTTACTGAAAGAGAATAATTTCAAGCCTATAGAAGTCTATAGAACAGAACAAGAGCAAATTCAAATTCAAACGTTTGTCTTTTGCACGTTGGTCTGAGGTACCAATATCGCGCATTTTTCAAATTGAAAATCTGTCATTTTAAGAGCAATTTTGGCATTGTTGCTAAATGAGGATAAATTATTTAGAATAAAGTATCAATAACTGCATCCAGCAAAGCTGAAATAATGCAATGGTTGCAGGAAAATAATATTCAACATACATCTGTTATTACTAAAGTTGAATTGTTGTATTTGGTGAAGATATATAAGAAGGAGAAAGAGTATGTAGGTGACAATTTAGAGAACAGTCTGTATATGTCTAGCATAACACAGGAATAAGTATTTTTTTTATGAAATTCAGTTTTATTTCTCAACATAGTCTCCTAGTAAGGCTATACACTTTTCCCAGCAATGCTACCATCTCAAATAGTAGTTGGCACCTTGTTCTGCAAACTAGACATTTATGAACGTGATGACTTCCTCATTCGATGAAAATCTCCATCCCCTGAGCGAAACTGAGCCTAATAAACAGAAAGAAGTTACTGGGAGCCAGATCTCGTGAATAGGGTGGGTGGTCTATCAATTCGAACCCAAATTTATGAATTTTTGCCATGGCATACACTGAAGTGTTTTTTTCTTCAAATGCGACCGTTTTTCTGCAATTTCTGCCTTCAGTTTGTCAAGTAATTCCATGACTGTCCCGAAAAGCAGCCACCATCACTTTCCCGGCCAATGGAATAGCCTTCGCCTTTCTCGGAGTCGATTCACCTTTTACAGTCCACTGATTCGACTGTGCCTTGACTTGAGGAGTGTACTAGTGTATCTAAATTGCGTCTACAGTTACTAATTGATGCCAGAACTCCGACCTATTTCGCTTAAACCGCTTCAACATGGAAACCATTGGAAATATTCATTCGGACGTGTTTTTGGTCCTGAGTGAGCAAGCGCAAATCTTCAGTGAATATATAACAAACAAGTTCTTTCGAAATGCCCACAGTTTCTGCTATCTTTCTAACGTTAATTCAACGGTCGTCCAGCACCATTCGGCGAACTTTTCCGATGTTATCGGTAATGGTTATAGTTTTTTGCCGTCTCAAACGTTCATCGTCAATCAAGCTGGTACGATCACGTTTAAGTAGATTCAGTTGCCTAAAATTTCGCCGTGCCAAATGATAGTGCAGAGTCCCCGTAAACGGTATCCATGTCGGCTTTTATTTGCGTAGGTGTATTGCCTTTCAAATGCAAGAATTTAGTGGCAACTCGATATTGAATGTTTTCAATTTTTGCAGAAACACTAACATCGACAGACACAAACGACTGTTAAACAACAACTGAGCGTCCAACACGGCTGAAATTTTCAAAAGTATCTTTTAACGCATGCGCAATTAAATTCTCAGAACATTCTAGACGAGTAATGCCATCTTCGTGTTGAAGCATGCAACTTACCATATAATAATAATAATAATAATAATAAACCCGTTTATTTCAAATACAAATACAACAAAGTCAATGTTCGAAACAAGTCATGGGGGAAAAAGGACATAATACTTAAAACTAAAATTTTGAAATGAATTAATTAACTATTTGACAGAAAGTCATTTAGATTATAACAATTTATCTCTAGCAAATAACATTTCAGATTTTTTTTTAAATAGATGAAAATTGTTAACACTTTTTATTTTGGGTGGTAAACTATTATAAAATTTACAACCAATAAAATAAGAACTTTTTTGATAGATAGTCTTTTTGTGAGGGGGAGGTAAAAGGTCGTCATTCGTACGAGTATGGTATTCATGAGTGTAATTATATCGGGAGAATTCGTCCCTGTATTTGAAAACAAATAGCAGTGTTTCATAAACAAACAGGTCGTAAACCGTGAAGATGGAGTTACTTTTAAAAATGTTCTTACACAACTCTCTATAGCCCAAACCAAAGATTGTTCTAAGAGCCCATTTTTGAATTTTAAAAAACTCTATCAATGTCAGATGACATGCCCCAATTGATTATACTGTAACGCATGCAAGCTACAAAATTAGCATAATAAAATATTTTAAGGTATCTACATTGCAGCAGGTTACTTTCAATTGTCTCAGAATAAATCAAGTTTTCGAGAGCGTTTTACATAAATGATCTATATGTAGCGATCAATTTAAATTTTCATGGATTATTAAGCCTAAGATTTTCGTTGATGATTCAACATTCCATGTATCGCCGTTCACATTTATTTGCGAAATTAATTTATTTTTATTGTGAAAGTAAAGAAACTTGGTTTTGTCTTTATTAATAAGAAATCTGTTGTTTGTCATCCACGCACAAACATTAGAAAATCTGATTTGTACCTTATACAGCAACTCGGCTACATTGGAAGAATCTACAAGAATGCTTACGTTATCAGCATAAAGGACTATTTCTTGCGCCTGGGGTAAATTTAAAGGTAAATCATTTATATATATTAAGAAAAGTGTAGGACCTAAAGCAGACCCTTGAGGCACTCTAATGCCAGTATCGAGAAAAGACGATTGTGCGTCATCTATTTTTGTACTTTGTTTTCTATTTGAGAGAAATGAGTTAAACCAAGCTAAGGAAACCCCATTGAACGCCATAATACTGCAATTTAAGTAGTAAAATACCATATCATCAATAGCTACTTAAAAAAGGTGATATATGAGCGATATATGAAGATTAACATATTGGACTACGTACAGCCTACACGTACACATACATATGTTGCAAGAACGTTAAATCAACATAAAACCACCATCCGAACAACCAATTTAATTATCCATTAAACAATGCATTTATTACGCACACAAAAATTAATTTGCTTAAAAAGGCAATAAAATCGGCTATAAATATGTATAACATCTGACAAGTCCTACATAAATACCGCCTGCCTTAAAGTTTCCATTCATCGCGGCAACGATCTCGGAAGACGTTGTAATCGTCGGGAAATGATGCAGATCAGTATCGCACACGGCACACGAACGATTCCGCAAATTGGCATGCGAAGAAAAAACTTTCCTTTGAAAAATTCCCTTCCGCGTGATTGTGTAGGAAATAATGGCTCTTTTTTCCTATCTCGGCTTTCTAAAACGTATCAAGTAAGAATTCTTTGCTTGCAAAACAATTCCGAATAAATAGCGAAATTATGCGGTGTAACGTGAAATTGAATAGCTAATTAAAGTATTGTTCTCATAGAACCCAATTTATCTACTATCCGCTATGACGTAAGACAAAAATGGGATGGAATTTTAACTCGAAACTTATGTATTGTCTACAATTATGACGATGACTTGGCTTTTGGAGTATTATTATTATTATTATTATTATTAAATATTTATGTGATTTAAATTATAGTTCAAGGACATCTACTGCGATAACAGATGGAAGTTACCGAGTAGGGAGTCTTCCTGGCTTTTACCTAGTCAAAAAGGTGTTGTTAACCATGAATTGTAATGTTCTAACATAGCTGTTATTTGCAGCAAGTATAGTGAAGTTAATTTAAGCCCAGTCAACGACGAACGCGGGGGAACGGATAAGTAGCTTCTTTTCTGTTCATTTTCTTCACATCGCAAATCAGACAGTATAAATTCAGTTATATCTTCAGTATAATTTCGAAAATTAAATATCAAATCTTGTGTGCCAGCAATTTTTAATATTGTACAGTTGTTGGCGGTGCTATATCTCATTGAGTAGCATAGATCAGTCTTCTAATTGCGTGGCTATGTGGCATGCATCATGCTATGTACTAAAAATAAGAATATTCGTTGAAAATACATTATCAAATGATATTTCGAAATGTACAATTTTCCAAATTTGCTGTGTTTAAACAATCGCTATCGCGATGAAAATAAAAGAGTGGAGGGACGCTGATTAATTTCTCACTTTCGGTCAAAACATTTATCCAGGTAACACATGTTTGGCTGTGTTCTCATTATCTATGTGTTCAGCGTTTAAATTGTACTATAAATACGAAGTAGAAGTTGAGATTGGCGGTTTAAGAATAGGCAGGTTTCCAGTAGGTAACATATAAACATGGAGTTTATATAGGATCGTCATAATTCCAGGTTGATTTTCTCTTTTTCAGTTTGAATGCTTGTTAAATTTCATTAAGTGATATACAGTTTAACTTAAATTGTCGAAAGAGTGTGTTTAAGACACTCCCGGACCTTCAGATCATGTAATTAATTAACTAATTTGGAAAAAGTAAATTTTTATTTAATAATTTCCCCCGTTTAAAGCATTGCACAATACATAGATTAACTTCAAATTACTATATCTAATATGGTTGTAATTCAGGGTCTATTTGACTACTTCTGTGAATGTTGTTAAAAATTTTGTCATACAATGAATCCCTTTTTTCTTCTTTCCACCAATTGTACTCGACAATAGCATCTTCGGCACCCTTCCTACATCCGTTCTTTTATAATTCCTATTATATCTGTTTTCTTCTACAGCTTCCACACCACCACTTTAGTTCGTTTCGTCTTATCTACTGTCTAATTTTCACGGGCAAATGTGACTATTGGTTTTATTATTATGTACACATTTATTTTTGCCTTTCTGAAAATATTTTTATTCCTTAGGACTCTATTAAGTGGTCCTATATAACGATTTCCTGTCAGTATTCTTGTTTGTATTTCTGTGTCTATATTCCATAAATTTAGTTTATTCTTCATTGATTAATAACCCATTTTTCTTGATTTTTCCTTTAATCTTTTTATTACATTTTTACAGTTTTTCTTTAGTCCTTACTAAATTATCTGCAAATGCTAGGCAGTGGTGTTTTTCCGATATCAAATCTCAGTTCTGTTGATATTTGCATCCGCAATAGCCTTTTCTAATGCAGTATTAAAAAGTGTCGACGACGATGAGTTTCCCTGTCTGACACCTTTATTGATTTCGAATTCTTCTAATACATTATTATCTATTTTGATCATATCTTTTGTTCCATTTAATGTTGCTTGGATCATTTTTTTAACTTACTACTTATCCCCAATTTTTCTAACGAAGAATTCAGTTTTACTGCTGATGATAATAGCTTGGCTATCGAAACGTACGTCCAGCACGAGTTAAGTATTTTGGTAAGGGTTTTAGTGAACTGTTTCAATTTTTCTAACGCTTCATAAAGTCGTCCTCTCTTAATCCTATCTTAGGTTTGTTTGAATTTTATAAAAAGAACCATTGTCATTTTTTCATATTCATAACGTTCTGTTTGCAATTTTCTTAGCGTAAAAATTTGGTCAATGGTACTTCTTCCTTCCCGGAATCCACATTGATATTCTCCTATAACAGTTTCGGTTTTTTCCACCTACTTATTCTTAATAAATATGGCCATTATTTTATAAGCAATATTTAGGAGAGAAATATTTCTGTAATAACCAAATTAACTTATATCTCCGTTTTTATATAAAAGGCAGATTATTGCTTGCAACCATTCATTTGGCATCCTTTCCTTTTTCCATATTTTCACTATCAGTTTCTGTATCTGTTCTACTAATTGTAAGTTTTGTTCTTCATATTTGAACAATCTGCTGTTACAGAATAACTGAGGTTATTGCCAGAACAGTTAATACACTCTATTTAAACTAGTGTAGGTGAACGCGATTCATAACATTCATAACATAAGCGAAAGTTTTCATATGTACACATTTATTTTTGTTGTTCTGGTCAATCACTTTCTAAAATGCAGTCACTGCTAAATAAAACTGGTTTGATGAGATATTTTTGCCATTATTTTATTTCATATTTTGTATTATATTGCTTTACGCTGCCTTGCTGTTAACTTCTTCAAAAGTTTTACAAGACGATGATGAAACAGGAAGATATCTCCAGTGTTGCATAACTTTAGTTCTTCAATAATCATAATTCCTTTCAACGTTATGTCATATTTCTTTTGAACTAAAGAAAATGATTAATCGTTTTTTCCCATAATTTGCTTTTTCTGCCCAATTAAAAATGAAATAATTATATTCTGCTATTAGCGCATTTGTAATACTCGGAAGATCATACATCAAATCAGAAAAATAACTGCGCACCACAGATCATCCATAACTTTTATCAATCTATAGTACTACAAAAACCGTCTTCGTATACCATACCGACCATTCCATCCATACCACAAAAAGAGCAATAATAATCAAGCTACGAAGCTTGGATACGTCGAAGGACGTGGGTTCTCGTAGATCCAATCGAAGCGTAAAAAAGTGAATTCAAGTGGCCAGCTAATTTATTACATGTTGTTAAGTCGCGGATCGACAGCGACAAACAAGAGACTGACGGATGTTTTTGATTTGCGACCGCTTTCGTAAGGTTGATATTCGTCAGAAGGAAGAGAGTAAGAGAGGCGCAGTTGCGCGCACAGTTGGGAAATTTTCATTCAACCGCGCTCGGAGTTTAATGAATTATTCAAGATGACTGCACCCGTCTACTTTGACATCATATATGTAGGAATACGCAGACACACACCAGTGCGATATACGTAGAACGATTGTCGAATTAGCATCTGCTTCGATTGAAATAGGTACACACGTAACCAATACACGGATGTTTAAGCAGCAGCTCCGGTAGAATACTACGCATCAAAATAAAAAGTTAAAATTATTCGAAATACAGTTCTTCTATAGCTATTTAATTATAACGGTCTTTGTTTAAATATAAGATTGTTTTCGGAGGGGAAAACCTAGCAGAGAATAAGATGAAGACTTAGAATTTTCTTAATATGAAGGAACATTTCAAGAGGACTCACAGCAAGAACTAAATGCAAATGGGTTAACAGAAGATCAACGGCTGAAAAATTAAAAGGAGCTCTTTAAAATGGTAAGAAGGCGAAGAATTGTAATTGCACCAATTAAACCAAAACCACTATCGTTCTTGTAACTATTCTGTGTCACTATTGCGTTAGATTTTTACCTAACACTGCAGTTTTCGTAAAGAAAAGCTCAAGATTGGACGACAGTTAAGGAAGATAAGTAAATGATATTGTATTGGAAAGTAAATTAAGAAACATTCGCAACAAGAATAGAACAGTTCTGCATGTGGGACTAACGGCGATCATTATGAGTGTTATTGATGCCGTTAAGGACGAAAGCGGCTTCATGGATGAAAGATACATACGAGATACATACGAGGGGAGTGTCTATGTTATCTACCCAGATATGAACACAATATATGCTACTGGGACAATTTTTTTATGTCAAGTTTCTGTGACATTTTATAGTGTCATCTCCATGTTTGGTTCCAATCGCTTAACATTTGTCATTTATATATCAGTTTAAAGAAGCGAAAATGAGAGATTTGAATCTTGATCACAGAAGCGCAATGGAATTTCTATCGAAAGAAGGCAGTAGATCGAAGAATATCCATGAGAGAATGGTGGCAATGTACAGAGAAAGTAGTCCGTCATATTTCCAAGTAAAATATTGGCGGAAGCCGTTCAAAAAAGGCCAGGGAATCCATTCATGATAACCCAAAGTGTGGAAGACCTCTGGAAGCACGATCTGAAGAAATCATCAACGAAATTGAAGAATTTTGAGAAATTTGAGAGTGAGCAATGTGTCGGCACAATAGATTCCCAGGCTACTCAGTCTCGAACAAAAACTGTGTAAACGACAAATTTGCGAGAAGAATTTGACTGCTTTGTCCCAAAATGAAGACTTCTTCTGTAGAATTATAACCGGGGATAAGACGTGGGTACACCACTGGGACCCTCCCATGAAACAAGAGTCCATGCAATGGATTCGTGAGGGCTCTTCACCACCAAAGAAGGCGAAGACGCAATTTTCTGTGGAGAAAGTGACGGCCACAGTTTTCTGGGACGCGGATTAGTTAAGCATACGCCAAAAGGGACTACAATAACGGGGAATGTCTACAAAAGCACAATTATGCACAGAAAACTCTGCTTCTGCACGACAACTGCAGGGTGCATGAAGCACGAATTGTTCAAACAGCAGTCAATGAATGCGGCTTTGAGGAATTACAACATCTATCTTACAGTCGCGACCTCGCCCCCTGTGATTATTATCTTTTTCCAAAACCCCTAAAAACACTTGAGAAGGCGCCGCTTTTTACCGAATGATGACTTGGAAAGTGCTGTGGAGTAACATTTTGCAGAATTAGCAAAAGATTTATTTTTCGAAGGCATAGGGTTTTTAGAAGGACGTTGGAATAAGTGTGTTAGTGTTATTAAATCTTATCTGTTCTCTATCTCGTTGTTTTCATAGCTATGTAGATAATATAAAAAATTCCTCTCGTATATCCATTCACACAGATGCCGATGTTTTGATCTGTCGATTTAAGGTGTTGTACTCATTGGATATGAAAAGGAAACAAGAAATTATTTTTGGTGATTTAAATTAGAGTAAAGACAGGAAACGCACGTAAATAATTCTTTATACTAGGAGGTCCAAAAGTATACTCCTTCCTTATTACTTGCAAATATCATTGATATTTAATTGTGGGTTATGAAACCAACCCCGTTGCGCTAGTCTCCCGGTAAATACTACTGCTCTTTGGGTATACTAGTACGGTGATGTCATCTGTGAATATGATCACAAAGTGGGGGCCACTACTGAGAAGTAATTTATGTACAATAAGAATAGTAGAGAGCCGAGTATAGGACCTTGAGGTACACTATTTGTTCCATTTTTCAAATAATTAATTCATTTTTTATAAATTTTACCAAATTTATCACTTTCCGAAATGGAATCACTATTAAATAAACCTACTTTGCATTATTTTGCTGTCAACTTCATGGTCTTAGAAGACAATGACCAAGCGGCAAGATGCTGTCAGAACTGCGTAACAATTTTATTTTCAACGTACCAGTAACATACAAGCTTTTTTTCATTAAACTATTGCAAACCGATTGAAAAATATCAGTGATATTTCTAGGCTATACGCTGATGATTATCATACAAGGCGAGTTGGAGTGAACGGTCCAAACTCCAGGAGTGTATTGCATACGTGAAAATAATCTAAAAAAACTCATATGTTCTTAACCGATTTTCATTTGTTTTCAAGTTATTGCATAATTACAAATAAACTAAATTTTATATATTAACATTTTTTAAAGATTATTTTAATTACGCAAATATAGCGTCACTAGATGTAGAACGTTCGTTTTCTGTATATAAACACACTTTTTCCTCACGCCGCATTCGGTTTGCCGAAACAACTGTGGAAATATATCTAATGTTGCAGATATTTAACAGACATTATTCACTTTGTGATTTCACGGAAGACTCTTAAGACGGCAAGTGTTTGAGCATGTATTATATTTTATTTCTGACCATTTATTTTGTGTAAACTTTTATGCGTCCGCCACTGGCTGTTGGCGCAAATTGAACAACTCTAGTCATGATAGAGCTCCTGCACATTTCGCTAGTCAGGTCAAGCAACATTTGGACGATAGGTTTCCGGCGCTTTGGATTGGTCACAGTGGTGCTACTAGTTGGCCTTCAGGATTTCCACACCCCACACCATTAGACGACTGTTTATGGGGCTGGTTCAAAAATGAAGATTACAGAATAAAAGTAGACACTCGGGACGCACTAATTCGACATTTAGAAATACTGCAGCCGATATTAAAGAAAGACATGAAACAATCAGGAGAGCAACATAAAAGCATAAAATGTTTAGAGGTCCATTGCGGAATTTTTGAATATTTATTAAAAGAACGCTGTGATTAAAAAATGTTAATATATAAAATTTAGTTTATTTGTAATTATACAATAACTTAAAAAGATAAGATTAGAAATATCTTTTAGAAGGGTAATGCCAACTCCTTTGCAATGATGGATATCTCTTTTACATCAGTCGTAAAAAGCATTCTAATTGACATAACATTCTAATTATTTAACCGATTGTTAAGTGTTGCAAAAAGATAATTGTTGCCAGGTTTTTGTAACTTACCGAGGAGTACAATTGAAGGATAAATTAGATTGAAAAACGCTAAGTTTATTCTTCTTCTCAAATAAACATTCATGCATATGCGGAAGAGGGTTCAAGAAAGTTTACGCACGAGTAATAAATTTTATAACAGGTTTATCGCGTGATAATAAGCGCGAACGTGAAGTTAACGACGAAGAAAAATAAACACTACCGAATGAATGAAGAACGGAGTCGGTCGAGACGTTAAACTCACTTGAGTGGAACAGGATTATTTGAAGAACTGCAAAAAATTATACAGAACATTAATTTCTGGCGTGAAAATTCCTCCAAAGCGTCGCATTATAATAATTTGAAACGTAAATACAAAATAGGTATATGATGAAAAATGATATAATATATCGGTTATTCTATTTAAAGAAAATAACTTCGTTGGACTACTCTGTAGATAACCGTTCTGTATAATTAAAAACATCTTCTGGTTATGCACTGATAATTACCATATAGATCTATGTAAAGTTTTGGAGATTAAATGAACATCGTCATACTCTTGGTTTCCAGCTTTGAACCGCGTCGTTGTCGTAGCTTTCGCCGACATTTCGTCCACACTCCTATGGGACATCTTCAGGGATGATACTACACACTGACTGGGGACTATTCATTCCGGAGGGTTTATATTGGGCTTGTTTCGGGTCAATGGGGCGGAAATGTTATGGAACAATGAAACGTGGCGGTTGCTAGGGCGTTTAATCAATTGGGATTTCCACATGAGATGTGAGGGATAGCCATCTTTGCGATTTAAATTGTAGGGATGTTTGAGGTTCTCTATTGATTCGTAGGTTTTTCTACTGTAATGGTGACGGTTGCGAGATAAGATGCAGATAGAGTTAAATTGGATTTGGTGACCAGTTTCCAGTCTACGCGGAGCTGGCTACACGCAACAACCGCGTACAACCGTTACTACCGAAAACACAAGGCTAACCAGCTCTGATGTCAGCCGACTGTGACGTATTTTGCAGTAGGTAGTCGATCAGCCATATTTGTTCACACGTTCAGATCGTTTCTTGCGTTTTGAATTGGTTTATCCAAATTATATTGGTTTTATTTAAAAAAATACTGTGTAGTGATATTTTCATACTTTGTTGGTGATACCTATAACGTTTTTCTAGTGTTATATAAGCGACAAAACCTTTTCTGTCACGTAAAAGCGTGACTGTGTACTGTGGCGTCGGCTGTTTTATTTACAGGTGTTTTGTGCCGCCGGCTGTCTAAAGGTGTTTTGTATATTACGTGTTTGTAAAAGACGATATTGTTTATTTTTCAACAGTTATAGATTCAAGGACCGGTGAAACTATAACTGTAAGTTTAAAAAATCCTTGGCTTAAAAAAGATGCTATTCTAACTCAATTCCCTAACTGTCCGTTGTATTTGACAAAAAACGTGAAGATTTTATTGTTCAAATAGTTTTATATTCTTACGCTATATTTAACAAAATTATTTTTGAACACAAAGAGATGTTATTAAGTGTGTATAATAAACGTTCAGTTTTAATACAATATATTTTAAATTATATCGCCGAACATAGCCATTTGGATACTGATATGTAAATGTTATATTCGCAGCAGTGAACGTATTGCAACAATTATAACTTGTTCTACAAATATTCTACTTAAAAATGATTGTGGAAAAAGTAATGATAGATTACGTAAATCACCACATAACAGGAAATTAAAGACCTTGGTTAAATAGCTGTGAAATCGAACAAAATTTCGAACGAAATTGCAATTTCTGTATAATTTCAACCTTAGTTTCGTCCAAATAAATGTACAATTACAAATAATAATAATTAGTCGATTAAATATCAACCACAAATACATTTTCCACTAAAAACGGTGCTCGGTTACGTGTTTAGTTTTTGCTTTGAAACTTCATTTTTCCAAAATAAAATCGAATGAGATGCGAAAAAGGGCTCAGTTGACGACTAGCATCCTCTATGAACCGGAAGCCCTTCAAAACTTAAAAAAGAAATGCAAAAAAACGATTCCTTTACCGCTTAGGCTAATATCGTGCATGGCGATACATCACCTAAATGCGTGACGTCATTGAAGAGCGCTTAGACCTTGTCCTCCCGGTGGTAACGGTGCTTAGTGACATGAGTGCTGATCGGTCGCTTTGTTTCATCGATGTACACACTAGCTGCTTTCGATTTGTTTTATTAACTGTACCGTATCGTTCCTCAAAGTACTGTACTGAACGGTACTGACAGTGAGTTAAATGGAACATGCATTTTTTGCACTGGACATAAATATAATCATTCTAACCTAACTTTACATATTGAGAAATGTAAACAAAAAAAAATTCGCCGAAATAAGTCCAGTATGTAATGTAAATCAAATTTCGAATTATGAACACAGGTGTAACCCTAAACCTAACCTCAGTGAGTGTAATAATGTGGAGAATATATATCAATAAACCTATGTTTTGCGCATGCGTCAACAGAACAATACGGAATGTACCA
The DNA here is from genome assembly GCA_029619315.2 of Dynastes maya. Classification (NCBI taxonomy): domain Eukaryota; kingdom Metazoa; phylum Arthropoda; class Insecta; order Coleoptera; family Scarabaeidae; genus Dynastes; species Dynastes maya. The sequence goes on along the minus strand of JAROYE020000009.1, from coordinate 11,316,668 downwards.
AATATTCGGTAGGGAGAGGAAGGGAAAGGGGATTTCAAAAAAAGTACCGGTAGGAACTATCCGTTCTTTTCAAATGGAACACACATATTTGAAATTTGTACCGTACGAACGGTTCAGTACAGTACTTTGGATCAAATAGAAAGCAGCTACTACCGCACGAACGTGGAATCTGGTAGAACCAGGGGCTTCCGGATGATTGCGGTCTTTGATGGGAGAGTAGTCTGAGAGCTTGAAATCAATAATTGAATAACATTTCCGCTCCATTGCCCCGAAACAAGTCCTATATGAACCCTTCAGGAGTGAGCGATCCCCAGTCAGTGTACAGTGACAGCCCTGAAAATATCCCATAAGAGTATGGACGAAACGTCGGCAAAAGCTACGACAACGACGCGGTTCCAACCCGGAAGCCAAGAGCATAGTGTTATTGACGACCGGACAATGTCATATTTATGCGTAACTTTCAAATAAATAAAGTTCTACTACACCTTCCGTAAACGTTAATATCGGGGCAATACATTATTTTCTTCTAATATGTATTATAGTAAATGTACCAGCTCTATCCCCACGAATTCAGAACAGTATTTTATCAAAGTTCTCACGAGAAAAAGGAAAGATTTCGCCTGATATCCAAGCTCTAGTACCATTCGTGGAAACGCATAAAAATATCATAACCTAGAAAAATTATTGCTGCTATACGTCTGCTGTTTATGGTATGTTGAAGTCGCTGTAAAGAACAATGGTTCAAATTTACTGCTTAGAAAATAATTAAGACGTTAAAATTCGTATATCAATCAAAAATGAAAACTACCAAGTTGTGGTTGTACAGTTATTATTGCTTGTTTTTATAGCGAGAGTCATAAATTAAAACATTTCGAAGCTTTTACGTTGGAGGACGTAAAATGGTATTAGGGAACAAAGAGCTGTTAGAAGAAAGACACATTTGTTGAATATAGTCGTCTGGTATAGAATGGAGTCGGTAATAAATAACGTGTAAAAAAAGAAGTACACATGTAAACTGGTTGTATTTATGGTGGATTTATTACATTAGGATTAATATCTTTTTTTCTATTCTATGTCTACAAAAAAGCTACGGAAATATATGGTAACAAATAACTAGGCCGGGCACAGAGAGCTTTGCGCAAGGTTAGAAGTGCGACTGTCGCGCCCACGACGCGACGTATGTATGCAGATAAATCGGCACGGGCTACCTCAGCGAATAAAATTATTGATTTATTGCAACAGTTTCTTATCAACCCTTCGCAGCGTTAGTCGTAATTATAGAGGTAAATATGTGTATGTAAGTGTGTAATAAAGCCACTAAATTTATCAGTGAATTTCCGAATTATAATGGAACTAAAGTATTGTGTAGAGTTCGTAAAATACCTTTAATGTGCTGGAACAAGGGCGACTGTAAAAGACATATAAATAGAGTACAGCACGAAAATGAGAAAAATGGCGTGCCACCTCAAACCCAATTTAAATTGGATTTACTTCTGATGTTTATTGTTTGTGGTCTACCTCTTCGCTTACTAGGTAAAGAACCGTTTCGACAGTTTTGGCGTACATACAATCCCGAGTGGAACTTACCATCACGGACAGCGTTACGGAAAGAGCGGCCAAGTATACGTAAAGATATCGAAAATGGCATCAAAGCAGAATTGAAAGATAAACAGTTGTAGCTACGTCTTGATGAGACGACATATTGTAAAAAAAATCTATTTTGAATATTATAGTACGAGTACTAGAACCTATTTAAACCGAAATTTGAAATCTTAGTTACCAAAATACTAGTTACTCATACATTTACGGTATAACAGTCTGCTCCGTTGACCCCAAACAAGCCTTATATAAAGTCCTCGGGAATGAATAGTCCCCAGTCAATGTGCAGTAAAAGCCCTGACGATGTTGCATAAGAGTGTGGACGAAACGTCGGGAAAAGTTACCGACTATTACGCGGTTCCAACCCGGAAACCAAGAGTATAAAGTTCAGATCTTCTTGTTTGGACAGCGGCTTTAAGATTTTTAATGGTCTCTTTATAAAAATCACATGTTATGCTAATGTCCTTTTTGAGGTTCTCAACGAATAGAATATCCTCGCAGTCCCAGAAAACCGTTCCCATCAATTTTCCCGTCGCACACTATGTTTTCACCTATTTTGGTGGCGGAGATTCTTTATACACTCACTGCATTAACTCTTCTTTTATGAGTTCAGTGACAATTCTTGAAAGAATGTCGCAGTCCTGTTTTAATGCATCCAAATTTTTCTGAAAGATTTGTCACCCGACAAGGCTCTGTTCTGGTGTGAGGAGTCTGAATTCATATCACTTTAGTCATCCTTAAATCTTCATGTAAATTCTCAAAATCTAAATTTTCCTTACAATATTTTGATTTGTGACCGACATGCCTTCAATTTTCTTCATTGCGTTCTGTGTTCTCGCCTCATATTTTGAGTCATTTTACAATGGATTCCTAAGCCCACCAAAGTTGTTTCGGCGAGAATTTTATTTGATAATGTGATGGGGCAATCTCAGGGTATATAGCAATCACTCGTTCATGGATAATTTTTTGACAAATTTCCTCTTTAGCCAATAATTTTATGATCAACACCCTAATCACTCATTTTTCACCATTCAAACGGCAACAGAAGAATAGAAATGTTTCAACGTTAACACCACCTGATTAAAATATTTATAAATGTTGACACTACTTGACATGTAAAATTCATCATTGTTTTCATGGTTAGCTAGATTACATAAAAATCTCCCCTAGTACATGAAATTAATATCGTATAAATATGGTTAGGAAGAATCTCCCCGAGTTCGTGTGGCGTAATTCTGTTCCTTATAAAGACGTTAGATAAATGGCACTACTACACAAGTAATATTATTTTCTCAGTGCTGAAGGAAACATGACGTATTTAGACATACGTAGGCGAGTTCTTGTTCTCCGTTACGTAAGAATTGCGGATACGGTTCTATGCATTATATACCTCCGGGCAGGAAATAGTCCAAATATTAACCACAAGGTTATATTAATAATCATTTAATGGACAAGTTAAGAATTAAATAATTTGATAACAAAAGCACGTTGGGTATTTTATAAAATGTTTATATTAATGGTGCATAGTGTATTGGTGGTAAACATGTAAACAATATAAGTCTACCTTTTATAGAGATTTTTTGTTATATTTTTTATTAGTTTATTTTCTGCTTCTTAATTTGGAAATTAATTTAATTATTACTTTAGCATTTTTAAGGTGAAAATCATTATTATTCATCAATATAAATATCTAAATTTAGGAAATATCATTGAATTGTAGTAGAATCATTGAAATGTCCGATAATTTCCCGATCTATCGCCACTAAATTTTTTTCCGAGAGCCGCTATAAAAGTGTTTGTAGCGTCTAATGCTACTCTCGATGAGTTAAAAAAACAGAATAAGGCAAGCTGTTGTCGACTTAAACACAAATAATGTAAATCAGAATTTGTTAAAAAGGTTTTATTTATGTGTACAAGAGAACGTGGCAATTTTGAACATTTTTTTGTAATTCAATATCAGTTGTGTTGTATTCATAAGTGTTACTATCGTTACTGTGATAATAAAACAATTCGTTTTTATTTTGTACATCGTTTTCAATAATAATTTTGTTCTCAAGGCGCACCCTATTTTGAAATGGAACATTTTTTCTTTAATATTTCAAGAATTATCAAGTTTAGAAGAAAAAACCGTGATAGTTTTTTAAAGCAAAAATTATTTTCTGACAACTTGTGTAAAAATATGTAGGGTGTACCATTTAAAAAAAGTGTAAAAGTAGTAATAGCTACGGAAATTTAATTCTTTTTTACCAGATTTGCACAGATTTAGATAGGTTATTAGAAGTACTAAAAACTTTATCTGAACAATTTTTTTCTATCTATAATAACTTCGGAGAAAAACTGTATTTCCCATTTTTATTTCCATCCTGTATATCTTTCTATAGAAATAGTTGGACATAAACCTAGCAGTAGGTAAGCACAAGTCATAAATTAGAACTGATCATGGAGCGTAAATTTTCTTTTCTTCCGGTAAATGTAAAGCTCGCTCGCGCACCGTCTTAGCACCACAAAACGCGCCGTTTTTCGACTCTTTTTGTCTTTGGAGCTCGTTCTCCTGCCGATTAAAATACCGCGAGTCCGAGCTGCCGTGACTTCATTTGCATGAGAAAAATCCCACCGTTACACCAGCAGCGCATCGCTAATTCGATTACGCAACAACCTTCTCGTCCGTGTTGTTTGGGTTTCACGGGTTTCCGATAACTTGATCGGATCGTGAAGAGGATATGTGATGAATTCAGACGTTTTTTATGGAACGTATTTGAAAATGATTTACGCTTGCCTTATTGTTTGTTCGGTCGATGTGACTCATTAGGAATCCATACCTACACGTTTCGATGGGCTTGAAAAAATACACGGTTATTATTCTCTTATTCTAAGTGGAATTTTACCTGGTGGAATCAAGTGAGTCAAAGGAACTTGTTGGTTTTAAAAAGAAATGACGCTGACCAAAAAGAAATAACCGAATCATTATGTTTTGGTTAATTATAGCTCTCTTTGTTTTTAGTTTCCTAATCGTAACAAATGCATAAAAAACGTAAATTAAAATCCCTTATTTTGCATCAGACGAGAAGGCCACGGTGTTTTCAATAAAAATATCAAGTTTGAATTTAATAGGAAATTTCCTACGATTTCAAGTGCAAATTAAAGTTTCACTGACATTAAAAGTAGGTGCTCTACTGTGATTCATGTTCATTAATTATTTCAAAGCACTGGCATGTGTATTTCATCGCACATATTAATCTTCGAAAGACGATCTAGGGTAAGGTCACCCAAGGAGTTCTATTATTAGCAAAACAGTGTAATTTCACAAAGAAATTCCTTCCATAATTCAAATAGCACTTGCAATTTGGATTATAATTACAGAAAAATTAAAATCCTTTGATACCGTCAAGTGGGGTAAAGTCGATCAAAAAATTACGATTTCTTCAGATAACTGAAAAATAAATTATTATATTTCAATGCAACTAAAAATATAACTTCGTTGATGGTTGGAAAGTCGATTGGTCACTACCGCAAGGCGAGCACTTTTTTATTATTGGTTAAAATGTGATCGACTTCGCCCCGACCTTGGAGTGAAGTCGATCACCCATATTAAAATATATGATTCTCACTTTAAAACGATTTAGGGTAAAGTCAATCAATCAGAAATAAAAAAAATCTATATGTTCAAGAATTATAACAACGTTTGCGGCAAAACACATATTAACAAAATAGAAACATATATTCTTTGAACGCGCTTTAAACAAGTCATTGATTTTTCTTTTCAGAAAGGTTTCCATATTGAAACAGCGTCAAGTCAGCATCAGTATACCAACGTTTCGTTGTCTATCGCACGGAACCTCTTCTGGGCTGTATCATGTGAAACCCTGTTGACCATCAATTGTTTGACATGGTGGGTTACCATAAGCGCCCATTTTCTTTACGTATTTTCGTGACATCCATGAAAAAAATAGTTCAGAATGGGTACCATATTTGCTACTTTTATACATAAAAAAATTATTGTACGACTCTAGAAAATGTGTTTAAAATTAAAATATCTAACAGTTTTGACTTTTATCTAAGGCGTTGAGTAGGAAAATACGAGCACACCTCGCACCATTCCGTCGCAACGAGTTGAGGACGTCCGCCGTAAGTGAATAAAATCAAATGCAACCACCACCATTTTGTTTTGGACTGCGTTAATAGACAAAAACTATGCTCTTTCGTTTTATGTATAATTGGGCCTGCTAGCAGGAATAGAAGAAGACCACGAATACATTTTGTCCTTCCGGTAGGACCTTGCACAATCTATCTTTAAGGATCTATCTGAGGTAGAGTAGCTGCAGATGTTTTGCATGACACCATTGAGTTGGCAAGAAAGTAATTTCGATTTTGTAGTGTAAAATAAAACTCATTTGTTTTATACAAAGAATAAACTTTATCAATTATATATTTTCCATTTTGTTCAATGACCTTTTGTCATTTTTCTGGCAGCTTCATGAGTCCGCGCTCATAGAAATTTTGATCCTTATCAGCAAAAAACTGAACCATCATCATTTGTAAAAGTTTCACCATTCAAATAGTTCTGCAAACTTCGAAATAAATGGTAATCAGATGATGTCAGATCAGGGCTGTATGGGAGATGCGACATCACTTCCCAACCAAGATCTAATAATTTCCCACGACTTACTAAAGATGTGTGAGGCTTTCCATTATCATGATCCTTCGCTATTTGCCAATTCTGGCCGTTTTTCTTTGATTCTGCGATACATTTAACCTCTCTGTAATCTCTCAAACTGTTATATGACGATTCTCTTCTATGATGGTTTTGATTTGGTCAACATCAATTTCAGTAGGTCGACCAGAACGGAATTTTTTGAATCAATTTTGACACATGCGTTTTGTTATGCAATCACATATCTCTTTGTGAGCCTCAGCAGCTTTCTTTCCCTTGCGGAAATAAAAAAGTAAAATATACCGAAAATGTTCCTCCATATTAAAATTTACCCTAAACTAACAGCTACAAACAAAATTACGCACAACTTGCTTCTAAAGTAACCAAAATGTGACTGATGTCAAATGCCAGAAGGAGAAAACCATAATAGTGACAGATGTCCTTCAAAACAATTACAATGCCCTCTATGTGTGACAACCGAAAATACTTTCTTGCCAACCCAATATATCGAATGAACCCAAAAAGTAATTGTCGCAAAAAGGTGAGAGATTAATTGCGTGATTTATTTATAAAAAAGGTGTAACCAAAATATATGCTGTTCCCTCCGGAACCACAACTATCGATATCTGAAAAAGTACGAATTAGAGAAATTGGAAAATTTATTATTTGCTGTAGTCAGTGGTGAAATATTTTCTGTTCCCATTATATCGGAAGTCGATAGAACATGCTTATCTTCTATGGAATGCCCTGTGTGAGTTCAACAACACAAGATTGATAGCTTAGATGAAAAACCTGTTTCTCATGATTTTTAAATTTTTTAAATTTTGTTTTATTTCGACTATAAACTGAATTCAAGAAAACTCGTAAAAGTTCCCAGTAAAAGCGTTTGCATGTTAGGCTTTAAGAATTTGTACCACTTTTCTTTTACTAAGATATAAACGGAAGGTAGAAATGCAAAAGTGGTCCAGATCCCACAAAATTCTGTATTAAAAAATTAGGCGATCGGTTTTGTGTTCAAAAACACATCCTCAGACCAGCTACAAGAATATTCAATAAAAAAAATTGCAATAACGGAAAAACCTAATAGAGGCAATTGTACTAATGAGATATTTTTATTTTACAATGTAAATTCTTTTTTTATATTTAAAAAAATACTATATAGTTCAAATTAGCACACGCGGTATATAGAAGAGATTTTTGTTTTACTTAGAATCAAACGTAATAGTGGCTGATTGTGTCAAATTTAAAATTAATATATACCGTACGAGCGAGCGTACTATGATCACCCAATTTTACACGAACTCAGCGCATCTAAACGTGTGCTGTGTTGAATGTCATTTGCTTGATAAAATTGCGTAAACGCAGATTCATTTGTACACCTTACTCACGTTATAAACGTCGTATTCGTTCACGTACATGTGCAAGCCACGACTTCACTCTTGCATTTCTGAAAACACCTTGCTCACGTTATAAACGGCATATTCGTTCACGTACACGTGTAAGACACGAGTTTGCTCTGGCATTTTCGAAAAATACCGATTATGCTGGCGCTCGCTCTTAAGGTATAACTGTGCATGCTCCAACAACGTACCGTATGGATTTCATTTTTTGTACTAGTCATTTAATTAAGAACAATTGTATAAAAATGTAACAATTTGTAAAATTGGGAGAGCACAAACAGATTAAAAGACTTTGAACGATTGTAATAAAATTGTTTAAACAAAATGTGAAGTTTTTTATTTTTTTTTTATAAACAATCACCGAGATTTATCGCATTCTCACTGTGTGTTTTCGAAAACATGGGACGTAAGCCTGGTCTACCTCTTGCATCGCATGTGAAAAAATATATTTGGCGTCTCCCTGGTTTGGAATTTACAGGTTCGCGCATTCGTTGCAAATTTTGCGGTATAGGGTTGCTAGGTCGCACGACATTTGAATGTAGAAGTCATATTAAGATTAAACGTCACGTATTGAATTTAAGAAACAATATTCCGTATTGAGCACGTGCAACATCCCACAACACCTAGTAGATAATGAAAACTTTGGTCTTTTTTTGGGATAAATATGTTCCATCAAGGAAGCTACTAACAAAAAGACAATTGCGGTACAATTTACTACATGTGCAAAGTACAGTAAAAGACTGAATAAAAGACGAGTTGAGAAATCAAAAAAAAAACTGGCTCGCTGTGGACGAAACTACTGATACTCAGAAACACAGCGTGATTCATATTGTGGCGCGTCCTTTAAATCGTAATGGTCCAGCAGCTTCCTTGTTGTTAGCCAGTAAAAGGATTGAAAGAACTGATGCCGAAACCGTTGTAAACATAGTAAAAAATATGTTAAGAGAATTTTGTATCGTAGGAGCCCAAATCACCGTGTTACTTTCTGACGGAGCCATAACAATGCTGAAAGCTGGTAGGATGCTAAAAGTATGCTTTCTGACTCTTCTTCACATAACATGCCTCATACACGCATGTCATCTCGTAGCAGAAACAATTCTAAGCAAGTATCCTAGGGTGAATGATTTAATATCATCTACCAAAAAAGTGTTTGTGAAATCTCCCAAACATATCCGCGTATTCAAGCAATTGTATCCGCGAATTCCGCTACCACCTCAGCCTGTATTGACGCGATGGAGGACACGGATCGAGGCAGTATCTTACTATTGCAAATATTCCCAAGTGAAAGATGCCATTTTCAAACTTAATGCTTCTAATTCTCAAGCGGTTCGCGAGAGTCGGCAACTTTTTTCCGATTCGGACGTTCAAGAAGAAATAGATGACATTTCCATAAACTATTCTGTAGTGACACAAACTATTTCGCAGTTATAAAATACTCACTTATCTGTACAAGACTCGTTAAATAACATCAACAATTTAGCAGACGCTCTAGAAAGCTTGACTGTTTTAAATAAAAATCCGGATTTAGAAAAGGTTCGATCTATATCTGGAATTCAAGACTGCACAGAAGAGATACAGGAGTATTTGAATTTCGCAAATCTTACTTCATTAGATGCTGAACGATCATTTGCAAAGTATACGAGAACGTTTTCAGACCGTCGTCGAGGCCTGACTGAATCGGCAATGGAAGCATTGTTTATGTTGCAATACTACGCGGCGTACCATGGCAGTCGCACATTACCGCAGTGGTCATCGATACGTCAATAAAAGGTAACAATCTATTATTTTTTTGTTAATACTGTGTCTATTTGTGCGCGGTACGCCCCGGACGGTTCCACTAGTTTCTCGAACATTATAAATAGTACACGCACACCGATCAACCGATAATAACCGAACGTCCACTCGATTCCTTGTATGTACATAGTACATAGCTCCTTTCACGGCGCCTCTGCGGGTGCAACCGTTTGTCACGCGTTATCGATGAATCTCTCTGAAATTTTGACAGACGTCGACTAAAGAATAGTACTCAGAGTCGGTAATGCAGACTTTGACATAAAGCGTGAATACCTTTTATACCATCCTCGCACGCAGGGGGCAATAGAAAATACAGCAGCGACTTTATAGCCATTATCATTAAGGGGAAATTCTATATAATTTATTATATGACTAATGTACATACATAATAACATATTGATATATTTGTTATTGTCATAGTATCCTCGAATAAAAGACATACATCCCTATGAAACCCGCGGAAGAAGTGATCTCCATATTTCTAGATGTACGCTGCATATCACTGATAGAGGATTAACGAGCACTGGGGAAAAACTATACAATAAACTACCTCGCGAAATAAGAGTTAGCGCCAGATTTAAGCAGTCTACTAAGAGGTATTTAATAGAGCAAAGCTACTACAGTGTAGAAGAGTTTCTTAACCCTAGCAACTAATTTATAGGGATAACCCACCCCATCGCTACGTTTCGTATTTATCCTCATGTTTAGTTTAGTTTAGCATTATTCTTTATTTTGTTTTTGTTTCCTTTCCTTTTGCTTGATTAGTTGATCTTTTCTTGCTTTTTTGTTCGAATTTTTGTATTCGACCATTGATTTTACTATCCTTTCGGATACTTTTAATCGATAAAGTATTATTATTATTATTATTATTATTATTAAATCAAGAATTTTCCAAAATCCAAGTTCTGGCTTCACATTCCATTGAGGCTAAAATGTACGTAGAAAAATATTTCTTACCTTATTGTTATAACTCAATCGAGTGTCGTAATTGTCATGTGTATCTATTGGATAATACTTCCCACAAGGTTTGCAAAACATGTTTACGCAACATTCCAGAAAAAGATTATTTCAAGTGACGAGCACCTTATTGGAAATGTCACAAACAAATATTGTATTTTATTTCTTTTGTTTTTTAGAGTCCAAGTGAGCAACATGAAAAGAATAAAAAACAATGTGAAAAAACAAACATTTTAATCCAATTTCGCGTTAAAACGCTATCATTATTGAAATAGTCAAAGTGACGCATGGTGATTTACCACAATAACACACGTGTATCCTTCAGGAAAAAATAATTAATTTAATTGCAGAAATACTTATAATCTAATTAAAATGTTTTACATGCCATCCAAGAATGCACTAATTTCAAAAGCAAATTAACGTTTACTTACAACGTAATCTCATATTGGTTTCTTAGTAACGCGCAATTACATATCAAACAGGAAGCGTACAATCATGGTAGAAAATTAGTGACCATCATAATTCGATTTGAATACAAATCTACAGTATTTATACGTATTCGTGATGTTAGAAATTATACTAAGATTGCCATAAATTGCAAATATATGCGGTAACGAACGATTTTTCTAAAAGCTTTCAACAAGTACACCATTCAACAGAACGTTAATGCATTATTCGTGTTCGATAATGTTTCGATAATCGTGTCGCATTTGTTTCTCTCAATAGTTTCCTCGGCCATTTAAGTTATCGAATCGCATTTTACAAATTCTACGAACATCCAAGATAAGATCTTCCACCATTGTTGTATTGACCATCGTCATTTCGAAAACATTCTCAAATATTACCATGTATTTCTTTTCCTTAACTTCTGTGCTGATCGGAATGTATTAACGTATTTATTGTTTTCCTGTAATCCATACTAGGAAAACAGAAATTACATCCTGTATATACAGTGTGACCCATTTGAAATGGAAGCACCGCTTTAGAACCTATACTTAACAATAAAACGAAACGATTTTTTTTTAAGTACATAGTGGATAAAAAGTCTAATTTCACACAAAATTTCAGAAGTTCATTTACATTTTCAAAGCATACTATGATCATTTTTCGAGGTCGAAAATAGAAAAATTTTACGTTCTTTGGACTTACGAATCCAAGAGTTTTCGTGAGAAGAACGAAAGACGAAAGGATGTAGCGCGATTGCGTCGTTCCCACAGTCAAATACGATAGTAGTTCAGTGATGGGTTGGGGTTGCTTTAGCAGTGCGAGGACCGGAGGTCTAGTAAAAATCAACGGTATGCGCAAAAAATTATAGACGAACATTAGATTGCGGTTGATTGGGGAAATCTCCGTGTTTGCGCATAAGAACCTCAAACATACAGCACGAATCTGTAAAGATGATCTAACGTCCCAAGCAGAAAAGAACGTTTTGCAAATTATACCGTGGTCGCCGCAGAGGCCGGCCTTGAACCTTTTTTATTTCTTCTTCTTATTTGTTTGTTTTTATTCCTAGCAATAAATTTTTATTTTCTTTTGCATTATCACCGTTTTTAGTTACGTTTGCAATAATTCATTAGTTGTCCTAACTTCAATAACCGGTAGTGTATGTGCCTCCACCATCGAATTCTGATCAATTTTGTATTTTTTTTTAGTTACTATGTTTTCCCCAGTATTTCTTCAACTTTATGATTCATTAGCAATCCATATTCGTTTTCTCCATTTTTGTTGTTTCATTATTATTATAATCTTTCATCTTCTTGGTTACTTAATGTCGTTGTTTCTGCTGCATATGTTATTACCAGCTTTACTACTGTCATATATATTTTTAATTTAGTTTTTTTACGCAACCTTTTATCCTTCAGTATTTATTACAATAAAATGCCCTTTACCCTTTGTGGATCTTCTCTTTTATGTCTTGATTTTCATTTTTTTCGATTTACCATTACTCCCAAATACGTAAAAGTTCTACTGATCTATCCTTTCTATGAGGGTTGTCTTTTCAGTTTTGCATATAGTCATAACATTCCATGGCTATTTTTATCATATCAACCTAGCTTTCTTTATCGCTTACTTTACCAGTGTAATATTCTTTGAGCTGGGTAAGAGACGCGAAGTTGTTGCTGTTGTCGCCCGCTTTGATGTGGAGCTAGATTTATGAGGTAATGGCATCTCTCTCTTGAAACGTTTAGTGTTTGGCTGTACTTAATTCACTTTTTCATTATTTGTTTATAATTGTTTGTGATTCTAAATCCAGTCGCAGCATTATGCATAGTCTCTGCTTACTCGGAGTAATCATGTCTGCCAAATCCTCCCTCGTGAAAGCTTGACTTGGATTAGTTTTCGTAAATTTTCTACAGTTGTCTCTGTAAAATAATTTTAGTGGCTTAAATGTTCTCTCCAATGGCTGAATCCAACGTATGGTATGTCGGGGCAGTTAGGTCATTTCTATTTCATGTATGACGTCATACTCTAAAGTTCTGATAGAGTTGCAGTACGATCTATGGCCATCTAGTGTTAAGAGGGCAGGTTTATCTGCTTTGGGTGATGTTTTTGGTAAAGTTGCATTCACAAATAAAAGGTGTCTTTGTTCATGTAACCACCCTTTGTAACCGTAACTATGGATCAGAGAGAAATCCTTTTTTCAATTTTGCATTAAAAATAATAAAAGGAGGTACACAATGTCCACCAGCAGAGAAACATGGTAGTCATGTAGTAAGAACGTCCCTTTTAGAACTTTGAATTTGGTAAGATACATTTCTACCTTTTTTCCTAAGATAAGCTTCGTACCAGGTATGATTAAGAGATCGGACCCCTCGCAGTTATACATTCGACGAGGACTATTTTTAGCGCCTGCAACTTGTAAAACCCGTATTAATCTCCTAAAACATTCTTTTACTGCTTTTTTGTTTATGGCATTCACTCTGGCTAACGACCAGATGGTTTTCTTAGTGTAAGACCTGGATGCCTTTTACGAAAACAAGGAAATCAATTTTCTATAGGTGAGTTCGAGTATTTGTGACGGTGCGAAAGTAAATTTTCTTGGAGTAGTAGAGTGAGGTAAGGAACAGAAAGAGTTTTTAAATACTAGGGTAGGTAAGGATTCGTTTATAAGCGCTGGTCCAATACATATAGAGAATAACGTTGTCGCTTGTGCTAACAACGCCCTTTTCACTCCTCAGTGACTCTAGACAATCCCATATATTCGTAAGTCAATAGCCTAGCATTCATGTTCGAAATATCTGCTACACATAGATTTATGGAAATACGTAATACATCTTATTTGAATTTTATCGTATCGATGGACTTTAATCGTTAATTATTTAAAAACAAATATTTAAATGTAATATTGTCGTATATGAAACAAAGAAGTTCTTAATTTAAAAGGAAAAATGATGAATTCTAAAACTAAATGGGCACATTTTTGCATTTCCACATATTTAATGTATTAAATGTTTAAATGATAGTAAGTGTGTAACAAATACATAACTTTTAAATGTTTTTTTAAATCTAATTAATGGAATTTATGTCAAAATGAATCGTATTTGTACGTGCAAAAATTCAGTTGAACCTATTATTATAATAGATGTTCAAATAAGCAGTCATTTTTAATGTTGCCTCTAATGTGGTACCATTTTATGACTTCTTAGTTTATAAGAACATAATTAAAAAGAAAACTATCGCACAGCATAATTCCGAGACACAAACATAGCAAATCAAAAATAACCAAGGAGAAAAGATCGAGAAAGGCAAAGATGATCAATTAAAGAAATAAACCAGGGATAGATGTAGTTCATGACTAGAGTCAAGCGCGATGGTCCTCTGACAGCGGTTGGATTGTTACTGATTATGATTCATTTCCGTCGCGCGACTCCACGCCCTTTTGCTTTCATAGCGAGCAAACGTTGCAACAGTGTCCATGTATTTTAGCGGTTCACCTTACTACGAAACTTACTAACGCGGTACATACGAACGATAATTTTGGTTTAGTGTTTTCTTTTATTAGTTTACCTAACCTCAAAAATATTTACTCCTTCCGCCCGCTAATAATTAATAACCAAAAAAAGATTATTTAATTTATCTGTTATTTTGGAAAGCAATATTTTTTTTACGAAGAAAGTGAAGATGAAATGAAAGCGACCATATGTACATTCCCAGAGCAAATAGTACCAAATCTTCATCATCGACAGTTTCAACATTTTTGAATTTCTCCTAATACCTTTGAAGATATGGTTTCAAAATTACATTCAGTATCACAGGTTGATATACTTGAACATCAACCAGTTCCGTATAGGCGGCTAAAATATTTAGAAACTGTAAGATTGGACCTTATTTTTCTATTAATAATTTCATAATTTTCTCTGGTTCTTCAATGTTTTTCAAATTTTTCGTTACTTGATCTATCACTTAGTCGAAAGCCTGCTTAAAATCTATAGAAATTATATACATGTACATATTGTATTAATAATTTTTCTACATTCTGTATAAGTTATAATAAAATCAAGATCTTGACGTTATTACAAAGTTTCACAAGTGAAACCGCACAATTAGCCAATGTTTACAAACTGTATTAAAAAAATGTTGTCAATAGTTATCTAAGAGAAATGGTAAAAAAAGAGTTTGGGAAATTGTTGGTAAAGAAAACAAAAGTATTCGTGGAATAGAAACTCGATTAAGATGAAACCAAAATTAACACACTACGGCAAATAAGACTTAACCAAAATTAAATCCATTATTAAATAACTCGCTAAGCACTTAAATCGATAAATTTATTTACATCTTCTCGCACATCTTGTGTTATTAGTGAAAAGCTGCTGCGAAGCAACCAATTAACATGTGATATTATCAAGTTTGGAGACAAATATTTGAGACGCTGAAAACCGTGCAAATATTAACACGGATTGCTCATCGTACAAATTGTATTGTTAATTTATTCACTTCGAAAGCAAATATTTGATTTCGAAACCTTACCTAATCCGGCGCTATATTTCCTTACATTCGGAAGTGGATCGCAGCAGGCTCAAATAGATTTACTGTTTAATATGTTCGCTCAATATGACTCTTTTCAAACGTTTATGGACTTACTGTTATTAAGGGCGAAGAGACTGGAAATATTACGAAGACGGCGTTATTTACCGAAAGCAATTTTAAAAATAAAGAATAAATTTTAAATCAAATATTTGCCCTGGTTTCTGAAATTTTTTCTGAATTGAAATACGGAAATCTTTTTATTTCCATGATATAAATTTAATATGCATATGCGGGGTACGGCATTTGGAGCTTAGAGCAAAGGTATTTCAAGAAGTACGCGGTAGGCGCCAAAAATTTTCGACCTGAGAGGCTTATACAGGTTTTAGCGTGTTTCAAATTCCATTGCGTCATAGTTGCACATGTGGGAGGCCTACACTATATATATTACGACTCAAAGAATAATAGTTCTTAGTGGCCAGTCAGACAACGTGATTAGTGCATGAAAATGTCCCAAGTAACGAAAATTGAGTACCGCGCGGTCATTAAAGTTTTAACAAAAGAAGGGAATACGCCTAATCACATTAAACAACATCTAGACGGCGTTTATGGTGATTTATCTCCTTCATATTCCACTGTAAAAAAAATGAGCAAAATGTTTCCGTTTGGGGCAAGAATCTTGATGATGATGAGCGCGCCGGTCGGCCAATTGAACCGATAATGCCTCAAAACATTTCAATTATTGAAGAAATGGTATTAGCAGGTCGATGTTTGAAAGTGAAAGAATTAGCAGTGATGTCTAGCATTTCTGAAACAAGTATTCGACGAATTCTGCATGACCATTTGGGTATGAATAAGATTAGTACAAGGGTACCGTATCTTCTTTTTGCTCTCTAACGTGAACGTCGGGTCGAATGTGCGCACTCATTTTTAAGCATGCGTGGAAACGACCCGAAACCGATTTTGAGTGGAGATGAAACAATGGTTTTGAGGGAAAAACTTTAGATTATTTTCACAAGGGTATATAATTATTAGTTATTGAAGAATAAAAATTGTTATATTTTACCAAGTTTATTTTTTCTATATCAGGCCGAGCATTTACCTTGTAAGTAGATGGAATAGAAAATCAAATGTCACAAAAAATTAACAATGGTTTATATTTGTTGTTGTCTATATCTGTTTTCAATGCATATTATTGAGTTGAATTGCAAAAATGAAGTCCAAAATAGACAATGCTTTATTAATTTACACCTAAAACGAAAATAACTCAATGTGCTAGCTCAACGCACATCATTTTGGTTCAGTGCTCCTTCATAAAACGAACAAAACACGTTACCCCTTCGCTTTCGTCGAATGCCTCATCAAATCAGACCTTAATTTGGATATCTCTCACCTCCACGCTTTATGTCATCAGATTGGGGCGAAACGCTTCTCCCAATATAATAGTCGCGCTACGAAACCTATCGCTTCGGTATTCATATAAAATGAAGCTGCGAAAACCGGATTTTGTTAATAATTTGCCACGCTTGACTTAGACTTGAGAATTATTCAACTTTCAAGCTATCGTCTCCAAACGTAATACAATATATTTCGTGAAATATACGCCAGAATATACCGCTATTGTAAGATTTATGCCGTTAAGGGTCTTGGTGTAAGTAGATATTCTACGTTACGTATCCTTTACGTTCCTTCCAATATACAATAAGCTTATCGGGTTGTTGATCTTCATTATTTTACTCCTTATATCCAGTTTATAATTTGCAAAACAATCTTACAGTTACTTGATACGTATAAACAATACCACAACATTTTACGGATTGATTTAGTAGTAGTGATGATATTACAGTCCACTAACATGATATAACAGTCGGGAAAAAGATATTTGAAATTATTTATATTAATTAAATTATATGTACGAGGTCATTCCAGAAAATAGTACCCGTTTAGTCATACAGATGGCGCTATTAATCCAATTAAAAGCAAAGTGGCACAGATGTCAACATTAACATCGTAGCTTTGCGGGAAAAAAGAGTTGAAGTTCTTCCGGTGCGTGGTGTGAGTTTTATGACTGTTTACAATGGCGCATAAGATAGAAAATCCCGCGAAAATCCCCGTGCGATCCGTGATCCGTTTTTTGAATGTAAAAAACATCCGTCCAAGCGAAATTCATCGCAGGATTACTGAAGTGTATGGTACGGGAACAATGGATAAGTCATCTGTAAAGCTCTGGGTTCGAAATTTCAAGGAGGGAAGAGATAATATGCACGATGAAGAGCGGTCAGGTCCGCCCGTCCCTTAGCACCGACGATCTGAAGAAACGTGTCGATGATTTCATCTGCGCAAATGAGCAAGCAATTTCCTGAAATTTCACAATCGTTGCTCCATGAAATCGTGACGGACCACCTGAATTACAGACAAATATGGGCAAGATGGGTGCCCAAAATGCTTACTGACGAGCACAAGACCAACCGCATGGGTGCAGCGTTGACGTTTTTGACTCGTTGCGAGCAACAGGGCGATGCATTCCTTGACGAAATTGTTACTGGGGATGAAACCTAGATGTGCCATTTCACACCTGAGATAAAAGTCCATGGAGTGACACCATCCACGATCTTCAACAAGGCCGCGCAAGTTTAAGCAGTCGTTTTCCACGAAAAAATTATGGCCTAAATTAAATTGACTTTTTGTAAATTAGTTGAATAATTAGAAGAACTGGGGGTTCGGAAGTGTTGTTACACACTCTTTCGGCAATTTTAGCAGTAAATGGAAATTGAGGAGAATTATAAGTGAAAAATACAAGCTAACCTGGATTTCTAAGACGATGTCATTACTTATATGGAATTCAGGGGGAACTGCCAATTCTCAATCACCAGCCTTCACTTCTACCTTGAATTTTTACTGTGATTTGAATATTACACACTGTTACATTTTAATTTTGCCATTACTAACACTACTTCTTGGTATAGATTTCTCTTTAGTTTTGGAATTAGAGACATAACTCTAGGTTGCGTTGTTATTACTTATTTGCATATTAAGAATTATTGTAAATTTATTATTTTTATCTTTTGGATGGCCAATTTACATTTGGTTTCCCTTTACATTTTTATTTGAAAGTAATTCTGTTAATAGTTGCCATAAAATTGGTTATTTCTTTCGGTTTTGCTTTCTCTCTTCGTGTGGGATTTCTCGAATATATTGGCAACACTTGATTGTCAAAAATTGTCTAAATAAGAAGAGTTTTTTTTGTGTGTTGAGTTATAAAGTTGTGTGGCTAGAACCAAATTTGGAATTGGATTTTGGGTATATCGCTTTTGTATTGAGTGGATTTAAGTTCATAACTTGCTTTAGAAGCGGGATTATTGGATATTGTTTGGATTTTTGATCTAGCTTTACCTCTATGGGATTTTTGAAATGGCGCACATGCACGTGGAAACGTCACCCTGGAAATCTATAATTTTCTTGCTTACAGCATCTCATCCGATCAGGTATAGTGTTGCATATGCAGTTTATAGTATTTTTAAATATTTTTGCTAATTCATTCGTCTTTTAGGGTTCTTCCTTTCCCTTTTTCCTTTCTTTTCTTCATCTGCTGTGTATTGGAATATTAATTGGTATCTATTTGCTGATGATTCGCTGGTTGTTGCTGTTTACTACGTGGGTTTGGATCTTTGATGTATTAGAAGCATTTACTCGATAAGTCTTGTGGAATTATCCCTTTAGCTGCTTCCTAGAGACACTCCGTAAGCTACCTTCGAAGTGTATTGGACATCGTAGAAGTTTCAAGTAGAATTACACCTGTCACCGGTACAATAAAGAAGTATCACCTCGTCTATTGGAGTAATACGGTTAGGTTCAACATTTATTTATTTGTAACGTTTTATTCTTTTTTACAACTTATTTAAAAGTTCTTATCTTGTACCTTTTGTTACCATCGGTATCACTTTATGTGATTATCGTACACATTTAACTCATTTTATTTGCATTCTTTTCATTCACTCTAGTATTTTAATGAATTTAATCTATAAGATTTTGTAAACACACTGCGATTTGGTCAAGTACGGATAATTATTTTTAGCCTCGTTAATTGTTTATAGCATCTAAACGTTCGATATGTGTACTGATGGACAATTTTAAGTACTCGTAGCTTGCTAATCAATAAATTTAGTCTAATTGTAATTGAACAAATACGTAAATTTTAGCTTCGCCACTGTTTCAATAGGCAACTTACAATAATTTGTAAACCTGATGATAGCTTGTCTTTTTTTTTTTAATTATTCACGAATTTGAATTTTTAGTAACTATTTCATATAATTTGATTAATGTTGCTTCTGGTTTTATTAGATATATTTTCTTAGTAACAGCTTGTTAGTGTAAATTGAATATCTATATACAGGGACCACAAAACGTTATTCAATTGTTTTGATCATCGATTGTTTTGTGTTATTTGTGTGTAACGTGGATTGCATTTACCTATTTTACATCATTAAACAATTTTATTGTTACCACGTTGTCGTTTGGGTTTTCATTAACTGATTCCACTATACCTTCGAACATCTCATGTTCTTACCGCGTGGTCCCCTGATGGGATGGCAAGTGGCGCACTTGAGTAGAATTTCGACCTTCGTTTTGTTTACGAATACCCCCGTATTCGCTGAGCAGTCCGACAACCCATATGAAGGAGGACAGGTAGGTGAATGGTCGATGAGAACCGTTGAGCATACACAACGCTTTGAAACACGGAATACATTAAAAATACGAGTTACCTCGATGAAAGCTTGACCAAATGTAATCAAATTAATTGGCGTCCCTTCACTCCATTATTTTAATCGCAATGGCGATTGTTTTGCCCATAGCATTTTGATAATACTCTTCCAAATATAATTTGACGTTAAATTTCCAATAAGTAAAGTTATTTATTTTAAAGTAGCATAACGGAATATGTGGTAGTGCGACTGTATGACTAAATATATGCTATTCTATGATACAGAATAGCATCGATAACCAAACAATACTAAAACTCACTGACGTTCTAGACAGAAACATTATGATAGATATTTCATTTACGAAATTACACTTTAAATACCTTTGAATTTACCCTGTTGTTTGTTGTAGGAACGTTTCTCATTGATTTTCAAGGTTTACGAAATTGACTAAATGGAGAAATTGTACAGAAAAGCAGTTTTGTCCCCATTGCCCCACATTTGTCGTTATCTAGATTTCATTAAATTATTTAGTACCCCTACTCCGTAAATCGGAGGCTCGGGGAGGAATAAAGGCTTCTGAAAAAGAGCTAATATCTGCCAGAGGAAATTTCACATTGACCGAGTGGCCATACTGAATATACGTGGTCGAATGACAGCTGCGTTTGACGATGTAAATATACACCACTACAATACATATTCTCAAATTCACGACAGATTTAAGAAAAAAAAATCTGCATCATACTACTAGAATTCCAGTTGTAGCATTACAAGTTAAGTTTAAGTTACAAAATTGCTTCAAAAAAGAAGCTTAATAAGCGCATGTTCGATGTGATTTAATTTGCCTATGTTTAAGTAATCACGATTTATTTTAGACGAATGTTCATAAAATCTTTGGAATCCACACAAAAACTAACAGCCTCTAATGACAATGTACTTAAAATAATCGGCATTTGGGTCGGAACGCTTTTGACAATAAAGTGGGCCGACCTAATTATCAAGGACGTCTAACGTTTTGCATTAATCCAAGACGCCTTTGGCACCTACTAGACCATCAGAGCCATGTAACAGTAATTGAATTTAAAGCACTCTAAACCGTTAAGGGGCACCGATTTTCTACACCGTGTGTTGTATTGTAGGTGATATTTCTAAATGACGCAATTGTTAATGTAAAACGTGAGGTGGAATTTTAAATAATTTTGCGGACGAGTAAATAGTAATATGATTTCATTAATTATGATTCATTTAAACACAACCGCATCTACTTACATTATACATGCACGATACCTAGCAGTGCAGGTATGTGATTATTAATTTATGTACAGGTTGCTCACAAAAGTTTGGACCAGTGGTTTATTTATTTGTACACCTTGTATGTAGCATATCAATTAATATTTTGATTCAATAATATCACCACTGATTTTTAAATGGCAAGAAGGTGGTCACTGCAGTATGAAAAAACGCTGTTATACTTGGGTTCCATGAGTTTGGCACACTAAACTGCATAATGGTTAGTAGTAAACCATCCGTTACAAGTACATATTTGGCTTTATAAATCCAGACATATCACAAACTATGATAAAAATTCATTGCACTCAGAATATACAATTGGTAAAGATCTGTGAACGTTGGGCCTCCAATTATTCCTTTCTATCAGAAAATATATTTTATATATTAAATATTACGTACAAACAGCTTCTCTTTACAAGCTCGAGGACTCCTTATTAGAAAAAGTAATTAAAAAAAACAGTTGGTAATGGTGGCAATATTATTATTTAATTACATATAACGTGCAAGTAAATATAATTTGAACATATATTTGCTAACATTTGCTTGTTCCTCCGCTGTGTTTTATTTCCTCAATTCTTTTTGGCATACTGCCAATGCAGTTTTTATTGTTTTTTTTTTAATTTCGTCGCTATTATGCCATACATCTTCAATATGTTGTTGTAATTCTTTGTTTGCAATTAAGTTTCGTGTACTTACGATGCTTTTCAAGATAATCCACACATTTTCAATTGGGTTTATGTTTAGTGAATTGCCCGGCGAAGACAGTACATGCAGATTTTTGGATTCAAGGTATCGCATTACACTTTTTGCCCTATGAAAGTATATAGTCATTAAGTCGGATCCAATGAACCAATATAAGGTATTAAATAGTTTTGTAATTTTTTGTATATTGTTTTTGTTCCATTGTTCTGTTAACGAAATCTAATGGTCCCGGTCCTTCTGTCGTAGTACACGACCAAATCATTAGAGATAGGGGTGTTTAATAGATTTGATCGTACGTGCTTCTATATAACGGTCTGAAGGACGTCGACGAACAAATTGGTTTCTCTCCGTTAGCACTTCTAGCCGTGATTCATCTCTATAAATAATTTAGGAAAAAGTAAAAAATGTAGAGAACCATTAAGTGAACTATGAGGATACATTTTACCAAAAATACAGATGATTCAACTGTATATTTTTTACATTCTTTAGCCCATTGAAATCGTGTCACTTTCATTTTAGATGTTAGTCTTGGCTTCTTTGCCGGACGTCTGCATTTCAAGTTTGCTTCGTGAAGACGTCTACGAACTCTTCGGGCTGATATTTGTATACTTTCTGGGTTCTGTAGCCACTTTTACTATACGACGATCATTTCTTATAGTTGTTTTGCGTTTGCCGGCACAGTATGTTCTGCTTCTACTTGTACTAGGAATATTCTCCTTAATTAATTTCGCGATTTTGCAGAACAATTTGACGTGATACACCCTCTTTTTGTGCAACTTCCCGATAACTCTCCCGTCTCTAGAAGAGAAGAAATTCGTGCTTTTTCCTCTGTGGTTATATCCTTCTTCTTTCCCATTATGATAATAATGATCGCGAAAATAGACACACACGAATAAAATTAAAACTCTTTGAAATATAATTGAAAATGGGTGGAATGTCTTGAAAAACATCGTAAGTACACGAAACTCAATTACAAAGGAAGAATTACAACAACATATTGAAAATGTATGACATAATAGCGACAAAAGTAAAAAAAATAAAAAGTATGCCAAAAAGGATCGAGGAAATAATAAAACACAGAGGACGAACAAGCAAATATTAGTGAATATATGTTCAAATTATACTTACTTGCATGTTATATGTAATTAAATAATAATATTGCCAATATTATCAACTGTTTTTTTTTTTTAATTTTACCCCAAAAATCATAATATTTTTAAGTGGTCCCAATTCGATGGCCAAGGACTGCAGTTTTAGTGTGGCCGATTAATAATCTGAATGGTCGGCGAGCTCGAAATTGATATTTCGCGCTAAAGTATCTACAGAAGTTTATGATAAATAGAATCTTATTCCCACTGAGTCCACAGCAGTATTTTGCCCATCTGCTAAACTAGTGGTCGTCAACTGGTGTTTTACGAATTGTTGGTGATCTTTCAAATTAATATGTGCTCGTAAACGTAAAAATTGACAGATAAAGTACCAACTCGACTGCCCAACCTACACTAGGAAGTGAAGATCCAGCAGCAAAATATTACCAAGTTCCAAAATATCGTCTCTTACGATGATTAGATTGTGAGGTGGTAAAATAAATGCACTTCAAAAGAATGTTGTTGAATGTTCCCTAAACTTGATGAATATATAAAAGAGAATTAATTATTTCAATCGAAAGATAATAGCTCTTGTTGTACAGCACTTTTGTCCGTTATTATCCAAAGAAAGAGAATCCCAGAATTGGATAATAAATCCATTTTTAACCAAAACTGAGTAGGAACAAAAAGGAAAACTTAAATTACTTACCATTTGACGTGAATCTCCATCTCTTCATCTCAATCAAGATGCCATTTTTAGTTTTCCATAAAAACCGAGCACCCAGTGCTAAATGAAAAAATAATGACGTCCACAACAACATTCTTGTGTGAAAAAACATTTTCAACTGTCACAACTACAGAAAGTAAATATTAATCGTTGGATATTTCAAAATGTAATAGTTATAGTGATGAATATATGGAAAGAGAGTTAGGAAATTACCAAGGAGGTTCCAGAAAGAGTAGATCACCAGTAGAGCAAATCTTCATACTGAAACAAATTATAACCGGATGCTATGAACAAAATATTCCCACATACCTGCCTTTCGTAGACTTAAAGAAGCGTACGATAACATAAGTAGAATAAACTTAATAAAAGCTTTAAACAATATTAAGATACCAGCAAAATTAGCAAAACTTATAAAAATGGCATTACGAAATACAAGCACTGCAGTAAAGTTCAAAGGGAGAGCAAGCACGATCTTTAAAATAGATAAAGGACTTTGCGAAGGGGATCCGCCTGTTCAACTTGGCGTTAGAAGAGATAATCAGGGAAGGTGGAATCAACAGGGAAGCGACGCTAGCTATTTAACAAAAGCCATCAATGTCTCACATACGCCTTATAACGTGGTACTGCTGGCGAGAAGCAGGAAAGAATTAGAAAACACCACAAAACAGCTGATAAAAACAGCAGAAACGATGAGATTTCAATTCAACTTCGATAAAACCAAATTCCATGAATACTGATAATGCGAGTTTGAAGAAGTGAAGGATTACACTGACCTAGGGGTATTAATAACCAACAAGTGCGAAGAAGATAAGAAAATAGACCTACGGATTGCAAAATGCAGTGACTACTTACGAGGTCCCCACAAAGTCCTAAAATCTGAAGAAATATCAAAGAAAACAAAAATAAAAATGCATAAAACAGATACCACCAATTCTAACCTATGAATGTGAGACATGGCTCCTTAATCAGAAAAACCAACAGAAATTAGACATCCCGGAAAGGAAAATACTACAGAGGATTTTTAGGGGAAAGAATACGGAGCTAGGTTGGGAGAGAAGAATCAGAACTCTACAAACTATTTGGAGACTATTGGGTAAGTTGTGAAAGTAACTAACAGAAAAGTAAAGCATGTAGCTTGGAAGAAACCTAAAGGCAAGAGGAAATGCGATAGACCGAGGAAAACGTGGATTGTGGCAATAGAGGAAGATTTGAAAGAGAAGAAGATTCGTAATTGGAAAGACACAGCAAAAGAAATGTTAGAAAAGTTTGTCTAAAGGAGTTTAAAAGCGGGGTATTAGGCAATGATGTTGGGTTGTATGAAGAATAGTACTAAATGATAGCACAAGCAGAAGTGAGCAAAATGTCACTGAAAATTGTCTCGTTGGCACTTTGAGGTTAGGATATCTCGAAATACTGACGTGCTAGAACAATTCTGCTGCCGGATTTGGATTCAGCATCAATAATTCTCTTCTCACAGAAGTGTTTTGTAAGTAAATGTAAGGATAAAAATCCTATTTCAACGTCTGTCTTGTTGATACTGCCAAATCTGCTATAAATTTGATGCAATTTCTTAAATATTCTTCGTAGTTATTTATTTCCGAAATAAATTCGTTCCAAAGGAATCCAATTTAGTAGAAATGTTCGTTTTAAAAATTCAATAATAAATTTAGATAGCTCTTCGTTAAATCAACACTTTCCAATCTCCCCTTCCATTGTTTTTTTCCTAAATTACGTTCTTAGCTTGTACGTCGAAAAGTATTCCGCATCGATAGAACTACCATGGTTGCAATTTTTATTTTAAAATTCCAAATACATGCACCAACACAGAATGCATTTAGTAAATTTAATATAAAGCAATACAATTTTGTTTTACGTTAATGACATTTCAATTTACCGGATAAACGTTGTTGATTGGCCTTTTTTACATTAAAATTAGTCTTACCATAATGTGTAAGACAGAGACACAAAAACAGCGAAGGGAGTTTAATTTAATTTAAATTATTTAGCTATAATTTATACCAACAAACCATTACTTGACTTATTCGTCTCATCGAAGCATGAAATTGGAACGTGTGCAGACTTCTTCGAGTAAGAGTGCACGTATATGCTATCTTGCACGGCAAATATGCGCGTTGCCATCCATATACATGTACGATACACATACGCAAGAATGCGAATAACTCTGAATATTAAATTAGTGATTTAATATGCGAATGTAATCTTGCCTCTAAAATACTTTCAGCCCGCGAAAGTAACGACGGTGACGTGGATATTTAAATTATAACATAACATTTTCAACTACGCCGTAATTTACGCATTACAAAATGAGTATGTCAATTAAGATGATTTAGTGAAATTATTCCTTTAACATGATACATTCCGCAACCTGCGCGTTAGTCCAGAAGTCACGAAAAATGATGACTACATATCGAATTGCATAAACCAGCAGTAAGAAGCAGTTGCTAATTACATAGAATCGTAGAATCTAGAAGCAAAGCTATGGTTTTAAGTATAAACAATAGCAACTCATTTCTTCCGCTTACTTTATCGTGTTTATTCTATTTTTACCTAATTTGTTGATAAAGTGTAAACGATATGATTTCGATTGGCGAAGTCTGTCGTAAAAAATACACATAATTGATAGTGACGTAGATATTTTTCAAGATTTCAATTGTTCATCAGGTCAATGATCCTAAATATAATACTAAAAACATGCAATTATGCTGTGCTGACTTACGATTATATTACATAAAGCAATACACTTTTAATATATTATGGGGGAAAGTACACATGAGCATGTTTTCATTATCCAAGATGTACTAGCTATTTACTGAAGGATATATACATTCTATACTTTATTACATGGATTCTAAATCAATCTTTGCGCAGCAGGTATTTCTAAACAACTTTTTTGATTTCACAAACCTATTTAACACCAGAACCGCCGCACAGGTCGATTTGACCGCCTTTCAATTTTAAAGTTTTTTTTTTCAACGGAATTACAGTCCCTGGCCAAATTACTAGAAACACTCAATATTTTGTAGTTTCTTCATAATAAAATATAAACTATACATGTATTATATTTTTTATTTATAAAATATATTGTAAAAATATGTAACATATGTAAATATTAAATAAGTAATTAATATTTAGTCCATAACCCGTGATTTTTAATAACACCCTTAATTCTTCGGGGCATACTCTTTTATATCTTCATCGTTCTCCCATACATCTTTTATATTCTTTATTAATATTTCCTTTCTAGGGTTTTCTCTTTCATATACCTTACTTTTTAGTCGATTCCATACGTTCTCGATGGGATTGAAGTCCGGTGAATTTCCGGTCCAACGTAAAAGAGGTATGTGATTGTCTTCAAAGAATTTCTTAACCTTTTTTGCCACATGGCAAGGAGCATTATCTTGCATAAATATACGCCCTGTCGGTATGCGACGTCCTGGCTTAAAATACGGTAATAACGTGTTTTTTAACACATTGATGTACTGCTCTTGACGCATTGTACCTTCTACAAAATACAAAGGGCCGGGTCCGTCTCCACTAATCACTCCCCAAATCATTACCTGCGGAGGGTGTTTTACGGTTCGAAGAACCGTAGACTCTGTGGGACGTTCGCCAGGTCGTCTACGAACAAATTGTGCTCGCTGCACTAACATACAGAGCGAGCACTCGTCACTAAAGAAAACCTATTAAATAATGCAAACATTAAGTCAGTAAAAATCATGTTGTTAAGTTATTCACCTTTTTCCAATTCTCGTCTGTGAAATGTGGATATTCTCTTGCAAAGTTGAGACGAGCAGATTTCATTTTTTCTGTTAAACGCGGCTTTTTTACAGGTCTTCGTCCCATTAGGCGATTTTCGCGCAATCGGCGCCTGACAGTTCTGCTCAAATTTTTATTCCTCTCTCTTGTAAATTTTGTTGAATCATTTTAATTGTAGCAAATCTATTGCTCAAAGCCTGATGAACAATTTCACGGTCAGATCTCTTCGAAGTTTTTCTTTTCCGACCGCACTTTGCCCGTCTTTGTGTCGATGTGCTAGCTCCTTCGTTTAAGTTTCTAGATAAACGCGATACAGAAGAAGGAGATACTTTCTGTAATTTTGCAATTTCTCGTTGTGAATGTTTGTTTGATTGTAGAAGAGCTTGTATAACGGCTTTTTGTTCACTTGTTAAATCTTTCCCCGGCATTTTCTACAAAAAACCCCAAATATTTCATTTATAATAATATTTTTTTCGAATATAGAAGAGAGAGATAGAATAATTTTAAATTTGCAATAACGATATATCAACACAAAACACTTAACGATACTCCTCAACTTAGCTTCTACACGGTTATGACGAAATATTTTAAAAAATAGCATTACAAGAAAGAGAATATAAATTAAACTTTATGCGGATGCCTTATGTTTACCAACTACATAAAACTCAAAGCGGAAGCAATACAAACAATCTCGCCTAACCAAAGTGAGACACGTCCGTAAACGAAGCATTGATCCCAGACGGGTCTGCCCCAGAATCTCCAAACTCGGCCCTTCCTCGGGATCGCTTGTTAGGATTTACTTTCCTCGCAAGACCAACGGTCGGACGGCAATAATCTCCGACGGCAAGAAACAGGCAACCCTTTACCATCGTCGGCGGTGAGATGCTTCCATGTACATCCCAAGAAACGGGCGCCAGATGAATATTTAATAAAGTCGAAAGACGACGACGCGAAGGAAGTTCTGTCGACTCTGGGAACGTATCGCGAGTCTGCGGCGGCAGCCAACGCCACGTTTTGAATATTCATCAGGCTGGGATATGATGAGTGTTTAAGCTGAAGGATGATGTTATAGGGAACAGGTTTTCCTTTAGGCCTGCGCTTACCAATTAAATTGAGATTACTTTCTGTGAATAAAAAATTATGCAAACATGTTCTAATTGCCCACAGCAAGTTACAGTGCAGCGGATATTTTGCTGAATGTCAATCGGCCGCTTATTTCAATATACCGAGTGTCCCAGATTTTGTTGTACAACCAATGTGATGGTTATGTGAATATATAAAAAAATTATTCTTTAAGACGAAGTTCTAGGGTAGGAAATGTGCTTCTAAGTGCATTATATTAATACAGGATGGTCCACAAATAGCCAAATGAAAAAAAAATGTTTTTTAAATGGTATCTTCTTCTTTTCAGGGTACATAGTAAAAAAAATTAACACTATTCAACTATAAAATAACACGATTTGTTCAGGGAAGTTCACACTAGTGTTAGTTTAATTGCAAGTGTAAAAATGTACTTCAATTTACTTCCATCTAGTGTAATGCTTAGATTATATTTTACACTAAGAAGTGCATTTGATTTTGCACTATTCTACACTAAATACTTTACCCATACACTGCACGACGAGATTTTTTACTATGTACTTTGACAATTGAATCAGTGGTTTTTCGTTCGAAAACACTAACTATAGAATAGAAAGGAATACACAAAGTTGATATAATACAACAGACTTTATTACGTTATTAAATAAGTTCTAATTGTGTCGCATTGACAAACGCAAAGTAATACATTTCCGATTAGAGTGGCTTATTTACGAAGAATTAATACGTTTGTAATAGCTTCAATGTGCAACTACGTGAAAGTGTAAAGTTAACAGTCAATTCCCGTTAATAATGACATAAGCAATAATGGAAATGACATTATGATAGTTCCTTGGATTTTGGAAAATCTACAAAACATACGAGGGTGGGTCAATATGTCTATGACTTTTTGAATTTCCCGCGTTGTAAATTGAAAAGCAACACTGCTCCCGTCAACCACCAACTGCTAATACACTACTGTCAAAGTTTGAGAAAGATGCTTCATTTAGTTGAAGTTTGACAGGCATTGAAAATAGACAATGTAGTGCATTTTGGCGAGAATTGAAAAGTGAATTTCGTGTGCTCATAAAGCATTATTTTTTGCGCCTGAAAACCATCACTAAAACCAAGGCTAAGCTTGATAAATACTATGAGGACTCTGCACCATCAGAATCAATAGCAAAGAAGTGGTCTACTAATTTCGTTGTGGTCGTACAAGCACTAATGACGCCGAACGTTCTGGACGCCCAATTGAGGCCACCCCATGCGAAACTATCGAAAAAATCCACGATATGGTGTTGGGCGAACGGAGATTGAAAATGCGCGAGATTGTAGAAGCCATATCTCAGTGGTTTCGATTTTGAATGATCACTTACGTATGAGAAAGCTATCCGCAAGATGGGTGTCGCGTTTGCTCACAGTTAATCACAAACGCGATCCTGTGACAAGTCCGAAGGAGTGTTTGACATTGTTTAACCGTTATCCGGACGAGTTATTGCGCTGTTTCATAACCGTTGACGAAACATGGATACAACACAATACATCGGAGGCCAAACGGCAGTCGAAACAGTGTATTTCTCCGGGCGAATCGGCGCCGTAGAAGACCATGATGGGTCTGTCGGCCAACAAGATCATAGCGACAGTTTTCTGGGATGCACCCGGCGTAATCCA
Organism: Dynastes maya; assembly: GCA_029619315.2. NCBI lineage: Eukaryota > Metazoa > Arthropoda > Insecta > Coleoptera > Scarabaeidae > Dynastes > Dynastes maya. The sequence continues at coordinate 11,286,270 of JAROYE020000009.1, read as the reverse complement.
CATCGACCTTCAGAAGGGAAAAACAATCAACGGCGAATCTTATGGCAACTAATTGGACAAGTTCAATGACGATTTGAAAAAAAAAGACGGCCGCATTTGGCCAAGAGAAAAGTGTTCTTCCATTGAGACAATGCACGGTGCATTACGTGCGTAGTCGTCACGGTGAAATTTCACGAATTTGGGTACCGTTTGTTCCGCCACCTGCCATATTCTATAACAAGGTGTTAATTGATTTATCATTTTCTTGTATAATAAATTAAAGATAAATATTTCTAAACCTACAATCTAATTCCGGAACTGTAGCTTATAACATAACACCAGCAGCGAAAGCTATTTTAATCACTTTTTTTGTTGAACTCATAAAATGTTATCTCTAATTGCAATAGAATCAGATAATAGATTACAATATTGACTGTTTAAACATCGTATATCTATAATTATATACACATGTTATTCGCCAAATAGTAGCAATCAACATAGAAGTAAACTCTAACCAGCGTTAAATATTTACATTGAGCTTTTTTTACCGGTCCGAAAAATGTGCTCCGCTTAACGATGCTATCTATATATTATGCATACGTGAAATAAAAGAATGATCACTCCAACCTTATATTCCCATCCTTTTCTAGTAAGAGTAAGAATAATCTGTCCCCGTTCTTATTTAAAAATAACATGCAGTGACAATTTTAAGCTTTACTATTTTCTGTTTTCATTTTTACATGCACTGCATTTATGTTTCGCGAGTTTTAATATGGTAAAGGTATTATTCTATAAAATTAATTGTATATATGGCGAAAATGTGTGTTTCGTTTACTCAGCTGATATTACAGCAATTGATACGTTAACAACTACAATATTTCCCAAGAATTCAAAATAAAAAGAGAGGACAAGGTCAATTTATTGTTTGATCTATTTAAGTTGTGTATTTGTTTATTGTACTGTCGTACATATATGCTTTCATATTGTAATGGTTATAATAGGAAGTGATAGTGTGTAATACAAAGAGCCTTGACATTTCTTCTTTTTAAATTCAGGCAAATTTCAATTATTCCCGATGAAGTATGTGCAAGATGAGTCAACAATTCATCAAAGTCCATTTATTCTCCAAAGAAAAAAGAAATTTAAATTTGATATATACTGAAGTGTTCTATATGTGGAAAATTAAAAAAAATATTTCTAAATTAATTAATTATATGATCTGAAGGTTCGGGAGTGACCTAAATTCACTCTTTCGGAAATTTTATTACGCAAATGTGCTACCATAGGACTACAACCCCGCACCATCAGATTGGCGAAATTCCGACTTTCATTTTTGGGCCCTTAAAAAATTTCATCACTTTGGGTTCAAATTTTTACGGCTCTCTTGTGTCTCAGCATCCGAACGCGCCAGGAGGCTAAGTTTGGGTCCGTTCGAAAGCTCTCGGCGAGTGCTTTAAAACTAGAGAAAGCTCAACTCTCTAGCTCTAACCGTTCCGGCGCTAGGGCGTCTCAAAGTTAAGAAAATAACATTCCTTTTTTAAGTTTGAAGCGGTACAGTTCCCAATCCAAAAGAGGCAATTAAGATTGGTACACTTTTGCAAGCGTTCGAACTAATTCTCGATACATTTTTTCCACTTTGAAGGTGGTATCTCCAAAACATGGTTTTTGATAATAATATAATATAGTATATTGAAATGTTTTATGTGGGAAATTTAAGAAAAAATAAATTTTCAAAATCAGTTAATTATACGATCTGATGGTTAGGGAGTGACCTAAATTCACTCTTTCGGCAATTTTAAATTAGACTAAAGATTAATTGATGAAATTTAACTGGTATTAATACTGAAAAATGAAAATGAAGCTGGAATTTCTGACGATTTTATATAAACTCTATGTTTACTGGAAACCTACCTATTCTTCAACCACCAAACTTCCACCACGTGTTTATGATACGACTAAGACATTAAACTGGAACACAATCTAACACGTATAACCTGGATTACAATCATATTTGCCGATGAAGAGATCGGCTCTTATTTTACTCTGGGCGTTTTCATCCCAGTACTTGTTTAGGAGAAGGAAAATTTTGAAACGAATTCTTGATTATGCTAAACCAAGTGTGTGCGTCATGAAGTAATTATTTTACCTTATTAATACCAACATCTCGGAAAGACTTGTCTTAGAAGATACTAGACGTTTTAGGGCCATCAAAAATTGTATTGGATTATCATACTTACCGATAAATTTAGGTAGGCCTCCTTTAATTTGAAATTTACTATGAAACTATTTGATAGACTTGGACCAGAACTATTGACCTGTGAAATACCTTGACTTTGTTCAATATGACGACTATTTTGATTTAATAAATGATAGTTGCGAATTTTCCAAGTCATCAATGTAGCAATTTCAGTATATAATCTAAAAGCATGAGTTTAATTTTTTTATGAAAACATCCATGTAGATATTTGAAAGTAAAAAAATCTGTTTTGCAGATGTGTACAAAGTCCTTTATATCCTTTCTATCCTACAGTGGCGGCCCAACAGGGAATACAAGCTATTGAGCTTGTCATAACGTCAGGAGCTTTTTAGTGTGTAAATAGCGTGTGTAACGTGTTTCATTGCTTTCTTACCATTACTCCCCACATACGAACGGTATATATATCGACTTAGTTAAAATCCAGAATTCCTAAACACCGTAGTTATAGCAACCTAAATAATCACAGCAACAGTACCTTACATTAAATAAATTTCACAAAGTTTTAACGTCTGAGAATAACTAGAAGTCTCGGTTATTTCTAGAAATCGTTAACATCAAACAACATCCTAACACTATGAATTTAAGATCTAACTTCGAAGAATTGAGTAATATTTATTCAAATTTATTTTATTTAGATAAAGATAATAGGTAGACTTGTTTCTGATTTGATCATTCATTGGTTAAGAACTTTTATTAAATTAGATTAGCAAGTAAAATTATTGTAAGTTACCTCTCTCATAATTTAATTAAGTTGTTGTTTTTATTGTTTTAAGGTTTTTCCTTTTGTTTTTGTAACATTTTCAATATGTTATTATTTCAATTTATTAATTTTTAACCTGCATCTATTTCTTCATTTATCAATCCAAACTTCTAATATATGCTACAATGTCAATTATCTCAAATTTAGTAAATTGGGTATCTCATTCTAACTCATTATAATATACTACATAACGTATTTTAATTGGTTGACATATCACTATGGTGCAATTTTACAATTATCTTTACAATTTTCTGGCTACTTATGTATATTTGGTTGTTTTCTTTCATGGTGGTCCCCGTAGCTGACCTGATGTGTTTTTGAACACGAAACCGGTCGCCTGATAGTTAATAAAATTGATGAGAAAATTGGAGCTGCTTTTTATTTCCCTTCATTAACTCATTATATGTTATAGCTTTAATTACCTTATTAATTTGGCTTGTAGTTCGACCCTAATGAAGCTTTGAAATAAAGTGAAATATTGATTGAAATTACTGTTACTTTTTTCACAAATTTCAAATTCACGTTATACAGGATGTACTAAATAAATTGCTAAAATAAACACAATTTTATGGTAACTAGTTGGCTTTTATTATGCATATGCTGTACCTACCTGCAGTAGTTTAAATGATATTTTAATTTCTTTTTCAATTAATTATTACATTCGCCTAGATAAATAGCTATGGACATTTTCGTATATTTCGTTTATAGCTTGTTATGCTTCTTCATAACATTGTATTGATTTACAATGCCATTTGCTTCTAACTTCTAAAAGTTGTCTTATCAGAAAGAAGTGTAATGAAGGTTTTAGTTTCTACTTATTTGCGTTCACAAAGGTTGATTCTTTATTTCAGCGGTCCACTTTCTTATTCTAAGACGGTTAAACCTCTTGATCCTTCTAAGCCTGAGCAAGAAATTTGCAACCCCCCGTTCTTCAGTGATTTCGATTACGGATTCGAGCCATCCGGACTTTGAGAGGTCTTATGGCTCGACCACCGGTCTCATCAATTGCTTGCTGTTGCCCTGTCCCCCAAGCTTTCGTAGAGAGGGTTTGGAGATTCTCTCTAAGTGAGGAAATTTCCAGATCTGATCAGAGTTGTTTTTTACGTAACGGGTTTCTAACATCAAACGCAACGTTTTGTTTCGAAGTATTTCAAAATTTTTCAACTGGCAATCGGTGATGGTACGGCATCACTTCTTATGAGTAGTAGCAGTTTCGCCCTCAAAGACCTGTTCTTCCACCACATGGTACATCCAAGTCAATTTCTTATCCACAACCAATCCTAAATACTTCACCGAGGTACTACTAGGGTGGTGAGACATCGCCAACATTCACGAGAGTCTTGTTAGGTTCTAACACAGATTTATTTTCATTAATCTTCAGGTTTTTTCTTTGCTTTGTAGCCTATTCTTTTTAATTATTGATGCAATTTTGTTCTATATGGATCAAATTTACATTCTCCAGTTACTCAGTTAATAGTTGGTTAAATACTAACAGACTATTAGTATTATTTGTTCCAAATTATTTTAGGAATTTGTAGGGAACATCTTGTAAAAAGAATTGTTTATTGAAATTCAACTGTGTTCCAAATTAAGTGACGATAAGCATTACTGTTTTATCCCATTCTTTTAAAAAACTATATAAAATAAACACAGGTTTGGAAGGTACAAATTTTCTTACTCAAAATCAAACTATTTTCCTATAAATAGTAACAGTATTACATGAATCATACTTCCCAAAAAACTCTGGTTAAAAATGATTAAAGAAGAATGCGCTGTGACTGTCAACTGGTCATTAATATTACCGAGAATTAGAAAAATAACTGAAAAACAAAACTACAAACTAAAACCATTTAGAAAAAAAAAGCGGTGTTATTTGTTAGATTATAATACAGAATACACGTGAAACTTTTCCATTTTTTTGTAGATATGTATTTCGTCATTTAATGAAATTACAGAAATTTTAGCAATTTGCATAAATGTTTAAATAGTGTCGTACTGTATTATCCAAGTTAAGGCAGTCAATGTCACCAAGTACAATAAGAACCACATGTCTGTATCCTAACGATGACCTTTTAAAAAAATTACCATCACATAATAATTGCTTCAAATATTAACACTCGATTTCATAATTAGCGAAAAACACAAATAATCCCAAACACTTATTCTTTCTCTATGGTGAATTAAAATTGTTAGTCTAACGTAGCTAACTTCTCCACTAACAATTATCGTATTTACACGCTTTCTAATATTTTAATTTATGAATTTAATTAAATCTATTTACTTCCTGCATTAACCGTATTCTAGGTGTTTATAATTTACGCATGCGTTTCAAGATTATTTTTTTTAACGACCCCAACAAGCTCGACGAAGATATGTTTATTTTATTATCAGGCATAACTAAGTGGTTATAAAGCGCGCGAAGATTACTTATTATCGTACTTGTAATCAGGAAGTAGGTTTTAAGACTACAATTAATGATCTATCCTCCGAGCTGATGATAAAATTACATATTTACTAGCCGTTTATCTTGTGTTAACATATATGTAAGACGTTTTGTTTTACAAATAGGTGCTATAAGCCAGTAATGTCTATAATTTTATTTCTACTATCTCCTATTATTGCTTAGAATAAGTAGGTATCACAGTACACAGTAATTAATTTATTACTATTCTTTTAACTTCATTGTCGCGGCTTTGAATGTGAATGCAATTGATAATATTAAAAAGACATTGAATTATGTACGTACACTAATTTACATATATCCTTAACATAAATACATATGTAAACCTTTTTCCATTTACTTAAAACAACCTTGTTGGAAGCGCAAAAGAAAAGATTTATTATATTAACTGCGTCATTGACAAATAAATAAACCAAAAAACGTCGTAAACCGGAATTTCCTATAAGAGAAAGGAGAAAAACTGACCCAGATCCTGGAAATATTAAAATCAAGAAACTATAAGATCAATGCACAACAATTAAGACCGATATAGTGGAAAACCTAACTACGGGATGGTTTCGAAAAGTTTCCAATACAACGACAAATAAAATTGAAGAACGCTAAAATTTCATTCACCTTCGTCACCTTCAATGCAGTTCCCTTGGAAGCGTAAACACCCATTCCATTACCTCTGACACCAAAGGTTGTTTTGTTAATGTATTCAGCTTCAATCTACTCTATCGTGGATTTTCATCTTTGGAAAGAGGTAAAAGCCGCAGGCAGTCAAGCCAGGCGAGTATGCTGGACGAGGAACAATGGCCATGTTGTTTTTCACCAAAATACTGTGAAAACCGTGTGTGGCCTCGCATTATCATGATAAGGAACCCAGTCACTCCTCCGCCACTTTTCTGGGCGTTTCCTTCTTATGTCGACTCTTAGCCGCGTTAGGACAGAACTCTGCTTTCATTGTCTGACTCGAAGGTACGAAAGAGCACAATTAGCGCAGCCGAACACAATCGGGTGGTTGCGTTTGATTTTATTCAGTTATGGCGGACCTTCTCAACTGGTATGTCGCAATTTTTGCGACATAATTCGATCCTCCAGGAACAGATAATTCCTGGAACAAATTCCTGTTTGGGGATAATTATTCAAGGTGTTAAGTGTTGGCTAGCAGTATCCTTTTTTCCGTGCTATAGTAAGAATCCCGCAAATGCGTTTTGACTTTTTTCAGAGAATTTTAATTGTTCAAATTATTCTTTCAGCGATGCGACTTTGTGCCGTACATACATTCATTTTCCGTACATAAATTGATTAATGCAAACAGTTTTCAATTTGAAAGCAATGAGTTTTGCAGATTTCATCATTTTATCGACTATGTGAAACTATTGCTTTAGGCAAAAATTGAATATCATCTTTATCGTCAGTGCCTTTTGTCAATATACCGCCACTGGCCAATTTTTCAATAGGAAGTACGAGGTGCATCTAAGTTATAACACCTCGGATTTTTTTTCTCACTAACTAATCACACGAAAGCTATGAAACTTGTATCACTTCTCGACGTAATCTCCCTGCAGCCGTACACATTTTTCACAACGTCGACGCCATGATTCCATGGCCGCTGCGAACGCTTCTTTAGGAGTCTGTTTTGACCATTGGAAAATCCCGCAATAGCGGCACGGCTGGTGTATGTGCGGCCACGGAGAGTGTCTTTCATCGTTGGAAACAGCCGTCATCACGCGCCAACATTGTCTGGCAACATCCACCCACCTGGAGGACGCTTTTCGCATTTTCATGTCGTCATGCTGGATTGTGTGCGCAGATCCCACGAAAATGCCAACCTTAGAGACGATCTGTTTCACACTCATTCGGTGATCCCACAAAACAACTTTCTCCATTCGCTCGATCATGTCGTCAGACCGGCTTGTGCGAGGCCGAGATTACATTGGTTTGTTGTCACACGACGTTTTACCTTCTTTGAATTGTCGCACCCACGAACGCACGTTAGACACGTCCATGACACCATCACCACATGTCTCACTCAACTGACGATGAATTTCTATCGGTGTCACACCACGCAAATGGAGAAAACGAATGATTACACGCTGATCTTGTAATGAAAACGTCGCCATTTGAAGTATCAAAAACAGTTCTCACTCTCGCCGCTGCCGCTAAAGGTTCTGGGTGCCGTACAGTGCTGCCATCTCTGTCACACATTGATAAAGAGTGCCCGCTTATTTTAAAACTAACCGCATGTTTCTATCTGTTTCCAGTTCTGAGAAAAAAAATCGGGGGTGTTATAAGTTGAATGCACCTCGTACTTGCAGATGTAAAGGGCAAAACCTTAGAGTAATTATAATCTTTATAAAAATCCATCAAATACTCTAGAGCACTACAATGATGAATTTTCCAAAATCAATAGCAATAAATAGTAACCAGCATTAATATAAAATGTGACAATGGATTTTAAGATATATTAGTATTCATATGTAGTCCAACAAATGTAGATAAATTTTGTATAAACAATTCCGATAAAATATTTCCTCTTGACTTATTTTCATTAGTCAAAGCGTACTAAAATAGTTACCTACTGACGTAATCATTATTTAATCTCAAGCTTTTATTTACATTAAAAGACATTTTCAATAATCAAAAAAGCGTCCACACATTCATAACAATTTTTGAGTATTTTGGTAAAGCATTTACTGAGAAACCCTTGTTTGTTTTAACTTATTTTTAGGAATAATTACAGAAAACAGTGCTTTAACAAACATTCGTTAAAAGCTACATCATGTTGATATTTGTAATCTTTTACACCTATGTACTTTGTTTTTACCTTTCTGACAGTTCCTACTTTATCTGACAGCGCATCTTCCCTTGAAGCACCATTTTATGCAAGCAACCCTTCAAGCGAGAGCACTCTGGCGCACCCCTTAACGTTACATAGGCATTAGCACTAGTTTTTCGAATCAATAATACGCATTTGATATACATATATGCATTTAAAAATGCTAGGTACTCGTTATATACGTATATTACACGTGGCTTCCAACACAATAGAGACACATCATCAGAGTTCATTGTCGCTTTGGGCTCGCTAATGCTTATGTAAATTTACGATAATTTACATGGTTCTTAGAAGCTAGTTTACGAAACACTGTTAATATAATCGAGCGATTTATTACATTTATTATGATCGCTAGGTCGTTGTCTTTGCAGCAATAAGATAGCTCTAGAGCAGAAATTGCTTTATTACGATACCGGCGGAGTTCGCCGTTCAGGAATTGCATTCTTATATTAACTTATAAATCTTATATTATGAAATTCTTTCGGGTATGACGCAAGAACACTGTGAGCAGGACGAGATGCAGAGTCGTTATATTATTTTTAGAATATTGTATTGAATATTGCGGTTCTTTTTAAAGAAGAAACCAGCAATAAGGGAATTCTTATAAAAATTATTTTAGATAGTTTTTCTTATTTAATTAGGATGGAATACGGTTCAAGGAGTAGATAAAAATATTAATTGGCTTATCTTCCTAAGGACCGTTTCATAAAATACTAGCCTACATACTGGGTGTCTCCAAAATGTTGGGACATAGCTTAACTACAGACTCCTGGGATTAAAATAAGATTTAACCCAACTTACCTATATCCAAAGTCGCCCCGTTAAATTGGTGGTACAAGACGTGAAAGTTGTTTGAAAAAAAATTAATTTTGCGTATAAAAATAGGAGGCTTTGATCGATTGTTATAATTTTTGGTATGGAGTGTTTTGTGACCATAAGTCACGTTTCGAGATGGTTTTGGTTTTCATCGGTAGGTTGTAAGTGTATTAAATTAAAATATCGCAATACAAATTTGGTGATAACTTTCTAGTGCTTAGGCTGAGAACTTTCAATTGTTTGTTACAAAAAGATATTTTCTTTAGGAATATTTTTTGTATCTTTGTAATTTTTGATAACTATTACGGTTTCTCCGGAAAAAAATAAAATCTGATCTGATGATATGCTTTTTTTGATAGGAATAACCCAGCAATAATCTAGTTAACCGGAATACTGTCTTTTAACGACAAATGAGTATCATTTGTTTGCTACATGTCAAAAGCACAGAAGTTTAGTGTGGTAAAAAAGTAATTAATTTGGCATTTTTGTGATCTTCGTTTGGTTTCTGTTTGTAGTTGGACGTGTTTTAATAATTTCGAGGTTGTTTTTTTTTTGAGTTTCTTGTTGAGTGTATTGACGATAATGGCTGCAGCGTATTCCTATGATGAGCAAACTGATATGTTGCTGGTTCTCGGATTTTGCGAGGGAAATTGTCGGCAAAGCGTGAGAGTATACCAAGAAAGATTTCCAAATCGTCAGGTGCCGAATCGTAAAACATTTGCATGAATTGAGAGACGTCTTCGTGAAACTGGAAGCCTGAAATCAGTAACTGTGGATGGTGGACGCCCTCGTGTAATTCGCAATCCACAAATTGAAGAGGAAATTCTAAATACCTTAGAAGAACATCCTGAAAAATGTACTCGTGGTTTGTCTCGTCAATTGAGAGTTTCAAAAGATATAGTGCACCGGGTTATTAAAGAGCAAAGTTTGCGTCCGTATCACCGTTAGAGTGTGCAAGAACTTTTACCGGCAGATCCCGAATCACGTCTAACATTTTGCAGATTTATTCAAGAAAGAAGGGCTGAAGATATTCACTTTCATAGTAAAATTCTGTTCACCAATGACGCGAAGAGGTATAACAAATTCATACAACGAACATGTGTATGCAGAGGAAAATCCACATGCTATCACACAACGCCATTTTCAGCAGGAATTTCGACTTAATATATGGGCAGGAATAATCGGCGAACATCTCATAGGCCCCGTTGTTTTGCCTGCTAGGTTGAATGGTGCAATGTGCTTAAATTTTCTTCAGAATACATTACTACTAGAGGATTTGCCATTACTTCTTAGAGGTAGTGTGTGGTTTTTACATAGCACCTCCTCATTTTACATGGAATGTGCGAAACCACCTTCATGTACAGTATACCAATAGATGGATTGGCAGAGGAGCTGACGCACCGGTAAAATGGCTGCCTCGATCACCGGATATAAACATTTCTGATTCGTTTTTGTGGGGAACACTTAAGAGCATGGTATATTCTACTCCTGTAAATACAGAAAATGAACTTTGGGCTAGGATTCAAAACGTACAGATAAATTTTTTGCGTAGGATCAATCTATGCATTCAAGAAAATGGGGGCCATGTTGAACAATTTCTATAACTTAAGACTATGTAGTTGCCACTAATAAAAGAATGCATTACATGCCATGCCATACATTTTATATTTTTTTGTTTATAATGTACTTAACGAGGCGACTTTGGATATAGGTAAGTTGGGTTAAATCTTCCTATTTTAATCCCAGGAGTCTATAGTTAAGCTATGTCCCAACATTTTGGAGACACCCTGCATATACTACACACTATAATAGAAATTATAATAGATTTTAATGAAATGGGAGCAAATTCTTCTAAATAGAGACAGAAGTTAAAGCTGCTTTAGTGTAACTGACATCAGAATAGTTTCACTACCAACTTCAATATAAACATAACTCAACTAATCTATAATTTTCCTTGGAATTTCCGGCGTAATTAATTAATGAAAATTAGAATTACATCCACGGCGAGAAATTGAAGCTCGCATCTCTTGCTTGCCGGGTAGGCGTGTTAACCACTACACCACGAAGACCATGCAAGATACGTTCTCTCCTAATACGTAGATATTACCTTTATCTGCAAATATATCAGAATATTTCGAAAGACAATTTTTAAATTTACATGCCAATTACACTAATTTAATTAATATATTTTGGCTTCCGTCGGTGAATTATGAAATCTATAATTTTCCTTAGGAGGAAAATAAAATTTGTAATTAATTCCTAAAATCCCCTCATTCTCTTCCAACATCCTTCTTAAAACGAAGTCATTTGGAAACAACACGATATCTTTCATTTAATTGTTTCATGGCTTCATCGACAAATTATTTGCACAGAATTAATAGCCTCGATTCCACTCAGAAGTTCGAAACGCTAACGTAGAGAAGAAGGGAATCAGTGGAGCTATAACCCGCTAATTCAATTACAAATTTAATAAGCTCACGTTAAGTCGATTCGACTTGAATACCAAGACTATAAAAAGGGGAAGTATATACTAAAAAAGAAAACTCCTTCGGAATTTCAAAGCTAGGCGGAAACATTACGATCTAAGAGGCAAAAAAAAAAACGTTGGTACATTATGCTCGCCTTTTTAGACCCCGCGCGCGCGCTACCGTCACGTGTAATTGAAATTATCCCCGTAGCGCCTCGACAATGCTTTTACGCTCAATTATTTTAATGAAAGTGGCAGACTGCGCCCGTCTTTCAATTAAGAGGATTCCGCGTTCCGCCTTTCTTTACGTGACGGAGCTGGGAATTTTTTGCAGACGGCCATCAATGGAGAAAGGTACACTTGCTTCCATAAGCTCGATCGTGCCAACTAGAGTTGCGTGATGTAGGATTCCTTCCAAAGTGAAGCGTGTAAGATGCAGTCCTTTTCGTACCACTTAACATGTAATTTAATCTTGCCAAAGCTCAAGGGGTTTAAGGAACCTAGTAGTTTCAAGAATGGCATGTGGAAAATAGGTAAGATCATGAAAATCGCTTTCTTTAACTTTGAAAAACCTTTAAGTACAAGAGATAATTGGGATGGTGGAAAAGATTCTGTCATTAATGTTTGATGATTTGGTTTTCATTTCAATCATAAGAAAGTAGCTCATAGCATTAATCTTAAATCTCTGATATTTTTCAATTAATCTGTTATTTGAAAGCAAGTGAATGGTTCTTTTGGAATTCAGCACCAAAATAATTCAAAACCAATGTCTGCAAAAAACAATATATTTTTAGTATTCGATAGGAGCAACGTCGATCGTCACCAAAAATAGTTTGGGAATCAAGCTTGTTCAGTACGACTAAATGTTATATCAGCTTTCGGAAAATAACCAACATTTATCTTCTTTGTCTTTGGTTAGGGAATAGTTTAAAATTAAATCGAGTGAATTCTATACAATACCCGTGATTAAAACACCATAACCTTGCAACATCATTGCTCCCATTATAAAGTTCCATCAAGAATTTCAAATAGCATTATTTGCATTTGAAACGTTTAAAAAAGCTTATTTTTAGTCAAGAAAACATGAAAGACTAGAGGAACTCGATCAACACCTCATGTACAAATTTCCTAAAGCTTGGAAAGGTACATACTGTAAAGAAAGCTAGCTCAAATAGATAGCAACACATCAAATCAAAATAGTGCCACTGGGTGACTTGTTAATAAACATACTCCCTTCTAAGATGCTCGTTACCCGCAGAATTTGTTCATGGATTATCGATATGCCATAGATTTTTATGGGAAATTAATTAGTTCATTTGGAAGATCCAAAAGCTGAAATAAAAAAATGTATAATTTCTTGTTACCGAATACTTTTCTCATTTCTGAAAAATCTTGGCATTATCGTGGTAGAGATCCTCTATTGAGATTTGACAGTTTGGCAATTGTTATGATTACCTTGCATAGCAACGAGCTTTTTAGATCAGTCCGGCGTCACAAAAAACATGTTGGACCTCTTTCCTAGCCAACTTTGCGTAACAACAAAAACAGATTACCAAAACATTTATTCTTGCATATCGTCATATTTCTTAAGTTAAAGTATAACATATGTGGCATCGCTGGATTCGCCTTTCGATTACCTTTCCAAAAATATAAAAAATATGCAGGGTGTTCTATGTAAAAAAAAAGTTCACTTCCGGTGAAACTGGAAATACAATTGAATTGTAATGCCGATAACGATAGTAAATAGAAATCGACCTATTTTTTCTAAAAATGCTAGCTTCTGTCGCTCAAAAATTAGCATTGAGGGGGCACTTTAAGATCTCACAGCATAGGACGATTGCTAGGTTGAAGTATTAAACCAACAGAAATCTTCGAAAAAAAAAGCAAAATATATGGTAAGTATATGAAATAAGCTTGATATCGTTTTCATACAATTTCCAATCTTATTCAATTTTTGAACGACAGTAAATATACTTATATAAAGTTGGCTTCTCACAGCTTCTTCGGTATGAATAGCAGCCAAACGCTGAGGAAGCCACACGGAAAAGAAGATAACGGCTCAAGCTGTTTAAATAGTCCCTGCCGGCTCGTCGTTTATATTCGCCAGTTCTGAACGAATAAAGCTGGATAATGGCCCCTCGCGCTTTACACTTGCGAATAATAAACAAATAAAAAATCTTCATTTTTATTCCACGCCTTTTTTATGAAAATGTATTCCCTATATAAAATTTTTTACGCGTAATTTGCTCTATATATATTACCAAGCGAATATCATTTAGTGAAAGCCAGACACCTTTTTTCTAATAACTTTGAACATTATGCTCTACATTGATGGGGTAGATAAAAGAAAATTGGTACAGCTGGTTATCTAAATAGTTCAAATCAACGATAAGTATAGGTTCTATATCACATAAAAAGGAACAATGTGGTGCTATAAAAGAATAAAATTTCTTTCCAGATAGTTTGGCAACGTGGTTCCTCAAACAATTTAGATTGAAGTTATTAATGCCATAAAATGCGAGTAAAATAAATAACCTGAAAATTACAAAAGCAGACGCCGTAGAAGTGGGTTAAGCTAATAAGGTTTTAGATCGCAAGATTCAATCAAATCGGCTTCGATTATATACACAGTAAGGGATAAAATCTATAGAAGTTAAACACATCATTAATTTAAAGCAATTCAATTTTCCACTTGTGTAACATCTTACACTTTTGTGAGTTTGTTTTCGAATCCAATTTATCATCAAACTCTAGGTTTATAACTAGATTGAATAGAGTCCTATAGAACTCTAAAGGTTACGCGTCACTAGTAGCAAATACAAGTAGTATATATTTGGAGTGAGTAATTACAATAAATCACCAAGAAGTATGGCAGTCGTTAGGACTAACACGTGGTTCTAAACTGTCGGGACGACGACCAGGTTTCAAAAAATGTTACTCTTTTAAATTTTCACCAATATTTCGCTTTTATTTAAAGCTTCATCAGGGTCAACAAGCGGTGATTCATCAATCACCGCTTCTCAAATGTATATCGTAAAAGAAAGAATTTTAGTTCGCAAGTTCGGTCTATCCACTCAACTCATTTATTGACCCTGATGAAGCTTTGAATAAAAGCGAAATATTGGTGAAAATTTAAAAGAGTTACATTTTTTGAAACCTGGTCGTCATCCCGACAGTTTAGAACCACGTGTTAGTAATTACAATGTCTACCGTAATCTTTAAAATACCGCATTTAAAATTGCCGTCACGACAAATACCGCTCAACCAGGCGCGCTCCCGTAACATCTCTCAGAGTGATCCTTTTTCAACACCATTTTCGATTCTGCAGCGTCCTACGTAGCCGAGACCCGTCTTATGGCTCCCCTATCTCTGTGCTCAGGGTTTTAGTAGTTAGCTTTCGCGTATTACGGACTTATATGACTACTTCGTCTCATACCATAATAGTACTACATATAAGGGAATCAACTAGGTTTAGGCGCCAAAGAGGCAACAAACCAGTTAGGCCTTGAAATACTAGGTAGGCGCTATGAATTCTCGGCCTGACAAGCTTCTACAGGTTCTAGCGTGTTCAAACTCTGTTGTGTCATAGTTGCACATGTGCGAAGCCTACACTACATATGTTACCAGCCAGACAACGTGACTAGTGCATGAAAATATCTCAGGTAACGAAAATTGAGTACCGCGCAATCATTACATTTTTAACAAAAGAAGGGCATACGCCTAATCACATTAAACAACGTTTAAACGGTGTTTATGGTGATTTATTTCCTACATATTCCACAGTAAAAAAGTAGGTGACATGTTTCCGTTTGGGGCAAGAATCCTTTGATGATGATGAGCCAATTGAACTGATAACGCCTCACAATATTTCAATTATTGAAGAAAGTTTGAAAGTGAAGGAATTAGCAGCGATGTCTAACATTTCTGAAACAAGTATTCCCCGAATTCTCCATAGCCATCTGGGTATGAATAAGATTAGTGCAAGATGGGTACCGCATTCTCTTTCTGCTCTCCAACGTGAACGTCGGGTCGAATGTGCGCGCTCGTTTTTAAACACGCGTGGAGACGACCCGAAACAGATTTTGGAGTCCATTGTCACAAGAGATGAAACAATGGTTCTGTATTATTATCGATAGTGAGTTGCATTCAGGATTTGCTCTTCCACAAATCGGGTCTTCGTCTTCTCACTCGTTCACGAAGGGTAGGTAGAACACTCAAACGACGATTTTCGCGGGTCAATTTACCAATTTTCTGAGTGTTGTCATCCGTTTTTGATGTTGAGGGTCGTCCAGGCCGCGGATCGTCTTCGGTCGTTTTACATCCCTCCTTAAACCTTTTACACCACTCAAAAGCTTGTGTGCACGATAAACACTCACTTCCGTACACTTCCTTTAACATGACATGAGCTTCTGTAGCAGTTTTTCCCAGTTTCACAAGTGCAACTATGACGCAGGTTGAACACGCTCGAACCTGTATACGCCTATCAGCCCGAGAATTTATGGCGCCTACCTCGTACTATTTGTACTTATTAAATAATAACCAAGAACAGCCACCGATAATAAAATTTTAAAATAAACAAGGCTAATATTAATTTAAAATGTAAATGCAACAAAATAGCTTTGGAAAATTGGCAATTCTTAAAAAATTAATAAATATTTACTGCAGATTCTGTACCGTAATGTAGTATTTTCCAAAAGAGCTTTTTACAATTAAAATTGAAGTATATTATTTATACATTTTAAATCTATAAAAAGGTTTTATAATCAATTTCGGCGTACCCCACGTTAATTTCATGGCATTTTTATTGTTTTACTGCTGTGTATTAGGTTATGAGACAAAGGCCAAGCATTTGTATGCAGGCAAGTTACTTCCGTTGCAGGTATTGTATAATAAATTAGCTTTTTATAGACGAATTAATCATTTTTAATGATCTCCTTGGATTCCACTATTTTTAACATATTAAGAGACTAATATGTAGCAAAACAGGAAGAAGAATAATTGATGCTTAACTGCTCATGATGAATTATTGTACAAGGATTTATAATTTTAATGATTCCCAATTTTCTATCGAATATAAATAAACATTTCACGTTAGTCTTCAAAGTTGAGCGCAAAACATTCTTAATTAATCACTTTCTAACATACGTACGCTAACTCGTATTGTGGCTCTAATAGTGGGTAAGCTGTTGCCAAATTCTATCGTAAACTAAAATCCGTTCACACGCGACTAAAATTAGATTGCTATGTGCGGAAGACTCGATTTATTACCACCTAATTCAATTTCACTTTCACCACAAATAAATCTATAAACAACTTAAAAATAAAATTTTAAAAGAAGAGGTTTCTAGCATTAAATTAATGACGCAAAAATCATATATTTGCGTTCTTTCTATTTTTAGGACAATGTATTTAAATTTAATTTCGAGTTTTTCTTAATTGCAATTAATTAAAAGTACGTACTCGAATTAAAAACCATCTGGGATACACGAGCCATCACTTTTAATTAAAACTCAAGTAATTATCAACTTTCTGCAGAACCGTCTGCTGTAACAATACCTATTTATTAAGTGGGAGACTAAAAAACGACAACGAAGGTACGACTTTTATAAATATCTGCCAATTACTTGCTACGATCTTTTTATATACAGTCACGGGCTCAATTAAATGGACAGTAAGTAAATATAAAAAGTATATTTCAAAAAGCGCCATGCAAAAAATATGACAAAAGTTACAAGGGCGAAAATCAACAAGGTTGCAAATATGGAACGATTTTGAAAAAGATGCTTCTACGGCAAGTGAAAA
Source organism: Dynastes maya (assembly GCA_029619315.2). Taxonomy (NCBI): domain Eukaryota; kingdom Metazoa; phylum Arthropoda; class Insecta; order Coleoptera; family Scarabaeidae; genus Dynastes; species Dynastes maya. The sequence goes on along the minus strand of JAROYE020000009.1, from coordinate 11,268,904 downwards.
TTAATCAAAAAGTTTCTTGACCTCAAATGTAGATTAAACTTTTATTATATAAAAAAAAATAATTAGGGTACAGAGTTAACAGAAAAATATAACAAATAAAACAAAACGGCATGTAAGAGTGTGATGAATTATTGTGTTAGAATATTTGTTTATTTTTTATAAAATTAATAATTATAATTAGCAAAATATGTCAGACGAAAGGTTTCAAAAAGCTCGATGCAAATAATATGACAAAGTATACAAGGAAAAAATCAACGACATGATTGCAAATTTGGAACAATTTCGAAGAGAATGCTTTTGAGATCAGTGAAAATTAATCGTAGAGCAGTGCTGCCATCTCTACTGATTTATCGGTAGATCTGCCGATTTTAGACCTTTTCTACCGATCTACCGATTTATATAATTGTTTAAAAGTCTAAAAATAGGTACACGTACTTTACAAAAATATTTGCAGTGTGTTGTAAACTATTTACGACTGCTTTTTTAAGCGAAATTTTAGTCACACCTTTTGAAGATATCGATTTTTAAAATCCTAGAAATTATTTGAACATAAAAGAAGTGTATTTTGGGGCCACTGCTATTATAAAATTTCTGTCTGAAGTAGAATTAAATAATGACCAAATCAATTTTTACGTGCAGAGTTAAGACCAAATAGTTTCTAACTTTTCACTGGATAATAATTCTATAAAAATGTTTTGGCCAATAGTCATCAAAAGGGAACTATTAACTCTATTGCAAACGTTGCAGTGCTTTTTCCAAGCTTAATTAGTGGTACACACCTACACTCTCTCGATAATAGATGCCGGTTACTAAGAAATACATAAGAAATTCAGGTCTTCACTCTTTAATCACTGTAACTATACAGTGGCAACCCGGTTTACGACAGTATCTTGTTACGGAATTTTTGAATTATAAAAGAAAATTTGAATGGATTTTTGTTTCTGAAACCGAAAGGTGCTCCCGGATACGAAACGAAGGTTACAACGTATACAGAATCGGCAGAATTTCCGCGCGACTCGTGTACATGCTAGAAAGAAATAGTTATCCGATAGAAGTTCTCAGGGAAGGAAAATCCCCTTACAAATACTAACCCTTCTGCTCCTCACCATCTTCTATACGCCAAAGAATCCTTATTAAAGATACTGTATGTAAGTGAAGTTATTTCTATTTAATTCCAGTCACAATAATCAATATTTTGATATTTGATTTCTGTACCTAACATTATTTTCTATAAGTTAAATTGTATTTAAAATCCAAAAAATGAATTTTGGATTATTTTTTTTAGTTACGGCAACGGATTATTTCCGTTTCCGTATTTAGGACGATATACAGATCGACATTAACGTATGCATGTGAAACTTGGACGGCAAACAGAGCAATGAGCAGTAGAATACAGGTCACTGAGACGAAGTACTTAAGAGGAGTTAAAGCCACAACAAGAAGGGAGAGAATAAGGATGTAAGGAACAAACTGGATGTAGGGAACAAACTCAATTATGGACTGTATCAGCGAGAGACAATTAGGGATGGTGGGGCATGTACAACAAATAATATAGGAAGAAAGTATGGGAAGTCAGGACGGAAATACGAAGAGAAAGAGGGAGATCAACAGAGGACTGTACAATGAAGAAACGCATTATTAAAAAAGGGAAGAGCGTTCAAGAAGCTAGTAGATGTGAAAAAAAACGGAAAGGAATGGAAAGCATTTAGGAAGCACAGTGTGAAGTAAATTTGTGGTTAAATTGAGACAATGATTTCATCTTTCACCGGGACAACAATTCTGTTAACATAATTCTGCCAAAACGATCATGAGGCCTTTTGAAGAAAATAATGGAATGGCTAATCCAGGTCACAGGATCCAAATCCAATAGAAAATCTGTGGTCAAAACCTTGATGTTTCCAAAAGATTAAATAATCAATAGTTCTTTTGTAAGCTTCAGGATACCTGACACAATATTGACCATAGGCTTCTTTTAAATTTAATAAAATATCGGCTATAAAGTTTCGTAGTCGTCTGTTACAATACACGAAATTTATTTAATTTTTTTTATTGTTAATATGTAGGGGAATGCTTTTATTTTCTTTGTTTAGAATTGACAGTGTTTTATATTTGTGTAGGACGATTAATTGCTAGCAGAGATAGAAACTTAAAAAATTAAACTCAATCAGAACGGAAGCTATTAAAAGGAATGAACCAAAATTAAATTTTATATCAACTTTTGACAAAAAACATAAATCTGGTTTCTTTATCTTGGTTAGTAAATCGTTTTTAAAACAAATCTAATAAACTTTATATGATATCCGCTATGAAACACTATGACCTTGCGAAGCCTAAAACGATGTAAGAAACGCTAAAAAAGATCGCATAGGCATACACTGAATACTTTATTACCTCAAGGAATTTTTTAAAACCAATTTGTTAGTTTTGAACCAAGACACGTTGTGTTTAAATTACTCAAACCCGTCAAAAGAATATATATATCAATGCTCAAAACCATGATTCCAAACAATTTTTAAAAATAGTAAAATTAACTTTCTGAATCATTGAAAATTGAAAACATTATTGGTTTGCAAAGGTTACCAGAAAGGCTGTATATTATTGATAAATATTTAGTTTACGTAGTACTCTAACTTTCACGACTTCGAATATCAACAAATAAATTAACAGTTCACAGAGACTAGCACATAAACAAAATTTTTGAATCTAAACGGTATATTAATTAAATGTGACTCATTGCAAGTAAACGTACATGATTGTTAATAGATAAATTGAATCATTCGAAGTGAATTATGAACTCTCTAATGAAAAGCCAGCATATATCCCGGTACAGTAATTATAACGTCGTTCAAAGGAACTAATTCGTTTGACATGATTCCAAATGGAAATCTTAACCTGATTATTGAAACAATGACAGATATCATTGCGATATAATGAGATACGAAAACATATATCAGAAATCAAGACACTACAACCGCACAATATACAAATGAAATCTTGTTATGGTTCAACTCAAGACAGATGCTGATATAAACCTTAAAGCCTCATTATCAGCGATATTCTAAGAAATGAGAACAAAGTGGATATAATGACGAATAGAAGATTACTGCATTTAACGAAAATGAACATGTTGGTAAATTATAAAGACGGATACGGTGATAAATCAAAGTGTTTTTCTTGTTCAAATGGCAAGAGAAAATTCTCAAATTTCCCAGTTGTAAAATCTTGGACAATCGCCATTATATTTTCGCTAACATAATTCAAAAATTTGTGTTCTTAGTGGAAAATCATTTACAAATTTCAAACAGCAAGAACACGCCCACTAGATGTCAAAAGACATGCTTTTAACTTATGCTATTTCGAATATGCACTAATAACTCAAAAAATTAACTCTTACGGTAGCGAATTTTGTTTTACGCATTTAAAATAGTGGGCTGGACTCTTTTAAATAGGTTTTACCCACATGTGTACGATAGAGACGTGAGGGGAAAATCAAGAATCAACCGTGAGTAAAGAAAAAATAACCAAACAATAATCTTCAATGAATATCGATACGCTTTCCAGCATTATTTTTTAATTCTTCGGATGTTCAATGTATCTGCTTTCAATTTGAAATTTCGAGAAAAATATAAATTACGTCATAATGGATTTATACCAATTATCATAGTCCTTTACCTTTTAAGTGCTGGTATTGGTTTAATGGTATCTCTTACAAATAAATTATTTTCTATTTCCTGGTCCAACTAACGTGGGACTTCGTAAAAAAATTAGCTAGGATGATCAAAATAATGAGCTAAGATGTTTTGAATATAATTCTATGTTGAAAACGTCACAGAATAATAAGTGTCTGATCAATATTTTTTCAAAATAGATATGCCGATTGGGAAAATGAGAAATTAGCTATATCGGTATCCCCTCCTCGCTCTCTCGCCGTACATGCGAGAGAGCGTGGAGGGGACTGAGTGAAATCTGAGCAATTCGATGCAGGATGTGCTAGTACACTTCGAACAATATCGGGACGTAGACCTACTGTGCGAAAAGCGCACGTAATAATTTGAAGTCAAGGTCGCCTGGAAATGAGAGTTTCGCATTTTTATTTTGTTGTTGCTACGAAGTTTAGACGAAATTTATAAGAAATTCTTGAGACGAAAATAAAAACAGATTTTGATGAAATGAAAGAAAAGAAAAATAAATACTCAGAAATTCTTACTAAGATCGTCCGCACATCATGCAATCTACCTCGTAACTAACCACATCGGTAACCTTGAGCCATCTACTACCGCTAACTCCTTCGCTTGAGAGCGAGGAGGGGATAGCGATATGGCTAATTTCACATTTTCCTAATCGGTATATGAACAAAATAAAAACCAAACAAAGGCTTCAAATGTACCTTTCATTTTTATTTTGAAAAAAGTCTACAGGGTTAAAACAATATAGACGATTATGTCTTACAGAATAATTCAAGTAACGATATAGTGAAGCAAATACATATAACGTATCACAGGACGAATCTAACTGTAACTGGTAATGATTGGAAAGATGTTAGAACAAAACAGCATTTAAGAGTCTGATGAACTGTTATGTTAAAATGCTTGTATTTATTTCTTATTAAATTGTGAACAAGATTTGAAATGCTCCAAATTAGATATTCTAATGAAGAAATGCGTCAAAAGAAATTAAATTTTGGAGTGGCCAAAATGTGATTCAGGCCAAAATTAAATCCAAAATTAGTAGAAAGTACACAAGTAAATTTGACATAACGAACAACGATTTTTCATTACCAAAGAATTGAAAATGACAATTAAGGAAATTTTAGACAATTTAGAAGTAGATTTTCTTCAAACATGAACTCATTCAATGCGAAAAAGGTTATTTGGCTTACTCAATGCAATGGTAGTCACACTAAATACTAATTGAATTTAGGTAGAAGGATATATACCAGAACTGGCGTTTCATAAAAGTGTTTAACATGGGACTGGGGGTAAATGTTTAAATAAAGCATAATATATCTTACTTCTAAGAAATATTCCGGTTTAGAAGTTCGGTAGATGAATTGATACTGTGTTAGCTTTGTATTCAGAGGTGCTGGATTCGATGCTAAATACAAAGTCAATCCATTCAGCTACTGAGCTTCTAACGACATGTTCCTTAAAAGCTATGTAAAGATCCAAAGTTTCGATGGTAATCTAATTCCAGGTCTTTTTGCAAGGGCTGTTGCCTATATCTATGTGAATTATGCGTGACTTCATTGGGCGGTGGAGGGCGATTTATTAGCACACATGCTAATGATGATTCAGTTCCGTCATCTATGATTTACGTTGATGTTCGATTCGATTTTTACACCCTCAAACGCTGTTTATATTAGCAATGGTTTTCTTCTATTGTCGTTCAATATTATTACTAGGAATATTACTATCGGCTAGGATACTTCAAAAAAAAAATCGAGTATTTTTTGAGCATGTGATTTAACTTATTGATATGATTCATTTCTTAGAAATTCTAGTTTTGCGTATGAAATAAATTTTTCTTTGTTATTTATTTGTTGTTTATAATAATAGCTCCTGTTATTACTTTATTTTTTTTTAATTTTAGAATCCAGTTTTTATTTGAAATATTCAGTTTGCTATTTTAGATTTACGTAGTAACAAATTGTTGTTTACTTTCTTCCTCCGTGTTTCTCCTTCCAACATTTAAGTCTTTTATTTTAGGCAGTTTGGATTCTTTCGCAAAATACAGTTATTTATTTTGTGATTCCTTTATTAATTAAACTCAGATTTTCGCTATTATGTGAATTATAAGAACAAATATTTTCTTGGATATCACACTGGAGTAAAGCATAGCAATACACCCGGCATCATTAACTGGTCGCGATTGACTTGTATGCCGATCGCAAATAGACAGAAGGGGCGCAGCATCGCGGTTACGATCTGACAACTGTGTACATTTAATACAATGCGTTAGGCACCGAAAAAATTTGATTCCCTATACGGTATAAGCTACCTATTATATTTTTGTTAATTTTTAATAACACTCGACATTTTTTTTACGGTGATATGGATTATTTAAGCACTAATCCTTAACCCTACGTCAAAGAAAATGAAATAGTGGGTCTGGTACACTGAAAGAAGCCCCAATTAATTGGGACGCCTAAACTATAGTTACTCTAACTAAAATCAACGTTTGTATCCGGACAAACCAATATCATGTTGCTTGAAACAAAGTGTGGTTGGAATAACAAAGCAAATAGTTGCTACAAGGACATTTCCTTTAAGGAAATAAATGTAGTTGACTTGAAAATAGCGGTCTTTCAGTATGTTTCTATACCTTTGAATTTTTGTAAATAATAGAGTTAGTTGTTTTCAAAAATATACAGAGCGATCTATAGAATACAGTTGTTTCTATTACCAAAACCCTTTAAATATTACATAGCGCGATTCATTTGAAATGGAAGCACCCCTGTAAAACCTATATTTTACGTTAAAATGAAACCATTTTTTTTTAAATACATGGTAGATGAAAAAGTCTACTTCCACACAAAATTTCTGAAGTTCGTCTAAATGTTTAAGGCACACTATGAGTATTTTTCGAAGTCGAAAATAGCAGAATTTTATTAGCGTTTTTTTTATTAAAATTTAATTGTACCACTGAATTCAGACAGTCTTGAAATGATTGTAACCAAAATTTCATTCAAATATGTTTGTTATAAATGAAAAAGTTATGAAAGAATCATTTTTCAAACTTTACGGTTTACGTCATCAATGCACTTCTTGGTCATCTATTGACCAAAGTAGATCAAATTTTATAAAAAAAAACAACTAAAAATAAAAAAAAACACTTATTGTCACAAAATTGTAAATAACAATTTTTTTTTAAATCTAACTACAATTACAAAAGTGAATGCAGTAATACATGTACCAAATTATACATTTAAAATAAATGAGTAATACCTACTAGCTACATTGGTAATAATCTCGCTTTATTTAGTGCATTTTTATATTGCAGCATCTTAAAGAGAATGTTTCTGTTTGTTAATAGTAATTGTTATTTCATCCAAAAAATACATGTAATTTAAGTAAAATCCAAGGAAGGCTATGACGACGAAATTTATAATTTATAAATTTGACATTTACAGTTACTGCATAATTGTTCATTAACTTCATTGATAGTCTAATGATTGCAAAGTGGATTTGTATATATATTATACATATATATTGTTACGTTACAAATAACAATTAAAAGATTTGAATAGGGAGAGTCAGTTTTGTGTTTATTGTAAGCTTTTCACTTACAAAAAAGAAAATGAAATTTATCTATTTAAATTACTTAGTTATGTAGTAACAGGTGTTCGATATGTGTGTGTGTGTATAATCCTAACGGTTCCTTCTTTCCTCTTCTTGGTAAGATCCTTTTATTTTGGAGCCCTTTGATTGTCTTCTCCAATGAAACTTCTCCGAATTACTTCTTAAAATTTTCCAACTCACTTAATATTCCTGACAATCGTTGGTGATGATTTACGGTTCACTTAAAACGCTTTTCAATACATTTGCACTGATAACTTTGACGATATTTTAACTTTTATAATGCAATTTCTAAATATCAATCGAAAGATGCTTGTTTTCTGTCAGAATTGTTTCCGTTGCTAACTTCTGTTTTTCTCGTCGTCCCTAGCATTGCCAATCTAACGACTTGATATTTAATGTTGATGTTTTGAAGATCGAACTCGGTGTCGCAGGTGACGTAAGGGATTTTGATGGTTATTTCCAAATACAGTGTTTTTTTGTGTGTGTACGTGTCATTTTTACAAATAAAGTTTTCAAAATGTAAATAACTTAAAATAAACTGATTTTTTTTTAGGAAATAAAAGATTAATAATATAAATAATCAAAATGTCGGAACTCGAATATTAATCGAAAATAATTCAAGTTCCGCATAAAACTCTATTAAAATCTAATATCAGTGAATTTGCATATAACATTAATTAGAATGAATTTAACAGCATATTAACATACGCTTTTCACGTTGGAACATCCCACTACAATATATTTGTATATATCTTATAACATTTTTATTAATAAATATATTTGGTTGATACCATTTTAGAACCTCTTGAATTCAGTGGTGTAATCAGATTCTTAATAAAAAGTCACTAATAAAATTTTGTTATGTTCGACCTCAAAAAATAATCATAGTATGCCTTAAAAATTTAGATGAACATCTGTAATTTTGTTTGGAAGTAGACTTTTTGACCCACTATGTATTCAAAAAAAAATTGTTTCATTTTAGTATAAAATATAAGTTTTACAGGAGTGCTTCCATTTCAAGTGGGTCACACTGTAAATACAATGATGCTTATGTTTAACGAATTCGTTTAAAATACTGCGGTGCATTTGTATACGTATAGTAACATCCTGCATTGTATAAGTAAACTTTCAAAGTGAGGGCAAAATTTTGGTTGTACCATAAGTCTTGAAGTATAAGAGTCTTCAACGGTTTCGAAAGGATAATTCTGTGAAATATTTAATCGTTTCCAAGAACATAATTACTCACCAACAATAACCGTCGTTACACCTTCCTTCAATTCTTTACCATTGCTTCCGACACTAAGGAAGTCCGATAGTGATAATGAACTGGCTATCAATTGCCTCTTCTCTTCGAAGTTGAGATAATCGAGGCTATTGCTTCTTTGAGGCGCCACGATGGCCACCGACTTCGTCTTGGTGCTCACCGAATTACCATTGCGTTCCGGTAGCATTTGCGCCGATTGCACAATGTAAACACCACCAACAGTCACAGACATATCATATCAACACTGGCGGAGAGCAAGAGGAAGAAATCGCAATAAACACAACAATAACACTGCATAAGAACTAAAATAACACTAAGATAACGATGAAATCGTCGTCATTCCGTTATCTCCATAACAAAAACAACCACTAATATTCAAAAATACAAGAAGTCGCACAATCAAAATACGCAAGACGCACAGGCACACCTGTTGTACGAGCCGTCGATTCGAAAGAAAAGGAAGCCGTTCGAGAACACGTTTCTCCGAAATGCGTAAGGTCTTTGATCGCTTCGAACATCGACGACTTATATATCAAAAATATCAAATCGGAGATGCGACGAATTAGCAGCGAATCTTCGCATGAGAGTCGTGCGTTTTACTACTAGCTTGCATCCGAAACATGGTTTCGTCCTGACTGACGGACTGGAGTAATATCAGTATCGAGAGTGTGCCGCTGCCGCCGCCTGTGTGTTGTAGTTCTCGTAACGAACGCGTCCGACAAGGCAGGCGGTCCCCCTATACGGTTCGGAATATACATCCCGGCGGAGAACGAAAACGGCGACGTGAGAGATCGGCGATTTCACTTTCACTCGTGTCGCGCGCCCGAATGCCAGACAAAGAGAGGAAGAGGTCGGCTTCGGACGTGTGGCGAAACGGCGCTGGATGCATGATCGGGCCTGTAACTATGGTGATGGTGCATGGGTATTTCATTTCGCCCCTCTTATCAACGCTGCATGCCTCGTCGTCCCCCTTGTGATGCGATGGAATTTTTGCCATATGAAAGGAGACGACTGACAGCACCTGCGATATGCGCCCTGTTCTATTGTATTTTACCCGATGTAGGAAATAGCGAAAAAATCCTTGCATACATACATTATGTACTGCTGCTTGAAATTTTTGCAGGTACATCAAACGGAGATTAAAAAACACAGAAATAAGCACCTCAATAATTAAAAGAATACCAAGCTATACAACATCATTGATGCAGCATACTTTACAAGATTGAGTAACACTTTTTCAGTTAATAAAACCCAGCATTACTTGATAGAATAAAGTACAGCATTATTGCATATAACGCCAAAGTATCGACATGCACAATCCGCCACTACACAAGTTATTTGATTAATTCAGAACAGCCGTTTCGAGAAATCATAGATTCTCAACCGTAAGATCGAATGATGTGATCAAAAATTTTTAATTCTAACGTGTCCGTTCTATCCCTACTCTCGAGAAGATATTTATAAGTACAAGTACCTACTTTTGCTGCCTATGCACCCTAAAACTAAAACATGCGAAATATATGAAAAGGTCTCTTGTCTAAGTAGCACGAAACCTAGAACATGTGACCGCTTTACCCTAATAAATCAGTAAGAGTTGAGTAGGCCAATTCATTTTTATGTAAATAGTTTCTTAAGCGTCTCATTCCCACGGCGAAGTTGTGTTCTTAATTAATTTTAGGTTTCCTAATTTAATATTATGCCCGGTTTTGTTTATGTGTATCTGTAGCTCGCGATGTGTTATGTGATAATGCCTTCGTTGAAGCTTCTTAAGGATGCAATCAACATCTGTAGAAGAGTAACCACTGTAAATAGTTTAAAACCTAACACATCTAGAAGTTATGTCATTACTGTTGTTTTTTTTTTTTGGGTACAATTAAAATGTTTAGTTTTATCCTCTGGTACCAATTTCTGAAGTTCGGCAACACAATTCCCACACCAAGAATTAACCAAGAAAACACTGTTCGGTCAAATATTTGGGAAGAAAACATCTGTTAGCCCGATTTTGCAATAATTTGAAGTGAGCTTTCCAAACTCATGGGCCAGACGTATTCCTAGATTCTCTAATACCAAAAATACTGGCGAAAGTAAGCATCCGTCTGCAGAAATGGCTGGTAGAATTGTGTAACCACGTGTAGAGTGCAAAGAAGCTTTAATGCTTGACTGTCTAAATTTGATACCCAGCACCGTGTGGCGTGTCCTACGTAAAAGCGACTTTATTTTATACATAAAAAAATATAAAAAAATATATAACAAAATTGGGCAAGGCAATATAATAATAATAATATATATTTATTGGCCTAACGGGTAGTACCCAATTACAGGACATTACATTTAACATTATAACACTATAAATTCAGCTACAGATTACGTACATAGAAAAGAAACATTAGCTATATATACATTTAACACACTATAAAATTCAGCTACAGATTACATACAGAAATAGAAAAGAAACATTAGCTATAGAGAGAAAAAAGATATAGATTAGTTTCCCACAAAGATATCTTCATAAATCTTATCTGCGTTTATGGACATTGCCAAAACTGGAGCTGGTGAGAATACATTTGTGCGTGCAGTTAGAATGAAGAACTTCGCAAGATGCCTGGACGCTAGGCGGGGGACATTGAATGAAATGCGAGATAGAAGAAATTCGCAGTCGATTCTATTATGAAGAATGTTCAACAAAAATCTTGCGTGTTGATTATAACGTCGCTGGGACAAAGGTTCCATTCCATGGCAATGTAATAGATCACCTTGACAGGCGCCCCTCGGTAGGTAAACTCCATCAATCCTGAATATGACAACAGTTTAAAAAAATTTCGGTGCAGACGATCCAGACTGAGGGCATGACCAATGTAAATTGGATTCCATATAAGACTAGCATACTCTAGCTTGCTAAGGACGAAGGCATGGTACAGTGTTTTAAGGACATCAGAATCCGTGAAATGTCTAGTCGATCTGTATAAGAAACCAAGAGTTTTAGTCGCTGTTAAGCAAAGTTCTTCGATGTGGCCAATACAGGTTATGCAAACGCCGAACACCACGCCAAGATCCCGCACCGAGGAAACTCTCGATAATTGATAATTGCCAACATTATAGTTTGTCAAAAATGGTGACGTTCCTCTAGAAAATGAGGCAGTGCAACACCTGCTTACGTTCAGCTTTAATTTGTTTGTCTCACACCAGTCCATAATTGTGAGCAGATTACTTTGCAAGAGTGAGCTGTCATCAGTTCCGTTAATTGCACAATAAATCTTCACGTCATCCGCGTATGCCAAAACTGGACAACAATATGTCCAAAGTAAAATCTAGGGACTAAAACATCTGTCTGCAATAATTTTTAAAAATTAAATAACTGACAAAATTGCACAGGTTCCAGTTTTGTACACCATTGTTTCGAAGAATTATCGAAAATTGTGTTCCCGGTGGGTTCCAAGACTGCTTTCTGACGATCACAAAACAAAAAGATTAGGCGTGCTTTACCGTTTTTGACTCGATACAATCAGGAAGGAGATGAATTTTTGGACCACATCGTTACAGGGGATGAGATTTAGGTATCTCACATGACCCCTGAGTCCAAGCAACAGTCAATGGAATGGCGAAACACATCTTCGCCAACCAATGTGAAAGCCAAACAGACAATTTTAGCACGAAAGATCATGGCAACTGTCTTTTGGGACAGGAAAGGGATTTTGTTAGTGGATTTTATGCCGAGAGGCACAGCGATCAATTCTGATGCGTATTGTGTGACCTTGGGAAAACTCCGACGTGCCATACAAAATAAGTGGCATGGCCTACTGTCATCCGGTGTGATGTTGCTCCATGACAATGCAACGCCACATGCTTTTACACAAACTCTAGGTGTAATCAGGTCTTTTGGATAGGAACAACTGGATCATTCACCTTACAGTGCAAATCTTGCACCAAGTGATTTTCACTTGTTTCGGTATTTAAAGCAGTTCATTGGTGGTCAACGGTTCAACGACGACGACGACTTTTCACAGGCGGCCTGTGTGTTCTCCAAACCTTAGTCCATTAGATTTTTTTTCGTTGGGATCTTCCCAAATCAGGTGTTTACGTTAGACGAGCAACTACTTTGCAGGAGTTGAGCGAAAGAATGGTGATTGAATGTGAATTAATCCGTAGAGAAATCTTGGAAAAGGTAACTCGGGAATTTCTTAACAGGCTCGCATATTGTCAGAAGATAAACGGCGAGCAGTTTAAACATCTGAAATGATTTTGTTTATATTGGATGATTCATACTTTATCATTAATTTACAATAAATAAAATTAATTGTTCAGTAAATGTTAAGTGCTTTATCTTTCCATTTTTTATAAATAATGGTACTAATAGTCAAATCCGAAAAAACAGGGTCTATCACAATATGCAAAAATATGCAAGGTGTTCCATTTAAATAAAAAGAGTTGAAGGTATGTACTTCCGGTTAAACCGGAAATAGAGTAACAACAAAAAATTCTAGATCAGATGCATTATACGTCATTACACTCACCTGCAAAGTTTCATCAATATTTTCGTTTCCGTTTTAAAGATATTTGCTTGGTTCCATACTTTATCCTAACCCTGTACACACTGAGGGTTAATTTATCCAGCACGTAACGTATCCTTCACGTCCCGACAAAAATTGATTACCTGCTTTGTCGCAGAAGCGTTCGCATTCTCCATTCTGCTCAATAATGTGAACGCTTCGGCGACGAATGACAAGCAAAATATTTCTCCTGTACACAACCGACACAATAATATGAATAGGCCCTTACGTTGAAAGACGGGACAAGAAAAACAAGAAGAATGCATGAAATACACGCTACGGTAACGTATGCAAAACAACAGAACGCCATTCGAACCGATACAAAGTTAGCTGCAAGTAAAAGTAAAATTTTTAGCTTCATCTCTCGCGTGAACGGGTATATGGATACTATTTCTGAACATTAATATTAAAATTGTAAGCCCCGAAAGGCACAAAAAAGGGAAAACCACTTGAGAAATGTCTTGAAACATTAGAATAATGCGTAGGACTATGACTTATGAGACTATTAAAGAGAAATATCGCTTCTATTGTATCACTACTTTATATTTTTACATTTTCATTCATTAGTGTAAACTGTGAAACCAAGATAAGTATACATATATCTTGACCAAACATCGTTTATCACGTATCGAAAACAACGTGAACAAAGGACGGAATGATAGGAAATCATAAAGCAAACAAATTTTAATATCTAGCAGGAAGATGGGACGGACTCATTGTATTAATGCATTTGAAACAACAAAGCAAAGTATTTTTAAAGGCAAGTCGTGAAAGGCAAAGCGTAAATACCTAAAGAAGTACAATTGATAAAGTAATGGAGAACGAACGAAAATACATATACAAAAGTGAGAGATTTAGGAAGTAACAAGCGATCAATAATAACACTGTGCTAGTTGTAAAATGCAACAAGCTGGGCACCCGGGGGGTAAACCTAATTCGAGTACACTGAATACAATGGTGCCAACCGATTTTAAAAGTTAGCTCGCGTTTTCGAGCAATTTCAATTCAACAATTTAAGGCCCAAAGAAACCTTCTGGAACATTCTGGAATTTTCTGGAAAATCTGATCAATGAGCTTTCTGGAACCTTCGAGATCCTTCCATGGACCGTTCATGGACCATTTGTGAACCTTCTAGAAACCTCCATCCCCGCTACTGCCACTTGGTCAAATGGGTATACAGGCGGCGCTGTTAACCGCTGAAAGCTCAATCTGTTTTCAGAAGTCAAAGTGTTGACATCTAAATATTAAAGCAAATAACCCAAACCGAAGGGAATGGTGAAAAGTTCGAGATTGTTCATTGTATTGGCTTGAAAAATCAATTGTCATCATATATTAAGTTTATTTTTTCGATATCAGGCCGAGAATTTATGGCGCCTACCTCGTATGTAGTTAACCATTGTTACATTATCTATACGAACGCAATAAAAACTACATAATGAACCTAGGAAATTTTAGATATGTCAACTTATTTCAGTAAAAAGGGAAAAGGTTCCACAATCACATCTGATATACTTAGCTAAATTAAATAAATCTTTTGTATTACACGAATAAGTTAATCTTATATAAACGTAAATTAATCCTGTGAAGCAAGATCAACATTAATCATCCGACTCGCGTTGGTGATTGCGTATTTTTAGAATCAAGATCCTTAAAATAGTTTTGGAAGCTGTATGAGTGTACTTAGTTTATCGTGAACTTATCGAAATCACGATGGGAAAGGCTTTTGGCGCCTGTTACGAATGGGACGATTCTAGATGCGATTCTTCTCTTTAAAATTATCTCTATGACAAACACGATTGTTCCATACGTAATCTTATGCATAATTGTATGCACTGTTGGAGATTTGGTGACAAATTTTGGCTGAGAAGCGAGGTGAAGTTATATCTTTTTTTTTTCAATTTTGTGGAAAGGATAACATTTATGAATATAAAATGAGGAAAAGGCAGTGTTAATACTGAATATTTTCGATTTCATTTCAACGTATTCACTTTAAGCTTTCTCTACAAACTTATCACATTCGGTAGTACAGTTTATCTTTCTAAATTTGTCAACTGAAGTAAATTGCATCTGACATCTACATTTACCACAAATACGGTAGTAGAATCCCTGTGCAAAGAAATAAAGACCCTTTTCGTATTTCTCTTCTTTCAGAGGGGGAAAATATGTTCACGTTCTTTAACGTAAACAGTCCATTTCGCCAGTTTAATAATTAAAGAACTGCATTTCGAAATGGACGACTCACACCGATTTAGAGACGTTGCTTTTAAGAAATTGGCCTCGCCCATTACAAATGATGCACTTATTCACTTGTCCTAACAAGAATTTATTGCCTGTCAATAAGATTAATTTTTATACAGTTATGTTTGGTTAATAGAAAAGGATTACAATATGGAAATATCTTCTACTCAACCTAAGGATAGGCTGTGAAACATCGGCTGTGTAAACCTTCACTAAGTGTCCGGTTGTTGTGAAACTTGTCCAAGTACATTGTATAATTTGTAGAATATCGTGTTTCTAAAATTGCCAGCTATAGTAGCAAAACAAGCATCCGAAGTCAGATATAAAATGAATTTTTTAAACAAGTGACGAATGCCTATACAGGATGAATCAGGAGGAACGGACCAAACTCCAGTAGTGTATTGAACACACGTAAGAATAATGTAAAAAAACTAATATGTTCTTTTCCGATTCATTTGTTTTCAAATTATATATAATTTTCGGTAAACGTGGTCAATAATTGTTTAATTAGCCCTTTCATTTTGGAAAATTGCCTCACAGGAGAGCACTATTTAAATTTTTTACAAAATGAATTACAAGGACTACTAGAGGATGTTCCTCTAAACATCAGAATGCAAATGTATTATCAGGATGATGGAGCTCCTACACATTTCGCTCGTCAGGTCAAGTAACTTTTGTGTGTATTCGGGATACTTTTGAGAATAGGGAGAGTGTTAGGGTGATATTTCTTGACATTTCGAGGGCCTCTGATACGGTCTGGCACCGTAGGCCGCTGCGAAAAATGAAGGGGTTTTGTATCGCCAAAAATCTTTTAGCACTTGTTGGGTCATGTTTAACAGGAAGAACTTTTTCATTTAGCAACGGCCAAGTTCTTTCATCTATAGGACCAATCTTGCCCGGGGTTCTCTGTTGGCGCCTGAATTATTTATACTCGGTATAAGTAACATTCCTCCAGACAATTTACTCGTCATCTGGAATCGGAAGGTTGACGGTGGGGCGTACCCAACGGGCGCTCGACACACTGGTGGAGTGGTTGGCAGAGTGGAGGAGAGTAAATAGTGGCAAGACTGTAGCGGTGAGATTGACGCGGTGGTTGAGGCTCCCTCCAGAGAGAATCGAGATCCCCTGGAACTACTCGGTGAGATATTTGGGTGCCACCATAGACCAACGCCTGGCGTGGAAAGCTCATATCAAGCAAGTAAGAAACAAGTTCTTCCGCGCCAGGAATGCGCTGATTGCTCTCTTTGACTGTAACTCCGCTTGACCCAAAAACCAAATTTCTTATTTATAAAACGAGGCCCATAATAACTTATTGCTTTTTTCATGGGCGACAGCTACGGTAAATAATCTAAACAAGGTGGAGCTCCTACAGAATAAGATGTTAAAGCTAATTATTCGTGCACCATGGTATGTCAGGAATTCCCAACTTCGGGAAGCCTTCCAAATTCGATCTTTACGTGAACACTCGCAAATTCTCAAGGAGACACCCGCAAATTCTCAACGAGAACGTTTTAGAGAGCGGGAAAATCGTCAAATTCTCTCCTGGCGCGCACAGTTGAGGAGCCCTTCACTTCGGTGCTTAGTTGTCAGAGTTCGTTGACTGTATTTTCTAAACTAGTAGTCTTTTTTCCGGATCCTGAAGGTGTTAACATTTTAGAAACTCAAAAAGGGGGAATTGAACCAGTTCTGGAAATAGGGGAAAATCGTGGGGATACGTAACTTGAACGACGAACGAATTGAATATTTGAAATTAAGTATATTGATATTCTTAAACTAAGAACAAGTTGGTCGAAAGATACGCCAAGTTTTAAGAACACAACAAAGCGCAGACCTGAAAATAAGTCAAGAAGCAATTCAATGCGCCAGGAAAATGGTTAAGAACAAATCTATCAACATATGTACATACATACATATATGACATTTGAATAATACTGTTCCAAGGAAAATCAAACACAAGTACATGTATAAAATTTTTCAACACTGTTGAGTGAAGAGTTTTACATCCCTAATATCAAAGCAAGTATTACTGATGAATACAGTTGGCATTTTCAAGCGCCGCGCCAGCATCGCAGTAAGTATGTATATAACATCGACCGCTACTTAGAGATGCATATATACCACGTGTATTATCTACACACAACAGCGGATGCGATCCTGTCGTGCCGCCCAGAGTGTCAGCTCTATTGACGAAGATGCACACAAGTATTAAAAAAAATGTGGTGAAAAGTTTTAATTTGGCAAGCAATAAGTTTTTGAAGACAATTAATTTTGGTCCGAGTTAATTATTATGCAAAATACCAGAAGTACTTAGAATTGCTTTGGTACATGGAATAATAACTTTGTTAAAAGCGAACTAAGTATTTGCTAGACAATGGCTACCAGGAACGACACAATGCAAAATTTGGATTTGAAAAAAAATATATAATTTATTTATTTTTTTACATTATGGGTAACTTTAAATACTTGGTGCATATTTGGCGCAATGATCGAACAATATTTAATCTCTCTATATCATAAATATTTATAAAACAATAAATACACAATAATGGTATCCTCACAAAATACTGTAGATATAAAATATTTACAAATTTCAACCTGATATGCATCTCCCTATCGGCACTCCCCGCTACTGTTACTGTACTCAATACACTAGATAACCATATCCATACCTATTTACATTTACAGCTGTCAAATTTGTTTCTCCACTATGCACATGCGGATCCTATTAAAGGGAAGGTTAATACGAAGGGCGTGCGTAGGTTAAAAACACTAATGCTACTGCTAATATACCGTCGACACGCCATAACAATAAATCTAGTGGATTTAATATCGATTTAGGGGATTGTGTCCTCCCTCTAGATGTTGCAGGTTGTCTGACACTCGAGTTGGTGGAATGCATCCTACAGAGACGGTGGTGGAAGTCAATGCACCTCATGATATACCCCCAACGTAACACGCCCTTCTTTTAATAGCGAAAAGCTTGTATGAAATATGTACTAGATTGTATGTTAAATGCAATTAATAAAAATAAATGTTTAAAAATTAGTTTTCTTATATTTCTATTTCGAGTTAAAGAACTAGTGTCAAAAGCAAAACAACAAGAATTGATTGACTTTGGCAACAGGATGGAAACAGATACTAAAGGAAACCAAAAACTATTCTATAGAACATTAAAAACCCTAAGGAAAGAAAAAGCGTAATATACGAGAGGGATTAAGAACAAAAATTGAGATATACTAACAGAAGAGAATTTGAACAGATGGAAAAATGATTTTCAAGAACCTTTATGGATATATCACGATAACGAAGACCCAGAAATAAACAACTACGAATCAGAAGAGGAAAACCTCATTGATGCCGAAGAAATAAAAGAAGCAATAAGAAACCTCAAAAATGGGAAAAGCCCAGGTTACGATAAGATAACACCGGAAATGATAAAAAATAGGACTTAAAGCATAAGACACACAAATATTAAATAAAGCGTGATTAGAAGAACAAATACCTCCACATTGGAAAACAGCCCTCATTATACCTATTTATAAAAAAGGTGACAAATACGAATGTAATAATTACAGAGGAATAACTCTAACCAGCGTAGTAGTGAAAATATATGAAAGGATAATAGATAAAACAATAAGAGCAATAGTGGAAAACACAATAACAAAATCACAAAGCGGGTTTATGAAAGGAAGAAGCATACAAGACCATATATTTACGCTAAAAATTATAATATAGAAAAAATGTATAAAACAGGGAAAGAAGGCATTCTTAGGATTTCTAGACCTTGAAAAAGCTTTTAACAAGGTTAACAGGAAGAGGCTTTGGAAGATACTTGAAGAAGGAAAAGTCGATAAAAAAATAGTAAGAATAATAAAAAATATTTAGAACGAAAACGAGAACCGAATTATAAGTCAAGGAAGAATCTCAGAACCTTTCACAACTAATGAAGGGCTAATCCAAGGAGGAAGACTAAGCCCACTGCTTTTTACAATATATCTCGACAAAATCATAAAAAAAGTCAACAAAGAACAAAAAAACTACACATAGGATACAAAAATATGGAGAGAGTAAGCAGCTCAGAGGGAGGATACGCAGACGATATCATGCTGATAGCCGACAGTGAAGAGGAATTACAGAGAAACTTAGAAATGTGGAACACGACGCTAAAAGAATATAAAATGACGATGAGCAAAAACAAAACAAAAGTAATGGTTTTGGGAGACGAACAATATAAAACTAACAAAAATAGACAATGAAAACATCGAGCAAGTAACGGCCTTTAAATATCTGGGAGTAAATATTATATAAGTAATGGAAGTCAAGAACTGGAAATAAATGATAGAGTTAAAAGAAGCTACGAAAACATATTATGCAATAGCGCAAACTTTCGTCAATAAAAAAGAAATATCGAGCAAAACAAAAATGACTATTTTCAAAACAATAGTAAGACCGATACTGACTGTTGGATGCGAGACGTGGGTACCGAACCAGAGACAGAAAAGCAGAATAAGGGCAGTAGAGATGAAATACCTCAGAAGAGTCAAAGGAGTTACGAAGAAGGACAAGATAAGAAATACAAAAATAAGAGAAAAACTAGAATGCGAGCCAATCCTAGACTTCATCCAAAGAAGACAACTGAGCTGGTGGGGACACCTCCAAAGGATGAATAACCATATGCCAGTTAAACAAATTTGGGAAGCTAGAGTGCAAAAACAGAAGAAAAAAGGAAGGCCCAGAAATACCTGGAACGGGGTAATACAAGGAATACTGGAGAGGAAAGGAGTTACATGGGAGGAAGCGAAGAGGATAACTAGAAATAAGAAAGAATGGGCGGATTTCATTTACGGCAATAATTAGAAATTATTAATGGCAAATTGTAGATTGTAAACCGATACCCGACACCAGATTCTGGTAGAAGATTTATTACCTCTTATCAAATCATATAAAAATTGGAATTTCTATTTGAATGTCTGGATGATGAATTTTTGAAAATTGCCGTATTCAGTTATAAATTGCAAATTGTAAAGATCAACAGCTTAAATTCCATTCCTCTTCACGTTATTTTCTTTACAACAAAACGCATAAAGTAATAAACAAACGAAAATCAAACTAACAGATATAAAAAATGGTTATATCCATAATTAGGGAGTATATTTTCAATCAAGATTTTTAAGTAGAAAAAGTCCCAAACAAACAACTTACTGAGAATACTTCTTTACAAGGGCGCAAGTGCTGGTAAACTATCCAAAGCAGCATGACTTCAAATATTAACTCATCAACGCTTAGAAGTGCATTTACACGTGTATGTATGCTAGCACAAACAACGGTTTTCCCCCCCAGGTATTAAACGAAAAGTCACCAAGTATAAAAAAAAGTGGTGAAAACTTTTAATTTGGCAAGAAAAGTAAGACTAACTAATTTTGTCGAGTAAATTTGCAAAATATGCGAGTACTTAGATTGCCATGTACATGACATACAAATTTTGTTGCTTACTCAAAATTGCTAGCATTGTGTCAAACGCCAATGTGAAATTTGATTTGATAAATAATTTCAACAAGTTTTTTTCAGGGAACAATATTGGCAGTCGCGCAATACAGAATAATGTCAGAATGCTTACAAAGTATTTATGAATCAATAACAATATGCGCCTCCTCACAAAAAACGCAAAAAATTCTTACAGAACTTCTACTGATAGACCCTTTTGGCTCCCTCCCGTGCGCTCTGACTCAATACCCTAGATACTTCCATCTATTCATTTTGCACTGAAAGTTGCTTGGTGTCCACTTGCACAACTATTAAGGCAAAGTTGACACGAAGGGTGACGTTTTATAAGAACATAATGAACTTGTAAACACCGTTGACACGCCTACAAAAGTAACTATGTTAAAAGATGTTAAGGGTTGTTTCTAGTTTATTTTTGACAATAGTTTTCACCCTGATATAAGTAACACCGTCTATGTTTTTCGAACCAAACGAACCTTCTTTACGAGCTATGATGTCAAATTTACTAGATATGTTTCAAATCATTAATAAGAATAAAAATTTGACTATTTATAGTTTAAATTGCCAATAAATGACTATTTGAAAAACGATGTTACTTTGGCACAATCTACGTGCAAAACATTTGATAAATGAAATCCAAAAACAAAAAAAAAAAAAGCTAATATTAAGGTACAAAGGAGTATACTACAGGCAATTACAATGCAAAATCAGAACCTTTATGGATATATCACATAACAAAAAACATTAACCAACCATGAATCAAAAACGAAAAAATGACGGAAAACCTCTTTGATGCCGATTAGAAATTAAAGAACAATAATGACCTTCAGGGTGGAAAAGCCCATTTAGAAGAACACATTAAAAATAGATTAAAAAAAACAACAGTTAACCAGCTGTAGAAGGCAACCTCCCTGACAGCCCTCAATTTCCTTTAACAAAATCGACCAAACTACAAATCTACAATTCAGAGGAATAACTGTAACCAGCGAGTGAATTTGAGGAAAAATAAACAATAAGACATTTGTTTGGATAACATTTAAATCACATTGAAGATAAAGTTAGAATATATTACAAAAAAAAAAAAAATACTAAAAAACGTAATTGCTAGGATTTTAGCTAAAAAAGTTCTCAATTTAACAAAGACAGAATAAAGAGAATCTTCACAAATAATAAGCAATCCCCAAAGAAGACTAGATCCACTGTTTTTAAATTTCTAAAAATATCATAAAATAGTGCAAAAAGATACAACGTACATAAGATAAAAAATATTTAAAGTAAAGCAAATCATACCAACAACATGTTTCCTGAAACCAATTCAGGAACTTTAAATGGTCAACAAGACATAAGATATAAATGGTGCAAAAATAAACCAGTAATGTTTTAGTAAAAATAGCAACGTACAACAATAGACAAGAACAACTAGTATTAGTAATAAAATCTTTCGTCTTTTTTGGGATAAATATGTTCCATCATGGAAGCTACCAACAAAAAGACAATTGCGGTACAATTTACAACATGTGCAAAGTATAATAAAAGACTATAAAAGACAAGTTGAGAAATCAAAAAATCTGGCTCACTGTGGACGAAACTACTGATGCTCAGAAATACAGCGTAATTTATATTGTGGCGCGTCCTTTAAAACGTCCAGTAGTTTCCTTGTTGTTAGCCAGTAAAAGGATTGAAAGAACTGATGCCGAAACCGTTGTAAACATAATAAAAAATATGTTAAGAGAATTTTGTATCGTAGGAGCCCAAATCACCATGTTACTTTCTGACGGAGCCATAACAATACTGAAAGCTGGTAGGATGTTAAAAGTATGCTTTCCAACTCTTTTTCACATAACATGCCTAATACACGCATGTCATCTCGTAGCAGAAACAATTCGAAGCAAGTATCCTACGGTGAATGATTTTGATATCATCTACCAAAAAAGTGTTTGTGAAATCTCCCAAAAATATCCGCGTATTCAAGCAATTGTATTGACGCGATGGAGAACATGGATCGAGGCAGTATCTTACTATCGCAAATATTATTCCCAAGTGAAAGATGCCATTTTCAAACTTAATTCTTCTAATTCTCAAGCGGTTCGCAAGAGTTTTTTGCGATTCGGCCGTTCAAAAAGAAATAGATGACATTTCCATAAAATATTCTGTAGTGACACAAACTATTTCACAGTTAGAAAATACTCACTTATCTATACTAGACTCGTTAAATAACATCAACAATTTAGCAGCCGCTCTAGAAAGCTTGACGGATCCTATAGGACTAGATGTCGCGCAAAAATTTCGTGCAGTTTTAAATGAAATCCGGATTTAGAATAGGTTCGATCTATATCTGGAATTCAAGACTGCGCAGAAGAGTTACAGGAGTATTTGAATTTCGCAAATCTTACTTCATCAGATGCTGAACGATCATTTGCAAAGTATACGAGAACGTCTTCAGACCATCGTCGAGGCCCGCTCGAATCGACAATGGAAGCATTGCTTATGTTGCAGTACTACGCTACGTACATAGGCAGCCGCACATTACCGCAGTGGTCATCGATACGTCAATAAAAGGTAACAATCTATTATTTTTTTATTAATACTGTGCCTACTTTTGCGCGGTACGCCCCGGACGGTTCCACTAGTTTCTCGAACGTTATAAATAGTACACGCACACCGATCGACCGATAATAACCGAACGTCCATTCGATTCCTTGTATGTACATAGTAAACACAACTCCTTTCACGCCGCCTCTGCGGGTACAACCGTTTGTCACGCTTTAGTTATTACTGGTTAATTCTCATCGTTATACTTCGAGCGACATCCTGCCTTTATGCCTACGCATTTTTATAGCCGCCAAAATTTGCAACAGTGCCCATTTATGTTAGCAGTCCCTACATTAGGGCACTTTCTATCGCGGTATATATTTTAAGCATGATACGAATTGGGAAGTAATTTTGTTAAAAGAATCAGAAACCCCAGAATATTCTTGAACTCAGACCTATTAAACGACTTTGAAGACATTTCGAGCAAGAAGTACATAATAGCAATTGAGTAGATTCTATAGAAAAAGGCTTAAAAAAAAGAGTAAAGTGAAAGTAAGGTAAATATCAACAAGAATTCTGCAACCCGTTTGATATAACGCTTTAGCAATGTGTCGACTTACATATTCTTATACGGCTATCTTAAAAACCTACTGCAATACTTGTAAGAATAGAAGAAGTTTACAAGTTCAATGTCTTGGTTGGAAAAAATAATCTCTGTAAAGTTATCTTTTTTCCTTTTACCTCTGAATCATAACGAACTTTCGGAGGAACAAAGGAAGTTCTATACATCAAGCTTTTTATAACGTTCAGTATTATTGGATACCCGTCGTGGCATGTTAATTCTGAGTTTATCTGTATTTTTCGATTATATTCTTTCTCTGTTTACGTTGCTTGTAAAGCTGTAATAATATTTCCGCAATTAAGAAGGAATTTGTTATTTCAAATGTGGCGATAATGTATCTTCAGACGAGTTGAATGTTCCTCTTGTGAAAAAAAAAACAACTTTTCCAGTAAATTTAAAACAACAACGATTAAAAAATTAAGGAAAACAAACTATATATCAACCTGCACTTTTTTTATCTAAAAATGTTATGAATGTATAAGATTTATTCGGAGGCAAATGATAATTACGTAAGTATTTGATAAAAAAATACGCCAGCTATGGTCCTCTTCTATTTGCAATATTTATATCTAGAATGCGATAACGCTTATCTAAATTCTATGTCCCGGTATAATTGGAAAATTGCTAATTTCACGGTGAACACAATGTTTAATGGTAATATTCGCAAACAAACATGTTGAATTGATATTAATACGCGTTTGAACGTATACGAGGGCAAGTACCTGCTAAAGTGTGATAAAATTCCTATATCCTGTTAATCTACATTTAGCTTCCAGACACTATTAACCGTATTAGATGTGAATTAATAGGTCTAAATAAGGAAATAATGCATTTTGAAGACTTTTAACGTTAGATATTCACCTAATTACTTTTTCTAGAATGTTAGAATCCTAAGCATTGAAATTAAACCGAGATACTACATCCTTTGCAATTTTTTTTTTTCTGCATTACAATTTTGCCAAAGGAAATTCGCTATTGATCTACATTCTAGATAAAAGCAACCGGAAAAGATCGAAAGTCTCTATGTGATTATTATTAATCGCATTAAGAGAACTGAAACGTAATTATAGCTTACATATATGTAGTTGGCTAGCGATCGTTTAGGTTGTGTGTGAAATGTGAATGTAGGACAACCAAATTCGAATATTTTAAATGCTCGACCGTCTTTATCGAGAACTATATCGCATTAACGTAACACTATACACAATATGAAATTAAATACAAGCGCAAACTCACCGTCATTATCTTGCGGACTGTTGCACGTACCTGAAACAAATAAGCATACCATTATTTAACTTTCATCGTAGTGCATATAGAAGCTTTTTTTGTTATTATTAATTACAATTTACGTCACAGATATTGTGTGGTATACACCGCTGATGGAGCGATAGAAAATGAAGTACATGAGCAATAATTATAAGGTCAATTACTTCAATGACTGCGACTAAATGACGTTCTCTTCACAGAGTTAATGCGAGCAATATTTGTTAACGAACACAATTATGGTTTAATGAATTTCATGAGAATGTGAAAATGTGTCAAATAAATGCGCGATTTTAAAATTAGATTATCTAAAGCAAAAACCATTTACAGCAAATATCAGGACTTTCAGTAGAAGTGATTTACATTTTTTGGACGTTCTGTTTAGATTAGCAGTTATTTTTAAAAATTGTATTTTGGAGAAATGGTACGCTAGGATAAGTACCAACACCCATTATTATGAACACTTCAAAAAAGGATTTAATACACGGAGGAAAATAGATAGTAAGTAGTATATTGTTTAGAAAACCTAGAACAAATAATAGAAATTTTAGTACTTAAATATTAGCTAATTTTTATAGTAAAAGAATGTACAAGAAATATTGTTGTGTGTATATGTCGTGGTCACATGGCGAAACTCGTCATGTCATGAAATCCTAGGCAGTTCCTGAAACGTCGGCGCTTTCTGACAAGGTTTATCATGAAATGCCCAACTAGCTTAGTCATATGGTGATATATAGAGATCTACCAAAACGTCCTACCATGGAAGAAAGGCATTAACGGAGCAGTGAAGAATTATTTAAAAAGCACTACCATCGTTACTATGAAGAAAACCCTAATAGGCGTCCGCATACTATGAGTCAGTTGGAAAAGGTAGGTGTGGTACTGGCTTGATTTGCTTTTGAGGTTATAATCTACAATTTGTAGATTGCTAGGGAAATTACACGCCCTAAAGAAACTAACACAAAGAAAAGTGAAAGGGAATATTACTTATTGCAAACGTGTAATGTTGTGGAAATAAACGAACAAAAGCATGTTATCAGAATAGTTAAAAACAAAGATAAACCTTAAATTTACCTAGTTCCAGAAGAAGAAATACTTCAAAGACTACTAATCATTCACGTCAGTTGTGGCCAAGGATATGATGATCAGTGTAGTTCAACAGAAATTTGTCATTCCACGGTCGTGCGTAAAATTGCTTTTGAAGGCATGTAAAATCTGTTAAGTTAAAAAAAAGTAAAACTGTATCAAAGATTGTAGTGAAGTCAATTATATCCCAACATTTTATGTCAAGAGGTCAAATCCATTTAATCGACTTTCAGTCTATACCTGACGAAGAATTTAAGTGGTTCTTGAACTACCAAGATCATGCCACTAAATACATACGCCTCAGACCTTTGCGTTCAAAGCGTGCTGCGGTTGTCGCTGAAGAATTGGTAAAGACAGTTTTGCAATTTGGAGCCCTTTCCATTTTACAAAGTGGACGTGAGTTTGCAAACAGGATAGTAGAGGAATTAAAAATCTTGCGGCCGGAATTACTCATCGTTCATGGAAGACCACGCCATCCTTAGAGTCAAGTTGAACATTGTAATCAAGACGTGGAGCATATTCTAAGGTCTTGGATGGTTGACAACAAATCTCCTAGTTGCTCAACTGGATCCTACTTGGCTCAGTGACATATGAATAATTGAATACACTTATAGGCCAAACTCCTTATAAGGCAGTTTTTGGCAGAGAGCTGAAATTTGGTCTAAAGTCTACAAATCTTCCATTCCACGTCATCACCATTGTAACAATAGAAGGGCAGTTGCAAGCTTGGGGACACGAAACAGAAGGTTCCGCGAAAGAAAAAACGTTTGGAAATTAAACAGGAGCACCTGTGGAAGAAGATATTGCGAAATGACACTGAAGATTTCGTGGGAGAAGAAAGCTTAGGAAATGAAATAAAAGCTTCTACGGAAGAACAATTATTTGTAATGGATAAAGATGGAAGATATTCAGCAATAATTATGGAAGATATTGAAGCAGCGGAGGAAATTGCTACGTTACAGCTAGAAATTGTACAGTCTGTCAGATTGCAGTTACTATCGTGAACCAGACCTGCGAGCAGTGCAAAGTTGTCCTACATTTGTCGTGTATCAATGATAGCAAACAGTGCAACTTATGCACCACTGAGAAAACAATAAAGTTTCAACAGGAAAAAAGCCAGAAACGCCAGACAGAAGATATGGTGTCATCTTCAAAGAAACGTTCACCTAATATTGACATAGATGATTGTGTTTTAGTAACATTGATCAAGTAGATCGTAGTCGTGCACCCAATCTTCTTACAACTGTCACAGATATACGAAATGGTGTCTACCATGTCGGTCCTGCAAATGGAATTATAATGTCTTGGTTCATTAGACCAAATTTTAAACTAGCAATCAGTAAATTCATTAGAAATAGCCAAGCGGATAAAGTTTTTATCCGTTAGAGAAGCTGTATCCCTCAAATCGTTATTTCACGGACAAGGGTACACAAAATGTTCGTGTCAACCATCCGACAAGCAATACAAGACGAACAGATGTTTGTGCTTTACAGGTAAAAAACAATGCAGCTCGCGGTGCCATAAAAGTGGACCATGTCCTAGTAAATCATTTCTGCATTTAAATTACCTACCTGCTTTCAACTTTCTTGTTAAGAGAGTTTATGTAATTTTGTTTGGTGGTTCATGTTTTATGTTTTTATGTTCTTGTTAAGACGAGAGTAGATTTGATTTTGTTAAGAGTTTATATTTTATTTTGCAACCTGCCTACCCCTGCTAGGGGTTTCGTGAAACTTCGACACTTACGATGCGGCAAATAGTGTTCAAAGATTTAATGCACGATATAACTAAGCTAGTTAAGCAATTCATGAAGAGCCTCGTCAGAAGTTGAGCATTTACACAATACGCCGGACGTTTCAGGAACTGCCTAGGATTTTCATAACATGACGAGTTTCGCCATGTGACCACGACATATACATAACTATAACATGAAGTTGTCAATAGAATTTGAAGACAACGTCTTGTTCTCTCATAGGGAACGAATGGTAAAACAATAGTAAATAGAAACACAAACGCCCAAAGTATTAACTTTTTATTATTATACTATGTATGTAGTTCATATTAAAAACACATAGTGTAATCTACTACGTATTGTAGTGCAAAAATGACCATAATACACCAATATAACATTTGCATTTGTGTCATCCTTGTAGCCCGTTTGAACTTGTGGCTGTAAAGTGTTATATTTCATCATATTCTGTTATAAAATAAAGGAATTCAGAATAAGCTTACAAGTAATTCCAACTTTTCAACTTCTCTATAAGAACTACACCAAAAATGGTGGATGAAACACGTTTAAAAACATTAAAAGGATCTACAGAAGGATGCACTTAAGAAAAGGTGTCGAAGATTTTCGCCAACCACCATTTTTTCGATTTTTGTCCAACCCTATTTCAGAACAAATTTCTTTATTTCCGTCCGAATAGCCGCTACACATTCCTGGAGAAAATAACATTTCAATTTCGCTCAATAAATTGTCCTTGGCCTTTTTGGAGATGGCCCATATAAGCGGACGAGAAATGTTCATGTACTATAAAAAGAATCTCGTACAACCCTCTTCGCACAAAAATTCGTCGACATCTCCCCAAAGCTCGCAAGCAATGATTTACGTAGGATACCAGAAGCCGTCAGTTTCGGGTGATAAAGTTGATTGAGCGTGTGGGCGTAGAGCAAAAGCAGACCGCTCGAGAAATTCCAGGTCATCATGACCGGGAGACATCTACCCGATACCATCAACGAGCCGAACCATCCATGTAGGCGACGAAAATGCTTATTAAATTCCCTATCGATGGGATGTCACGCATTTGGTTGAAATGGTGTCGCCCCTTTGGTTAGAAGGTCGTCGTCTACAAATTGAATTATTTGGCAATTTCAAAGTGCTAAGTGGTAGTTTGATGAAATTGTCAACCTAGTTTTGTATAGATTTAGTTAGTACCTTGTTCCAAATTGACCAATGGATTATTTGCATCCATTTATAAATACCAACAGTGTATTTATTGCAAAAATACCATTATTTTTTGGAAATTTTAGGCGATCTCCCTTCATTTAGAATAAACAATATTTGAAAACAACCTTTTTGGGAGCAGAGATAAAAAATAACTCGAAAATGTTACCTCAAACGGTATTTTCTTAGTACGTGTGGTGACAGTCCAACGCGATGCACACATTATTAAGCTTGTCACAATCACAGGAGTCTTTATTGTTTAGATGGTGTGTGTAAAATGTTTCATGGCTTTGTCGATATCACTCCTTCGCCAATTAACTTTATCACAGACAGAGCAGATCTCCTTCCTTCAAGATCATCGAGTCCTTTTACTGGAAAGTAAGCCACTGCAAGTGGCAAAAAGCTCAAAAGCTTGTTTTAAATGATCATAATACACGTTTACAGTTTTGCCGTTGGATTTTGGAAAGAGGCCAGGACTTAATTAACAACATGGTTATAAGCGACGAGTCCCATTTCCAACTCTGTGGCGAACGGAATAAGCAGAATTTGCGATATTGGTCTGTTGAAAATCCACGTACTGTATTCGAGAAACCACAGTAATCTCAAAAGGTACCCTTTTGGTGGGGTATTCGCTCAGCTGGAATCCTGGACCTATATTTTTTTGGAGATGAAAGAGGAAACACACTTTCTGTTACTAGTGAAAGATACGTGCAAAACGTTACAGACAGTTTAAACGGACGCTATGGATCAACTTCAGTTACCATTAGATATTATTTGGTATCAATAAGACGGCGCAAGGCCTCATGTGTCTAATCTTAACAATGGAAGTCCTGCGTGAGATGTTTCCAGGTCTTCTGGTATCTTAGCGTGGAAATCAGTCTTGGCCGGCACGGTCTTATGATTCGTCGACTTATTTTCTGTGAGGCTATATTAAGTCATAAACAGTCTACAATCAAAACTATCACGGAACGGAAACCCACAGGAGGTAGACAGAGAGGCAGACCCAAGAATAGATGGGAGGACCAAGTGATGGAGGACCTTAGGACGATGGGAGTGGAAGGATGGAATAATAAAATAAAGAACAGAAAGGAATGGAAAAAAATAGTGAAAGCGACCGAATCAATAACCTATGAGAATGATAGTGAAGGAAATGGAATGACTCACCATCATAAATGAGTTTCCGGAACTTCTTTTAAAATGAGTGGCTGCAATTCCGGCAGGAATGTATAGCCTTATATATACATATATATATTAAATCGAAAGTACACCAAAACAAACCGGAAAATTTGGAAAATTTGAAAAATGACATCAGGCAAATTATTGTAAAGATTCCAGCTGAAATGTGTCGGCGTGCAATGAGCGCATTACTGAAACGTGCTGAAATTGAACATTGATCGCAACGGAGGGCTTCTAATGGACGTGATATTTAAATATTAGAATTAAGAAAATTCCTAATTTGACATCCATTATAAGGCATTTTTAAAAACATGCCAATTACTAGATTTCAATTAATTCAAATTATGTAGAAAGAATATCCAACTATCGACTACTTTGAAAAATTTGTCCACACCAAAAAACTTCGTACGCATGCAACTAATTTAATGTAAAATCCAAGCATAAAAGAGAATCATTCGCTCTATGAAATTTCCGCCAGAGTCCTCTGCTATGCTTTATACAGGGTCCGGCAAAAAAAATTCCCGTATTTGAAGAAGCCGCTGTATGAGTTGTAGTGGAGGTATTGATGTGGAGAGGGTATTGTTTAAAAGTGGTGTACGTGCTATTTTCAGTGTGCGCAATGGCTTGGCTCGGTGAGCATCGTGCGTTTGTTGTGGAGGAATTTATTCGTAACGGTGGTTCTGTGATTACCACGCAGCGAACGTTTCGGATTCGATTCCAACTTGGTCGACATGATCGTAGAAAACTATCAAAGTTTGGGTGTCAAACTTTAGACAATCAGGTGCAACAACGCCGGAAAATGTGGCGCGTGTGAATCGTTACCGTCACATGATAGAGACCTTCCTCCGACCTAGGTTAAACCAGTTTGTTGTAGACCATGAAGAGCAAGAAGTCTGGTTCCAGCAAGACACAGCTCACACGTCTCGGTGTTCTCTGGAAATGTTGAGGGAGTTGTTTCCTGGACGTCTTGCCTCTTTGCGAGGAGACATCACCTGGCTCCCAAGGTCGCCTGATTTATCACCTTGTTATTTTTTTCTTTGGGGATACTTAAAGGCTCAAGTGTACAAACATCGCCCCACAACTCTGCAAGCACTTAAGGAGGCAATCACCCAGGAAGTGGCGGTCATTCCAAGAGAAATGGCACGAAGAACTATGGACAACTTCCGGGAAAGACTTCGTCAATGTGTCAACAATGGAGGACGTCATTTACCGGATATAATTTTTAAAACCAAGTAATGTAAAATTGCATAGTATTCATTGTTCACAAATAAAAGTATTTTTCCTGTATCTTTCTTAGTTTCTTTGTAACTACCTTTTAAAATTAGGAAGTTTTTTTTTGCCGGATCCTGTATTTGCTGCAAAGGCACGAATCCAGTATCTTTGTTCGTTCTTCCTATTTCGAAGCCATCACCAAAATAGAATTACATTTTGATCATTTTGATTGAAACTGACAACTCGATGGTTGCATTGATTTACAACTAAGTGAGACACTGGTTTCAGTTAATTTAGTTAACAATCACGACAATCTGGTTAAAAGAATTACAAAAATAAGTTAGACCTCCTAATATTCTAAAATTTCTCATTTTACAAAGAATAAACCGATTTATTGTACTAACTCTTAAACTCTTATTATTCTAACATATGTTTCTCGCGTGCAAGTAATAAACATAAAAAATATGTTTCTCTCAAAACAATATTTGTAGACGCAATATTTCTCAAATCATTTATTTTTTCGTCTACAACATACTCAGAAAAATAAAACATTCGTTATACTTGAAATAATATAAGATGGTGCTTAATGAAAACAATTGCCGTTTTAACGTCTGTCAATATGTTGCGGCCGTTGTATTTCAATTTCCCTTCGTAATGCCGTCAAATTAATGGCTCTGGCTGTTCTAGCGTTAAGAGACGTAAGAGTACATAAACATCCTAAGCAATACCTAGACAACAGCGCGGCATATAATTTTAGGGATTTGTAATTTGTACTGTGGTGCCAGAAAGGATCAATTCTAAATAAAGTAAGCACCATCAAAGAAAACAATCATTTATGCTTGATGACAGAGATCTCAACAATGTTTTTTTCAACGTTTGCGACCATCAAGGTCACTGTTCCATGCTATGAATAAATAACAACTCTAGTTAATAATTTCTTTGGTATATACGAGGGAAGATTAGGGCAATTCACCCAAAAACAATGATGAATAGCGACAATGAGGATTTCTAAACATCAAAATTGAGAAATGCTTGTAATTTTGGTAGGAAATATACGAGGGTTGATTGAAAAGTTTCCAATGACAATGAAAACAAAATAAATCGGATTCAAGTTGTATTTTATTTTTCAATATAATCCCCTCAAAGCTCAACACACTTGGCCCAACGTTTCTCTAGCTGCTTGATTTCCTCCCGGAAGTGACTTTCTTCGAGGTTCCCAAAATAATCGATTACAGTCACTGTAAAGTTCTTCATTCGACCAAAATCTCTTTCCAGCTAGAAATATTTTGAGTTTCGGGAACAGGTGGAAGTCCGACGGAACCAAATCAGGCAAATACGGCGGATGCGGAAGGATTTCGAACTTCAATTCCATTAATTTTTGCTGAGCGATTGCACTTGAATGAGCGGGCGCATTGGATACCATCTAAAATTTAATCTCTAGCATACTAAGGCGTATGAATGTGGTAGTTAGGAGTAGAGAAGGACCTATAAGGTACTAACGTCACATTGGATCCATTAATTCTATTGCTTTCGATTTTTTACGTGTTTTCCATTTTGATTTTCGTATTAATTAATGTAATTATTTAAATTTAATAGGGTGGTGCGTTAATTTTGTGTAGGAGCTTATTTATAGGAACCAATCGTCTGAAGGTTACACAAACGAGAAGGTTGTTTTTAACGGTGTCTGGACTAAATTAGCGTCCACCTATCATGATGATTTACTGAATAAACTTTATTTTTGCTTATTTCGTTATCTAGGAATTCACTTAAACAATAGCAATTGGAATTATTTTCTATATATTATGATGTCACGTGCTAGGTTTTACTAAAAACTAAAGTAAATTAAAAAAGAAAACACATACTGTCTTTCTTAACCGGATCACTAGCTCTCTTAGGATCCACATCCAAAGTATCCAAAGACTCCTTAGACTGAAACCGTCTCAAAGATCTAGATAATCTACGCTTCATAGAACCCATAGTTGGAGTAGAATCACATTTAAAATTAACACACAAGTCGTCACTTCACTTACACATAACCAACAAGTAATAAAGTGCGTACATGTAACACCACTTGAACGACATCAAATTACTATGAGTGAAATAGAAAGATTTCTTCTATATCTTATCGCGATAACGGTATCCTTATCTTATCTAGACCGTACGTAAAAACATTAGACTGAAGGTAATCTGATTTCTTAACCCTTAACTTCGGGAATTTTTTTTTAAGATATACATATGTACTATTGCATCTACAACGCAAGTGAATAACCTCATTATCAGAGCAGCTATTGAAATATTCGAAACGTGAAAAATATACAATTTATTGCGCCCAATAAAATGATGTAATCAAAAAAAAAAGATTGCGCGTCGTATTTCAGGGTTTGAGTAAATAACTTGCTTTTTTATCAAACATCCTATACATTTTTTCACAAATCGATAGTGAAATTTCAAATAAATTACTCTTAGTCTAGTTTCACACACACGGCATTTTATCGTGGTCGTGCAGTGATCGTGTCGTGAAGAAAAGTGTATTTGTATTCACACGGCACGACTTTCTGTCGTGGTCGTGTCGTAAAGTTGCTTGTAGCATTACATTTTTGATTTTGTCGTATCAACGCACGACAGGTGTGTAAACATGAATAGAGTTGCTTATACCACTGATGTCGTGTACGACTCCGACATCGTGTCGTGGCAGTGTTCTTGCCACGGTGCCACGACGTGTCGTGAATTAAAATCGTGTCGTGTGAGAGCTTGCATTTAGTACAATGCGTAACCACTATTAACGATATTGTCGCACACGACCACGACAAAATGTCGTGTGTGTGAAAGCAGGGTTACAATTGAGGCCCCAAAATGAGAGAGAAAATAGATTTGATAAATTTTAAGTTGAAAAATGCAAGCGTTGCTTTTTTTAATCCTTTGCAAATTTTATTCCGCATTATTAGTTGGAATAATTGTTTTTTGCCTGCGGTTTTTTTTTTTACTTTTGCCTTGATTTTGAATATTTTATATTTGTTATTATTGTTACTAAGTGTGACATGCTTGAGGCATATTTTGCATGCAGTAGGAACTGCAAAAGAGCCCTGCAGTGTAACAATGAAACGTTGAAATGTCACTCTCTACAGGGTGCTTAATAAAAAAGCGATTTATTTAACCAAGCGCTGAAATACGATGCGCAATTTTTTTTTTTGATTGCATCATTTTATTGGGCGGAATAAATTACTAGTTTTTCATGTTTCGACTATCTCAATAGCTGCTCTAATAACACTGTCCAACAATGAAGAATTCTTTTTTGCTCTCCGAAATAAAAATGGGTATTTTTTTGGGTAACACTTTTTAGAGGCATATATTAAAAATTTTATATTTAAAAACGCAAACTGTGAGGTACCAAAATTTCTTATAATATATTAGATTGAAAACTAATTGGGTTAAGTAATCCCTAACACAACAAAAAACAACATAACAAATGCAAAGGTTTATTAAAACTTTGTAATGTTACGAAATTTACAAAAAATATATAAAACTGCAGTATTGTTTTACAAGTTTTTAAATCTTTTTTTTTTGATTTTTCGGCTATAAGTAGCTTCCGGAATATCTCTAAGCAGTTGCCACCAGTAGTCGGCAAGCATATTTACTATACATTTCCCTTGGTACCGTTTCTAATATGTCCTGATGAAACCTTTCACCGTGTTCATCACTGAGATCTCCTCAGTTCGCAGGGAAAAAGACCAAATGGAAATGAAGAAAATGAACTTTAAGAGACATGTTACATCCCATCGATTTGTATGCGTCTAACAAGTCTTTGAAAAGTACGTTTTCTACAATACGTTATTTTTACATCGGTTGTAAAAGATGGCAGCCACTCAATCGGGAAGATAAAAGTTCGGATTGCTCTTTGGACAGTTGCAAATCATTCAACTCGCCTCGTGAAATCAAATGAGAGTATTTTTCTGCTGTAGTAAAATTGACATCACGTGTATCTTCAGAAGAAGAACTCGATGCACTTGGCAAGGTTGAGGGTTCATCTAGAATCCACTTTTCTGGAGGTTTAGGGACCGGCAATGAATCGTCGTGCTGAATTGGCCGAATGGCAGACTCCAAATTGAGATAAGCAATAGCATATTTATTTTACTATGAGAAACCTGCTACGTTGGTAACGCAAAAGAAGCTGTCACTTACATGGTCTTTTAGTTCTCTCCATATCATTGGTACAGCAAACGGCATCGATTTGTGGGTTCCTTTAAGCCATCCGGTTAAACTTCTTTGACAGTTGGTGCAACACATATGAGGGCTCCAGCTCTTATCCTGATCGCCTATTTTGCAGCCAAAATATAATTCGTAAGCCTTCATAATGCACTTATGTTCTTCCGTTGGGATTTTGTTGTAAACTCTCCACACACATAACAAAATGAATTTGCAGACGAGCCCTATCTCGGTGAAATTAGACCAACCGGTCAAAATATAAAATTTGTGAATTTATATCATGAGAAGGCAAATATTTCTTTGAAAATATGCGATTTTTTGTCTCCAATAGAGTATTTTTAAAAGCAGATATATTCAGCTTCGAGCTGACTGTTGAGTAGAATAATTTAAACTTAACAAAACACTCGACTAAAACAGCTTGAGTTAGGTGATCGCTTTCTCGCATTCGTTGTTGGTGACGAATAAAAATGTCCCACGGGAAGGCTGTTTATTATTATTATTATTGTGGAGGAGAATTGAGATTTTTATAGAATCAGGCAACGGAATTTTTTTTCAAGAGCAAGTTGTCACAGGGCTGCCCGAAAACAAGGGTTTAAAACTTACGAGATAATTTCGAACTGTTTCCGCTGTTTAGGAAGGTGTTCACCTTAATAATCCGTAGGTAAAGGAAAGGCCTTCACTAACAGAGAGGCAGGAGAAAAGTAGACTTCGATGGGCAAAAGAACGCAGAGTTTGGTCTGAGAATCAATCGAACTACTTTGAAGTTCGTATTGGTGGTAGTTAAAACAGAATCATAAGAACACAACAAGAAACCTATCACACTGACTGTTTTAAAAATAAAGTTAAGGGCATCATGAATGCAAATAAGTATATTAACGTCCTTCATAATAATTTGAAACCATAATGCGAAGAAATGTCATACGGCCAAAAAAAGTGAACAGTTGCATTTTAGAAAACAATATTTTACTTAATATGGACGTCCAGCAGTCTCGATCTGTCTCCGATCGAAACTTTGTGACGTACCATGAAGAAGAAACTTCGATCACTGCCTGTAAAAACCGTTCCAGAGTTGCGTGCTCGTCTCCAAGAAATATGGGGCAATTTCATTCCAGATAATTATCAAACATTGGTAGACACTATGTCGAGACGTACCCATATGGTAATAAGTCGAAAACGCGATATAATACAATAGTAATCTTCTATCTTTATTAATTTTCTGTTTATTGACAATAGTAAGTTTTGAAAAAAATGGATGTCAAAAATGAATAAATGTTTCCTATGTAATGCGAAAAATGCATTGGTTTTAATAAATAATTAATAAACAAGCGTTCAAAAGCATACGATAAAATTAACTAGATGAAAAATGTCTGCATATACAATCAAAAAGTAGATGCACCTATTACAACACTACAGTTTAATAGTTTTTGTTGTTTATGGTAATGGATGAAACAATGTATACCCGCAGCACGTATTGTAGTTTCCCCGTATAAACAACGATTAGTAGGTGCTAACGTTTTTATTTCCCAGTTTTACGTACGCATTAGTATACGATTTCTTAAATATTTACCAAAACACTCTGAGAAGCGAAGTACGCCAAGCTTTTTTCCACTATTCTTACTCGTAATTTTATGACTGTGGCAACCTTTTGCGTTCGCCGATTCATGCCATAAAGAAACCATACTAGGCACTCAGGAGACTACTAACTAATATTATTGCCGTTCAGCGGTTTGTAGATTTCGAGCTGAAGAAAAACCAAAGAAAAAGAATTTTAGGACGATTGTATATAATTTTTCATGAACCCAAGAGTACAACAGGTGTGTGAACGTACTACGAAATAAAAATAATTAGAAGAAATGTATCCTGAGAGAGACATAGCATAGGTACAGTGTGGTCATTGTATCTTTATAACACTTTAATGCGCCGTAACTCATTTATTTTTCATGCTATCAAAATAAACCAAAAATCATATTGCAGGGTTATTTACAAAGTTATTGTTAGTTTTCATATAAAACAAATAACTGTTCATTTTATAAGATATATAGAAAACCTCTGTTTTTAAAAACAGAACAACCTGTATATTTTTCATTATTTGGATAGTATTTTTTCTTCTGATTTCAATAATATAACATAGTTTGTGTTTTCTTGATAGTGTGCTAGGGAAAATGAAAATAAAAGAATACCCTCGCAATAAAAAAATTCTGTTCCTTTACACTCAATATACACTACCGTTCATGGAAGTTCGGGCAAGCAAAAAAATGTACGGAAGTCAAAGAAAATAAGAGAAATATTAAATGGCCATGTATTTAATACTTACTTACATGATTTTACATATTTTCAAACACAAATTTATTAAAAAGAAAAAGTCAATGTAATACAAATAATTTAAATCCGATTTTCATCGAAAAATCCACTTTGCCTTAGGACTGCTGCCACTATTCTCGGCATCCGATTCACTAATTTGCTAAGGTTCATTAGGCAAGCTTGTCCATACCTCCTGGAGAATGGTTCACAAATGTTCCTTCGATTTTGGACACTTTTTCCTAACACATCGGTCTAATTCTTCCCATAACAACTCTATCGGGTTCAGATCAGGGCACTGTGGCGGCCATTCCATAATTTTTAGGGTTCTTTCATTTTCTTCTTGCTGCAGATAATCTGTGCACAATTTAGATTTATGTTAGGGGTAATTGTCCTGCATAAATTCAAATCCACGACCAATTAATCGGACTCCTGACAGTATGGCATTTTCCTCAAGGATTTTCCGATATTCTTTTTTTTTCATTATTCCCTCAATTTTGAGCAAGTCCCCTGTTCAGATTAAGGAAAATCGACCCCAAACCATTACAGATCCGCCTCCATGCTTCACCGTAGGAACTATACACTCCCGTAACATTCGTTCCCCTCTTGATCTGCGTACGAAAATTCTCCGTCTGTTTCCAAACACCTCAAACTTGGATTCGCCAGTCCACAAAACATTTTTAAAATCGTCCACTGTCCAATCTCTATGAGCTTATGCCCATTTCAGTCGTTTCAGACAAGCCACTCGCCCATGCAACCCAGCCTCTTTCAGCCGACGTTTCACAGTATTCACAGAAACTTTGGAATCTCGCTTATTATTTAATTCTACAGCAATTTCTGATGCTGTTAGTCTTTTATTGCGCTTACTAATTATTTTTATTCGTAAATCTTCCGCAGGAGTAGTTTTTCTTGACGGTCCTGGCCGATTACGATGTTGCACGTCACCGGTTGTCCTAAATCGAACTATAGTATCATGTACTGTAGATTTTTTTATTTTTAATTTATCCGCAATCCGTCTTTCTGCGTACCCTTCCTGTTACAAGGTAATAATAGCAGATCGTTTTGAAACAGCTAAAGGCTTTCCACGGTGCATTTTAAGCAGTCAAACGGAAATTATTTTATTTTTCACTTGCACAACCACAGATACTTTCACAATAACAATCTCTTCAGAACTACTCCATTTACAAATGTTATAATACTTTATAGAGGGTATACGAATATTTCCAGGTAACACGAGTGAATCAGCTAACCCTCCTAGGGGTTATTATAAAGCTTTATTGTCACTGTAATTATTGGGGATTTCCAACATAATTATATATTAAAAATCCATCTCGCCCATGTGTCGATTTTATTTTTCCATCATATTTGGCTGTTTTATTTGCATCTCCTGTTTTTCTTTGCCATTTCACTGTTACCAATGGTTCTAATTCGTCTGCATTTGATGCTATAGTAACCATTCCACTGTCGTTCCAACCTACCATTCGTACAGAAGAATTTTTGTCACGTTCGACTTCAAATGTTCCTCGATCTGTTCTACTTAGCAATTTGGAAGGTAGCAAATGACATTTAGCCATTCGATTTTCCCGTACCGTACTGGTGGCACAAAATCTCTTTTCTTCAAGTATAGCCATCAAAGTATACTAGTAAAAGAAGTTATCAAAATATGCTATCAAGTACGATTTGCATTTGTAGTCCTAATTCAGAGCTTCCTTTTTGTTTTCCACCATACGGGAAACATTCCAAACTGAAAGAATTTCTCATTCAGAAGATCAAATAGTGGCCGCACTTTGGCACGTTTTAGTGCTAAAAAACCAGTTCTAAATATTCGCTTCAACTATGTGTACGTAAATATCTAAAGAACCGCATTGTTTACAAATTCTTACCCACAGAAATACTGATATGTGACGCCTCAAATAGACATGTATATCTACTTCACGCCATCGTTGCGATAACGCAACACCATATTCATCAACAACACTCTTCACTATGTGATAAGATATTCAATTGCGTATTGCTTTCTATTAATTTTTTAGACGTTACCAGTGTTATTTTCGCAAAAAAACAAAACTTACGGAAGTTATACAGGATTACATATACAATTAGTGATTATACTGATTATTAAAACTTATTATTCCTGAGTAGATGCTAAGATTATCCAGATCTAGTACTACGATCAGTCACACAAAACGGACGGAAATATACCATTACCATTACCTTAAAATAATGTTAAAGAATGTGTTGCGTTTTCGCAACGTTGGCGTTTAATTGGTTAAGAAACAGAACATCTAAAATGCTAATAGCAGGAGTACAAAGTTTGTACAAAAACACACAAGAAACTATGTAAGAACAAGACAAGAAAAATCGACAAAATGTAAAACAACCCTAGGCCTTAGGCAGGGATATATCCTGAGTCCGCTACTGTTCTGTTTGGTCCTGGATAAGGCAATAAAAGAAGGGGAAAAAGAGGTCAAAGCATATGGAATTGGATACTGTAAAATGAGAATAGAGATAAGTGAACTCTGCTATGCGGACGATATGGTCATTATCGCGAAAGATCAAAGAATCCTGAATAATAACATACAGATCTACAAAGTTTTGGAAAAAATCAACATGAAAATCAGCAAAGAAAAGACAAAAACCATGAGAATAGGAAGGACACAACAACATAATGTGGTACAAACAACTAAAGAGGAACTAGAACAAGTACGGAAATTTAAATATCTAGGATCAAAGATATCAGAGGATGGAAAGTTGAATGAGGAAATAACGGAGAGTGACAGCAGGAGGAAAAATTTATAATAGCATAAAAGATATGTTTCTGGGAAAGAATAAAATTCCAAAAGACATCAAGGTTTAATATTTAAAAAGGTAATAACACCTATATCAACATTCGGAGCAGAAACGTGAACAATGACGGAAAAAAACCGAGCAAGAATAACAGCAACAGAGATGAGATTCTTAAAAGAAACTGATAACAAAACGAAAAGAGATTATTATATTAGGAGTAATCTGGAAGTGAAAACCATAGTGGAAGCACCGAGGAAGCAAGATAGTGGAATAGTAAGACAAGTTCTAGAAGTCAGGGTAAATAAGAAAACAAGAGGAAGACCTGCAAGAGCGTGGTTGAAGGATGTAAGATTAGCGGTAGTAAAGAGGCAAGAAAACTGGTAGAATACACAACAGACTACACAGGGCAGGAAGAGATGGCGGGAAATATGTAAGAAGAGCATAAGCTAACAGCCCAACTCCACCATGCCTTAGATAGAGAAAAAGGATGAAGTAAGTAATAATACTCCTTTTAACTTTTAAAATACCTACCTATTACAATATTAAAGCAATATATTATAACCTTATAAACGTAAAGCTTATCGCACGTACAGCAGAACAGATGTTAACTACGAAATTATCCAACTATTATGTAATGTTTAAAAAATGTTGTATATTCCGTAAAATTGCCAAACGTTCAACTTTAACTTTAAATCTAAAGAAAAATAAAAATTATGCGCGCCAGTTACAATAAAATAAAGCTAAAATAAAATTTGGAATAATAATGAAATCGATTCTCAATATAAAGAATCATTTATAGTGGGCTTGTACAAAGTCGCAAGCAGGAGAATATGCAACCAATTTGACAAAAAGGGAAAATACATTGCTTATTACTATCCATATAACAAGAACAAATGAGATTTAATAAAATTGAGAGTGCATATTAGTTGTGAGACAGAAACATCTGTTTTACTATCATGTAAAAGATGTTAGAAAAAAGTTATACTTGATTTAATTTAAAATTATTTTGGGCATCTGTATTACCGTCACTACTTTTTATGTACATCATTGAATAATTTGCCATGTAACTTAAATAAAACTTTTTCAATGAGTTAAGAAAACTAGAAACTAGAACTTATTGGATAGAATCAATGGAAAGATACATTTTGCTCTTAATAAGTTGAATTCTAAAATTTTCCTTGTATTTCAAATTGGAATATTTAGTCTGTTAACACCTAGTAACAAGTCTTCTATTTAAACGCATTCCTATCAGCTGATCGTCCCGAAAAAACCCTTTAAGTAATCCACACAAAAAAATACAGATAGCAGTTTTCAACGCCTAATCTAAAAATGCATCCCCCGCGATCAAAGCTCATGTAAGCTTTCCTGCTTACTTTCTAGTGTCTATGAATGTATAGCCGTCACACGCGCCTACGTCACCAAAACACATCCCCCTCGTTTAAAACAAAGGGGTTGACGAGGAGGTACACACAGAACCCGTTCATCGTCAGCACCGTTCTAACCTCACCTTGGCTATAAATAGGAAATTCTCCATCGCTGTGGCTGTGAGTCAGCATAAGATGACCGCTCCAGCCCCCGCCCTGGTGATGAACGTATTCCAGCCTACGTCACGTCTCAGTCACGGCGAAGCATCTTCGCGACGAGGAATAAAAGAAAGCTGGTGGTGGCGGCGGCGGCGGTGGTGCACCCAGGATAGGTGGCCGACGAATCGGCACCGGCGACGAACGTTCGCTTAGAGATGAAATCTTCGTAAAGTTTCACACACAACGTCGACCAGTAAAACGTATAAAAAGGAAATATGGAGAAAACGGCACGGAATCGTAACGATAACACTCCTACTATTATAAACCTAATTCGAGCACGCGAAAAAAAACGTAAGCACCTTTTCTCGTGTAGTACACGTATGTGGAGAGAACAAGGAAGCGAAAGCGGCGGATCAGGGGCCATCGCGCGTCACGACGCTTTCCGCGGACTAACTGAATTTCGGGTTGTGGCGATGCGGATAAAGGGATTAGATGCTGCTGCGCGTCCCCAAAATGCCCCAGAACCTACGGAGACGCATTCGGAAAGTTTGACGAGATTCGGAGAATACAATTGCACAAGAAAACCATTCCAATTCAAAATTTCATTCTACAGATAAGTCAACAGTTTGCAACTCCACTATCTACGTATACTGTACAATTTTTGTATTTTACACTACATGGAAAAAAATCATTTCAAAGAATGTACGACAACATTGTAACATTAACGCAATTCGATATAGTTAGCTTGGCTGGAAACGAAATTTTAA
The DNA here is from genome assembly GCA_029619315.2 of Dynastes maya. Lineage (NCBI taxonomy): Eukaryota > Metazoa > Arthropoda > Insecta > Coleoptera > Scarabaeidae > Dynastes > Dynastes maya. Next base: position 11,225,645 of record JAROYE020000009.1, on the reverse strand, counting down.
AAAAGTTGCTTTTAACAAGTGTTGATTATATCAAAATAGGTAGCCAATATTTTAAAAATAATACGTATTATATTTAAATAAGTAATTAAAAAAAAACAGAAATTAAATTTTTACTGAATTCTTATTCTTATTAATTATCAATATCAAATAAACAAACATACCTAGTAAAAATTTAATTATGTGCTGATCTAGTGGTTGTAGGTCAATTTTGACATGACACTGTCAATTGCTCCATAACACGTTGCATTGTTGACGATTAGTAAAGCCTTTATAGGTAGATCTTTTGACGTTAGGTAAGATGTTACAACAGGAATAAATTGCTCCAAAAACCATTCCTCAAACAACTTTGGAATGGTCTATTATAATATGCAAAAACATACAGGATGTCCCATTTAAATAAAAAAAGTTGAGGGTACTTCTGGTTAAACCGGAAGTGCAGTAACAAAAAAAATCGAAATCAGATGCATTATGCGTCTCTATGCTTACCCGCAAAGTTTCCGTTTTAAAAATATTTGCTTGATTCCATACTTTATCCCAACCCTGTGTAAACAGATGCAGGGTGCCATAACCAATAAAAAAACAACCCGTTTCTTATCGTAAAGCGGTTATTTTAATGTGTTGTGATTTATTACTTTCACGGACTGCAGAGATATGTATTTAAAAGCCACTGACATGTTTTTTGGTTGTTCCATCAAACGACGATTTAATTTTCTAAGAAATGTTATATACCAGAACAATCTAGAATTTTTTTTTAGACTGTATAAACACGAGGTCTGTTATGTCTTCGTTTCAACAGATGTAGCGTGCGTAATGCATATCCTTTAGTTCAGCCATGGACCATGTGAAAATATATAACGTTGTCGCACGTCTACAAAAGTGATTATAAAGAAAGAGGACAAAATGTGACAGAAATTGTTAAATCGTACGATGTAAGAAAATCCACAATAAGTGATATTAAAAGGAAACAGAATTAAATTATTGTCTAAGTCTTGTCAACACTTAGCAGTCCCAGCCAATGAAAGACTCTCAACTCGTGTCAAAAGCCGGGTGTTGAAACCGCACTTTTTACATGATTTTTGCAACGCATTCCTATATCTGGTGAGATATTATGCGAAAAATATAAGCGATTTCAGCAACAAATAACTGGAAGAGACGATTTTGAAACAAGTTTCGGATGGCTAGAGAAGTCCAAAAAATGTAAAAGTATTCGTCAATGATCAATCGTTGGCGAAAAATTATCTGCCGCTGAGTTATTTTGAATGAAAGTTACATAAATGAATATAACACCTCATCAGGTGTTATATTACACATTAATTCGAACTTTTGTTTAATTACAATCTGTGATTTTGTTTCTGAAAACTTGTTTACATTTGTAAAATTAAAAATGATAATAGTACAAAAAATAATAGAACACAAACCCATTTTTTCCAATTTTTAGTTCATATTTTTGGTCTAATTGTTATTTTTAAATTATTTATGTGCAATTATTTGTATTGTTAGGGGGTTGATAAAGAAAACCATTCTTTTAAAAAGAGTCGATGCAAGAAAAAGGTTGGGAATCCCTGGTTTAGAATAAAACAACACGTAAAATTAAAGAAAAAAACAAAGGTTAAAAGTCACATCGACATATCACTACAAATTTTAGATGGATAATGAATTGTGAACTGTTATAATTGAAAATCGTTATTACTAGATTGACATAATGTGAATAATTGAAACTGAAAATTGAAAGATATAACTTTATCTTTTAATTTACTTTTTCATTATGATAGTAGAATTCTTGCTGTATAATCAACTGCCTAACTTTATGCCGGGTCCACACCAAACAGACACTGATAAACAAAACACTAACTGTCCTCTGAAAGAAAGAAAGCAAAATACAAACTGCAGTACACATCAAAAAGGACAAGTCATTCTCAGTTGAATCATTCATTTGTTTTAGTGAAAATTGGATGTGGCGAATAAAGAGAAACATTGAAACGAAAGAAAATTAGTTGCTTTTGGAGGTTACGTTTCTTTTTTTGAACAATAATAAACGTCCTCGTCGATTTTGGGTAAGGCCCACTACGTAGAAGAGAAATGAGCAGATGATGACATTGGCTTAAACGCTGAAGTTAAATTAATTAAACTGTCTGCGTGGATATGAGATCAGTCTGCTGTATATTCTTACCAGACAGAATTCGCAAAAACCCCAACCAACTAGAAACCTTTTAATCCTTTGTATTTTGTTCTTCAATTGTTTTTAAAAAGTTCACGAACAGTTTCAATTCACACAATTGCCACATGACTGAGTTGATGTTTTCTTTGCCAAAAGTTCGCCTGGTGTCAGCCCGGCATAAGACGAAGGCTTCACAATTAAATTATTTAATGCTTGCAGTTTTTCAGCTTATAAAAAATGTAAATATATATTTTTATTTTTTATTAAATATATATCTTTATCACTAATGAGACTGTGTTCATCTTAATTTCACAACCAATGCTTAACAACTTAATCGATAATTCATTTTACATTATCGTATAGCAGATCTTGATTCTCTTAACAACTACATAGTTACACTAGCGGCCATAATCATTTGCCCACCCAAAGAAATACGCATAAATAAAGAAAGTGTTAACTGAAAAAGAAATTGTAGTTTTACATTTAATAAAATACTCTTAAAACAAAGAAATTTATAGTTTTTATTAAGTTATTTACTTGACACAAAAAGAATTAAGACTCCGTTTCGCTGAAATGTCCACCTCGATTATTAATAACTGCGACACACACTTGCGGCACTCTTTCTATCAATTTCGTCAGAATAACGGGTTCTATTTTAAGCCAGACTTGGAAGTTTGAGGGTTTATTTTCACATGCCTATCGAGTTCCTCCCACAAAGGCTCTATAGGATTAGCATTTGGGCTTTGAGGAGGCTATTTCGTTGTTTTGATATCGCTTTCGCGTTCCACCGATTCCAAATATTTGTGGTACAGTTTAGAAATGTGTTTCGAATCATTATCATGTTGAAACATAAAATAGTCACCGATTATTCTCATTCCAGATGGTATGGCATTTGTTTTCAAAATTTTCCGGTAGCGCTCTTTTCTTAAAATTCCATCTATTTTAACCAAGTCTCCTAAGTATGCGACGCCAGAATTACCGATCCGACCCTAAGCTTGACTGTAGGTACCACACATGATTCTGCTGCTCGTTCTGCTTTCGACCTTCGAACGAACGTTCTTCTCTTGGAACCGATGAGTTCAAATATGGACTCATCGGTCTACAAAACATTTTTCCACTCATGAACTGTCCAATGTTGATGCTCTCTAGCCCACCGCAGCCGTTTTATTTTATTTTGCTTAGGCAAGAGTGGTTTACCCAACGCTATTCGGCCAAATAAACCACTCTCTCTTAATTTCCTTTTCACGGTGGTTAAACTAACTTGTTTTTCACACTCAGTGCTTATTTCAGCCGTTATTTCAGTTGCAGTTTTTCATCTATTCCGTTTACTCGTCATAATTATTCGACGATCTTCCAGTGGTGTTGTCACTTTCCATCGTCCTGTGGCGACTTAATTTCAGTTTTCTTGCGATATCTCTGTTACTTTGGCCAAGATTATGCAAAGCAAGAATCATTGTGTGAATTTCATAAAGGAGCTCCCTTGTTTTCGGCATTTTAATACTAATTTTAGATAATTTTATTAAGAATATTCACTCTTTAAAAGAACACCACTAAATCTAAATTCATAATTACAGTTTGTTAAAAAGGTGGTACCTACCGGCAGTGGCGCACCGTATAGAAGTAGGTACGTAATATACAATATTAGTGAACAATAATATTGTTACCTTTTCCTGTCGTCTTGATGTCCACTGTGGTAATTGGCAACCGCCCTGGTAAGCTGCGTAGAATTGCAACATCAGCAACGCTTCCATTGTCGATTCATTCAGCCGTCGACGGTGTTGTGAATACGTTGTCGTATACTTGAAAAATGATCGTTCGACATCCAGTGAAGTAAGATTTGCAAATGTCAGATATTTTTCCTCATCTGGGCACTCTTGGTTCTCAGTTATAGACCGAACCTTTTGTAAATCGGGATTTTTCGTTAAAATTGCACCAAATTTTTGAGCAACACCGACTCCTATAGTGTCCGTCAAGTTTTCTAGAGCGGTTTTCTAATTGCTCAATAGCTTGTGCAACTTAAGAATAGTTCATGGAAATTTCATCTATTTGTTGTTGAACGTCCGAATTGGAAAAAAGTTGCTGACTATCTCGAACTGCTGCAGAATCATTTGAATCAAGTTTCAAGATGACATTTTTCACTTGTGAAAAATATTTCTGATAGTAAGATACTGCCTGGAGCCATGTTCCCCATCGCGTTATTACAGGCTGAGGTGGTGGAGGTAATTTCGAACACAGTTGTTTCAATACACGGATATGTTTGGGAGATTTGATGAACACTTTTTTGGTAGATCCTGTATCTTGAAGCAGGAATAATACAATAGGCTATTAAGCTTCAGTGTTAGGGATGTAAAGACCAGCCCTGCTTTGGTAGGAAAATCAATCAATCAATCAATCAATGAGGCATGTTATGTGAAGTAGAGTCGGAAAGCATATTTTCAACATCCTACCAACTCTCAGCATTGTTGCGGCTCCGTCAGTAACGAACATTGTGACTTGGATTCCTGCGATACAAAATTCTCTCAACGAATCTTTTATTATCTTGACAACAGTTTCTGCATTAGTTTTCTGAATCCTTTTACTGGATAACAACAATGAAGCTGGTGGACCATCACGGCGCTGTGTTTCTGAGCATCAGTTGTTTCATCCACACAGGCAGATTTTCTTATTTCTCAACTCGTCTTTCATACATTCCTTTACTGTACCTTGCACACGTGGCAAATTATATCGTAATTGCATAGATGTTGGCAGCTTCCATGAGGGAACGTACTTAGCCCAAAAAAAGACGAAAGTGTTCATTAGATACTAGATGTTGTGGGATGTTGCACACACTTAACATAAAAATAAAATCATATAAAAATTGAGAGTATGGAATACTGTTTCTTAAATTCAATACATGACGTTTACTTTTACAATGTTTTCTACATTCAAACCTATCGCGACTTAGCAATCCGCTATTGCATATTGTGCAATAAATATGCGGACTTCAATATTCTAATCCAGAGAAACGCCTGAGATATTTATTCAGATTCGAAGGGAACGTTACACCCTTTGGGCGTCCCATCGCGTCTTATTTGGCGTGCAGCGTGCAACGTACTGTCGCTTTGAACTCTCTGGTACTGTCGAGATCGACTACGATTTGAAAATTACCCCTACCCACGCCGCTACCGCTACGCTGCTGCCATCCAATACCACCTTTTTAGCAAACTCTAAACAAAAATAAATAAATAATTTTCTAAAATCCAAGTAAAAGTGCAGGTGGACAAATAATTGTGGCCGGTAGTGTGCGTATAAATACATAGTACTCAGTAAACAGATTCACATTAAACAAAGATAACTCCTGTTCAGAATAGAACAAAGCTTCCTTCACACGGAAGTTCATTGACTGAATGGAACAAGTGCTTTCGAGTTGATATCACTTCAGCTTAAGTCAGAAATCTGTACAGGTTTTATCACTACGGTATACACACATAGACAAGGAAAATCCTCAATAAGATATTTCCGAGCTAATCAATTTGCACTTGCCTTTTAAATTGCGAAACGTCAAACTGGAAGCAAAAGGGAAGTACCGCGCTCGAAAAGGCAGCAATGCATTTTTTGATTTACGACAATTAAAAAGGAGGAAGCGTAAACGAGAGGAAACGGCAAACTACATCGCAGCGATCTCACTCCCTCAAAAGAAAAGAGCCAGCGGAGAGAGCCGGCTGAAAATCAATACAGAATCTCCAAACTCGCTTCAGACGAGTTCGAAATGAGATGGAGAGCAGCGCCGGCTACAAATGATGCACGCCGCATTGATGAAGGGATTGGACGGGGTGCACCGACTACGAAAATAACCTTGTCAACGTACGGCTAAAATTATAAACGATCAATTTCGGGGGAAATAAAATTGTAAGAGCCAATATGCTGGGTAATGAAGTCAGCTGCTCACCCACGCACATAGATTCTTCCTTCCCAATCGATACCAAACAAAAAAAATACAAAAAGCAGCTGATGCTTTCTGTTTCAGAACCATCTATAGTTGAACATCTGTATTGTGGCTATACCAATTGTTTTAAATTAGAAAATTTAGATTTATTATCCGCATTGTTGCCTTTTTCTATACGACACGATAATCATTACAAAATACAAATACTGTTTGATTCAAATATATAAACTTCCATTAAGTGTATATGTACTGTAGGAGGTAAAGGCCAAAATTTCCCGGTCTGACATCCATCCAGGTATCGCAACGGGTCAAAATTTTGCTTGGTTGGAATACTTTGGCTGGAGTCATTAGCTTTGAAAAAAACGAAAATAAATTTTATGCCAATTAATTTTCCTGGAACTGTCACTCGCTCATCACGATGTTAGAAGTTACGAAGATTGAGTAACAAATTTTTTACTAGAATTGAAGTTTACGCCGCAATTGCTAAGCACATCGCGTAGAGGTTTGTAGAAAATTGAAAGAACCGCTTCGAAATGAATCAGATTTTTTTTGGTCGTCACAGGTGACGAAAACTGGGTTTATGGGTATGACCAGAAACCAAACGAGTCCATCTTCACCTAGGCTAAAGCAACCCCGTCAAGTCAAAAGCAAAATTAAATCCTTTCTTATCTGTTTTTCCGATATATATTAAGTAATTGAAAGATGATATAATTATGCATTTTTATAAGAGAAAGAAAAAACTCAAAGCAAAACCCTAATCACTTACCGCCGTCACCATTACACCCATTATGGTCTGGGATTCGTCCAGTTGTTCCTAAATTTGTTGCTTCCGGCGTTGTGAGCTTATCTATCGTTGAACCATTTTCTAAAAATACACTTTAGCTTTAGGTACATCTTGTCAATACCATTTCTTTGATTAGTAAATTTTTAAAAGTCAAAAAGCGATTTTCTCACTATTTTGGCATATCTTATTTGTGGGGAAAAAGCACTATAATAAAACAACACCTAGGAATATATAGCGTATATTTATGTATGCATCTATGCAATAAATTATAACAATTTGTATTAATAGCCGTAACCACAATCTAATCCAGCCGTCTCGCAAAATAACTTCTACTTAATAGACTAGCAAGTTTCGTTTTAGCGTTTTCGTTCCTCTTGTAATATTGAAAGCTCTCCCATTTTCCTCCGGGAATCTTTTTCCACAAAGAGGCATCGTGACTCAGTACACGAAAATATCTGCAAGTTCTTTCGAATTTTGCTAACGTCGTCGGATCGAAATACCGCATAATACACAACAATATTTCGATGGGAAGATCCTCTAAACAAAACGCGGGCACTTCGTTTTGTCTCATTATGACATTTTTAGCGGGATTACCGATAGTTGCTTTGAATATTCGAGACAGATGCCAAATATCTTGAAATTTGTTCGCGATATTAGACGCCGTAGAGATTACATACCGCGAAGGATCGACTAGTAAGCTATAATTAATTCCACCGATACCATCTACGGAACCGTTCACTATGATATCTTCCGCGCATTCGGCACAAGTCACCCGGCACAAATATTGTAAGAACGGCGGTAAGACGTACGTCACGCTATACACGGTTTTACTTCTTTTCCAATTAGGGGGTAACTTATCGACACATTTCAGGATCCTGCCAAAATGAAAGCCGAAATCCTGATCGTTGTAATGGTCTCGACAGTCCAAAGTAATGAAACCGCACTCCAGCATAAGTACGTGTACCAGCAGGAAGAAATATTCATTGCGCTCTAAGATCGTGCCTTTATTGACCAGAGCGGTGCGAAGCTTTTGGAAGCTTCTGGGAACTCTTTCGCCTTTCATCTCTTCGATTAGAATCGGTTCCATCACTGAAAGAAAATCCTGTATGTAAAACGCTTCCTATTTAGTTGCAATTTTGCGTGTTGTATGCTAGCAGCATTTTATATCTTTCTTTTGCTGCAAGAATTAAACATTAAACCCGCCCAAACTGAGTACTTACGTTACCTCCGATATATAACAAGGCCTAAGCACTCTGATGCCAGCAGGCTGGGGCGTACGTTGTGTTAGGTGAACGATCAGCCATAAACGCGTTTACATATTCTGCGTTTTGAATGGTTTATCTAAATTATATTGGTTTTGTTTTAAAAAATACTGTGTAGTGATATTTCCGTACTTTGTTGGTCATACCTGTAATGTCTTTCTATTGATGTATAAGCGATAAAACCTTTGCTAAAACGATAAAAACGGGGTAACCTAAAAACTGTGGCTTCGGCTGTTTTGTATATTTTGTTTGTGAGTTACGCTTTGTAAAAGAAGTTATTATTTATTTCTCAACAGGTGCAAAAAATCCTAGGCTTAAAAAAATGCTATTCCAACTCAATTACCCAATTGTCCGTTGTATTTGACAAAAAACGTGAAGATTTTATTGTTCAAATAGTTTTGTATTCTTATGTTATATTTAAAAAATTATTTTTGAACACGAAGAGATATTTTTAAATGTGTGTAATAAACGTTCTGTTTTTATTTATTAATCGATTAAATATCAACCACAAGTACATCCTTCACGAAAACGGTGCTCGGTTACGTGTTTGGTTTTTGCTTTGAAACTTCGTTTTTCCAAAATAAAATCGAATGAGATGCGAAGAAGGGCTCAGTTGACGACTGGCATCCTCCTTAAACCGGAAGCCCATCAAAACTGAAAAAAGAAATGCAAAAAAAACGCTTCCTTTGCCGCTTAGGCTAATATCGTGCATGGTGATACATCACCTACACAGTGTGACGTTATCGAAGAGCGCTGAGGCTTCGTTATATCGGCGGTAACGGTACTTATCAAATGAAATTAATTTTCTGAATAGTAAACAGTAACTTATTATTAAAACTCCAATTTCTTTCTTATTCTACAGGGTGAATCAACAGTTTGGCAAAGCCCACTTGTTCTCAAAATAAAGATAAAATTAAAATTTGAAATGCATAGCCATGTTTAGTAATTATTAGTGCATAAACACAAAATATTTGTAACTTCACTGGATGATTATCTTGTTTGAGTGAGGTAACAAAGTTATTTCTGCTTTTAATAGAACACCCAGAATATTATAATCTACATCACGTTCTGAACATTTTTCATTCGCGATACATTATACCTCACACTGGGAGGAAATCCTTGCAGCAAATATTATCACGACGTAATAGTGTAGATTTTGTAGTAAGAGTAAACACAACATTATGTAATTTTGACTACTAAACGTTGCGGCAACATCACGTAGTGGTTTGTAGGATGACCATTGTACATTGTGTCCAAAAAAGTATGCAACAAATGGAAAACTTTTTTATTATTGGTTTCTCAAAAAAAATTATTCTAGATAAAAGTTGGTGCATATATCCAAACTTACAACGAATATAACAGAACCAAGCTAAGGTTAATAATAATAGGGCTAACAGCGTTTCTTTGAAAAAGTACCCTAATTTTTAGATAGAATTTGTTGATTAAATTGCTGCTATGGTAATGGAAACAACAATAATTGTACTCATTGTTTTTAACTGTTTTTCATTTCGGAATTAACCTTGCTGAGCTTTGTTGCACACCACTTTAAAAACGTTCAAAGCGAAACAACTTTCACGGATTAAATAAAAATAGATCCAAATTTTATCAATCACGGCAGATAAGAAGATATCACAAGATAGATAATATGGTGTCATCCATGAAACTTTGGTTAAAAATGGCATGCCATGTAAAATAAGAAAGAATAGTTATATGTTTCATTGTAGAATTTGTTCTGAAAGTTTTTTGCTATGAACCCAAAATGTGAGAACAACACGAATGAAAAACAGATAAAAACAATTACTACAGTTAGTGTTGTTTGCGTCGCCATAGCAGCAATTTAATCCACAAATTGTGTCTAATTAATGAAGAAAGTCTGAATGGATCAGTGTCGTATCGTTAGGGAGTAATCAAGAAAAAATTACAAAATATTATTATAATTAAGCGTTCTTAGTCGAAATTTTATATTTGGGTATACCTCTAAATTACAAACAAATCTTTCCAATAAACTTTCTGCGCATCTTTAAAAATAAGGGTACTTTACTCTTGGAAAGTTTCCCAAGAAGCGCTGCTAGCGCTGTTATTATTAACTTTTGAGTAAATCTGTTACATTTTTTGTTGTTTGAGTACGTACTCCAACTTTTGTCAAGAATAAATTTGTTGAGAAGCTTCATCTTCAGCCGCGTACCAATGGCAGCAATCGGTACGCGGCTGAAAATGAAGACCCATGTGTCTTCGAAGCGGCCTTTCCGAGTTAATTAATTAATAATTTGTGTGGTGCGGAGTATGCCGAGAATACTGTTGTTTGCAATATTCCCTATACCAATCTGTCTTATTTTTTAAGATAATTGATATAATTTGAGATATTTGCGAAATGTCCCTATTCCTTTAACGACCGATATCTTAAACGCCTTACACACTAGGGTGGTGATTCAAATCTTATTCGATTGAGTATTTCTTGGAGTTTTTGGCAAGACATCAAACATTCTTTTATATCAACTAGAATTGACAATCGATATCGTTGCCATGTTTAATTCACGTTGTTTCAATTTTGTATTGGAACACCCTGTATATTTTTACAAAATATAATAGAGAAGTTCTTTTAGAATCTTTTTTGTAAACATTTTCCTATACCTAAAATGCGTCTTTCTTTAGTAAATTTAGTAAGAAACATAATAAGAACATACTGAAAGTCGTTTAAAACATTTCGCAATTTAACTAAATAGAAATATTTATGAAAAAACTTCATGGATGAATTTCTTGAGGCAACGCATAACGTGTGCATTACATTACACAAAATAATACTCCCAAGATGTTAGTAAACGTTCAATAAAAAACAAGGAATCGCACTGCAATTGGTATAAAGCATAATGGTTTTCACTTCGAATGGATGTGATATTGTATGCGTAAATTAAATTTTGCAGTTTATTTGTATTGAATATCTTTAGAAAAACAAAATTTTATAGTATTTCATCGCAGCACTATATAAATTTTAGCAAAAAACTTATCCGCATAGCTTTATATTTAATTTACTAAAGAACGACACATTTTAGGTATATAGGGAAATGTTCATAAAAAAAATTCTATTACAGTTTCTCTATTAGATCGCGGAAAAATATGCAGGACGTTCTATTAAAAGAAATTGAAATAGCGTGAATCAAACATGGTAACAATTGCGATGGCCATCTTGTAGACAGCCAGTCAATATAAACATCGTTTAGATGTATTGCCTGAAACTCCAAAAAATGCTCAATCGAATAACATTTAAACCACCAGCCTTGCATGTAAGGCGTATATACAGGATGCTCCATTTAAAAAAACAAACTTGTACCATGCGCAGCGAAAACTGAACATCCTGCATACCTGAGTATAATTTTATATTATGCACCATTTATCTCCGAATATTTTTTATTTGAAAACTTTTTCCCTAAATTGCTCAGGAAGGGAATTATCGTCCGTCCACGCACCGGATGGACATTTGCGAAGCATGTTTCAAGTATAAACTCTTCCCTTTTGTGCGTTGTTTGTTGCCAACTAGCTACAAATCAAATACATTTTTTTTATCTAAACCGCTTTTGAAAAACATCAAATAAGTACCAAGTAATTACTACATTACTACATTAACGTTAACAGTAAACTATATTCATCATTCTATCATTTATTACGTTAGATGTTTTATTACAACCGCTTAACATTTGGAATGCAGATTTTATTTTTATGGGTCGTACAAGAATAGTTTCCTTCATCACGTGCAACTTTAAAATCTATTACAAGCAACAATATTACTTAAATTTTTAAAGCTTTATTTCCTGGAGTAACACAATTGTAAAACTTTAAATTTAACAATATAAGACTTTTCAATAATCTCCCCCTTACTTTAATCCTAAACAATTACCATCATTTACATTTACATAAGTAATATTTTCAATATGAAAATGATACACAAAAGAAACGAAAAAGTTCCTAAACAAATCACCTAATTGCTTGTAATGGAAAGATAAAACGTGAAATAGTATTACAAAAATAACGCCATTCACTCGTAAAGGGTTTTCTACTACATACTGGACAACACCTGCCATACCTTGGATTTCTTTGCGGTATTGATGTAAACACCGCTTTAAAATATTGCGATGTGCTACGAAGATTTTTGATATGAACGCAAGACAGGAAGCTTCCGATGTACCATAAAATTTCTCTAGGTAGATCTTCGAAACAAAATCCAAGGGTATTGTTTAATCTTGAAATATCGTTTCTTACAGGATTACTGATATCGGTTTTAAACTTTAGTGAAAGATGATCAATATCTTGAAATTTATTGATTAACATTTGTGCTGAAGAAATTACATATCTTGCAGGATCAATAATAATTGCATAATTAATTCCTCGTGCACCTTCAACATATGCATTTATTATCAAATCATCTCCAGTAACAACAAATACCAATTTATAAATATTATTTATGTGTGGTGGGTAAACATAACGAATACGATATATGTTACTTGTTTTCCAGTTTGCCGGTAGCCTTGTCACAGTACTCAAAAGTCTCCTATAGTGAAAACCAGAATATGTGTCATAGTAGTATTCTTCACAGCCATGCACAACAAAGCCAGATTCCAACATCAATATATGACATAATAGTACTGTATAATCAAATCTGTTAAGTTCATTCTTTTCTTTTAGAGAGTTTTGTAGTACTTTAAAGCTTCTGGGAAAATTATCGCCTTGTGAATCCTCTAATAAAAACGTCTCCATCACTGAAAGAAAATCTTTCTAATAGCAGTAAAACAGATCACAATCACATTAAATGCATTTTGTCCTATGGAAATTTGAACTAATGGAAATGCACTGGCAAGCAGCCTGTTGATTGTTTAATAAACACGCACACACAAAACACTCACAAACTACTAAAGACTACAACAAAAACACAATGCTAAAAAAAGAAAACAAAATAAAAGGGACGACGTGTAAAAGTAAGGAAGTACAGTTCATCAGAACTCTGTTTCATAACCTCTACTAGTTATGAAACAGTAATTGCAGGTCGTAAAAATTATAATATGCCAAAATTGTAAGAAACGCAGGCACTAATAGAAACCGAAAGATATCTTAACAAATATGATTAAATGCATAAATGCTTTGAAGTATTAATAAGTGATTTTAAAAGTTTAACAAACAGCTGTCAATTCACGAAAGTGCAGGCTACATATCATAACTGAATAAAAAAAAACTAAATACCTTTTTCAGTCTTATTTTCTTCGCTCGTATCGTTATGCCCTAAAACTATGGATTCTTTTTGAGTATTTGTATTATTTATTGTGCTGTCTCTACATTCCGCCATCTTCTACTTAAAAGTTACTAATTTGGAATACCTGGTAAGGTTCAAAACAAATTATGGTACGCCTGTTTGTGTATAAAAGAGGGTAGCGTTATTTAACCATTGGAAATTTATTTAATAACAATTTGAATTGATGAGAAATCTTGGAATTTGGTTTCTCAACAATTTAAAAGTTCCCTAATAGTTAATTATTGTGATAGTAAGATTTTGAATACAAATATTTGGAAAACAATATTTCTTGTACGTAAAACTAAATCAATTTGATGTGATGGAACCTTACAACATGGACCATCTGCAAAACTATAAATCCTAACAGATTGTAGAAAGGGGGAACTATTTTCATTTAAAAATAGTAAGTTGTTATAAATAAGGGTCCTTACTTTAAAAGAAAAGATCAAAATGGAATAAAAAGATTACTAAACCTGCTATACACTTTTCATTTTTTTTATATAATAAATGTAATACACAAAATCAAGTTAAACCAAGCAAATATTTAACGCACAATTTGAAAAATCCTTTATATTCCGCATTACTGTACTATAATTTAAGTCATAATTAGATCAAAACGAAATACAAAGATTTCTAAGCATGCTACATGCTTTTCATTTTTTTTATATATATTAAAAGTAATACACAAAATCAAGCTAAAACAGCAAATATATATTTAACGTGCAATTTGAAAAATCTTTTATATTTCACACTACTATATTATAATAGCTAAACATAAACTTGGATGTGTGATTTTAATATAGACAATTTTTAAAGAAAACAAAACCATCTTTTTAAATTATTTATTCAAAGATGCATAAGTTTACATTTATATCTAAAAGTTCCTGTAAAAGAAATAAGTAAATGTTAGTATAGCGCATTTCATTTACATTTTTTAACACTTACGATGCAAGCAATTCATCCTTCTTTGCTAGCCTTACAATACAATCATCAGATTCACCCATTCGTCGAATAGCTCCACAAAGAGCGTAGATTTTTGTACTGTCGGTCATAATACCTGTGACTGGATCAACATCAGCAATCGATAGTTGAATTGAAGCATGATCTTTAGCATGGATAATTCTGTTACTTGCAGAACTAAAAATTACGGAAAATTATATGATGCATATTTGATGTTATCATTTATCTTTACCATTTGCGTGGGCAATAAAGATCGACGAATTCGCCAGCATCGTTCTCCATTTTTGCGTATCTAAAACATAAATAAAATAAATTGGGTTAGATTTAAAACAAAAATAACGCTAATTACATTAATAAATTGCTTACAATATTTAGCTATGAACACGCGGTTGCAAGTGCTAAGAGGTGTCAAAACGAAAAGACTTGAAGACTCGTCGTTAGGTGCGCTGTTGACAACCAGTAATAATCAAGGAATAACGCTAGAGGCGCTGATGTTGTTTAATGCAAGAAATTTGAATTTTTTGTAACGCGGTTTATTTGAAAAAGTGGAGCATTTTCAATTTATGGAAAGCAGAGCGCCTGCGTGACTTGTTTAAAACACGCGCGTGAAAGGTTGGCTCGATATCGAGGCAGTCTTCGTTTGTATAGAATGCATCAGTCGTGAAATAGTCGCGTCAAGTTAATTCAACATACAAACAGAAAAGAGCGTTTCCACACCAATTATTGCATAACTTAAAAATACAAATAAATACGCTCTCTTCAAAATAAATTCATTCGGAATTTTCACTGCGTAGAAAAGGAATCTTTTCCTTTCCAGAGTGGTGATTTTATCAGATTTGTTTACAATGTCTTACAAGGTAAGATTTCTTATAGTTTAGTGATATTTTTGCAATAAATTTATTTATTAAAAGCAAACGACAATATTCCAAATGTAATTGTACACAGAGTTATGTCATTTTACGAACGGATAGGTTTAAAAATAACTAAAATAACAATAAAACGTGACGCAAAACTCTATTACAAATATTTCACTAGATTTGAATTTTAAATGCAAATACATGCACGTTTTTCCAGTTTGTATTTATTCACTGTTTTACAACTAGCGGTTTGAATGAATTTCGCTTTTTAAAGTCAAGGTTATGCTTAAATATCTCTTTCAAGTTTTTTTAATTGCAGTTAGCACAATTATTAAATATTATGTTAATATTACTTTTTTTACTTTCGATTACAGAAAGAATCTTTATCGGACGTACAGCTGCATTGTGCGGCAATGCAGGGTGAAGTAGACGTTTTGCGGAAAATATTGGACAGCGGAAAAGTTCACGTGGATTCCAGGGATAAGGTAAAGATACCCCAAAATATACTTTTTTTCAGAATATATTGTTTGCAAATAAAAAATTTTATAAGCAAATGTTATCAGAGTTCATGCATTATCTTTGCTCTTTTCAATTGAAATTTGAAAATTAAAATGTATCTTTTAGATTTTTCAATATCAATTATTGTTCAAAAATTGTCATGGTTATACGATAAGTTCTTAAACCTCTTGCAAATAATTTGAAATATCTGTTGAGAAGGATTTTTTTCGGAGATTGCCTACTTCATTAATATTTGCAATAACCATATAACAAAATATAATCCATTTTCAAATTGTTAATGCCTCGTACAAAATTTCTGTGAAACAAGAAACAATTTAATTATAATTGAAATTTCTTATTTTCCGAAATATATAAACGAAGTCATTCATTCAAATTTTAACAATTATATTATACATCCTACAACGCAAAATACAATGAAAATTTAAAATTAGAATTATTGTTATCGTTCTTTTTGAAATTTGAATAAGCAATGATGATTTTCGTGTAAATCTGTTATCCGTTTATACATCGTAAATCATAATCAGTCCCTAAAAATAAAAATACGACAGATTATAGCGGATCAACAATATCACTACATATTGACTAATACTTCATTCAATTTAGTTTGAAAATGTTATTAAACTTCTGCAAATGCAATAGTATTAGTAATTTCAAAAACAAATCACTATAGTAAAAATTAGTAATTTACTTTGTTTATACTTTACAAAACGTTTCTTAATCACTATTAAATTTTCTGCAGATGGATTGTTCCAGCAATAAAGAGAACGTTTTTAATAGATTAATTCAGGAATTAGGATTGAATTATTTCTTTTCTATTATTCTTGATTTCTGTATGAAAGACAAACTATATTAAAAAATACACTTTTAAATTTATTTGCGTATAATATATTACTACGTGTAGATGGTCAAAATTTAGACGAAACAATTTCAAAAATGCAGAATAAGTTGTATAATTTGGAAAAGAAATTAATAAACTGTTTGTAAATACTAAAAAGACTTAAGGTTATGATATTAAGTAATTAACCTTATACAGGAAGGATTTATACAAAAGAATAGATTACTTTGGAGGAATTGGTATTAGTTTAGAATAACAGCTTTCAAACATACTCCGCACCACACAAATTTTGCGGTGCGGAGTGTGCCGAGACTAATTGTTTGCTTAAAATACTGGTTTATAAGACTACAATTTCGCTGTACTTTGAATATTGCTATCTGTATTCCACCTTGTAAGTATTACTGAAAAAATTACAAAATAAAGCTATATCCATAATCTTAACCGTGGATTGGTAAACAACCATACATTGGCTAAATATGTTATACAGTGTCACACATAATGTCCGGCTCGTATAGAAAAATGTTTTGTTAATCGATATAGGCTGATTTATTTTCAACACTCACCATGGGGATCTCGCTTATTATTGGAGATAGAAAGTAGGTATAAAGTTGGCAAGTGTGTTTGTTATGAGCCCGAAGAGAAAATGTATCTGTGACAAATGACATTAAAAAAAGACAACGAAAAAATCTAATTTTCTTCTTTTACCTCTAGCACCTCTATTTGGCATTGCAGATAAAAACCAAAAACACATTTTCAAGACCACTTTCATCTTCTACCTAATGGTGTAGTAGAAATTTTCATATGATGTTTCGGATCTTCCTGGCCATCATCAACCTTCTTATTTCTTATCGGCGCGATATTGGGCTTTGACACCGTCATAAAGAGTCTTTTTTTCTAATTTCAACCACGTTCAAACGTGTTGACTGAAGTTTTTGATATTATGCTTTAATTGACGAAAAATACAATTTAAGATTAAATAAGGTAGCCATGAAATTCCAAACTGTCAAACATTTCAATTGTCATTCACTAGTAATAGAAAAATGTCGTACACAAAATCCAAAATGACGTCGAAATTAATAATTTATAAATGAATACAAGCTGTGACATTGAGAGTTACTGCATAATCGTTCATTAACTTCATTGATAGTTGAGTGATTGCAAACTGGGTTTGATAATTGTCGAAGTAAATCTGAATAAGCAATTGCATTTGTTTACTTTTTAGTTGTTTTTCTCTTTATAAAATTTGATCTACCTTGATCAGTAGATGTTGTAAGAAGCGGATTTATGAAATAATGCACTGTAAAGTTTGAAAAATGATTCTTGCGTAACTTTTTTGTTAGAATATTTGAATGAAATTTTGGTTAAAACCATTTTAGGACCTTCTGAATTCAGTGGTGAAATCAAATTTTTAATAAAAAAATCTCTAATAAAATGTTGCTATTTTCGACTTCGAAAAATGATCATAGTGTGCTTTGAAAATTGAAATGAACTTCTGAAATTTTGTGTGGAAATTTTTTCCTACTATGTATTAAAAAGAAATGGTTTCATTTTAGTGCAAGATATAGGTTCTACAGGGGTGCTTCTATTTCAAATGGGTCATACTGTATATAAAAGAAATTCTCATATGATGCGAACTTTATGTGCGACAATGTACATATATTTTTAAAATATTACATGGTTTGCTTCAAGAAATATACACTTATAATACCAGTTGCAAATAGTTATGTACGAGTAGCATCGAAACGCATGTCATAGAAATCTTTATTTTATAATATGTTCGGGTATTTAGACTAGATGGTATAAGTTTTTATGTATTTCTTATAGCAAAATGCTGCTAATTATGTTTATTATTATAAATTTTAAATTAAAAAGTACCTTTCCCTTGGGACTGGACTCCTCCTTCTTCCCATCTTTGAAGGAATGATAATTTAACTACCTATTATGCACTAAACAATGCAAATGGTTCAAACTTTTTTCTATTTATACGGCCCCCGCCTAAATAACTATTTTGTTCATCGCAAATGCACGTCATTGTCATTGCTGTTTGAAATACGAGAAGACAAACCTACTTCTTATGGGTTTAGGCAAGAGGTCCCGCTAATTAAATTTGTAGGTAGCCACGAAATATCAATTAACATACGATATCGTGAAGGATTTGCTCTCCACGTGTATACAGCTACGTATACGAGGGCTGTTCCCTTTCCGTTGAGCCTATTTAGCAGGCTGTGATATTTCGAAACAAATTTTGCATACTTATTTACAATTTTAATTGTAGTGAAAGTCGCCAAGTATACCTGAAACTTTTTAAAATATATAATTTCAAAGTAATCTTTTCCCAAAGTAATCATGGAATTGAATGGAGGATTATCGAGCTGTGATTTTTTTAGAATTTCAAGCGTGGCTTAAACCGTAAAGAATATTTTGAGGCAATCAATCGAGTGTTTCGTGATAAGTCGTGTTCCTTAGCTGCCTTAAAGCGGTGGTACAATGAATTTCAACCTGGTCGACTTTCCTTAAATGACAACTTTCGAGTTTCTAAGCCAAAAACGGCAGTTACCGAAAAGAATATTGGTCTTGTCATGATTAGAGTTTGTTAAAAAGGTGGCACCGGCAGTGGCGCACCGCATAAACGTAGGTACGTAATATACCATATTAGTGAAAAATAATATTGTTACCTTTTCCTGTCGTCTTGATGTCCACTGTGGCAATTGGAAACCGCCCTGGTAAGCTGCTTAGAATTGCAACATCAGCAACGTTTTCATTGTCGATTCATTCAGCCGTCGACGGTGTTGTGAATACGTTGTCGTATACTTCGAAAATGATCGTTCGACATCCAGTGAAGTAAGATTTGCAAATGTCAGATATTCCTTTTCCTCATCTGGGCACTCTTGATTTTCAGTTATAGACCGAACCTTTTGTAAATCGGGATTTTTCGTTAAAATTGCACCAAATTTTTGAGCAACATCGACTCATATTGTGTTCGTCAAGCTTTCTAGAGCGGCTTCTTTTTTTTCTAATTGCTCAATAGCTTGTGCAACTTCAGAATAGTTCATGGAAATTTCATCTATTTGTTGTCGAACGTCCGAATTGGGAAAAGGTTGCTGACTATCTCGGACTGCTGCAGAATCATTTGAATCAAGTTTCAAGATGACATTTTTCACTTGTGAAAAATATTTCTGATAGTAAGATACTGCCTGGAGCCATGTTCCCCATCGCGTTATTACAGGCTGAGGTGGTGGTGGTAATTTCGGACACAATTGTTTGAATACACGGATGTGTTTGGGAGATTTGATTGACTTTTTTGGTAGATGCTATTAGCTTATCCACCATCGGATACTTCTTTTGAATGGTTTCTGCTACGAGGTGACATGCGTGTATGAGGCATGTTATATGAAGAGGAGTCGGAAAGCATATTTTCAACATCCTACCAACTCTCAGCATTGTTGCGGCTCCGTCAGTAACGAACATTGTGACTTGACTTCCTGTGATACAAAATTCTCTCAACGAATCTTTTATTATCTTGACAACGGTTTCTGCATTAGTTTTCTGAGTCATGATTGAAGAGGACAGCATGTTACTGCCAGGAGTATTCAAGCAACTTTAAAGATTGGTGCGAAAGCAATTGACACAATTTTGCACAAGCATTTGATAGTACATAAACTTGATTCCCCACAATTTGACTCCAATTCAAAAAGAAAACCATGTGGCATGGTGCACATCTACACTGGATCGCTTTGGGTCGGCACCTTTTTAAAAATGAAATAAATAACCTACTGCGGGAAAACTGGAGAAAAAGTTTTGAAAATTAGTTTCCACAGATGCAAAAATGTATTGACTGTGGAAGGGAATACTTTGAAAAATTATAAATAAAGGTGTTTTGTCAATAGTGTATTACTTTACTAGGCTCAACGGAAAGAGAACCTTCCCAAAATGAGAAATTCTAAAACTTTCGCCTTTTCGCATCTAAGCACGTTCATTTGCCATCATTTTATAGTAAACGAAGCAATGTTAATATTCAGAACGTCGTGTTTGTGAAGCATACAAGAAGTAGATTTCGGTCATGGTTTGTTTGTGTTAGTTTATGTAAATTATGGGTAGGTTTCTTGAAATTTAAATTTAATGCATATATTACTTTTGATGCCGGTCTTGTATTTGAGTAAAAATGCCTATCTAATTTTTGCGTAAATTCTTTTAAAGATTCCTCTTACTTTTGACATTTGACTTTGATATTTGAAGTTAAATAAAAAGCACCGTTTAAACAGCCCCTTTTTCCGCGTAGGGATCTCGTTAGTCTTCATTTCCATAAATTTAAAGTAGGTGTTACACGCCACGGAAGTAAACTTTAGATAGCTTTCAATCAATGTTTATTACTACATATACAGCGTGTTCACTTAGTGCGCGTATAGAAGATAATTCCTTCACTGAGCAATTTAGAGAAAAAGTGTTCAAATAGAAGTATTAGTGTATGCTCACCTACGCCTCTTTGGTTTGGTGGCCAAAAACAACTCAGAAGACAACAGCAGCTTCAACATATTCAAAGACTTGCATGTCTCAACATCACAGGAGTGATGCATACCTGTCCTACAGCAGCTCTGGAAGTCCTGCTGGGAATAACGCCGCTTCACATCCATATTCAGAAGCAGGCTATATCGAGTGCCCTCACTCTTAGTAGAACGAAGGGATTACAGCCTGAGGATCTTAGAGGGCATCTCAAAATCCTTGAAAACCCCAACATAAACTATCTGATGTATATTTTAAAAGACACGATCCCTATGCAATACAACTTTGATCAACCATATAAGGTAACCATTGAAAGCCGGGGTAACCATTGAGCGGACATCCGGTGAGCATCAATACAAAGGAGGTACCCTGGATTAGTACACGGACGGCTCGAGAATAGAAAGCGTCGGAACGGCTATAGGCATTAGTGGTCCTAACTACCAACTAAAATGTCTATAGGACCCCAAACCAACATATTTCAAGCAGATATTTGTGCTTTAAACCTATGCGCCATAAAGAACCTCGAGAAAGGGATACGAGGCGCAAATATTAATATATTCAACGACAATCAGGCAGTTCTAAAGCCTGTTAAGACCTACACATACCAATCTGCTCTGATACACGAATGTGTACACAATCTACAGCAATTGGGATGCAATAACCACGTTACTTTGCGGTGGGTCCCAAGCCACTAAGGAATCGAAGGAATTGAAAAGGCAGATAAGCTGGCCAAAGAAGCAGCGAACATGCCTTTCAAAAGAGTCACATAAAACAAGCAATCGAGATATGGAAGGACGATCAAAAGGCCTCATACTGGGAAAATGTTCCAGAACAAAAACAGGTGAAATACAACATATCAGGTTCGCCAAAGACAGCAAAAATAACGCTATCGTTCAGCAAGGGGGATCTTAAATTACTGGCAGGATTTCTGACAGGCCATGTAGCCCTAAAATATCACTTATTTAAACTAGGAAAAGCTGAAGATCAAATCTGCCGTCTATGCCAAGAAGATCTGGAGACGGCAGAACACATCCTATGTGAATGTGTTGCCATTAGTCGCACACGACACCAACATTTCAGTAGGCCATTTCTTGCACTTACTGAACTGAAGGAAACAGATCTTAGAGTAGTACTAAGGTTTATTAAAAGCCTCCAACTGTTTTTGTTACAATAGATCTATTAAGGTCGCGGTAATTAAAGGCATCTGTGCCATGGCTAAATGCGACTAAAATAATAATAATAATAAAATATGTTCGGCCTATACACAAAGTGGACACGCTGTATATCTGTATTAATTTGATGAATCGCATTTTCCTGGTAGCACAAACATTATCGTAGAAGTCAGATCTTTAATTACTTTCTTTTCTTAGTTATATTTTAATATAAACATTTGTAAATACTAATAAATAATTTCCTTTTACTTGAATTTCAAATTTCATATTCCATTTCGATATGTTTTGCTACGAAATGTTTTTCTTATAATTTCTAAACAACTAAAATTCGGCACAGTTATTTTTAGATTGAAAGATGAGTTTTAAGTTGCTTACTTTACCAAACTTGACAGATACTGCGACCAAACAGCATTACTCAATTGCCATCATGCATATCTGCATATACAGCGTATTCACGCAGTGCGTGAGCGGGATGTAATTCCTTAGCTGGCCAACTTAGAGAAGTTTTCAAATACAAAATATTCGAAGACAAATTCTACACAACGTAAGATTTATATTCAGTTTCCGCTGCACACGATACAAGTAAGATACAAGTATACTACTATACTGTTGGAGTTTATACGCATAATATAAATAATATAAATTTTATAAATTATTTTTAATGAAAGTCTTTAGAGAAATAAAGATTTATAGTATTTCGTCGCAGCTATGTACTTTAGCAAAAAATTTATCTACAAAGCTTCAAATTTAATTTACTACAGAAAAACGTATTTTCGGTATTGGCAAATATTTATAAAAAATT
The DNA here is from genome assembly GCA_029619315.2 of Dynastes maya. NCBI lineage: Eukaryota > Metazoa > Arthropoda > Insecta > Coleoptera > Scarabaeidae > Dynastes > Dynastes maya. Next base: position 11,202,593 of record JAROYE020000009.1, on the reverse strand, counting down.
CTGGAAAAACAATAAATAACAAAGAAACATTTTTTCATATAAAAAACTTGAACTTCTAAGGAATGATTTCTATCAATAAATTATCATAAAATTCCCTGGTTTTCTTATTGGCATTGCGTTAGGCACCGAAAAAACTTGGTTTCTATAGAATTATTTATATTATTTTTTTGCCTTAAAATGGTGATTATAAATACATAAGTTAGAACAATCACAAACTGATAGTATATTATCAATCAATAATGAATTCATTTAGTGATTTACTTGAGGAAACATGTGATAAATCGCAAAGATAAAGAACACAAACATTAAGATCATGTCACCTATAGAATATATTCCCAAAGATATTTATATACCTCATGAATATTTAAAAATAAAATGTAAGCATTCGTTTAAGTTTGGTAGTCCTTTCATAATAAAATTATCATTATTTTCCCAAACATCAACATACTTACAGCTTTAAAATATCTTAAACATAAATATTCAGCACATAAGCGAACTTTCCAGAGTATTTAGAAGTTTTTGTATAAAAATATATTATATTCGTAATATAAACAAAGAGCTAGGTATACAGATTGCTACACTTGCTTCTGTTTATTTATACATACGGAAAAAAGCCGCTAGAAAGTTTAAACTAAAGAAGATATAAATATTTTTGATGCTGCATAATGATTGACGAGAAAAAAATCCACGGTAAAAGTAAGTAATCTCATGCTACTTGCGCTCATTTAAAAACCATTAGCCACGCTAAGAAATTAGATGAAGAAAAATAGATAAATATGTACATTGTAATATTTATAGGTAAGGAAATAATTTCAAAACAGGAAATAATCGAATGTTTCGTTTTGCTTTCACTACAAAAATAATGCATCCATGTTAAAATAAACAGGGTGTACATTAACACATGTTTCAAAAAAATATATATTTTGAACAAAAATATTAATGGTACTGAATGTATACGAGATGCTTTTGAGCGCGGGGCGACTGTTGGGGCGGTGTTCTTGGATATCGCGAAAGCTTTCGACACTGTCTCGCATTGCGGGCTGCTGCGAAATATGAGGAGGTTGGGCATTAGCGGCAGTTTCGTTTTCTGGATAGGGTCGTATCTGCGGGGGAGATCTTTTTTCATCAAAACCAGTTAGGTCTTATCTTCCAGAAGACCCATACTGGCCAAGGTGCCACAAGGATCTCTGTTGGCATCCGAATTATCCATATTATATACGAGTGATATCCCCCACGCTTCGCAAATGGAGTTATCTATATATGCAGATGATACGGCTATATACTCTGCCAGCGTGAACGAAGAGCTGTTGCTTAGGCGCATTCAAGGGGCACTCGACGCGTTGATCGAGCGGGGGTTGGCGATGAATATCGAGAAGAGCGTGGCGATCCGATTTAGCCGGAGGAGAAGACCGCCTTCAGGCAGGGTTGAACTGGATGGGGTGGCAATCCCTTGGAGCTCCACAATGAGGTATCGAGGTCTGTTCCTGGACCAGCGCTTGACGTGGAAAAACCACATCAACCATGTCAAGGAGAAGTTTCTTCGCTACAGGACCTCCATAATGTTCTTGTTGGTTAGGGAATCTGCGCTAGATCTAAGAACCAAACGTTTGCTTTACATCACCTGTCTGAGACCGATCTTAACATATGGAGCTCTCACCTACAAAAAATTGAGGTCCTACAGAACAGCATTCTAAAAATTATTGCTGGAGCACGGTGGTTTGTAAGAAATTCCCAGCTTCGACAGGATCTCCAGATACCTTCGTTACAGGAATGCCTAGGCGAGCTGTCAAGAGGAACCTTGAAGAAGGCGAAGGTTTTCTCCAACCGGCTGCTGGCGCGCGATAGATATCCGTGGAGCCGACGGATCGGCCGCCTCCCAGGAGAAGAGTAGTTAGAATTGCTGACAGGATCCCCGACGAAATTGCTGACAACTAGCACCGGCAAGATGGAAGTCTCCGACTAGAGGACATGTACCCATCAACCACCAAGCAGCGAGGTGCTGCTGCCACGAAGTGGCAAGGTCTCGGCCTAGCTCCGAATGAGAGGAGCAGATCACAGACTTGGAAGAAAAATTTTTCTGCCGTGGATTTTTTAACCCTAAGAAAATATTTATTTAATACAAATAAACTTTCAAGAAAAAAATTAAAATTAGGAGCAAGCGAATGAAGTAATGAAATTTTTTTTTTATGTTACAGTATGATTAAGTTATTTCTTTAATTATCTAACTAAATAGGGAATATGTAAGTTTATTATCCTTTTTTATTATTATTTATTGTATATTAAAAAAAGACTATAGTTAAATTAGTACACGTGGTGAATAGTAATAAAAAGGAAAAAATATTACATTAACCGGTATCTTTTGAAAGTGTTTATAAACGTACGTTAAAGGTTGTATCATTGTATGGTTAAGTATGGCATCTATATTCTGGTTTCTATATTCACTACTCTCTAGGACATTATGACTACACCTCTTGCCACTAGATGATGCTGGGAAATATTTCAGTGCTGTTTTTTGGAGACTAAGGGCATAAATTGAGACGCGAATAGGAATGAAGGCATGAGGAAAAGGCGTTAATGCTTTTTTTCTTCTCATATTGTGTTTGCCGGGAGTGATTCGATCAATACCTTGAGTTTTTATATACCAGCATTATCTTGGCTATTGTTTCTAAGTACTCTTTTCATGTGTACTTCTACATTAATTTGACTTTTGTTCGAATATTATTCTGTTACGAGCATAAGAATAATTTGCTGCGTTATGTACGGATAGGTCGTGCTGTTTTAAACAAGGTAAGTGCAATTAATACTGTGCAAATAATATGCATTTTAAGAAATCTAAGAAAATAATAGTTATAATGGCCATTTACTTATACTAGGAATCCCTTTCTTCAAATTTTCTACTTTAACGACAATTTTGCTACAAGTGTATGGTAATTCACCTACAATTTTGTAGTACCTTTTTTACTATAATTCTACTTCAAATAATAATAGGGTATTTTCCACTTACTTCGATAGTTGGCACTGTAGTAACCGTCGATTTTGGTAGGATATACTACAATTGTGATATAATTTACTATACATTTCTCTCGATGAATCCATCTCAGTTAGATGTACCACGTTTATTAGTCGCTTCCTCTGAGTGTTAATGCACATACCTATATACGTGGATAACAGCAGAATATGCAGATGTTGTACATACATGTAAGTAGTACACGCTTCACTTCGCGTATTATTTCTTGCACTGCTCTGAATCTCTACAGAATGCACGCATATATGCATAAATACCTACAATCTATACGAGACATGCTTAGGTATGCTAAAACGAGTAGTCATTATACAAGCAGATACAATGAAACGGATCCTATGGTCTCTTTGTTCGTACAATATTGTTAACAAGAGGAGTATACACTGTTCGAAAAGAAGAAAAAAGCGATCGTCGTCACGCACGTAAACACAAAATGTTACACGTTTACGCTTCACGTAATGCAGAGAATTAATTTCGTTTCTTTTTTCTTTCATCGGCCGTTGAAAACGTTATCAAGTATGAAAAAGTGAAAACTGTTTAGTTTTCGATCGTTTCATTTCGCTAATTTCTGATGCTACTGCAGCAAATACGAAACAGTAAATAACAGTTATTTATTTTATATACGAGCGACATTCCTCGTGTCCCTCAGGTACGCTTATCGATATACGCTGACGACACAGCGATTTGCACATCTTCGAGAAACGAGGACCTGATGGTTAGGCGACTGCAGGGAGCCACAGACAGTATTGTGGACTGTGTGGGACGGTGAGGACTGAGGGTGAATGGCAAAAAAAGCGTTGCCGTAAGATTTACTAGAAGGCGAAGACCTGCTCCTCCAAGGATCCATGTTGGGGGAGTTGAGATCCCGTGGAGTTCCACGGTGAAATACCTAGGGGTTATATTCGATCAAAGGCTGACGTGGAGGTGGCATATAGATCACGTAAAGAAAAAATTCTTCAACGCCCGGAATGCGCTTATTTCACTGTTCTACAGAAGTTCGGCACTCGACCTGAGAGCAAAATTGCTGGTTTACAAGACGTACTTGAGACCAACAATCACTTACAGAGCGGTGGCCTGGGTGACGGCTGCTGTCAGCAACTTACGCAAGATTGAGGTCCTGCAGAACTAGACGCTGAGGATGATCGCTGGTGCCCCTTGGTTTGTAAGGAATAAACAACTACAAGAAGACCTCCAGGTGATATCTCTGAGGGAACACATCCACAAAGTGGCACGCGATACTCTCGAAAGAGTTCGAATCTCCTCGAATGCGCTTTTGGCAAGGATAGCAGTTGAACCTCAGGACCGTCTCCCTCCCCGAAGCAAGGTGACTAGAGTGACCGATAGAGTGTTTTCCGAGTGACTAACCCACCCCTGGAGAACACGTCATCCTGATCTCCCCTAGGAGAGCCGCACCAAACCCTCGGACAGAACGTATTAATTCTTCTTCTAGTTTCGTTGGTAACGGACGTACCCATTTTTGACTACCCTGTACATGTTACCTCAAATTTAAATATTTTAATACCATATTCTCCGGAAGCAGAACTTTTTATAAAGAGTTACTTTTTTCCCTAAAACTAATAATAAAAAAGTTTTCCATATGCAGCCAACTTAAGTAAACACTCTACAGATCTCCTATATACATATAGGAGATCTTTTTCTATGTAATTACATTAGTGTTTATCCATTTTTGCTTAAAATCGAGCATTTCAGTTTGTCAAATTTGGCTGCTGTTTATATTTTGAATTTGTATTGTACGACACACTTTTAAGATTTTATTTACTATGATGACACACTTAAAATTTTCAAAAATTCTTAAGGAAGGAATCAAATAATTGGGCATAAATCATAATATTCACAATAATCATAATTCTTTATTACCACATTTGATGACACACAGATTATGTGGTGATATAATTTCCCATCTATCCCGTTTTACTTTCCTATTAAAACAAACATTTTGAAACGAATGTATACAACTATATACAACAAAATGTTTTGTCACTTCTGGTGTGTTCCTAAAACTTTTTACTATTAACAGCAGTCTGTAGTCACTTTTTTATATGCATCAATCTACGACTTACTAATGGCTAATATTTAATATAAGCGTTATTTCCTAATAAAATGAAATCGTATTTATATGTAAAATTACTCACACATTATTACATATCACGCACGATGTTAATTTATTTAGTCCCCAAAAACGATTTAACACTTAAACATTGCGAAATAGTTTCGTAAATGTTAATTCAATTATTATTTTGTTAATAGCCACATGTAATTTACTACATATCTAAGTCATGTATGTATAACATAAATGAACATAATTTTATATCTATGATATTATAAGCCGTTTTCCTGAAGAAAATTATAGCATGGCGTACATTTGCGGGAAGTGACGACTACGTACACTACCGTTCATGGAAGTTCGGGCAAGGAAAAAATTTTCGGAAGTCAAAGAAAATAAGAGAAATATTAAATGGCCATGTATTTAATACTTACTTACATGATTTTACATATTTATATAATTATATTTGAAAATCAATGTTAAAAAGATCAACCAATGTAAAAAAAGAAAGATTTAAACTTTATGTTGCCAATATTTCTAGCGACTGTCTGCTATCTGCGCCATCTATCACCAAGTAGCACAATTTATTCTTTGTTCTCCGCGTTTTACGGAAGTTTCCACCATATTCGAGAGAATGCTAGATGGTACTGGAGCTTTCTGGAAGTTTCAGATTGGCTTTATATAAACAGCGAAGCGCGATAAGGCATCATTTCCAACTTGTGTGCTCTGTTGTTAGCTACTGAGGTCTATTATCGGTTATTTTGAAATTTATTGGTTTGTTAAATATGGTTCCTCATATGTAAATCTTCTTTATCACACAGAAGTAACATGGCTTTCGAGGGGTAACGTCTTCAAAAGAATTTTCCAGTTAAAATCAGAACTTTTTATGTACTTGCATGATGAAACATCGGAATATGAGAACCTATTTTCTAGTCCTCTTTGGCTTCTTAGACTGGCTTTCCTTGCTGGTATTTTCGAACAGTCCAGATCAGTTTTGGACCAAAAGAATACAAGAATACCTCCAGCTCGCAAACGAAGCTGTAAAGTGTTTAGTTCCATCATATTTATGCAAGTTGAGTTTCTCGTCTATGACTGTCATCGAAACAAAAGTGAGAAATCGTCTCGAACTTGAAAATAATATCATTGTGTATGTACCAAATACAGAGTCCAGATTTGAGATGCTAGTTTTTGAAAAACAGGCACATACGTCGCATTAAGATTCTTTTACTTTGTAATTTTTTTATGTATAAAAGTGTTAATGTTTTCGTTTATGTTCCACAAGGTGCACGAGTAGTCAAGTTTATCCTGATATACGAAAAACTAGGTTAGTTAAGTGTTAAAGCATTATTTTTCATTTACGTTTCGAAAGATGGAAATAAATGTCTTAGTAAGGCGTTTTCTATTATTTTGGAAATCCTCTCGCGACCCCCTTAGTTCTTTAACGCGACCCCCCGGGGGGTCGCGGCCTACACTTTGAGAACCACTGATCTAAAGGTTTTATTTTAAGATATAACTCTGGTTAATGAAACCAAGAGAACTTTTTTACCAATATCAAAACATCAACTTGAAGAAAATTAATACGAGATGCAAGTGATTCAATATAAAAGTAAATGAATCGCTAAGCTGTAAGTGCTATTAAGCCAAACTTCAGTAATTGTGAAGTATTAGCAAGTGCCTCACACTGAGCCCAAATTCGGTATAAGTTGATAAAATATACATTTAGTTCACAATTTAACCCAGAGATAAGCCTGTATTGAATAGATTTCTATTCAGGCGCCTACGCTAATCCCTTAATAATGCATTAAAGAAACCTTATCAAATAATCTGCATCTATGTTTCTACCATAGTAACAGATAACAGTCTTACCGAAATGTATCACCCACGAAGCATATTAACAACCTTCGAAATAATTTTTAAGGTGTTTTATTTCAAAAATTTATGTGTTACACGCAGAAGATAGAAGAAAATAGATTTTCTTACAAAAATCACTCTATTCAAGAGAATATTTTTAATTCAAGACTATAAAAATGTATAATATAAGAAAAAATGTATAATACAAGAAAATAATTTTCTTGAAATTTTATTTTTATTAAATAAATATTTTCTTAAGGTTAGAAATTCAAGAAAATCCAAGACAGAAAAATGTTTCTTCCAAGTAAATCATTTAACTTTAAGTCAAGAAAACATTCATATTAAAGGTAGGAACGAAAAAACGATATCCAATAAAAGAAAAATTACAATAATGGAAAAAAAACCTAAAGTTACTAATTAAAACTAGGAGCAAGTGTATGAGTTAATGAAAAAGTTTACTTATCATTTCAAGAACTCTAAGTAAAAAATGCTTTATTTTAAGAAAATGAAACTTGATTTATGAGCAATACCTAAACGCTTTCTGGAATTAAGAAAACTATTTGGTATCCTTAAGAAAATATTGTTTTGTGTTATAATGGCTATTCACTTATACTAAAAATCGCTTCCTTCAAATTTTCTGCAAGATTTTCTTGGATCAAGTTAACAAAATTTCTTAAACAAAGAAATACAATTAATTCATTACAAGTATATACTTCTTTTAAACGGAGAAAGAAACGCTAAGAAAATATTTCTTTTGATTTAAAACAGTTATTGTATTGTAGATAATTGAAACAGTAATTGAATCTTGAATTGAGGCGGATAGCCTTGATACAAACAAACGTTTCTCTGCGTGTAGGGCACCGCTTGCAAGAGTACTACCGGCAAAATAGGCGACAGATATAGATATATAGATGATATAATTTTCCATACATAAATTTCCAATACGTGTAGTTTTAAGTTCTAAATAACGTTAGTTGAGAAAACATGATAGCTGAGCAAAATTAAAAAGAAAAGCGGAAAACTCTCAGAGACATCTTGTATAAATCAAAGGGAATGCACGGAAAATGAACATTAATAAGACAAGAAACGATAGATTGAATTTGACAAATGACAAATATAAGCACAACAAATGTATCACCCTGGAAATAAAGCGCTCCAAAAGACTTGGCAGCAGTCCTAGTTCTAAAACAGGAGACAAGCTATAGCAATAGTATTAAAAATACGTTTTTTGTTTTTGTATTTTGAAACGAGATGAAAAACCGAAATTACTAATTGGAACAAAAATAAAACGGTATCGACAACAATTTCCTCAGCGTCTAAATTAAAACATAATACAAGAGAGCGTTAACAACAATAATTGTTTGCATCTTGTACCGTTAATATAATGAATGCGATAAGTTAAAGTACCCATGGTAACAGAAATATTTTCTTCCGATAATCCTGTAACATTACACTTGTTATTCACCTGCAAACTACATACATTTGTGTACCATCACCTTTACAATCTAAAAATTTGCTTTATCAACATTTATATAAAAAATATAGCGAAACAAAACAACGCACGAACTAGATTAAGATTATAAAATGTAACGATTAAAAAATTATGCGGTTGATAAAGGAATCACAATTATACGACTGGTCGGTGTATAGAATTACCAACGCCCGCGATAATGACCGATTTATTGCTTTTGCTCTTTATGTTCACGCTTGACTAAAACTATTTATACCTGACTTTGTTCCATTATTTTACTTTGCTACATCCATACAACCATGCTTTATTATTAACGACAACCATGAATGATATGGTACGGAAAAGGAAACACCCGATTATATCTCATTTCCGCGATTCTATTTGATTTTGTACTACAACAATCCTCTTATTGAAAGCTAATCTGTAGATTGGAATCAAATACCACAAATTGCTATGACTTTTTTAATAGAACAAAAGGAACGATTAGCTGTGAAATCAACCACAATAAATTATTATGTATACACAATTTTAAAAGCTTTATTTTTTCAGGAAGGTACGACTCCTTTAATATTGGCAGCGGCTAATGGTCACTACGATAGTGTTCAAGAATTATTAGAGCAAGGAGCTGATCCAACGTTAAGGCGTGTGGTAAGATTTCTAATCCTTATAACGCTGATGACCTAATTTATTTGTAAAGTCTTTTCACAAAAAAAGAAATACGATAATAATGACAGTGGAAGCAATAAGAGCAGCCTGCAATATTTACTAAAGTTAATTTAGACCTTTTACACAACAGTAGAAAGTTTGCAACGCACGCGATGCAAAACGTGATGGCGCTACGATAGCGACCGTATAATTAACTGGAAGTATATAAAATGGAAAATTATACATAAGTATATTACATTGCATCAGGTCGCTTCATTTTAACTGAATGTCCTAGCTGCATTGTTAATTAAGGAAGAGGAAATTTGTTTTACTTAGGTATTTCCTTTAAAAGAAAATTATACGATCTACAATTTTTTTGTGTACTCAATTCATTGCTTTGGTTATGAATTATACGTAAAGATGAACTTGCTCGATATATGCAGCAATCATTTACCACCTCTATTAAATCCGTAACAGAAAGTGCCGTTTTAAGGCGCATTTCGATTCTTCTGTTGGCGATGATTGCTTTCTAATCAAGCTTGACGACTGATGTATTTCCTACAGCTTGGAAGAAAATCAAAATAGCTCCTGGTCTTAAGAAAGGTGATATGTCTACAGTAGGTGTTCATCGAATTAGAAACTCGTAATATTTATAAAATAAGCATAAATATGAAATAAAAAACATTTAGTATATGCACTACCGTTCATGGAAGTTCGGGCAAGCAAAAAAATGTACGGAAGTCAAAGAAAATAAGAGAAATATTAAATGGCCATGTATTTAATACTTACTTACATGATTTTACATATTTTCAAACACAAATTTATTTTAAAAAAAAGTTAATGTAATACAAATAATTTAAATCCGATTTTCATCGAAAAATCCATCTTTTCCCTTTAGGACTGCTGCCACTATTCTCGACATCCGATTCACTAATTTTGCTAATGTTTCATTGGGCAAGCTTGTCCATACCTCCTAGAGAATGGTCCATAAATGTTCCTTCGATTTTGGACACTTTTTCCTAACACATCGGTCTAATTCTTCCCATAACAACCCTATCGGGTTCAGATTGGGGGACTGTGGCAGCCATTCCATAATTTTTAGGGTTCTTTCATTTTCTTCTTGCTGCAGGTAATCTGTGCACAATTTAGATTTATGTTTGGGGTCATTGTCCTGCATAAATTCAAATCCACGGCCAATTAATCGGACTCCAGGATTTTCCGATATTCTTCTTTTTTCATTATGCCCTCAATTTTGAGCAAGTCCCCTGTTCCGATTAAGGAAAAACAACCCCAAACCGTTACAGATCCGCCTCCATGCTTCACCGTAGGAACTATACACTCCCGTAACATTCTTTCCCCTTTTCATCTGCGTACGAAGACTCTCCGTCTATTTCCAAAAACCTAAAACTTAGATTCGTCAGTCCACAAAACGTTTATAAAATCGTCCACTGTCCAATTTCTATGAGCTTGTGCCCATTTCAGTCGTTTCAGCCCATTTCCTCTTCGGAGTAACGGTTTTCGACAAGCCACTCGCCCATGCAACCCAGCCTCTTTCAGCCGACGTTTCACAGTACTCACAGAAACTTTGGAATCTCGCTTATTATTGAATTCTGCAGCAATTTCTGATGCTGTTAGTCTTCTATTGCGCTTACTAATTATTTTTATTCGTAAATCTTCCGCAGGAGTCGTTTTTCTTGACGGTCCTGGCCGATTACGATCTTGCACGTCACCGGTTGTTTTAAATCGAACTATAGTATCATGTACTGTACCATGGCGAAAGTGGTGCCAACTTTTGAAAAGTCACTCGCGTCAAACTGCCCACCTATTAAGGAACCTTTGCACAAATGTACTTTTTACTTAAGACGAAATAACATCGACAATGTAGTGCGAAGTAAAACAAACAAACCTGTTTTACCAAGGCCTATTTCATTCGAAATTCATTAAATCAAACAAGTCTAGAAACCAATGTTATGTTAAATATTTACATCGGAAAGCCCAGCTGTCACTCTAAAACATATAGGGCATTCACTATAGCCACTCGATAGATATGAAATTCCCTCTGGCGGATATTAGTTCTGCTTCGTAGTTACAATCTCCTCCCAGGCCGGCTGGCCTTGGAGTGGGGGTACTATAAATTTTATTAAGTCCAGACAATGACGATCTTGGTAAATCAGAGATGAAACTACTCTTCCTTTCATTCTTCTCATTTCGCAAATCTTCAAAATTAGTGTAAAATTCTCCTAATACAAACAACAATATTAAATATCTTAAGGTATTGTCATTTATGGCAGTAAAATTTCATATTTTGGTGTCGTGGGGATTTCCTATCGCGTCATTATATTCATTCTCTCATGCTACTTCTAAAAATAACTTTATTCATCGAAATTCATCACAATATTACGCCTAGATAGAAATCATAAAAATTTGCTGTAGATAGAAACAATCGCCATCGCGATTAAAATAAAAGAGAAGAGGGACGCAGATAAATTTATCATTTCTGCTTAAGCTTTTATGGAGTTAACTCGTATTTTGGCTGCGCTCCCAGTTCAAAGTGTCCGATATCAAAATTAGAGAATAAATTCAAGGTATAAGGTATAAAAATCAAAGTAGTTTGTATTTTTCAATTTGTACATTCGTTAATTTCCATTTATTGATATCAAAATTCATTAAAAAATGCCGAAAGAGTATGAAAAAATATTCCAGAATCCCACAAAAATTTAATTAAACTGCAAAATTCCAGTTTTTTTAACAATTTCCCTGAGATAAAACATTTCACTAAATATTTAAATGTGCCCCAGATTCCCCTACAATTAATTAGAGGTAATTAAAAGCACAAAAAAGGAACTTATACTTAAAAACTGCTTATTATCTAAATTAATATATTGGAAAGTTTCATTTTACTTGTATTAATATGAAGAATATAAAGCTAATACATACTATTTTTCACTAAGAACAATCCCGTAGTAAAATTAGAAATGCCTTCATTCATATACAACCAATTTCATCTACGCACCTTGCTTGACATTACTAAATCTGACGTAATCATTACTAATTACGTACATATCCTAACTATTAATTCACAATACCGTCTTCGTGCATTCTTTTGCATAATTTAAAATCTCTCTCCATCACCGACAATACTCAAACAATTCTAAACTTAATTATCTACTCACGTCTTTCAACAAACGTTTAATTTTTTTCCCATTAATAACAGTTTACTTTCGTTTCTTTTCTCGTTTCTAGCTTAAAGAGCGAACGTAAAATTAGCATTTAATGATAGTAACCAAAATAACATGCCAGAATAACAATGCCAGCCTTGAAAGCGACGTCATTACCGTGACGATCGTACATTATACGAGAAAATGAAAAAGAAGCGAATGAACGTATTGAGTATGGTGCATACGCGGTTACCACGTTGTTTTAACAAGATTATGCTTTGATTCTAATTGAAAATCCTGTCGCAGACGGATATATCGTGTCTTTAGAATCACGCAGCGACAATGCTTAAATTGCTTTGTGGCAAATTGCTAATCGATCTTGATTTTAAGAAAGAGATCTTTGTATTTGTTGTAATCTTAATAAAACAAACGTTTAACATTAATGTTAGAGTACTAGTTTGAGTATGATCAACTATTAATAGGAAACTCAAAAGAATGATGGTAACGTCTTCTTAGACCCCTATATGCAGATCGTTTCAATGCCTCTTGGCTATAATTTTCCGCTCTTTGCTTAATGTTTACAAAGATATATCAAAATTGAAATATCTGGTTAATCGAACAGCTTTAGCAATGTTTCCGCTATCGCATTGGGCTAATTTCCTCAAAGGAACGAGCAAGCATTCAAACTCGCCATGATATGGTACCACCGCAAACGCAATGACAATAAAGATACACGAAGCGAGAACTGGAAACTTCTTTACATAATCAACCACCGGGTTGTCCTCAGATGGCAATACTTTCTTTTTGGGGAGTGTTTCATGGCAGGACAACAAGTTCTCTGTCAGTAGCTCTTTCAAAAACCATCCACAAACTAGGCTTTCCTTTATTCGCCGAGTGGCCAGCTGCTCGCTTTCCGCATTACAAATATCCTTTAGAGAAGAACATCATCAATAAACAAATTAATCAGGTACTGGAACACTGAAACAGTTCACTAAAAATCCTTACCACAACACTTAACTCGTACTGGACGCACGTTTCGATAGCGGAGTCTTATTAAAACGGTACGCTAACAACAACCACCGCCGTACCCTGTTTTCCGACGAGAAAATCTTCACTGTTGAAGAACAATTTAATCGGCAAAATGATCAAGTGTATGCCTCCAATCGTGAAGAAGCAGGTATGGTCGCTCCCCGTGTTCAAAGGGGTCATCATCCATCCTCAATAATGGTCCTTATTTCGCACCAACGGAAGTTCATTTCTGTGAAAAAAGATTGAAAATCAGTGTCCAAGTCTATCAGGGGACGGTCCTGGAAAAAGATAGTAAAACCTCTAAGCCAAAGCTTATTCAAAAACCAGGATTTGGTCTTCCAGCAGCACTCTGCTTACAAGGCCAAAAGCACTCAGTGTTGGTTACAGACGAATAACATCGACTTTATCAGGCGTGAAGATTAGCCATCTTCCAGTCCCGATCTTAATCCTCTAGATTATAAAATCTGGCAAGCTTTTGAGGGGAACGTCTGCGCTAAACGCCATAGAAATTTGGATTCGATAAAAGTATCTGTTAAGAAGGCAGTGGCGGAGATAGACCAGAAATTGTGTGTAATGCGATTGATGACTGATCTCGAAGGTTAAACGCCTGTATTTCGAAACGAGGGGATCATTTTGAATAATTTTTTAATATGTAATTGAGAATACTATATTAGTCTATTTAATCAATAAGAAATTCTTTTCTTTTCTGTTTTATTTAATATAATGATAAAAGTTGTGACAGAACTTAGTGACCGACCAAGTACATACCTAAGTTTTGGTTATCTAATTTGACGCAGTAACTAACACAAGAAATATAAATGGCACTAAAATCTAATTGTAAGTGACCAAAATAGCAATAAATCGCAAAATCTATTCCGGAAGCAAAAAAGATGTATGTTTTAATGACGATGGCAATGGGTACATCTACAAATACACAGTTATATTTATAATTTGTTAAAAAGATATTTAGTTATGTGACATCCTGTATTTAACTTGCAGCATCAAATTATCGTCAACCATCTTACCGATTCTGGGATTTGCCTATGCATTACATATGTGTGAGTTCTAGTAGGTGTGTGTTTTAATTTTGGTGTTGCGATACAATGTGTACCGTCTATTATCGTTGTAAAGTCGTGACGATAGAAGTCCTCCGTCTACAGCTGTCTTTATCGAGTCTAAAGCAAAAACACATTTTCTTAATTTATATCCTCTAGTTTACGCTTGACTTCGACGTTCTCGTTGATTTAATAAAGAAACGAAATAGTATTCAACGAAGAAATAGTTTACCCATGGAGCGGAAATCCCGTTTTTTTTTAAGTAGCTTTTAAGGAGCTTGTTGAAAATGTGAAGGGAGTTTTTTCACTTCTTTATTAACTGTATAATGAGGTTTGTTGTGTGTAACCAGTTTAGTACAACATTAGGTTAGTATATAAAAAAACGTCAATTTAACCACTTAATGATAGATTGCACAGGATCCTACCTGAAGGACGGAATGTACTCGCAGCCCTACCACATTCACAAGCACTTCTAGTCGCAAAGAGCTAAACTGTTGGTTTAAGGTCGACGAGACGACGCCCTTTAACCGTTTCATTTGTCCCCTGTGAACAGCGGTGTTCTACAGCTCCGCGAAAGCTCGTCTTCATTATCCAAGTCCTATATGCCCACGTCTACAATCTGCGTAGGCTTTCTGACCACCACTTTCAGAGTTTGGTCCGGGTCCTGCACACGGGTACATCATAACGTCAGATTCTGACACCCTTCTGCTCTCATCCAAGGAGCATGGGCAATCGAAGCAACCAGCTCCCTGACACTGTAGGTCAAGTCAAAGCGTTTGGGCGCCAATGTACCACGGCGCCTTGGTAACCATCTTGTGGACTTTAGTCTGGATTTTCTCGCAGCGCGCCAAACGATTGACCCATACGACATCTTGGTTTTTAGGACCGGTAGATAATGCCTTCTTTTCTGCCTTGTGTCGAGTTTATCAATCATGCCGATTGCTTTGTAGACCTTAATCCTGATCTGTCGGAGATGCTCGCAGCACATGAGTTTCCTCCCCAAGATCAATCCCAAACTCTTAGTGCACTTCTAGTTCTGGTAGCAAGCTCAATTATGCATGAAACGAACACGTTTTTGTCTATTAACGCAGCCGAAAACAATTGGGTGGTTGCATTCAATTTTATTACGTTATAGGGGACTTTCTCAACTCGCCAAGATTCGATCCTTCAGGAGCAGATAATTCCTGGAGCAAATCTGTACTTGCGTTTGATTATTCAAGTGCAAAGTGTTGAAAAAAGTATTAAAAGAAATTGTTAAAGTGCGTTGGGACAACAAAATCACGAAAACATACACGAGTAAATTTTGAAGTTCCTCGGCAAGCTATCCTGCTAGAAGGGCCGTGCCATAAGGGGTCCTTCCAGCAGGGCCAACCCGTATATACAATTGTCCTTCTCGAAGAGTATTAATACATAAGCTCAGGCAGGCTTAACAGACAAAAATGCACAAGCCGGAGTTAACCCGTGCGGTCCTATATTTTGTTTAACTTATTGCATGTGTCCGAGTTAACTTGAAAATTAATTTTAACCCTAACTAATAGGTATGTAAAATTAAGGAGACCACTTCAAAATAATATGTACACGGTTTTTGTTTACTTCAACAAGTTCATACTGGCAGTAAATAATAAATTTTGCAATCTTTATAAAATGAATCATACATATGAAATTTTGATGCAACAGAGAACCGATATATTTGATTCGATGCGTACAAATGCAGCTTCAAAGCCGATTAGGATTCAAAATAATGAAATGGCGTCATAAGAAAGATGTTTGTCATAATAATATGGAAGGTCCATCACCTGTTTAAGTTAAAGCACTCCTTTAGCAGCTTCAGATGTTCAAATGGGGTCACCAACCGAACACGAAGATGAAGTCATTGAAATTGATTCATGTCGACATGGACCCATATCTAATGATTCTGGCAGCGATAAACAAGAATCAACAACATCCTACAGTAAATACGAAATATTTAGTAATGATCCTGCTGAGGTGAGTCTGAAGAAGTTTTGTGATCGAAAAAGGTAATTTTGAATAAAACATTGATTTTGAAGATAAGGAAATGATTAAAGATACTTTACAAGTTAGCGGATCGACGCAAAGATTTATTTTAAAATCAATGTTTAAGCGCAAAATGTTAAATGGTGAAGAAGTAGATTGTTTTTGGCTAATATTTTCGCCGAAAACAAATAAAGTTTACTGCGGACCCTTTTACTTGAAGAAAATCAGGATCAATTTACCGCAGGTTTCAATGACTGAAAAAATGCCACGGCGAGAGTCGTATTTCATGAAAATAGTGCTTCTCATACCAAGGCGTGTTTTAACTGGATGGCTAGATAAAAAAAAACTGGGCTTTGGATTTATCAAAAGCATATGAAAATGAATGCGAGTACTGGCAAAAGGTTTACAAAGAATTATTGATGTTATCATTTTTTTGTGTCAACGTGGACTTCCATTAAAAGGCAAAGATTAAATTTTTTGATCAGTACACAATGGGAATTATTTAGGCATATTGGAACTACTAGCAAAATCTGACGGGTTTCTAGCAGATCATATTGAAAAAACTAAAAATATTGGACGGGCCAAATACCTTATCTATCTGTCTTCGACAATTTGCGATGAATTTATTCAATTACTAGGCGATCATGTTACTAATTAATTTTACAAGAAGTAAAAGAATCAAAATATTTTGGAATAATAGTTGATTCTACACCTGATTTGCAACGTGTTGATCAACTTACTTTTGTAATTAGATATGTGAATTCACAAACATTTGAAGTGTCAAAAAGTTTTCTAAAATTTTCGCCTTTTGAAATTGCTTATTTTACAATTTGCAATGAAAAATGGAGGGGGGCCCTGTTATTACTTGTGCGTAGGAGCCCCGAAGGCTCTTAATCTGCCACTGTGAATACTTATGTATATTGTAATTTCTGATGCTATTCTCGAGTATTTGAATAAAATATGTCTGCAATTCAACAAGCTTTATGGAATATTCGATATGTAATTGTAAACTTCAAGAATTCCTTCTCTAAAGTAGAATCTAGCCAAAAATTGTTTGCCTGATAACTTGTCGGAGAAATTTTTTCTTTGTTTTATCCAATTTTGCTTGCTTTGTGGCTCATACAACTTGAAATAATTCTCCACCTGAAGATGATCTGTTGAACTCCATCATATTTCTTGTAACAGCGATGTACAGTAACAATGTAAAACGTATTCAAAGGGATCCTAAAATTAAATTAATCTCAAAATTGTCGGCGCAAACCATACAAACTCAGTAGTTAAATTTGTAATATTAACCATTTCATTAAAGCTATCATGTTAGAATTAATTCCTATACCTTATTCACTAGTAAAACCAATAATTTAATTGCTCAATAACGCCAACTACATTGCAGATGTTACGATCATACCGTTAAAACCTTGTATACTCTAGAACAGATAAGAGACCGTGTTTAACCTGATTCCAATCATCGAATATCTCATTCCAAAGCCGTTCGAAGTTAATAGAAAATAGGTTAACGACGATCAGGTTGGCAATCACGTTTGTAAGCCGATTTCATCCGATTGGAATAGTGCCCAATCTCCTCTTCACAAACACGTAGACATACACATATAAACACCTAATACACGTGCTAGTTGTGTAGTCATAACGACCCGCTAACGGTGAAACGACTTCGTTTTGAATCGGACGCACATAATGTTGGCGGTAACAGCAGGGCCTCGGCGGCCGCCTACGAAATTCCCCTGATCAATAACTCAAGTTTTCCTAAATAATTAAATCTCTACGAGCGAGAGAACCCCCTGGAACAATCGATGCACGGGCTATTATTTCGCCGAAGTCATGCTAGTAAGTGTGGGGTTTTAGCTTGCCGTATGGGATGGATACAACAAAAGGGCATATCTAAATCGGTAAAGAGCAAGTTTTCGAATAGTAAGCACAAAAAAAAGCTGGGTACACCTGGATGATATACTCGTAAAGTGTATCTAGGTTGCGTAAAAGTTTATTACACACCGTAGAAGGTCGGGGCTATAAATTTTGCACTTCGTTTTTTATGGTTACAAATGGATATGTCCGTGTGGGTCTAAGAAATATGTGCTCCACGCAAATGTTTTCCTTTTAGAGGAGATACGTGACACTTACAAGTCAATTTGATGA
Source organism: Dynastes maya (assembly GCA_029619315.2). NCBI lineage: Eukaryota > Metazoa > Arthropoda > Insecta > Coleoptera > Scarabaeidae > Dynastes > Dynastes maya. The sequence goes on along the minus strand of JAROYE020000009.1, from coordinate 11,184,148 downwards.
ATGCTATATTTACTTATTTATCGAATAAATAATTTTAAGCTATACAAGATGTCTCACTGGGAGTTGCAAGTACACTGAACGAAAAAAGTACTTAAATACAATAAAAAGGTACGTTAATGTAACAATTTTTTAATCAAAATTGCTCCAACGAACGAGTTTATCATTTTAATAAATGGCTGTTTATTATATCGATGAATACATACTTTCGATTATACATTATATAGAATAAGTGGATTTATTGAAATAAAGAATACATTTATTAATGTCTAATGAAAAATTCCTAAAGTTTGTTTATTTGAAATTACAGTAGAAATCTAAAAATCCGGACTAATTAGGATATAAGTGAATTTTATTGCCAACGGGCAGTGGCGGAGGTTCGATACAATCCTCACTATAACTGCGAGTCTCAACCAGATCTGTTGTGTATACATGTACGCTGCCGTAAATGCTATTTCGTAGTTCTACGTTTGTTTTAAAAATGCTGCCTACTTCGCGAAAACGACCAATGTTGGACAAAGTTACAGAATTTATAGCAGAAAAACCTGACCTAAATTATGATGACGTTAAAATTCAATGTGTAGTTTGTAATATCCCTTTAATATGTTGGTCCAAAAGCGATTGTCTACGTCACGTAAATACTAAACAGCTTTCTTTAAAAAAAAATTGCACACAACACTATGACAAATTTAAATTTAATGTATGTGTTACCTTTATTGCATGTAATCTACCGTTTAATTTACTAGACAAGGAAGCATATGTCTTCTTTTGGAATAAATATTCGGACTGCAAATTACCAAGTCGGGCATCGTTACAAAGAATTGTGCCATCTGCTCGTGAACATGTTGAAAAAAGAATTAAATCGGAGTTGAAAGATAAAAAACTGTGGTTATGTGTGGACGAAACAACAGATCGTAAAAAACGTTGTGTGGTTAATGTAAGAGTACGTACAATGGCACCACATCAATCGCCACCTTCAATTCTATTAGCTTCTAGACGAGTACAACAATGTGCTGCCGAAGTAATTCCAAAGTTAGTGTTACATACATTGGAAAAGTTTAAACTTGCAACAAACCAACTGTTAATGTTTATGAGTGATGGTGCCGCAAACATGCTTTCTGTAGGCCGGTCTCTTAAAAAACATTGTGCTAACTTGTTACATATTACGTGTAAAATTCATGCTTTCAGTCATGTGGCAGGTAGTATTAGAAAATGTTATCCTGAGGTAGATGCTTTAATAGCGCATACAAAAGCAGTGTTTGCCAAATCCCCAAAACGTATTCGCAAATTTCACAGACCGTGCCCCCGTATGCCTGAGCCATCAGAACCTATTCTTACACGTTGGGGAACATGCTTACAGGCCGCGTTTTATTAACGTGGTTTTACGATTCGATCCAAAGGAAGCTGCGGCTATCAAGGAAAGCCAGTCGAAATTTCAAGATAGGATAAAACGGATTTAAAAACTATTCAGAACAATTACTTCGGACTAGTGGAGGCAATAGAAAAATTACAAAATCCTTCGGTGTCGTTAGTGGAAACTCTGGAAATAGTGCAACATGTTCACGCACAGCTATGCGCGGTAGGAGACGCAAAAAATGTTTGTGCTCTAGAAAGGTTTGAAAGTGTTTTAGAGAAAGATTCTGATTTTGGCACATTAAGACAAATTTGTGAAGGTGCGTCAACAGAACCGTTAAGTTGTTCCAAAGATTATTTTAATTACGCAAATATAAGGTCACTAAATGTAGAATGTTCGTTTTCTGCATATAAACACACTTTTTCCTCACGCCGCACTCGGTTTGCCGAAACAACTGTGGACACATATGTATCTAATGTTGCAGATATTTAACAGACATTATACACTTTGTGATTTCACGGAAGACTTTTAAGACGGTAAGTGTTTGAGCACGTATTATATTTTATTTTTGACCATTTATTTTGTGTAAACTTTTACGCACCCGCCACTGGCTGTTGGCGCAAATTGAGCAACTGTAGTAATTAATACACACACTGGCAAATTTAAAGGAACAGACATAAAATCTAATTATTTTCTCTGTAGTACACATATTGCTAATACCAAATTAGGTGGAGTAATTGAAATTCATTTTACAAAGATTATACCATGTGAAACCTATTGAAGGAGAAAAAAACTCAAACAAAATACTGGTTTTAAGCAGAATAACTTATTGTATTATTATTAAATGCGTTTTTTCTTTTGCTTCAATGTTCCCCCCACGAGCCCTTACAGCTGCAGTCATTCGTCTTCCCATACTTTTGATGACGCCATCAATCAGGTCTTGAGGCAATCCATTCCATTCCTCAATCAAAGCAACTCTTACTTCTCTGTTTTAAACAACAGGAATTCTTAACCTAAGTCTTCCGCCTAGCATGTCCCACACATGTTCGAACAGGTTCAGGTCAGGGAAACACGCTGGCCAATTCATTGTTGTTATACTCATTTAGTTTTAAAAGTAATTTACGCAATGGGCGACGTGTCGGCACGCATTATCCTGCATCAGGGTGAAATTTTCTCCGATGTATGGGGCCAAGGTACCACATGGTCTTGGAGAATATCTCTGATGTACCTATCTACAGTTAAGGCTCCGCGATCAATCACCACTAACTCTGTGCGTGCCTCCAAACATGTACAGTTGTCAGTAACACTAAATGGTGCATTTTGTTCTTCTATGCATCGATAGAATCTTTCCCTACCGTCAATTGAATTTATACAGAAACGGCTCTCGTCGTCAACAAATTTTCACCCCACTGGTCATCATTCCAATTTTGATGTTCTCGACCGAATTCTAGTCGTGCTACACGATGACGGTTCTGGAATCTTTGGGCTTTTATTAGCACATATGACTTGAGACCAACTTCTTTAGGTCTTCTTCTTACTATGCGCTCACTTGCAGTAGGTTTCTTGTTTGAACTGCCGTTTGACGTCTGTTTCGCAGTGTTTGCAACGTTATAAAACGATCATCCGCAGCCGGGGTTGAGCGTTTTCTGCCTTGCCCTTTTTTTCTCACATACTCACCGGTTTGTCTCCAACGACTCACACGACAATGGATGGCTGATTTTGATTTACCAAACATTCGGGCTACGTCAAGGTATATCCGACCACGTTCAATTAGTGCTACGACCCTAGCAATATCAGTCGGTACTAAGTCACCCATTATAACCGGGTTTTTACAATACAAACAGACTGACCACAAAAAATCAAAAGAAGGACAAATTCCAACAAACCCGAACAAATCAAACTGATTACGTTAACAACTTAATTGTTATGTACAGATAGTACGTATTTCAAACGTAAGACACAACACACACGTTTTTGACATTAAAAACTTCAATTGTTTAGTGGAGCATTCAAAACTATCTGGATGTAGGCTATAAAATAATAAAATTAAGAAATAGACTAAGTTTACAATCTGTTTCTTTAAATTTACCGGTGTGTGTATAAAACCACTATAATATGATTCAATTTAAGAAAATATTTAATTTTATGAACAATTGAAAATGATAATATTGAATTGCATTATCTTTAATACAAAAAAATGTATTCCCGACCATTTTCCAGTATATTTTGTCAAAAAGAAACCAGCTCACAACAGTTACCTTCTTCTACTTTAGCATCCGCAATATATTTCTTATATTTTGAAAATGAGATTGTTCCTGTTGGTTTCACCCATATAGTATTATATGTTGGCCATGACACTTTGTTTGTCGCTAGTCTGAGCCAGTCTTGATCAAACAATACATAAAATTTTGCAACAAATAATTCGTCATGCCTTAAAGAATTTAGAATAATGAAGATTACAAGCAAATTCTTTTATTATACGAGCCAGTTCGAATAGTGGCAAAATTTGATTCGGTCTTCATTGTTAACTCGCCTTCTCTCAAAAAAATACCATCCAGACAAATGTAAATGTCGTCTTTGTTAGTCGTGGCCCGGCGATACCGCCAATATTCTTATTGCTCTTATTGCTTCGAGAATAAGTTAAACAAGAAACAACGACGAGAATAGCTTTTCACCGACATCGTCCCTCGTCTTATTGATTTTTTCTCATCTTTTTTTTCTTCCTTTATACAGACCGGCACAACGGCGTTATTCTTCGCTTGCCAAGGTGGTTATTTGGATATCGTGAGGCTCTTGTTGGACAATCGGGCGCCAGTGGATACTGCCAGCGTGGTAAGTGTACTTACATACGTTTTATCCTACCTACATTAAATAATTAATACCCGAATCCGGCAAACGATGCATTCACCCACACGAGAACAATTAACAGAACAGCGTACCACAACGGCGAATTAGTCATCATACCCATCAGGACAGTCTGGACATGGAAGAGATTGATATATGTGTGTGTGAATGTAGATGCAGAATATGTGGAAGTGTGAGTGTGAGGGTCGCGCGCGGTTTTTGAACCTGCACCTATTTTCATCGCATCGTACGCGATACTCTCTCGCTCCATTAACCCAGATGATTTGGTTCGGTTTTGATGCTTTTGCTTCTTTTTGGTTTCATGTTCTCTATGTCGCTTACAGGATGGCGGAAGCCCGCTCTTCGTCGCATGCCAATGCGGACACATGGACGTGGTGAAAGAATTAATCACCAGAGGAGCCAAGGTTAATACACATATGAAGGTAAGTACATACGAAATCAATGTGCACACTTTTTGCACAAAAGTTTGCAGTGCGGTCCGATTGTTTTTTTTTGGATTAAGGCCCAAGAGTTTATTATGTATATTAGCCGTGCATGAATCCTAAAGAAAATATGTAAAACTATAATAGCGCAGCTTTAATTAGAAACGAGAAAGAACTGTGGTGTGGGATCCAACAACCAAAAAGGACGACACCCAGATAGAAAATGAACAAAATAATGTTTGAAATTCTTATATTATAAGCAATATTAAAGAAACCTTATCGGCATATTAAAAACGACATTTCTGTTCCCCTATTTAAATGTAGACGCGAAATTGCAATCTAGAACGTTTTAATTAAAGCTTTCAAAATAATTACTTGGATAATGGTCACCTGTTGTCTCTATTTAGACTGAATATTCCTTACTGCAGTACCAGACCTCTACCTCTAATACATACAAGGATAGTCCGAAAAGTTTCAAGCCTCAACATGAAGACGGCGAATTAGTGAAACCAAAGTTATAATTGAAATTTATTTGGTGGTTGGTTAATGCATTGTTAGTGTTTTTGGAATTATAATCGTTTTTGTGTTGATTGGCATGAATCTTCAGATATTATGAAGCTTGCCACGTATACGACGTTGATGGAGATGAAGTAACACATTAAACACATAGGATTACATGCTCTCGATATATCTATCACACGCTACAGCATGGCGATTTTCCGCTGTTTCTTAAATTTGCTTACTGTTTTCATAAATCATAATTCGTTTGCAAACAAGAAGCAAACTGACTGATCCGCATAGAATGATATAGAAGATTCTAAAAGGAAGAGCATGTAGCAAAAAAGTGACAAAAACAGCAACCTTTGGATATGAGCAAAATTACTATTAATAAAAAAAGAAAGTAACAAAAGAAAAAATTACAAAATTTATTAAAAAGCAATAGGATAAGATTGATAAAAAAACGAGACTACATGGAAACCTGAAAAATTAATATGTGGAAAAAGAAGAGAAGTTATATGAAGGGTTTGAGAAAACGAAACTGGTAACAATCTTGAAGATCAAGAAAAGGACTAGGACATTACTTTGAACATACTTGTGTATACTTCCCTTCAGCAGCGTAAATTTTATAGTAGAACACAAAATCAGTTGTGATTGTCAACCATCCGTAATGCAGTGATCGCTGAAATAAAAGGGCACTGTTGCAAAATTTGTCGGCTCTAAAAATGCGTTGGTATAAGGGCGGGGAGTCACATGATGCATAACGCGAGAATCAATCAGTAGTAATAATCTAACTGCTGCCATAAGAGAATTGCACTATACTCTAGTCATGCATTACACCCCCCTTTATTTATTTGGTTGATTATTCTTGCCTCTCGGACTTTTGCTCCTTTATTACTTTTGATTTGTTTTGTTTGTATCTCGTAGTTATATTATGAAATAGTTTTCTTTTTAGTTGCGTTCTTATAAACTAGAAAGTCGTTAAATGGCACTATGTTAGTGACAGTACTGGAAATTATTGCTTATTTGAACATGTATTATAATAATAGGTTCAGTTGAATTTTTACAGATACAAATACGATTCATTTTGACATAATGTTTCATTAATTATTAGATTTAGTTTTTTGCTGGAATTAAATTTACTTTTATAAATGTATGTATTTGTTATGCACTTACTATTATTTGAACATTTAACGTCTTGGATAATTGAAATGAAAAAATGTAATCTAGTTATTTTATAATGAGAAGTTCTATTTATTTTCGGAATTCATCATTTTTCCCTTTAAATTGAGGACGATTTTTTTGTTTCATATACGACAATATTACATGTAAGTATTTATTTAAACATAATCAATGATCGATTAAGTCCATCGATGAAACTTATCAAATAAGATCTACTTATTACTTATTTTTAAAATCTGCACTGAGAAAAATGATCAAGTAAGATATATTACGTATTTCCTAAAATCTGCACCGATGGCGAGCACGTACAGTAGTCGACTGATTGGAATTTGTAAGTATGTATGGTTGGCTAGGGAAGCTGAGTGAGAAACACGTGCCTAACACAGGTGGCAACGTTATTCGTTATATTGGTAGGAATAGCGCTTCTAGATGAGTACTTTCCGACGCGGTAACTTATGGAAGAAAATATATGATAGAGCACGAAATACGATCACGGTTATAGCTGATCTTGATGGGAATGTAAAAAAGAGCAACATAGGCGAGTATCCAATAGGAAGAAGAAAACCTCTCCAACCTAAGGCAGAAGAGGACAGCCAAAGTTTCATAATAGTTTGAAGGAAGACTTTTTTATTAAAACTTTATAAGAATTGCAAAAATATCAGTTGTTCTTTTTTGAATGTTAAATTAGTCACTAATTTTTACTGGAGAAAAACATTTCAAATCATAAATCGACTTTGTGTCAATGTACATAAAATGCCATATTACCATTTTTCTTATATTCCACGTACAGTACTAATTGTTTCGTGTATTATAATGCCCATCTAAATATAACTGTAGTTTGGATTCTTTTTGTGTCAGAGTACATTTAAAACTGCTAAGATTGCCGCTCCAATTCTAAGTATTGAAGAACAAAACATATTAGTCCATCTATAAAAACTCTGAAAACAGTTACACAATCTAAAAAAAAATTGCCATAAAATTAGCATATGCTTTCTTTAGACGACTAGATATAATTTTAAACGTTTATAGTATCACCATATGGAATTAATTCTCATTACGATATCGTATACATATGCAGGGTGAGTCAAGAGGAACGGATCAAACTCCAGGAGCGTATTGTACACGTGAAAATAATGTACAAAACACATCTCCTTATCCGGTTTTCATTTGTTTTCAAGTTAAGCGGAATTACAAATAAATAAAATTTCATACATTTTTTTAAACCATAGTTCTTTTAATAAATTGCTTCATGTCATTCTTTAATATTGGCTGCAGTATTTTTAATACTTTTTTCCTTGTAAACTTCAATTTTGAACCTGCCCCATAAACAAGAGTCTAATGGTGCGAGGTCTAAAGATCTTGGAGGCCAGGTAATAGGACCACCGTGACCAATCCAAAGCCCTGAAAACCTGTCGTCTAAAGGTTGCTTGACCTGACGAGCGAAATGTGCAGGAGCTCCATCATGCTGTTAATACATTTGCATTCTGATGTTTAGAGGAACATCCTTTAGTAGTCCTTGTAATTCATTTTGTAAACGCTTTAAGTAATGCTCTCCTGTAAAGAGATTTTCCAAAATAAAAATACCTATTAAATAACTATGAACCATACCATACCACACGTTTACCGAAAACTTATGCTGAAAATTACGTTCAACTGTTGCGTGGGAATTTCGTCTGGCCATACGTGAGAGTTCCGAATATTGTTTATGCGCGATACAACACGACGATTATCCACTGACAAAATTCTATACGCTTAGCATCTTCTGGTTGTAGGCGCTGGATACGCTGAATATGGTTTGAATACAAACCCTATTCGTGGAGTGTGTTTATTACTCTCTTTTGTGGAATGCCTAATTGAGCTGATCGCTGCATCTGCTTCCAATAAATCCAGAATACTTTCTACTTCTTCTAAACCTTGTCGAGTAGCTCGTTCACATGTAATGCTAGCACTAGGAAGCATTCCGGTCTCGTACAGTTTGTTGAAAACTCTGATAAATACGTTTTTACCAGGATTTCTCTGATTTGGAAACCGTTGACGATATTTGCCAATAGCAGCTGTAGCATTTCTATTACAAAAACCATAAACAACCACCATATTTGCATATTCTAAATTTGAATAATTGTGTGGCATTTTCCAACAAAATAATGTACAAACTTGAAAATAAATACCTACACTACTGACCACATTCTCGATGGGATTTGCATCTGGAGATTGCGAGGGCCACTGTAGGACGGTTATCTAATTTTTCTCTTTTCACTGGCTGCAGAGACGGCTGCGATGTTTCAGGTCGTTATCTTCCGGAAGTATCCAGTCCAAGCCACATGTTAGTAGACCTCAACAATGCTTTCTGGTAAATTTGAAGCATCTTTTCAGCATTCAAATTACCAGAAAACACGTGTAAGACGCCAAAACCCCGACGCGCGCGGCGCACGAACCCATGCCCGATGACTCATCAGTAAACACGACGTTCGACCAATCTCGCTCAAGATTCTGTTCCGCCTATTCCAGTCGCCTAGTACAGTGCTCTGATTTCAGGAATGATTTCAGTATCGTGCTCCTCGATCCATAACCGGCTTCAGGCTCACTTTCACTCCTTTTTTGGTCAAAATTGTTTGGACTTGTCGTAAATTATAAGTAGGGTGTTTCTCGAAAAGCTTGACAATCATGTTATCCTGCTTTTCGGTAGTAACGCGCGTCTTTCCCCTGTCTGGTAGAACATCGACGTTTTTCGCTTCTTTGTATCGGTTCACCCACTTCCTAACAAACTCATTTTTGGTCGTTTTGGATGTGTACCCAGAAACACGGCTTCGTACCGACTCGCGCAGGCTGCACTCATCGTAGAAAATGTATGTCCCTTGCTGCTAAACGAGTGATTGGCCCAAAACCTATAACGCATCTAAGACCTCCCCTTCCATATATAATTTCCCGGTCGGTCGCCCTACAGGTGGCCCTGACAAAGCTCTTGTGACACTGACTGTACCAGAACGCTAGTTAAAATTTTGTAATTACGCTATAACTTGAAAACAGATGAAAATCGGATAAGAACATACAAGTTTTTCTACATTACTTTCACGTGTACAGTACACTCCTGGAGTTCGGGCCGTTCCTCCCGACTCACCCTGTATAATGGACAGAATTGACACAAATTTAACATAGTAAAAGGATCATATCTGCATAGGTTATTGACGATTGCCTTTCAAGTTTTGTAGCACGGAGAAAACTCCGGTACGCATATGGAAATCAATAATTATGTTAGTTTAACTATGTATGGTTACGTACTTGTTTGCATGACGAATCGTTTTTGTTATACTTTACTACTACATATGAATTGTGCATTGAATCAAACTGATAAAATGTTTAGTTTAATTAAAGGTAATATGAAAAAGATAGTTATGTTTTATGTTATAATTATGAATAAGTATACGTTAAACTTGTAACATATACACATACACATTGTAATCATGTATTTCTAGACTACTGACTGAGTATATTTTTATTTAGAAATCATATTATGTTATAGGTATCGTTAGCGTTAAAATACCTAAGAGCATATTATTGCTTAGATAGTTTTCCTTTTCTTCTCACACTAGTTATGTTTCCAATTACTACTACTTCTCTTCGTGGTTTTTATATGTGTCTCTTCTGTTCACAATCAACGTAAGAGATCTCGGAAACTGATCGCTTATTAAAATGTTTGCCGTTGGAGAAAAATAGTAACGTGTTGATGGAATGCGAAGCTATAAAGACACGGTTAATTGATTTTTACAATCACCGTTTCTGCGGAATCTGGCATCGCGGATTCAGCAAAACATCGTTAACCGTTGGGAAAGTACAATATTTTTAAGCGGTTTGTTTCTTTTAAAATCGGCGATATTGGTAGTAAGTATCCACAGTAGTAGCACTGCAGTGTTACGTTTAAATTTGTTATACCATTACATTAACATTTTATTGGCAGCTCTGTTTCGCTAGTATATGGTATTTAGGTCGGATCATCAATATACCTTCTGGTCACATATAAATGTTAATCGAACAGGTTCTAAAAAAAAAGATTTCTTTTATGGGTTATTATTAGTTTCAATGGCATTTTCAACGATCTTTTCTATTCAGCTAAGTATTTTATTATAACTATTCTTTAATGAGAAAATAAATAAGATAATTTTTTTGGATTCATTTACTTCCTATACCTCTTCGTGATTAAAATACGAAATTGCCTAGAGAGTTGAAAATGCAAAAATAAAATTTTTTCGCCGACATAAAAATAACATTTTTTCGCCAACACAAAAATTGGCGCATTTTCGCCAATTTGAAGACACTGTGCTATAAATCTTAACCCAATGATTACAGATATGTACTACAACAAAAAATAATCGAAAATATTAAATTTTGCTCAAAGGTGGAACTCAATTAAAATGGATTCTTTCTCATTCTTAGCAATTGTTCCCGAAAAATATCACTTTGCTAAAGCTCTTAGAACTTTGAAATCAAAAATTTATGTCGTTAACAATCTTGCAAACTAAGTTATTTCTTTGCTTGGCATTCTTTAACGGCTACGATTTTTTGATAACAAAATTGAAGAAGCTTCAATGAAAAACTTCTTTCAACTCTGAAGTCATTTTTTAAGAACACGTATTAAAATAATATCTTGACTTTACAATTCCCTGCCAGTGAAATTTTGGGCAGATGAATGTGAAAAACGTGATCGTATCAGGTTGGTTGACGATAAACGTTCGGGACGGTCAAAAACTGCAACCACTACCGATAACATCGGAAAAGTTCACCAATGGAACTAAACGACTATAGAATTAATATTAGAGAGATAGAGACAGAGACTGTGGGCATCTCAAACGAGCATGTTTGTCATATATTGATGGAAGATTTGAGCATGAAAAAGCTAACCGCGCGTTGGGTATCGCAGTTGCTCACTCAGAACCAAAAACACACACGAATGAACATTTCCAAAGCCTTGTTGAAGCAATTTAAGCGAAATAAGTCGAAGTTTTGGCGTCAATTAGTAACTGTAAATAAAGCATGGATATACCAGTACACTTCTGAAGCCAAGGCATGGTTGAAACGGTGGACTGTGAAAGGTGAATCGGCTCCGAAAAAGGCGAAGACTATTCCATCGACCGGGAAGTGATGGCCATAGAGGAGATTATGTTGAAGCAAAGGCTGGAGATTTTTCAGACTACCCTCGTACATGGTTTACACGTAGAGAATCGTAAAAGCTACAACATAAAGAAACCAAAAATGAACGTAATGTCCACTAAAAACTGACAAGTATAAACAGCTGAAGAAACGTAATGTACTGCTAAATAGTAAGGACAGTGTTGAGAAATTAAGAAAGAGAGGCGTTTACAGACTTGCTTATGGGAATTGCCAATGCAATTATGTTGGCAGAACCTACCGGAATTTTGAGAACGTATCAAAGAACAGATTAGATGCCTACAGCCCGGATTCCTCAGGTTTCTCACACTTCGCTCAACATCTTATAGATAACAATCATAATTTTAGTGTTGATAACTTCACCATTTGACACACAGCTAACAAGGGCGATTTCCTCAATAACCTTGAGTCTCTCGAGATTTTAAGACAGGAGTTTGTCAACGCCAACAGCTGCTTGAACTTTCAATTACACTTCGAGGCGACACCCACATTTCAGACGCTACTAGAGCCATGATCCCTGTCGTGTGCGGTTTCCTATTTTTTGTTGGTAACTATTTGCCTATGACATTCCACCATAGATATCTCTCACGTCTTATTTTTTAAAGAAATATATAAATAAAAAAAGCCCTTTAATTTTACAATTTTATTACACTTGCTGTCATAATTTTAACGTGTCGTGTATAGTCGTTACCACCGATACTAGAAGGGCGCAAGGCTCTTCGATGACGTCACGCTGTTTAGGGGATGTATCGCCATCCACGTTATTAGCCTAAGCGGTAAAAGAATGTTTTTTTTGCATTTCTTTTTTAAGTTTTGAAGGGCTTCCTTAACGAGGATACCAGTCGTCAACTAAGCCCTTCTTCGCATCCCATTCGATTTTATTTTGGAAAAACGAACTTTCAAAACAGAAACCAAACACGTAACCGAGCACCGTTTTCGTGAAAAATGTATTTGTGGTGGATATTTTATTGATTAATTATTATTATTTGTAATTGTACATGCACTTGGACGAAACTAAGGTTGAAATGATACAATAATTGCAATTTTGTTCAATTTCACGACAACATTTAACGACATGCTATTTAACCAGAGTCTTAAATTTCCTATTATGTGGTGTTTTACCTAATCTATCATTACTTTTCCCATAATAATTTTGTAAGTAGGGTATTTGTAGAACAAGTTATTATAATTGTTGCAATACGTTCACTGCCGTGAATATGACATTTACATATATCAGTATCCAAATGGCTATATTCAGTGATATAATTTAAAATATATCGTATTAAAACGAAACGTTTATTATACACATTTAAAAACATCTCTTCGTGTTCAAAAAAAATTTTGTTAAATATAACGTAAGAATATAAAACTATTTGAACAATAAAATCTTCACGTTTTTTGTCAAATACAACGGACAGTTAGGGAATTGAGTTGGAATAGCATCTTTTTTAAGCCTAGGATATGTTAAACTTACAGTTATAGTTTCACCGGTCCTTGAATCTGTAGCTGTTGAAAAATAAATAATATCCTCTTTTACAAAGTGTAATTCACAAATCCTAGTATACGACGCCACAGTGCTATAGCTTAGAATAGGTTTCATCGTGTATACAACACTAGAAAAACATTACAGGTATCACCAACAAAGTACGGAAATATCACTACACAGTATTTTTTTTAAATAAAACCAATATAATTTGGATAAACTAATTCAAAACGCAGAGACGGTCTCAGTGTGTAATCGCGTTTATATGGCCTATGCCAAAATATTGTACGCCACAGCCTGCTAACGTCAAAGCTCGTAGGCCTTGTGTATATCGTTGGTAACGGTATAGTCCACTTTTATAATAACTTTAACAAAAACTTTAAATGATTTACATTAGTTATTTTAAGTCTAGAGCAGTGCAGTAAATTTAAAACATTAATTTCGTTCGTTGACAATTTTCACTATTTCAACTAATTGTAAGTAACTTAATTTCCATTTTTTATATTATACTTTTTAACTTAGATATAGACTAATACATATATTATACCAAGAAATAAAAACAAAAAAGATGAAATTACATTTATTGCACTTACTCTTAAGTAATTGCTACCTTTTAATATTACATTTGCATTTGATACAGTTTATTTACATTAGAGAAAATAAGTTAGATTACATACATTAAGTATACGAACATTTAATATAAATTATATTTTATACGAAAAAAAAAAAAAAATAGATTCATTGTACAACATTGTAATTTATGTTTTGGATGGCTTCTAGCTTGCCTGAGGATGTGCTTAATACACGAAACCGGCAGCATTATAAAATTTTGTGAATGAAGACCACTTTTATTTCTTTCATTAAACTAAAGAAAAAACTCAAAATGCCACTACTGAATACACGTGAAGCGCATTGCGTCGTTTACACAGTAATGTAAATTTAATATTTTAGGATTCAATTTGCGATAACGTTATATACGCAACACATTAACTATACGTTCTTACGTAAATTATCACCTTTTCTCATTGAATTTCTAAGTTACTACTGGGTTTGGTTTGCAATAGAACATGTAATATTCGAAATCGCCTTTTATATTTGGCTATACGGATGCGGTAACTTCGTTTTTTCATTGCAGGACAAAGCTACGCCTCTTTTTATAGCCGCACAAAATGGACACTACAAGATTTTGGTTTATCTGCTGGCCCAAGGCGCGGAACCTGATTCCAAGAGGACGGACGGCGCGACCCCGTTGTGGATAGCGGCGCAAATGGGTCACGACCATATAGTAGCACAATTGCTGAGAGCCGGTGCAAGAGTTGATTCTGCCCGCCATGTACGTTACGTAATTAAATAAAGTAAATAAAAAGTTGCACTTTATTACAAGCAAGTTGGAATTTACTTTGAAATTATTTATATTACATCTTACTCCTTGCAATTGTAAAGCTTTCACATTTTTTTATATGAAAAAAAAAACAGGCGGTTCTATAATTATTTCATTATAAATAAGCACTTGAAATCATATACTTTTACCAAGGCGTAGGTTTTGTCATAAATGAAAGCAGTTTTGAATCTCTTTTGACAATCATACTAACGATTTGATTTTTTTGTTTTTTTTTTAAGTAAAGTTCATATTGCAATGCGGTCGATTAAGTCGAAAATGTCGGGAGCAACTTCTCCCATCCTATACTTATCATAAATTCGCTAGGATAGCAAAAAACCGAGAACTCATCGTTTTAAATTAAGTTTTTTTGTTTCCAGGATGGTGCTACTGCCCTATTTAAAGCATCACATAAAGGCCATACAGCAGTCGTTGGAGAATTACTAAAATACAAACCTTTCTTAGGCATATTACCGGTAAGAAAACGGATTCCTGTGTTAATCCTTTTGTTAAACAATTATCTGTTTGTGAAGGAAGAATTTTAACGTACCCATGACAAAATTCTTTTAGAGGTTTCTTAATTCCTTGTTATTACTTTTTAATAACGCCTAATACATTATATTTCTTGAAGTTTGATTGAAATTACACTAATTTTAAAATCATTGCATAAATAAAATGTCCATTGAACGTATGGTTTAATTAGAGTCATCCTCTGAATGTGGACAAATAGGTCATCCGACAGCTTATTAAACTTAACGTTATGTTTATTATATTGACCGATAAATTTACGCCATTATTAATAGTATAAATATCCTACTGTTGCATATCTAATGTCATTGATCTCGGATGCATACTTACAGTTACATTATAAATTAATCTCTGTTTCGCAATTGACTTTTATGCGACAAAAAACGGTTAATATAATAGCTACTTATAATCAGAATATCTGCTTACTTATCATTCATTTCCTTCTATTTACTAATCAATCAAATATACATGGGAACCTATTTAATTAGTGATTTCTTATAATTATTTTTATTATTTTTAGAATGGGGAAAGCGCTCTCCACGCAGGTAGTCTAGTAGGTTGTTTGCCAGTTTGCAAGCAACTGATAGCAGCTGGTGCCGATCCTCATCTGAAGAACCAAGAAGGCTACACACCTGCAGAAATTGCACAACATCACAAGCACAACATTGTGTACGATTACCTCAGAAATTGTACGCCAAGATATGGCACCAAATGACATAGGGTTCAAGAATTGAGTTCTTTCATACCAATTAACCCCTAGCTAAAAACATCTGTCGATTAACGTGCCTTATTTATAAGTAATTATTAAGTTTTATCTGAATAACAATTCGAAAAGTTTCATTTTGGATCCTAGAAGTGTTTAGACCTACCTCGCGAAACAATAAATACTGCTCTTCGAAGGCGTGATATCGTGCATACATGAATGACTCTGATGGCAATTCTTTGCGAAGAATATTTCAGATGTAACTAATACGCCTACGAATTTAAAAGCATTAATTCCTCTGTAGATCGCGGTAGTTGTACATACATACTACAATAATAAATTGTAAATTAAAGATTTTACTCTCTGTTACTTAGCTGGTGTTGTCTTCTTGTACATAAACGTTATTAAAAGTAAGTTAAGAGATGCAATGTTAAAGTATTAGTAGGAAATTTCCAGTGTCTCTAGGAAATTGTATATAATTTTGTTATTTAATTTATTATGATTTTTGTTATATTTGAAGATTAAACGTATATATTTATATATAAAGAAGTTGTTTACTTGTTAATACCCAAACTGTTTGCAAATAATTTCATTGAACATATCATCAAATTCTCTCACATTGATTGTTTTAAAACTAAACATAATTTAAAGCAAAATGTTTCAAAAATAAAAACAATGATAACACTGAAGTATATGTGCTGTAAGTAATTCTCTTAAATAAAATAGATAATAGACACATTTCTGATTTTACTATTAAAATTCTTCCAACCTAGTACCATCTATCGCTCAGTAATATATATTACTATACATATATAGGTACCGCCAAAAGTGTAGCGAAATCTGCAAACTAGTTACCGTACTTAAGTTACCTTACTTGGATTACGAAAGTATAGATGTCGCCTCCCAAAGTGTGATCATTGCTGATTATAAATATGGGTATATCTATTGTACCGTCGCCTGCAATTGACAAGATCATACTTCACAGGATCATTTCTGTAGTATATCTTCACATACTCCATACCCAAATATGGAGTCGTTGCAACCATGATGACGAGTTGTAGTGTTACGTTCTGAGCGTGAGGCTTACTTTTTTGGTCTTGTAACTTCGGTTATGGTCAAAGTTAACGATGATCGTTCACCAACAATTTCTTATTGTTGGCTATGGACGTAACACATTCCGAGTGGTTGCAATTTTTATACTAATTAAACATAATTATTTCTAAGAAGTTAAGTTTTTTTTATTCAATAGAATAATTTGCAACATGAAAACTTACTTTGTAAATTTATGAACTTATTTATTCCCTCCCTTATTTCGTATTTGAATGGTAATGGAATGATGCTCCAAACAAACAAATGCAAGGATAGAACCTGAGGGAAAACCTAGACACAGTTTGGGGGCTATAGCAGCAAAGTTAGTGAAGGGCCGCATAGTCAAATTATTAGTTGATTATTTAAATATAAATGCCATAGTACATAAGTTTACGTAATTACGTAATTATTTGTAAGAAAATCTCTTATTGCGTTCAGTTACAATTCGCGTACGACTGAATTTACGGCACTTATTACAATTTAGCTACCGCCAATCACAGGATGTGCCCATATTCCAAATAATAGTAAAGATTTATAAAAATTATTAGATTTGTAAAGACGGTAATGACGGTATCATCAAACACGGTAAAATAATCAAAATATAGGAATTTAAGGAAAGGGGAGAGGGTCGTTTCTATAGTAATAAATAATTATTAATAATTAATAAATAAGCATTTTGTAATTTATTTGTTAGAAAAATTACCATAGCAAAATAAACATTCAAGGTCTGATCACTAGAATGAAACGGTTTCATAAATTGGAATCGTGTATTGTTAAAACAAACAAGATTGCTTTTAATCTTGAAACAAACGTGCAAGGCACAACTGAAATGGCTGCAAACTCGAATATGTCCCAGCAGTATGCCTCTGTGTGCCACGCGTTGCTATAAACTAAATTTTATTAAAATGATACACATGAACACACACGAATTTAATAGATATGCACGAACTTATAACGCAACAAACAGGCAATTTAAAAAACATATTTTGTTGTCGAGGAGACACCAATATTGAACACAGCGCCACCTGTAGTCTATATTTTCAATTTTATTATTATTACGAACTACCTACGAAAAGATTTCTAGAGTAGAGAAAAGGCGATATTTCAATGTTATTGTTGATTATGGGGAATAGTGTGTGATTCATAAAGTATAATTTTAAAATGAGTTTTATATGATTAAATAATAAATTGCTCTCTCAAAATCGTTTTTAAAGCCAAACGCATGCAACTTAGAATTGCATCTGTGGCAATAGGCGTGAACGCGTATAACAAATGAAATAACAATCATAGTTACAAACCAATTATAGTAGTTTACTGTATGTCCGCTAGAGGACTTCAAATCTGTTCCATTACGATTGATAAAATCAAAATTTGTCAAGGTGTCGTTGTGATTAAACAGAAATGGATATGGATACTGTTTTTAACAATTTTTTACTTTTTTTAATTTGTCATTGTATACATTTGGCGAATGTTGTGGTTTTCGCTTTATAAATATATTCTTCTGTCAGTAGCGTAGTATAGCTCATATCATCCAGTAGTCTGAAAATTTCTCTTCTACTACTATATTTGTGGTATTAATTCCTAAATTACATTACATTTCGTTGTATATACATGCGACGGTTTCTTCTTACTTATTTACACGTAACGCAGATGTAAAGAGGCTATTTACATTACACGTTTGTTACTCAATGCACCCATAGAATAAAGGAAATCAGTTAATCAACGATGCACCCTCATTCATCTATCTCACTTCCCTATCCGATGAACATTCTATTTGCACTAAAAACAGGCTGTTTCTATATTAATAATTATCATATACTTATTAGTCCTACAAACTGCATATTTTCTTTAAACTTATGTAAATTCCTGTATTAACTTACTTGGAAATAAAGATTACGTTATTATTATTATTGACGTCCATATAATCGGGAATTTAGTTGCAAGAAAATTAAAGAAAACGGGAACCAGAGTACAGCGTAGAAGAGTCCCAATGATACCGCGGGCAGTGAGAAATCGTAATTCACCTTCTTGTGGATAGATGGCCCTTAAAATTTGACTATTGATATTATGAATCGATACGTTTACAATTACTCCATCAGCAGGTAAAACTGCAAGATCGTACTTTACAGGATTATTTCTGTAGTATATCTTCACATACTCCACACTCAAAAATGGAGTTGTTGCAACCATGATGAAGAGTTTGTAGTGCTATGTTCTGAGCGTGAGATAAATGTTGGTGTTGGGAATTTGTATCTCAGATCAATGTTACCGATGATCGTTCGCCCGACAATCCTTATTGTTGAAAATGGACATAGCACAGTCGGAGTGGTTGCTTCTTCTTTTAATATCAATCAGAAAGAAACAAGAATTCTCTTAATTTAGAGCTTCACATATAGGCATTAATTTATCTTTAGACATCTTAAAAACCATTACGATATAAATAAATTGTGTTATTATTTTTACTTACTTTGCACATTGCTGTATTGCTTATAAAGAGATAAGACGTGCTGTTATGCATGACTTAGTTATTTGTAAGGCACAAATAAGCAAAGAATATAAAGAAAAAACAAAAAAATGTTTGTTCATAAAATAAATGCTGCTGGCTAATTTTATTTGAAACAAAAGACGGAGGAAAAATAAGTTAAACAGCAATAAAATGCCAGCTATAAATGAATTATGTAATAATGAATACGATAATGCATTGGCAACGATTAAGGTGCTTAGTTTAGAATTTTACCTGCAATATATTAAGTGCGATACCGTGTGTATATTACGAATCATACAAAAGCAATTTCAAGGTAAGTACTTTATCTTTCTTTAGGCTATCTTAAAAAACACGCTGCGTATAGATATGAATAGGTTTTTTCCTCTAAATATATAAAATGTATTTTAGAGTTTTTCGAGTATTTTAATCAGTTTATTAAAATGAAAACATTCAATTATTAGGTGTATATTAGGTTGCATAGCTCCAACATTTCTAATTTGTATTTGTACTATGAATAATTTATTTACTCCAAAATACACAATGGCAAAATAGGTAACGTGTGAAATGTTTTAACTTGTCATATGTTCAAAGATAACTGCTGTTATTTTATAGTCGACACTTAAATTTAATTAATTGAATACAGATGTAATTTATAGATAAGTCTCGATAATACGAATTCTTTATTGAAAAAAACAAAGTCCTTATTCTGATTCTTTCACATGAATAAGATTAAATAATGAAATTTGGAATTTATTTCTTTTAACCGCATGAGGTAAAAAATACACAATATTGTATTCCAAAAAAGAATCCCAAATAATTACAGGCTAAGATTCAATCTGATGAGCGCTTAAATACAATTTTTTTATTACCAAATTCTTCAACAATAAACGGCTCATTCTAGCGTCCCTCATAAAACCTGTTACGTTAGTCATGCACATCAGCATACAGATGTATGTATATATTTGTCCTCCCAATTTAGACAAATGTTTTAATCAAACTTATAATAAAAGCGGAAATATCAACAGCGCATAACTGAATATTATCTCTATTCATCCGCTATATTTACTTTATTTTCTATGTGTTGTGATTATTAGTACCGCATATATTTTTTTATGAAAAATAGGAGTCGCATAGTATTCCGACGCAGCCCGTAGTCATTTGTTTACCTTTTCGACTGATAACAGTAGGTTATACGTTGATAAGACGGATAAGGCACCTTTTAGAACATGCCGTACGTTCGTGATAGGTTCGACGATTTGCAAAGGGTATGTATTTCTAACGCACACACTAACATTTTCATATTTCGCGCAACTCGACGAAAAAGAAAGATGGAGCATCCTCTTTTTACAGCTACATTATAGCGATGAAAACGAAAAAGCCAAAGATAAGAAAAAGAAAAAGATGGATAAACCTGTAAAGGAGTATTTGGACAGGTGCGAAGCTCTCAGGCAGAAAATCAGTGAGATCAAAGATGATACACGTGAAGCTAATTATACTTTATTGCAGAAGCAATTTTACAAATTTGAAGGTAAGTCTTTTTCGATTTAATAATAATAATATAATAGTCATGGAAGGATTCAATGATGCATATCAGCACTTGGATCAATTACTCACTTAATCTCCTTCTTGAACTGGTTTTGTTATTACTTTAGGAGTTTTACCTCTTTTCCTTCCTATCCTTTCTATGTTGCCTTCCCAAAATTTCGTTGGTTTTCTTTCATCTTTTTCTTGAGTTCTTTTCAAATCCATTACCCTTTTAACTACATTTTTCCTGCTCATCCTTACTACACGTCAAAGCCACTTACACTTACATTAAGTGGTTTTGACGTTTTGATCTGCCACTTGTCTAATTATCTCATTCTGTCTTTTCACCCATTTAGTAATTTCTGTAAGTGTCCCCATAAATTTCATTTCTATACCTGTTGTGCTTTTTTGCATTTTTTCTGGATACCACTACGTCGTATACTTTTTTTGGTTTTTGCTGATTTCGTTTCTCTCCAAATAATGCTTTATACAATGTATAATATAAATTAATTACATTCTAATCTTATTATCTACTTTCCATCTGCCTAAACATTTATAACCTAGCACTCTTTTTCTTTATCAAAAAATATACAATGATTCATACTAGCACATGGATCATCAGTTACGTAGCCAGCCTAAATATAAATAAATGCAAATTGGTAAATTAGCGATTACGGTATGTACTTACCATACATACAATAATTTAATTTCTAGCTTTTCTTCGAATGATCAATATGACTCAAAATAATTATTAGATTTATTTACACAAGATATCAGATTCTCTAAAATATCTCCAAAGCACAAGTAGCAAATAAATAAAAAAAATGGAAGCAAGGACATGAGTTAGACAATTACATTTTCTTTCAAAGACCCCAAATTGTACCGTTGCAATTATTTATTACTTGATATCTTATATATCTATCTCACTTCCCTATCCGCATAATCATGCATGATCTAATGAACATTCCAGTTGTACTAAAAAAAAGACCGTTTCCTCATTGAATTACAAACCGCATATTTTCTTTAAACTCACGTAAATTTCTTATAAATTGTATTCCAGTGTCGGCACAAAACTTATTTAGAAATAAAGATTATATTATTGAGAATTTAGCTGGAAGATTAAAGATAACAAGAATGCCAGTCAATATAGAAGTCTTAATGATACCACGCGTAAACAGAAAACATGATTCACCTACTCGTAGATAGATGGCCTTCAAAATTGGACTACTGATATTATGAACTGATGCGTTTACAATTACGCCATCAGCAACTAAAACTCCAAGATCATACAACACAAAAGCGCGTTCGAAAATTTAGTAGGTAGTCCCCAAGGACTCCCCTATCCGTTCGAAAATAGCGGAAAACTTGCTTTGGACAATGTTTACCTTACTTTTCGAACGCGGTTAAATGCTTCACTGTTACCCAAATGTTACCGACCTCCCGATGTCGGGAAAAATTACCCGTCAAAGCGTAGTGTTAGTTTATTTGTTAAATAAAAGCAAACCAAAACCTTTGAAGGATATTTGTTATAATATTCATGTTTATGTAAGAATATAAGTAGTTAATATGATAGGTAATACGCCATATTTAAATAAAAAAAGTAAATATAGAGGTACAAAAGAAAAACAACATGATAGAAACAGAAAAAACATGCAGCCGATGTGCTAATGATTGCACTCCGCTTTTTTCTTTGCAAATCCATATATCAAATTATAGAGGACATACAATTAACACATTTCAAAATATTGAAATCTAACCTATCTAATAATATTTCAAACTTTACCCCACTCCAGCATCCATCACCTGTTTGCATTCGAATAGTCAGGGTAATAGAAGTCACGTGACCATTACCTCTATCACTAGTACCCTACCTTTACCCAGCTTTTTCGAACGCACCCCAGGATCATTTCTGTAGTAGATTTTCATATACTCCGCATTCAAAAATGGAGTAGTCGTAACCATAATGAAGAGTTGTAGTGTTATGTTCTGAGCGTGAGAAATTACATTGGTTGAAAATTTTAATTTCAGATCAATGTTACCACTGATCATTCGTCAACAATTCTTATTGTTGGAAATGAACAACGCGGTCGGAGTGGTTGCTATTATTATATTAATCTACACTTATACTTCAATTCACTACGTAACGTTCAAACGAAAGAGAAATGAAGAACTGAAAACTAAAAATTTGTGCGCGACTGTAAAATTTGGTGGAGGAAAAGTTTTAGTGTGCAGGTGTATGACTGCTGCAGGCGTTGGTAATTTAAAATCTATTGACGGTGTAATGAACCAATATGTATACATGGATATACTGAGAGAAAATTTACAAGCTAGTGCCCAAAAATTCGGTCCTGGACGGTCATTTATCTTCCAGCAAGATAATGATCCCAACTACACCGCTCAACAGATCAAGGAATGGTTGATATTTAATATGGGAAAGCAGCTTCATACACCTCCACATACGATCCGCAACAAGGAACAGCTACAAATCGCCTTACAAGAATGGAACTCCATTTATCCCACAGTAACGAACAAATTAGTTGAAAGTATGAAGAGACGCATGTTAGTAATTATAAAAGCAAAGGGTGGAAGAACAAGTTACTAAACTTTGTAAATGGAGTTACTAGGCTAATAATAATTCCGGATTTGCTAAGCGTATGGACATTTTTTTGAGACTTGAATTGCACCTACTTTTGTTCTTTTTTTTAATGTAATGTTACTTGTACAATAAAATATTATCTTTTTATCTTGTTCATTTGTATTCTAATATACTGTTCACCAATAATTTTCTGCAATAAATAGGATTGCACTGTTTTTTAAGCACTCAAATCAAAATGGTGACAAGTGTATGGGGACTTTTTTGAGTTAGTGTACATTCAATAATATTTACGCTGGGTACAGTATACCCTAATAGAAATAAGGCGTTTATAGTGGGTTACTTCCATGTATTTTTTGTAAATTTTAATAAACCAGTAGCTGTAATTACCCTTAGAACTAGAATTGGACGTCTTGTAGCGCTTAATTGATACTACCTCTGCGTCTACCTCTGAGATTTCCTAATCTTTATCTTTCTACACCAAAATGAGTTTTGTAGTGTTCTTTTAACAGCTACTGCAGTTCTGCAACAACCCTTGTAACAAGTACTACATTGGAAACATCTAAAATAAACCAAGTACAACAATAACAGTATTTTCATTCATATTACCAAGAAAAATGCAAACAGTGCTATACCTTACCTTATATCTTCACACCCTTACAAGCCCTGACACAAAGAAAAGTGAAACCTCATTGCTTAAAATCACTATACCAATATGTTAGTTAATCTTCAATACTGCAAACGTACTTTAAAGAGAATTTCAAGCATATAATAAATTTAAACCCATGTCAGTATAACTGTATATAAATAAATTTAATTAAAAATGAAAAATTGACATATACAAATGGTCAATTATCTCATCTAACTTTAATATCTTTTGAATTACTTCCAGACTTACAAAATGAGGTAAACCCTATTATAAAAAGAAGCGAAAATGCATGCAAAACAATCCACACTAGACTTAAGGAAATGGCAATCGATCGGGATGATCTTGAAAGGGAATCGAACGCCGAAATAAAAATGAAGTACATGCAATACACCACATTACGTGAAGAATTTCAGGACGCAATAAATGGTCACATAGAATCCGCCAAACGGTACGAAGTCCTTTTGGAGGAGATAAAGAAAAGAATTCAACAATCAATTCTCGGTGAAACCTATGATGAATCGCAGGAAATAGTCAGTGAAGGGCAGGCATTTATTGGTAACGTAAGTTTAGTGACGAAATAAAACAATGCTGTACGTGGGTAGAATATTGAATTGATCACTTTTCTTTTTTAGTATTTAGTAGAAAAACAGGAGGCAGAATTACAATTGCGTGATGTCCATGAAAGGCACAACCAGTTAGCGGAGATTGAAAAACAGCTTGTTGGGCTTAGAGAGTTGTTTGTTACAATTGCTATTTTAGTGGAACAGCAGGTAGGTTTTAAGTCCGACAAAACTAATCAATTCGTTCCCTTGTTGTTTAGAATTTAAAAAAATAGAAAATTAAATTAAGGCAAGAGAATGCCTATTATAGAATGTATTTTTTTTTCAAAAAGCAAACCTACAGCGCTTATGTTTGCGTAGCAGTTATTATTCAAAACAAACAAACTGATAATTGTGGAATCTGGATTGCCACCTATATTAATTCTTATCTATTAAAGGAAAAGGATAAACGACTATTGATTGCACAACAAAATCTAGCCACTTTAGATTATTTTATTTTTGAAATATACAAAGTGGTATAGGCAACCAGCATATGAAAGGATATACAGCGGATTGTACTCAGCAACTGAGAAACTATGAATTTGAAAATTTGGAAAAATATTAACATAGGCGTTAGCTCATCCAAAATATTTTGAGTAATAATTGGCTTTCGGTTATATCGGATGTCGATACTAACTTGCTTATTTTATGTGTAACAACCTGCACATTATTACATTTTTGTATTTTATATAAAGTTTTAAATTAATATATCTACGAGGGGGTACTAAAAAAAAAGAGAATTATGTTCTGTAGGCAAGTATCTGGGCAACGCTGCTTTCTACCGCTAGATACGTTTACGAAACACTCAAATGTCAGTTAGAAATCGCAATTGACAGTAATTTTTTTTCTGAAGTCACTCCCAATGCTGTTGGTGGATCTTACGATGACAAACTTTATGGAGTAACGCGCCAACATCAAAAAATGTTTCCTATTAAAGAAAACAACGGCAGAAACAGTTTCACTGCGTCGGGAAGCTATGGGAAGAAGCTCTAAGTCAGGTACGAATTCTCGAGTGGTTTGCTTGGTTCAAACGTGGCGAAATGTCACTTGAAGATGCTCCAGAGCATCAAGAACAGATGAAAATGTTCAGGAAGTACGCGATGCCATCATGTGATCGTCGTAGAACAATCCACGAATCGAAGTAAATCATTGGAATTTCCTGAAATTCTTGCCAGAGAATCCTATCTGATGATTTTAATATGAAACGCGCCACGACCGCTGTCCGATTACCAAAGGGAGAACCGTCTTGAGAGTGTCAGGAATTGAAAAAACAGGCACAAATTAAACCTGATTTTTCGTCAAAAGTCATAAAGTCATCACAGCGGACGAATCTTTGAGCATGAAATAGCTAACCATGCGGTCGGTGTCGCGCTTACTCACTCAGGATCGAAAACGCATTCGAATGAACATTTCTAAAGCCCTGTTGAAGCAGTTTAAACGAAAGTCGGAGTTTTGGCGTCGATTAGTAACTGTAGATGAAACTTGAATACACCAGTTCACTCCTGAAGCCAAGGCACAGTCGAAACAGTGGACTGCAAGGGGTGAATCGGTTCCGAAAGAGGCGAAAATTGTTCATCACCATCATCTATTCCATCGGCCAGGAAAGTAATGGCGACTGGTTTTGGGATAGTCATGAAGTTGTGTTGACAGACTATCCTGAAAAAACAAAAGCATTAACGGAAGCATACTAGGCATCATTACTTGACAAGCTGAAGGCAGAAATTGCGGGAAAACGGCCGCATTTGAAGAAAAAGAAAACTTCGTTCTTCCAAGACCGTGTCACACTTCAATGGTCGCCATGGCAAAAATTCACGAATTTAGGTTCGAATCCATAGACTACAGATTTTCATCGAATGAGGGGGACATCACAGTCATAAACGCCTATTTTGCAGAACAAGACGCCAAACTATTTGGACGGATTAAAGAGATAGCAGCATCGCTGGGAAGAGTGTATAGACTTACAGGGAGAGTATGTGGAAAAATAATACTGAATTTTACAAAAAAATAACTTGTTTCTGTGGTAGGTTGGAAACCTTTCAGGCTTCATTCATACAGAGTCGCTAGGTTTCTTATTGAGTTTGTCTATTTCATAAAGTATTCAAATTACACTATTTATTATAAACAGATAAACGAAATAACAAAATTGCCAGCGATTTCAGGTGTAACCGAAAGTGAAATATTATTGAAAATATTTTACTTAATCCCGAGAGCAATCGCGCTTTCTAAGCTGTTTTTAACCAATTTTTTGTGAATTAATAAAAAAAGAATTGCTCATTCTTTGGAACTTATTAGGTAGAGTTGCTCAATTTGCGCTAACAGCCAGTGGCGGGCGCATAAAAGTTTACACAAAATAAATGGTCAGAAATAAAATATAATACGTGCTCAAACACTTACCGTCTTGAGTCTTCCGTGAAATCACGAAGTGAATAATGTTTGTTAAATATCTGCACCATTAGATATGTTTCCAGAATTGTTTCGGCAAATCGAGTGCGGCGTGAGAAAAGTGTGTTTATATGCAGAAAACGAACGTTCTACATCTAGTGACGTTATATTTGCGTAATTAAAATAATCTTTGGAACAACTTAACGGTTCTGTTGACGCACCTTCACAAATTTGTCTTAATGTGCCAAAATCAGAATCTTTCTCTAAAACACTTTCAAACCTTTCTAGAACACAAAGACTTTTTGCGTCTTCTACCGTGCATAGCTGTGCGTGAACATGTTGCACTATTGGCAGAGATTCTACTAACGACACTCAAGGATTTTGTAATTTTTCTATTGCCTCCACTAGTCCGAAGTAATTGTTCCGAATAGTTTTTAAATCCGTTTCAACCTATCTTGAAATTTCAACTGGCTTTCCTTGATAGCCCTTTGGATCGAATTGTAAAACCACGTTCTTAATATTCTCAAAATATTTATGATAATAAAATGCGGCCTGTAACCATGTTCCCCAACGTGTAAGAATAGGTTCTGGTGTGAAATTTGCGAATACGTTTTGGGGATTTGACAAACACTGCTTTTGTATGCGCTATTAAAGCATCTACCTCAGGATAACATTTTCTAATACTACCTGCCACATGACTGAATGCATGAATTTTACACGTAATATGTAACAAGTTAGCACAATGTTTTTTAAGAGACCGGCCTACAGAAAGCATGTTTGCGGCACCATCACTCACAAACATCAACAGTTGGTTTGTTGAAAGTTCAAACTTTTCCAATGTATTTAACACTAACTTTGAAATCACTTGATGTGGTTCCATTGTACGTACCACTACATTAACCACAGAACTCCGATTTAATTCTTTTTTCAACATGTTCACGAGCAGATGGCACAATTCTTTGTAACGATGCCCGACTTGGTAATTTGCAGTCCGAATATTTATTCCAAAAGAAGACATTTGCTTCCTTGTCTAGTAAATTAAACGGTAGATTACATGCAATAAAGGTAACACATAAATTAAATTTAAATTTGTCATAGTGTCGTGTGCAATTTTTTTTTGAAGAAAGCTGTTTAGTATTTACGCGACGTAGACAATCGCTTTTGGACCAACATATTAAAGGGATATTACAAACTACACATTGAATTTTAACGCCATCATAATTTAGGTTAGGCATTTCTGCTATAAATTCTGTAACTTTGTCCAACATTGATCGTTTTCGCGACGTAGGCAACATTTTTAAAACAAACGTAGAACTACGAAATAGTATTTACGGCAGCGTACATGTATACACAACAGATGTGGTTGAGACTTGCAGTTATACTGAGGGTTGTATCGAACCTCCGCCACTGCCCGTTGGCGCTAGTGAAATTTATTATTAGAAAAACATATAATTGAGTTACTTCAGAGAGCGCGCATCCAATTAAAACAAATTCGTTAAGATTTGTTCTACAAAAAAAATATATCAAATATACAACAAACACATTAAAAGCTAGAAATACATTCTGAAGGGGACAAGTGGCATTTCAAAATGATTGCAGATTTTTAAGACGTAGCGCGGCCGATCCTACGTTAAGTAAATCACGCCAAAGATCCAGATACTGTTTTAATATGAACATATTAAAAGATTTTAATATTATTACATGTTATTAGCAAGACTCTATAAACAGAGCTGAACACCATGCAGCAATATCAAGCAGAAATGTGGAGGTAGCAAATGATGAACTGTACAATGCAAAAGGGAAAAAGAAAAAATTAAGCAAAGTGAGTATAAGAGCAAAACAATTTCTTATATTCCCTAATTCAAGTATTTCATTTTTAGATGAGGATATACCTTATAATTGCAGGAGTAGTGCTTGCAATAATAATTCTTATTCTAATCTTCAAGTAATGATTCTGTTATAAATTTATTTTTATTTTATTATATAAATAAAACATTGGTGTCATGTTAAAACTATTTATATAGAATATGGTCAAGTTACTCATTTTTACCCTTGAAAAATTAGTCATATAGAAAAAAATTTTTTTTAGTTGTGTGATAAAGCAGAGATAAATGAGGGACTTTCTATCGATCGAATGGATGGTGACCATACTCTATAGTTATAAATAAAAACTGTTAAAACTTAGTCAATAAAAAGAACGTTTATAAACAATTACAACTTTTGTAAAATTTCTTTACTCACTTTTACTAGCAAATCAGCAGTTGGGCGGCACTCAGGTTCTCTGACAGTGCAAGAATGAAATAACTCAAAAATATTGTCGTAATTTTGCGAATATTCCTGAGCTGGTAACTCGGGTCTCCAATCTACACGCCTAAGGCAACTTGAATCTAAGTCCGAAATATTGAATTCAAAATCATCCAACACCGAAACTTCAACACTAGATAAATCAGATTCATATTCATCTCCAGGCAAAGGAGGTACACTAAGTGCTATCATTTCCCAAAGAACCAAGCCGTATGAATAGATATCAGATTTTGTTGAGAGTTCATTATCTAAAGTCACTTCCGGAGCCATCCATGGAGCAGTTCCCAAAGAAGAAGCATTCAGTATTTGTTCTTTCGTTACGGTACCGTCTGATTCTAAAGGCAGAGCTATATCGAAATCACAAAGTTTACAAACCTTAAAATCGTCTTGTATTAATATGTTATATGACTTCACATCACAATGCAAAATCTTAGCTTCGTTGTGTAAATAATTAAAAGCCTTGGCGATGTCATGTGCAACAACTGCTATATTCCGAGCTGGAAATGCTGTCAATTCTTTTTCATTCCGGGCCTCAATCATATCACCAAGAGAAGATGTGCAAACTTCTAATGCCAGACATACTTCTCCTCGAGCATCTTTGGTCACTGCTCGGAAACCCACAATATTTGGATGGCTTAAGTTCTTTAAAATTGTTGCCTCTTTTCGTAGTCTATTTTTTAATGTTTCGCTAGATGTTGATTTAAGGACCTTAATAGCCCAAGGTGATTGTACACGACTACATATTGGTGAGCGATTTAATTTATAGACAGACACACCTAAAATATTGCGACTTATTTTACAACATATATTTGGCATTATTTGCAGTTTACCTGTACCAAATCCTAAACATTTCATAAAGGGGGAAGGAGGTATTATTATTTCGTTTGATAACTTTCTCTTATCTTTTAACGGTGTTTCAAAAGCATCCATTCTGTTGAAATTTCAAACGAATAAACGAAATACACTTTTAAAATTTGAAGTAACAGTTGGGATATTTGAAACTTTTAAATATAAACATATACAAATGAATATGGCTGCATTAACCACCAACATACGAATGAATTTGTTCCTAGAAATAAATATTTTTATACTGTTTATATAAAAAGTAATAATACATACTTCTTCTATATTCTATTTACTCAATCTAACTTTAATACGATTAAAACTGTAACTAATTCGAAGATATTAACTAGAGAGTTTATTTATAATTTGCATTTTCATATCGCATACGTTGCGGCCATGTTGATCTATCTTCACTGCATACTGTATTATTTAAGCAGATAAGCAGTAAATTTAACTTCATTCTCACTTTAAAATTCAATCAATAAACATGTTTTATAACAAACAAATACAATTAACTGTAAAATCAGTTATCAGTAAAGGTGGTGGTAGTGGTCTAGATGTAGTTTTATATTAATCATGTGACTTTCGAATCAACTGAAACTACAAAATCTGTTATTTTTGTGATAACTGATAATGGAAAAAATTAAGGCATCTAATCTGTGGGTATTAATACTGCAATTTCTAACAACATGAAAACTGATGGGTTAGAATTTCTTATGGAAACAAAATTAGGAATAACTACAAAATTTAAGTAGCACCCGACAATAGTCATATTGAAGAGTATAGGAAACGAATAAATTGGGATAATAAAAGTCCACAGGCGGTCCCTGAAATATGCAGAAATGGGTAAAATGGAGAAAGAATATATATTGGATCAACTTTTGTTTCTATATGTAATAAAGTGAACTACATATTTTAAGAAGAGAATTGAGTTCTATATAACATTGTTTTTATTAATATTGTTAATCAAATAAAATAAAGAGAAGTATGTATATTGTTTACTTTATGTTGCACAAATACCTTTACTATAAGAAACAAGTGCAATTATATTTATCATAATACAGCAAGCTTAAAATGTTTTAAAATTCCAGAGTAGTTTAGTCACGTATGCAATGTACACATACCGAGGGGCAAACAGAGACGTACCCTAACATCTGTATTGGTGTTATCTTGACATTGCTATTCGTTTTTAACAAAATATTTCTTTATGTCAACCATAATTAACTATTCTCCATAAACTAGATTCTATTTTAAAATTTTGTTTGAAAAGGCGTCATTCACCATGTTTTATAAAATTTGTTCAAAATGTTTGCGGATTCGTTGACTCCAATGTATATTGTTGAATTAGACATTAATACACTAACTGATCATAATTTTCACTAAAATATAAACCATAGGATTTTTTCGGAATTTGGTACGTTATTAGCCGGCAAAGTTACTGCTATACCATTAGTTGGTAGTTGCTTTTCCTATTCTTACGTATAGGTTTGAAAATTAAAAGTATAGAATATTTAAAAACTTAACAGAAAAGATCTCAAAACATTCCAAATGATGCGATACTATTTTAATTTGTCCTTAGATTTCCTATGCTGTCAATATGTAGTGTTGCCGATGTAAAACTTTGCAAATGTCCGCAGGAATTATCAAAATTATCCGATTTTGTCGGAAAATAGACGAACCTTTAAAACTATTTTATAAAAAAATAGAATGTGTGTTTACGTTGTATAAAATATTAAAAAAAAACAATTGAATTGCAACACTGCATCTATTAACATAACAGCGATAAAACAAGTTAAAGGCGAAAATTAGAATACTATTTTGATAATAAAATGAAAAAAGATTAAATAAAAGATATTCTGCAAAAAAAAAAAAATAGGTAGTGAATCTTTAGTTAATCTTATCAAATGTTGGCAACCGAGGTTTTTGTAGACGATGTAAATGTAATTATACCACCATACCTTTTAAGCCATCTGCGATGGCCGTAACGGCTTTTATAGTCCTTATTTCCAGTAAATTTCTTTTATCGGTTTTTATTTGTACAATTACGTTTTTAAAATCTGGAAATAATGTTTGTAGAATTTTTAATTGAAAAGTGTCTTTTTAATATTTTTCAGTGTTTCGTATAACGATATCTAAAATTTTTTTCAAGTCAAGGGCATGCTGCCGCCACTCGTAGGCTAGAAATGTGTCTCAATAATAGAGGTGCCTAAACGATCTAAAATATTTAGCAACACTACATGCAGCGAAACGGTTTCTTGCATCGAGAAAATAGATTTCCCTGCAATGGTGTATGAAACAAGCTTCTTCATCCTCTGGAAGAAAATCAATGAAAACTGGTGACTATGAGCAGATTAACAAAATATTATTATTCATGTGGTTTAATCAGCAAAGATTGAAAAGTATGCCATTTTCGGATCCTATTTTGCAACAGAAGGCAGATCAGTTTACTGCTAGTTGTGAATGGCTTGATCGTTGGAAGAAATGGTACGGTGCGCGACAACTAACCGTGTGTGGGGAAAAACCTTCTGCTGATGTATCAATAGAAAAATTTAAGCAGGACTTTAAAAAAAAACTGTTGAAGACAATGGGTACACTTGCGATCAAATTTATAACTGCGACGAAAGTGGTCTGAGTTATAAATTGCTTCCATCAAAAACATTGGCATCTCAACAGGAAAAATCTACTCCTGGACATAAACGAAATAAGGAGAGATTAACCATAATGACATGTTCCAATGCATCTGGTAAGCACAAAATCCCACAGATGGTGATTGGGAAGTCTGCACGTCTAAGAGCCTTAAAAGGCACAGCACCCAAAGCCCTGCCAGTGTATTACAAGAGCCAAAAAAGTGCGTGGATGGATGCGAACTTATTCACTACCTGGTTTAAGGAAGAGTTTATGCCATCGGTGACCTGGTTTTTGAAAAGCAACGGATTTCCGATCAAAGCAGTATTATTAATGGATAGTGCACCATCATACCCTGCAGAAGATATTCGTGTTTGCGATATTATTGTACAGTTCTTCTCTCCAAATGTAACCAGCATAATGCAGCCGATGGATCAGTGTCTTGAAAAACATTTAAAAAAATTGTAGGCGTTTGTTACTAAAATATCTCTTAAAATATACAGAAAACGAAGATCTTATCTGTTCTTTGCGAAAGATTACATTGACAAATGTTATATACTGGGTAAGCCAAATTTGGGATTCTGTGCATGTTTCCACTATTTAAAAATCTTGGTCAAAAGTTATTGATTTTGAGTAGTATAATGACATTGAAGAAGATCTTCCATTGAATGAATTAGCTTCTAGATTGAGAGACCAAGTTTTGCCAGCGAAACAGAGGAAGAAGAAAAGAGTTTGTTCGCATTAATGCAAACATTAAAAGGTTGTGAAAACGTCACAAAACAGGAAGTTGCACAATGGATTTTAACAGATGACGTAGAAGAATTCAGTATTGAAGAAATAACGGACGCATTTCGGGAAGCCGAAGAAAAGCCGTTGATGAACAACCTACCTCCCATCAAGAAGGTTTCACTGCTTTGGAAAAAGCATTGCTTTATGTAGAACAGCAACCAGAAGTGACCCCAGCGGATCTGCTGCTTCTGAACCGATGGAGAAACATTGCAGTAGCAAAGAGGAGATCAAATATGAAGCAAATGCGGATAGATAGTTACTTCTCAATTTTGTAGTGTAAAATATGTACCTATAATGTCTCACATGCCACTTTTATTAGTCGATAATTTGTATGAATAAAAAAAAAACCTTAATAAACTGTTCAAAGTATACATGTGCCTAATAACTAGAGTTGCTCAATTTGCGCCAACAGCCAGTGGCGGGCGCATAAAAGTTCACACAAAATAAATGGTCAGAAATAATATATAATACGTGCTCAAACATTTACCGTCTTAAGAGACTTCCGTGAAATCACAAAGTGAATAATGTCTGTTAAATATCTGCAACATTAGATATGTTTCCACAGTTGTTTCGGCAAACCGAGTGCGGCGTGAGGAAAATGTGTTTATATGCAGAAAACGAACGTTCTACATCTAGTGACGTTATATTTGCGTAATTAAAATAATCTTTGGAACAACTTAACGGTTCTATTGACGCACCTTCACAAATTTGTCTTAGTGTGCCAAAATCAGAATCTTTCTTTAAAACACTTTCAAACCTTTCTAGAACACAAACATTTTTTGCGTCTTCTACCGCGCATAGCTGTGCGTGAACATGTTTCACTATTTGCAGAGATTCCACTAGCGACACCGAAGGATTTTGTAATTTTTCTATTGCCTCCACTAGTCCGAAGTAATTGTTTTGAAGAGTTTTTGGATCCATTTTAACCTGACCATCTTGAAATTTCGACTGGCTTTCCTTGATAGCCGCAGCTTCCTTTGGATCGAATTGTAAGACCACGTTCTTAATATTCTCAAAATATTTGTGATAATAAAACGCGGCCTGTAACCATGTTCCCCAACGTGTAAGAATAGGTTCTGGTGGCTCAGGTATACGGAGGCACAGTCCGTGAAATTTGCGAATACGTTTTGGAATTTGACAAACACTGCTTTTGTATGCGCTATTAAAGCATCTACTACAGGATAACAATTTCTAATACTATCTGCCACATGACTGAAAGCATGAATTTTACACGTAATTTGTAACAAGTTAGCACAATGTTTTTTTAAGAGACCGGCCTACAGAAAGCATGTTTGCGGCACCATCACTCATAAACATCAACAGCTGGTTTTTAAGAAATGACTATACAAACACAAATTTACATATATGAAATGTCGCAAAAAGCCTGATTAAAAGCGTTTATCTATGTTTAAAATGAGAGATTTTTCCATTTTTTGTAAAGGAAGTACATTAATATCAGTTTATCATATATCAAAATCCTTCATTTTTTATGTACTTTGTTATTATCATGATATTGAAAAACCAATTCTCTATTGAAACGTTTTTGTGTGCGATTAGCTTCCTACGTGAAAATCAGAACTCATCAAATGGCGCATCTTGTCGACGTTTGGTCTACTTGGCTACGTAAGATAAGGGACTACAAGCTACTGATGGAGTCCTCGCCAGAATCTCGTTGGTACCTAACGGTGAATATGAAAACACAGTAGTTCTAGAATCGAACGTGACTGATAACATAGATGTATTGAATAGGTACATCGATCTTATTGCTTTTATCAGAGATATGTAGGTATAGTAGATGTATGTATACGGTAGTTCGTTCAGTAATCAGCCAATATTTATTATGGGCTGATATCGTTGAAAAAAAAAATAAAATTCTAGTGAATATTTCGATCAATTATGTGTATGCATATTTGTAGCCCAAATAGAAATCGGTTAATACATAATGTACGTATTATGGCATTGTATTATGTGGATACATAACGTTATTTTAGGGACCGATTCGTATTTAAATATAGAAAAAATACCGTTATCTATTCGGGGATTAGATTAGTACGAGTGCACGTTACCTTTACAAATAATAACAGTCCGCGTACTACTATAACAACGCGTTTCACGTTGAAAATTGACGATGAACCTTACTTTACGGTGGCTGATGTTGAATATTGTAAAAAGCTGACGTTGTTACATTCGATCGCGTATCGGAATAATTGTGTAAATTCGCCAATCGCCAATGTATAAAGTCGTATTTGAAACGAGATAGTGCGAAAGTCGTACTTACGGCAGTTACCGCTACTGTTACAACGATTTTATCTCCGCGATCGTTGCGATAGGCCCCGATAGATCGAAAACGGTCCCTTGGCGCGTGTTTATTACAAAAGAGACCAGAGCTTGGGGGACGATTTTAAAATATGCATACTGAATAAAACGGTGCTGCTACGGTGTTTGTTGTGACGTTTTCCGTAAATGTTTGGATATTCTGATTGAATACAGACTCGCTAAAGTATTTTGAATTGATTATTTCACTACTGTGCGGGCTAAGTAGCGCCAGAACTGTATCCTCCTCAGCAGCTGCGTCCCTATATACGGAGGGGAAAGAACGTTTTCGCATAATAATCTATTATCGCTATCGGGAATAAATACTATAACCTATTAGAAGACAATTAATAAGTTACGACAGTAACTGATGAAGGATTAAGTGGTGATTATGAAAATATGTCCATTATTTGTTTATACGTCTTCGTTTTTCTGTTTGTGACCATTCACTCGCAAAGTTACGACGACGAAAGTAAGTACAACTGGTGTTTATTTTATGTGTTAACGCTATATTTTTAAAGTCATGAAAATATACAATGCGCAAACATGTGTTTGTTTAAATATCGATGTCATAACAGAAGAAAAAACATTTATAAAACTTTTAAGTTAACTTTTATATTGATATACCTTCATTAATCTCTACTTGTAAGTGGAGTTATTCCACTTACATTCTTAAACAGAACAAATCAACACGTTATTCTGTTTAAGAATGCAATCTTTTGGAAGCGCAAACCTGTCTCCAAAACACATTAACATCATCATGGGATTTTCTAAAGATAATATCTATCAAATTGTTTCTGAAAATGATATACATAAATGCATAGCGGTATTCCTTGACAAATGTGCTTGTATGAATCTTCTCTAATAAGGGAAAATTCCAAGGTATCAATTTTCGATTTAAATGAAATTTTGCGCGTTTGTGTAGGACCCATCGTTTGTTGTAAATTGGCGCTTTCTGCTTCTTTCTTTCTGCAACGTTGAAGTGGCGACATCTAACTTTGATATTTCTACGATTATTAGATTCTTGCAATTTACATCGTTGTTATAAACAAAAAAGATTAGGTATCGAAGGAATATTGGCGATTGCAATTCAATTCTTCATCAGAGAGGAATAATGATGAGAAAACTGCATTAGTAAAGCGTCAAACATAATTTAGAGAGGATTGTTATAATTCTTCAAACACATTAACATTATTGGTTAAAATTTAAATTATTATTTGTTACAATTTGTAAAAATATTTAATATTTGAAAATTTGTATTCTTGTCGGAAATTATTAAATAAAGACGATCCTAATTGCGAGGGCCATGTGCACGACAACAAAAAAGATTCAATTATCTATCACCAAATTGTGCTTTTACAAGTCTATCAAATTAGCGTAGCTAAGATATCTTTTTGATTCCCTTGCAACAATCCCCCATTCGCATATAGAACGAAAAAGCGTAAAGTACTGCTAACTCCCTGGAAATATTCTTTAGGCTTATATACATATATGTTCTCTTTGTCACACGTACGTAACTATCCTTAAAAAAATAAAAGCAGCCTTAATGTATGGTATGAATCTGTAGTTTGATTAAATTTTTTATGGAATTAATAGAATATATCATTGCAATGATATATTAATTAATTATAATTTATATAAATATGAGGTAGGCGCCATAAATTCTCGGCCTGATATAGAAAAAGAAACTTGGTAAAATATAACCATTTTTATTTTTCAATATAATCTCCTCTAACTTCAATACGTTTATTACAACAATCAATTAATAATTTTATACCCTTGTAAAAATAATCCAGTTTTTCCTTCAAAATTACAGCTGCTTGCTACTCACTATCGTCCTTAAAACGACGTCCCCTAAGGTCTTTCTTTAAATGAGAAGATAAATAATAATCATTTGGAGCCATGTCCGGACTATACGGTGGATGTTCCAATTCTTGAAAGCCACATTCGCAGATGGCAGCTTGTAAAATGACGGCAGTATTGACGGGTACATTGTCGTGCAATAATTGAACACCTTTTGTCAATTTTCCTCGACGTTTTGCATGTATATTGTCCCTTAATTTATGCAGCAAAGACGTATAATATGTGCTGTTGACAGTTGTATTCCGTTCTTTAAAGTCAATGAGTAAAATACCCTCACAATCTCAGAATATTATGGCCATCATCATAATACAGAACTATTGTTTCATCTCCTGTGGCAATGGACGCTAAAATCGGTGTTTCGAGTCGTCTCTACACATGTTTAAAAACGAGCGCGTTCATTCGACCCGACGTTCACGTTGGAGAGCAGAAAGAAGATGCGATATCCATCTTGCACTAATCTTATTCATAATCAAATCGTTATGGAGAATTCGGCGAATAATTGTTTCAGAAATGTTAGACATCACTGCTATTCCTTCACTTTCAAACAGCGATCTGCTGATACCATTTCTTCAATAATTGAAATGTTTTGAGGCGTTATCAGTTCAATTGACCGACTATGGCGCTCTTCATCTTCAAGGGATTCTTACCCCAAACGGAAACATTTTGGCCACTTTTTTACAGTGGAATATGAAGGAGATAAATCACTATAAACGCCGTCTAAACGTTGTATATTGTGATTAGGCGTATGGCCTTCTTTTGTTAAAAAAATAATGGCCGCACGGTACTGGATTTTCGTCACCTCACACATTTTCGTGCACTAGTCACGTTGTCTAGCTGGCTACTAAAAACTACTACCCTTGGAGCCGTAATATATATAGTGTAGGCCTCCCGCATGCGCAACTATGACGCAATGGAGTTTGAACACGCTCGAACCTGCATATCTACAGGCTGTCCCAATTTTGAATAGAATTGTGCCTATTGTGTAAATGGTAGGCCATCAAAATTTTCAGGTATAAACACCATAAGGTATTCTTTCAGAAATATTTCAGTATATACAGGCTGTTCTGTAAGTAACGAACCAGATACTTTATTATTTTAAATGGACGTATTTTATTTTTCCCTCCCGAAATAAACCGATAGAATGTGGACTTCGAATCTTTATTTCTGACAGATTTCGAAATATTTACGATTTTCCCTCAATCGCATAAGTTTAGACACATGTATTTTCTTCAAAAAATTCGAAATGCATACATTTTAGCCTGAATTTTTACAATATTAAATTGCCTATTTAGCTCTATCTAAATATTACATTAGAACTCCTTCGAAATATACAGGATGTTCAGTATTGAACACCAAATTTTGCCAAACTTAAACACCAGAAACGTATTTTTTTAAATAGTACCATATATTTTTTCTCTATCCACCGTATAGGAAGTTTATATCTCTAACATTTTTGTATAGTGATGCATATGTCTGACATTGAAAGCAAAAGAGATAATTATGGGTTGGCGCGAGTCTTGTATTTGGGTATTGCATCCAAGTGGTTTCTGGTGTTAGTACAGTTTAGTTCATATCAAAAAAAACTTCAATATACTCCCAATTCAGACGAAACCCTAATAACTCTGAAACGCTGAGTTTTAGAACAATAGTACCTTATTACATTTTGTCTAAGAATAACGAGGATTTCAAAAATGCAATAATATATAGCATGTTCCGTTAAAAAAAAATAGAACTTTGGGTGGCTACGAACTTATTAGAAATCTGTAGGTTTCAATATAATTTTAAGCCACGCCAATAATGAGACACCATAACAAAAAAACCGCTTTGAAAAATCTGCATTGACAAAGGTACAAACTTCCGAGCTTCCAGAGATGACTCATCCTGTGTACATACGTTTATATTAACAAAACTCAGCTTTATTTTTTAAATTCCATTAATTAAATAGCCATCTAACAAGTTTATTACAAGCAATATTGGACACTTAATGATAATTTGAAGTACAATTTATTAATAAAACCGATGTAATAATCTAATTAAATACCTTTAAAAATTTATTTTGTTATCAATTATATCGAAAGTATTTTTCTGTTCGATGCTACATTCACATATTAAAATGTGGACTTGCATTCAATTTTTTTTTAAAGTTTCTAGGAAAGAGTATAGTTGCAGATAATGTCCCTCCTTGACATATATTTTGAAAACTTTGTCCTGATCAAAGTAAACTTTAGTAAAGCAGGCTGTTTTATATCCCTAGTAAATATAAAAACTTGATCTCTTCGGGGAGTCTACAATATTTTACAAAGGAATTGGTGTAATATGGGAGGCCTTTAATAACCGCAAACATACAGTTCGTACATGTTCAATAAATGGCTACCAAGGGAGAGTTGGGATCAATAATTAAGTGGGTGATTGGACATGTCTCAACTTTTCCACATGGTACTTACAGTGCTTTTCATAGGCCGAACGAAATCCTTACAATTGAAAATGCTCCAAAATAAGGGAATAAAATTAGTTAGGAACTTTATCTTTAATGGCAGTATCTGACAGTTTTTTGTGGTGTTCGTCCGCTGTTTTCTTTTATAGGCTTCAGTTTTAGGTAAAGGGCTTACCTCTTCTGATGTAACAATTCTTTTAGCCATCTCCTCAAAATCTGGTTGTGGAATGGAGCATCTTGCTTCATCAACTGGAGGTTCAGGCCCTTGATGCGGGAGACTTGGTACAAAATGCACCGTACCATTCAACAAATTTTACTACAACATTAATGTTAGATTCCTAGTACTATGATATTTTTATAATATCATTACGTATCAACGATTATTAATAATGAATAATCTTCTTGAAATCAGTGATAGAGAAAATTATAAAAATCAAAATGTTAAAAGTATCCCAACTCTTCCTTGTATCCCATACCCGTCCTTGATCATCATCAACTTTTTTAAGTACTAACGTCAAAATCTGTTTTAGTTTCCTTTTTGCTGTAATGTCTATGGTCTATGGTCTACGGTCATTTTCGCAAGAATTTTCCTTTTTTCTAAGAACAGAACAAGGATCAACATTTTAGAAAAACGAGCGGTGCTCGTATGCTTTGTCTTTCAGATACCACCATCTGATGTATAGATTAGAAAAGTCTCTGACTTTTGTTACTTACTGTTTGCTCAGGTGCAAAAAATTCGATCCATAACTTGTTTTATCTTTATTTGCATTTCTAAAACTCTGGACTTGGTGTCTATTAATTTCAATTGACACTCGTATTATTAAAAGGTATTAGTTTGCTGATTTTTTGTTTTGCATTTTGCAAACAAACGAGGAATGATGTTTTTATTAACATTTGTTGTCGACAATTGAAAAGATATTCAGCGTGCCTTATGTTTACTTTTGGAGCTAGACATTTTGACAGTTAAAATGTATCATTTTGACAGTTTGAAGTGGGAAATTTTTCCAGTTTTCTTTCTAAAAGATGTCTTTAGTTCCAACTGATGCAGCCAGGGCAGTGGCTTTAGTTCAAGATGGTCGTAGCCAATATTATGCTGCTCAGGTGCTAGGCGTTACTCGTTCAGCGATCCAAATAGCCCTTCTTCGTTTGAACGAAACCGGCAGTTATACTAGGAGACTAGGATCAGGTTGTAAAAAAACAACATCCGAACGAGATGATCGATTTGTGGTTTCTTCAGTTTTGAGGGATAGGCATTTGACTTCGGTTGAGGTGACAAATCGAATGTGCAAAAGGACAGTTCGTCGCTAGTTTTTAATGTTTAGAAAACCAGCCCAATGTCCACATCTATCTATGGAACATCGTAGAGCTGGACCAGCTTTTGCACAAGACCATAAAAGCTAAAATCATGCCGATTGGACCAACGTATTATTCTTGGATGAATCCAGATGTCCGGGAAAGTATTTGGAAAGGACAGGGAGAGCGATTTGTTCAATGCAATATTGTGGAAAGAATTAGAAACCGGGGAGGTATGGTTTATGGTTTGGGCTGACATAAATAGCGAAGTCTGCACTGAGTTGGTGGTGGTTGATGGAGGTTCTATAACGGCTGCAAGATACATAAATGCCATTTTGGAGGAGCTCGTGGTTCGTTGTGCTCCATTTATAAGACCTAATTTCATTTTTATTGATGATAACGCCCGTCCGCACCGTCCTCGGATCGTTAATGAATATTTAGGTGCGGTTGGGATTGTCCCTATGAATTGGTCAGCTTGCATACCTGACCTCAATCTAATAGAACATCTCTGGAACAGATTAGGAAGATTCCAGTACGTATACCCCGTCCAAATAACTTGGCTAAATTTGCTGTGTCGCTTTAGGCAGAATGGGAACAATTGGAACAAAATGATGTTCAAAATTTAAGGAACTCTATGCCGAGACGTATACAAGCTGCCAGAAGGGCCCTAAAATCTTGTTATTAGTATTCTTTTATTAATGAAGCCCTTTTAATTTTCTGAATTCCAAAATAATCCAATATAATTCAATAAATTAATTTTGTTTTTTCTTGAAAATACAATTTTATTGAATTTTATCTGTTTCTCTTAAATGTATCACCAACCTTAAGATTATATCTCAAAACATTGTTTCTTTACTTAGAAAAATACAAATGAATCGAATTTTTTGCTCCTGAGTGTATTTTATTTCATAAAACATACAAGATTTGAAAAATATGTTGAATTTCTAGTAATCATATTAATTTATGATGCATATTCTGACATTAGCCCTTTTCTCTTCTTTTTGATTCCAGAAACATGAAACTAATTAGAACTAGGTGTGGCTATTTATAAACGGAACCGTTATAAAAGTTCATATGCACTCGTTGATCTGTCAAAAATTTTCAAGGAATGTAAATTTCAAATATGATTAGAGATAGCAACGTAGTTGTTCTATTAAACAAACTTTAAAATTGAATTAGGGAATCAAAAATGTAATAATATATAGGGTGTTCCATTTAAAATAACAGACTTGACAGCTACTTCCGGTATAACCGAAAGTCTTGGATTATTGGCTTTAGTATACTATAAGTTGTACTGTTTTCGGAATTTTCCAATGTATACTCTTTCATATATCGATCGATGCAGTTCCTCGTGAGACACTCTGTATACTAATTTTTGGCGTTATCTGCAGTTCAATTCAATTTTCGTTGTCGCAGGAAGTGGTGTCAACTTTCAATCAATATACAACTTTCTTATATTGAATAGAATATGAATTGTTGATAGCATCAAAACTTACTATACAAAAATTATTT
This sequence comes from Dynastes maya, assembly GCA_029619315.2. NCBI lineage: Eukaryota > Metazoa > Arthropoda > Insecta > Coleoptera > Scarabaeidae > Dynastes > Dynastes maya. Next base: position 11,141,278 of record JAROYE020000009.1, on the reverse strand, counting down.
TTTTCTAAAATTAAATGTTAGTGGGGAGAGGGGAATACCTTTTTTATTCAAGCAACGCAATCAATTTAATTAATTGGTTAATTACGCTCACAAGAAAAGTCAAATATTCAATATATCTACGTCAAAAACCAGAACATAAATTAACTGTAACGTTAAAATAAGGTAAAACGTATAAATTACAGCTATTAATTCAAAATAGGTACATAGGTAACTGCTAGAATGAAGCAATGTTGGATATTTATAGTACACGAATTATTCTGAAATTGTTATTGTTTCATGGCCAAAAGAAATATCGTAGAATAGAATTGAACAGAATATTATTCGTGCGAGATAATAATCGCTGTATGCACATGTCAGAATATATAAACTTACGTAAAATGTAAAAATTACATTTAAAATAATGTGTGTAAAACGAAGAATTATACAGGCTGACCAAGTTCTGTGGCGAAGTCCGATATATCTGTTATTATAGAAGATACAAAAAAAGTTATTTATGAACGCTATAGGCAGCCTTAAGCTTCACACTTCAAAATTATTTAGAAATATACAGGCTGTTCAATAACGTCGTGCCAGATCAAAATTATGTTTTTTTTTATAAACATGTCATTCTGTATTTTATTTTAAATTTAGAATAGATATGTAGTAATTCCAACGCCCTATCATAACAATATAAAATTAATCTTTTACATGTGTTGATTATTGGATATTTATGTAGTTTTGTAGTAACGTATCATTTTTTCATTATTGCGTAGGTTGTATATAAGGCAAGTCAAAACGTAAACACATCATTTTCTCTATTTTTTTGAATTGATTATCCTATATTTCATTTCTCTTAAAAATTTTCTATACCCTAATATACGATAAAAAAACGTAATCCAGAGGGCCATGTTTTTTTTTAAATTATTTTTATGTTGGCTACAACTACATTTGACAGTTAAATCTTGCTTATATCATATTAAGATTGAAACTTCAAAGTACGTTTAAGATATTTGACAGTAATGATGAAAATAAATTTCTGTTTGAAAGGTAAATGGCTAATGTGGTAATTTAAGTCAATAAAACTAGCAGAATAAAAAAATTGTTTCCTAGCAAATGTAAAAGAAGAACTTAGGAAATAATTATAGCAAATAAATAACTGTAGGCTTTCACGGCCGTGGTCTGAATTTGTATTAACAGTATGTCTTGAAATGCTGTAAGTCGACATTTCGCCAGACACTGCGGTTGACATCTTCAGGATGATGTTGAAGTCGTCTGAGGAATGGTGCTTCGATTGAGACCGCTCCACAATAAGTAGTCGTGTCGCGAGCTGGTTGGCCTAACACCGTGTCGTGCTGACTATCGGTTTGAGAGGGGTTCTCTCCTTACGAAGCACCATTCCTCAGACAACTAGTGAACCTTCAATATCGTCCTGAAGATACAAGCCGCAGTGTCTGGCGAAACGTCGACTTACACTATTTCAAGACCACGGCTACAAGCCCGGAAAGATGTACTGTTAGTACAATTCAATTATAGCAAATGCTCAAAGTGATTTCCTTCAATACAAATCCTTACTCGTCGTTTCATGTTTTTAAATGCATTAAATGACGAGGTGGTGAGGAGCTATCGTGTCACAAACGTTTTCAGTTGCGTCGTTCTTGTATCGTGCGTGGTGTATTTTTAAAAACTGTATCTTTTAGGTGTGGAAGAATGAAATACTCTAAAATAGATCAAGAGAACGTGGAGGAAAATATACTACACGATTATTAAAATATTCATAGAAGAGGTTCGTTGTTTGTGGTGTTTTTTGAGTTGCGGCATTATCCTCTTAGAAGTATCCATCCTTTGGTTCGTGATAATGCAGCTAGTTTAGAAAAGGTTGCAATAAGTTATTACGATATCTTTCTGCATTTACTGCTTCATGCAGAAATAATGGACCGACAATTCTTTTCCGTGAAACTGTTATCCAAACACCAACCTCTTCAGAATGCAATGGTTTCTGTATCGTGAGATCATGACATAAGGATTTTCATTAGACCATATACACATGGCGCATTCTACAATGTACACGATATGCAACGGAACTACACCAGGGAACCGAAGCCTTGTCATTGAACCCTTCCGTCAACACCGGCCGCCACTGGTTTGTTTGTTAATAAAACCATTAAGGTGGAGCCAAGCTTCGTCTGAGAAGAAGGATTTGTCAAGGATAGTATCATCATTCATGTGATTTTCAAACGAATTGCTGTATTGCACTCTCACTGCGTGATCAATGGGCTTGAGTTCTTGCATAACATGAACTTTATATCGATATTTTTTTCTAAGAATATGCTGAAGAAGTGCCATATGATTCTTTAGGTGAATGATCTCCATCTCCACATCTCATCTTATCTTTGGTTTATACGTTTGTGTTTTTTGTTTAAATTTTTGATAAAAATTCCTTGCATTCTTACTTTTAGTCTCCGTCTCCATCTCTTCTATTTCACTTTCAATCCATTCTTTCTTACTCTTCTGTACTATTTTTCGGCATTCTCTTCTTATTGTATTATAATTCTCTCTATGCTCCTGCTTTTTTGTCCTAATCCGTTTAATTCTTGCTTCGACCTTTCATTCCAGCGCTTCTCTGCATCTCTCATTATACCATTCCTTCCTGCTTTTCTTACGCTTGTATCCTACTGTTTTTTTAGTCGCTTTCTCTATCGCCATTTTCATATTGTCCCAGGTCTCCTCTATACATTTATCCTCGCTTTCCTGGTCTTTAATTACTTTGTGTAACTCTTCTTTATATTCTTTCTGCTTCACTTCCGACCTCAGCTTATCCACATCCCACTTAACTGTTTTTAATTCATTCTTCGTCCTCCTTTTCTCTTTTAGTCTCAACTTTGCTACTACCATATTGTGGTCCGAGTCTGCACACGCCCCTCTATACGTTCTTACATCCGATATTCTCCTGTTAATCAGAACATGGTCAATTTGTGTGTGATATTTCTGGTCTGGCGATGTCCAAGTTATTTTATGTTCCTTGGGATGTTTGAACTTCGTACTACTTATTATCATGTTATTTCTCGCAAGCTAATTCGCACAGTTTATGTCCATTATTGTTTGTGGTCTTGTGTATTGTATATATTTTCCGGTTACACTTTCTAAATGTTTTTCTAAACCTGTTTGGGCATTGAGATCTCCTAATATTATTATAGCATCTTCCTTCGGAATTGTTGCATATTCTTTCTCCACTTCCTCATAAAACTTCATCCGCACCAAAAGAGAAAAAAAAAATCCATTCTAATGATCAAATTCCGTGCGTCTTGTACAGTAGCTAGAGCATTGTCCGTAAGTAGTTGATAACATTTTTGTTAACAACTTCGATAATTTACACCTTACACAGCGTATAATAATTTTATCAAGATAAACAAGTTTAATTCGTAAATATAAAGGTTTATCTTACAGATTATTCAACAGATAAAGTGGATAATCCACTTGAATCGTAAATGTTTACGAATTTAACTTGTTGCATGTTTACTGAGATTTTTTCGTTAATTTCACGTATGTTTAGATAAGTTTTGGAGTATTATGAGGTGATAATCTGGGTAAATGTAAATCAAAGATCAACAGTTGTGGCAATCTTAACCAATTGATATCTAATTCCTGAGAGTTACGAATAAATTGTCTACGATTTTCTAGAGTAATCCTATTTTTTTGACCCAAAATACATACGCTTATCTGTTAAGTTGATTATTCTGAAGAGATTTTCGACAGTTCAAGATTATATTTGGAGATGCGTCATTTTTGTTGACTTTTTTAGAAATAATTTCGCAATAGAGATTATCAGTGGAGATTTTTGATTAACAATATGAAACTGAGTATGTGATTTAATCTTGGATTATCTATGAATTGTGTTTAAAGTCTTTAAAGCAGAGGGAGTCAAATTTTGTAGGATATAGCGGATATTTGCATTTTTATACGTCTTAATGGATTTGGGTTATGTGTATGTGTACATATGAGACAAAAATAGATTGCTTGAGGATGCATTAAAGACACAATTGAATCTTAAAGATAAAAAATAAATTTACTTTTAAAAATCACAGCTAGAGCTCATTAGCGAAACTGTATAAAAATCTTTTGGGACGTAGTGCAAACGATTGGATAATCCCAGTTTGGTGATCTCTGTTTTAGTTTGAGTGGTATAGACATTATCATTTAAGATTGAATGGCATTATATTGTTATATCACATGCATTTGAGTATTTTTATCTCTGACATTTTTAATACAATGTTTATTTTGCCAATAATAACATCTAATGGTATTTTATTTTATCGTTTAGGATAAAAATGCATCTGGATAGAGATATAAGAATGAATTCTTTGAAAAAGTATCATAGTTATATCTCGTCAAATAACGAAGCGATTAATGTTTGGCATAGTATCTTAAAATATCAATGAGTGTTTACATAATTGCGACAACTCAAAAATTTAGCTTCAGAATATTACATTATATTTTCAAAACACTTATCTGGATAAACTTACATCCGAAGTATGACTTGGTGCGAAATGCACTTGTCCTTCTTCCATTTCATTTAAAATAATTGAATTTAGATCATTATTCCATGAACTTTTCTAACAGTTACATTTTTATAATTTCTTTTATAATTAGTACTGATGCTCTAAATTCGATTGAATTAAACGCATGATGAGATTTTATATTTTCCAGAAGCATCCAACATATTTCTGAATGCAAGAGGAGTTTTTGATGTTTTCTACCTAACTATGAAAACAACGAGTTAGAGAGCAAATAGAATTTTATTTTTCAACGTAAGAACCTTTTACACACTTCACACAGCGTTTTTCAAATCATTATTCGATAAAAAGCGACGCCTTCTAAAGTGCTTTTGTTTGAGTTTTATGAAAAGATAATAGTCACAGGGGGCGAGGTCGGGACTGTAAGATGGATGTTGTAATTCCTTAAAGCCACATTCATTGACTACTGCTTGAACAATTCGTGCTTTATGCACCCTGCAGTTGTCGTGTAGGAGCAGATTTTTCTAAGCATAATTGTGGGGTCTTTTTTCGCGTATAGTTGCTTTCAAGTTCATAATTGTGCCTTTGTACACATTCCCGTTATTGTAGTCCCTTTTGGCATATATACCCCCGCGTCCCAGAAAACTGTGGCCATCACTTTCCTCGCAGAAAATTGAGTCTTCCATTTCGTGGGTGGTTCAGAGCCCTTAAGATTCCATTGCATGGACTTTTGTTTCGTGAGAAGATCCCAGTGGTGTACTTACGTCTCATCCCTGGTTATAATTCTATAGAAGTCTTCATCTTGCGATAAAGCAGTCAAATTTTCCTCGCGAATTTGTCGTGTACACGGTTTTTGCTCGGGACTGAGCAGGTTGGCAATCTATTCTACCGACACTTTGCTTATTACCAAATCTTCGTGTAGAATTTTAAAAACACTCGTTTCTGATATTCGTACTTCTCTAGCAATAACTTTTACTCGGCTCAGTCAATACCAAATCTTCAACTTTGTTGATGATTTTTTCAGTTCGAGCTTCCAGAGATCTTCCATACTTTCGGTCATCATAAATGGATTCTCTGCTCCATTTGAACTGCTTGTACCAATTTTTGACTTAGAAATAGGACGGATTATTTTCTCCATGCGCTGCCATCATACTCTCATGGATATTCTTCAGGTCACTGCCTTCTTTCGATAGAAATTTGTGGTGATGATATGGTGATAGTCAACGAGAGAGCGAGAATTACTACACCATTTAAGCCACAATAAATCAACCCCTTGTGAGGATTGTCGAGAAATCGAATTACTGACCGGTACTGTTCTTTTTCCATGATTCCACAAATACATAAACTTCCTTACTTTCAACGGTTGTCAAAACAACACTACTCGATGAATCTGTCCGAAATTTTGACAGACGTCGACTAAGGAATAGTTCTCTCAGTCGGTAATGCAGATTTTGACACAGAGCGCCATCTGTCTCCAAACACAGGTATTCTTCATAGCATCCTCGTATGTAAATCCACAAATGTACAATGTGGTAACCACTATGGAATAAAATGAATTTTGATGTTATTTTAGTTTTATTTGTTTACTGCAGCTGTCCGCCTAAAGATTTTTAAAATGGTGTTAACTGGAAAACAAATTGAGCTATCACTATTTTAATATCCATAAAACCTCCAGGACATAACACTTTTACTTTAAACCAAATCTTTTATAAAGATTATTTTGTATGTTCCATAAACACTTATATTCTCGGTATTAAAAAATACCGAGAATGTAGGTGTTGATTTTATTTAAAAAAATAAAATCAACAGGATGCTACCTACGAAATTTGACTTCCACACGTTTTATCTTGATTTATAAGCTTAGTGGCTGTCTTAAATGCTGTCATGAAAATTGTCACGACAGTCGGTGAGACAACTGTCGCGTGGGGTGTTGCTTTGCTGAAACCAAACACTTGCACTTGATAAGTCGGGTCTATTACATTTGAATAAAAAATTTGCCAGAACAGGAAGAACTTCATCTCTTATGGGATTTAAATATTTTACCGCCGTCAAATTCCCTTGAATAAAAATTGGATATACATATGTATATATAGTGATATGGTTCCCGATGATATCTCCCCAGACCTTAACTTTTTGATGATAAACATTTGAGGTTCCATTTACTGTTGATTATTAACTGAAGTCGAGCGATATATTTCGTTAACGGAACAATGGAACAAAAACAATATAAACAAGTTTTACAACATTATTTAATACTTTATATTGGTTCACTGGATCCGACTCAAAGACCATATACTTTCATGCAAGATAATGCACCGTGTCGTAAGGCAAAAAGTATAATGCGATATCTTGAATGTAAAAATCTGCGTGTACTACTTTGGCCAGGCAATTCACCAGACATAAATCCAATTGAAAATGTGTAAAATGTCTTGAAAAACATCGTAAGTACACGAAACTCAACTACAAATAAAGAATTACAACATATTGAAGATGTATGGAATAATAGTGACGAAATTAAAAAAAAAAATAATAAAAAGCTGCATTGGCAGTATGCCAAAAAGGATTGAGGAAATAATAAAACACAGAGGAGGAACAAGCAAATTATTAGTAAATATATGTTCAAATTATACTTACTTGCATGTTATATGTAATTAAGGTAATAATATTGCCAAACACTAACAACTGTTTTTTAAATTTTACCCCAAAATCATAATATTTTTAAGTGATCTTAATTCGATGACTATGGACTGTATATAATGGTCTTAAATGACGTAATTGCTAAACTCAAATGGAGTTTTATCCTTGACGATAGTAAACAAATTATTATTATTATCGATAAGCATTATAAGGACTACTTGGTTTCAGTCTTGTGTGTTTTTGAAAAATTGCAACTTCTATTTCTTAATTACTTTATTTATCAGGTAACCTATCAGCAAAAGACGCAGAGTTATTAAACATATATGTATGTATGTACATACATACATACATATCTAATTGCATTTTTAAATACTATTCCAAGATCGTGATATGTTAAAGGACAAATTTTTAAAATATAACACGTGGAAAACTGTACTGATATATTGTGAACTCATGATCTTAGTTATTTATACAATACAATTATTTGCAATGCATTGCCTATCGCAGATGGTGTTTACTAGCTCAACGTAATCGCTGGCATGTAATCTATATGTAATATCATGAGATTCATGACTACTGCGCTTGCTATAACTTACACGTAACACAATAGAGCACGCGTCTTTAAATTTTTCCTTGTTCAGCTTTAGAATGGTTAATCTTGGAATTCGATATTGTTGTTTATACTCTTCCCGTGTAAATTTAACGGTATTAATAGAGTACGAAAATAAATAATTTGTACGCACCCATTACTCACGTTTAGTTATACGCTTGAGTAAATCCATTTTTAAACAATTAAATATTATCAAGACCGAAATATCCAGCAAATGTTATACGGTTGGAATAATAAACTTTGAACGGTGTAAATGTTTACCATTATGTGCAGCTAAAAATTTTGATGTTATGTAATTTATGGATGGAAAATAAACAGATTAATTAAATGAAGAGTGATCTTAGCCAACTATAATGCAATTTAAATTGGTTACGTCAATTAACTCGTTTGCTGCAACGTGTTGCAATCTTATCTAAAAATATGAATTCGGAATGCATTGCGAAAGAAATTGTAGGTTTCATAATGATTATTATGTCGATATGCAATATTTAACACTTAAGAAAAGTAATGAACTTCTATTTTGTTGTACGTAAGGCGAGTCGCCTAGCAGGATTATTTGTCTAGGATTTTTCTAAAATAGTGTACAAGGTGTTCCATTTAAAGAAAATGACTTTTTAACAGAAGTATGTCACACCAACTTCATGAAATAATGGGCGCATGTCATTAGCAATTCAGAACCACAATAAGCGTGTGTGTAATATCCTTTTATGTCCCTTTATGGCTAATCTAAGTAAAAGCACATATCTCTAATGCGCATTTCCATGGAAACAACGTTTCTGCAAGTGTCGATTTTTTTGAAAAAACGCTAATAACTCTAAAACCCTTGGACAAAGAGTGTATTGTACACGTGAAAATAATGTAAAAAAACTTGTATGTTATTATCTGATTTTCTTTTGTTTTCAAGTTATAACGTAATTACAAATAAACAAAATTTCATACATTGACATTTTTTTAATCATGCCCAACTGAGTACTAATTCTTCGTGAGCTGGTCGTTGCATCTTCTTCTACTAAATTTAGAATATTTTCTACTTTTTCTAAACCTTCTGGAGCGGTTCCGGTTTTGCACAGTTTGTTGAAAACTGATAAATACGTTTCTACCAGGATTTATCCGATGCGGAAACCGTTGACGATACTCTTCAACAAAAACCATAAACAAACGTCATATTTGCATATTCTAAATTTGGCATTGTGACATTTTCTGACAAAATAATGTACAAATTCGAAAATAAACATTAAATCAAACACATACGAGAACAACAAAGTTATTGAAATGATTTTGAGACTCGAAAGGATTGATTCAGCTAGCCGAAACGTCATATATGATAAGAAGTGAAAAAAACGTTTAATGTCGAATGTACCTAAACTTTTTTTTACGCGGGTAGTCAATGCAAGGATATTTTTGTATTTAAGACACATTAACTCGGAAACAAGCGAAAATTTGGACCATTTACAAGAACATTTTTTAATTACGCTATAACTTGAAAAAAAAATGAAAATCGGATAAGAACATATGAGTTTTTTTACATTATTTTCACGTGTACAATACACTCTTGAAATTTGGTTCGTTCCTCCCGACCCACCCTGTATATTGGCTTCCGTCGGTGAAATGTGAAAATCTATAATTTCTTTGGTATTTCTGACGTAATTAATGACGCCTGATGTTAGGGGTTTTTTCCCTTATATCGAATGTCAGCAGTTGGAAACTTCGTGTGCGGGTATTTTGAATGAAGACTAATACACGAAAACTGAGACATTTTCACTTGGTTAATCGGCTAGACCATTTGAAAATAGAATTATTTAATTCTTTGAGTGTTTCAGAATTTTCCGTAAAGCTTTAGGTAGAGGACTTAGATTTTACTTATGAGATACCTAGATGATAATAGTAACACAACCTTCTCTAAGCAAAAAGAGGTTTTGTGTTTAGAAGGTATAAAACACGCTATCTAAAGGTTTAGAGGAAATCCTGAAACACTTTGCAAAGTAAAAATAACATGTCCTCTTTATAATTTGCTATTTTTAGACTTATTATCTTATTATTATTATATAGCCTACTATAACGACAGTTTTAGCTCATGTTACTTTACAAACGATATGAAGAAATTCAATTCCACTCACAATACCTTATCTTTATAAAATTGATTAAGATTATTTAACGTAATTCTCGAACAACGTTTATAAGACATTCTAGTTATTGAGTGGGTTTCCTTTGAAAAGACTTCACAAGTCTTAGTTTTATCAGAAAAAATAATCAGAAGCTCACATTGCCGTTCTTGAAATTCAAGAAGTCATATCCTGCACACGTTCATTTATTTAGGAGTCTTATCACTACCGAGAGATTAGTGAGACCTGTATTGTATTTTTGACTATGCTCATTATCACCTCAATACACGTATATACCGGGTGTTGCAACTATCTGTACGCGATGAATTACAGCTTGTCTATTCATTTAATAGAAAAATGTTCGGAACAAAAGTTGCTTAGAATCAAGTGATCTGTGGATTTTGAAGTATACAGCGTGTTTAGCTTCTCTGCCACGTTGCTTAAGCTTTTAAACGGAACATCTTGTATATTTTTACATTTTTAGATTCCTTGATAAAAAAACAAAGCAAATTTATATGGTACACCATATACTCAAAAGAAACAGAACTTTTCAAGGAAGAAAATTGCATTTGCAGCATTTTCTCAAAAATTCGATATGTTATTTATTAGTAGAGTTTGTTAAGAAGGTGGTACCGGTATTGGCGCACCGCATAAAAGTAAGTACGTAATATGCAATAGTGAAAAATAATATTGTTGCCTTTTCCTGTCGTCTTAATGTCCACTGTGGCAATTGGCAACCGCCTTGGTAAGCTGCGTAGAATTGCAACATCGGCAACGCTTCCATTGTCGATTCATTCAGCCGTCGACGGTGTTGTGAATACGTTGTCGTATACTTCGAAAATAATTGTTCGACATCCAGTGAAGTAAGATTTGCAAATGTCAAATATTCCTTTTCCTCATCTGGGCACTCTTGATTTTCAGTTATAGACCGAACCTTTTGTAAATCGGGATTTTTCGTTAAAATTGCACCAAATTTTTGAGCAACATCGACTCCTATAGTGTTCGTCAAGTTTTCTAGAGCGCCTTGTAAATTGTTTATGCAATTTAATGCGTCTCGTGCAGATAAGTGACTGTTTTCTAATTGCTCAATAGCTTGTGCAACTTCAGAATAGTTCATGGAAATTTCATCTATTTGTTGTTGAACGTCCGAATTGGAAAAAAGTTGCTGACTATTTCGAACTGCTGCAGAATCATTTGAATCAAGTTACAAGATGACATTTTTCACTTGTGAAAAGTATTTCTGATAGTAAGATACTGCCTGGAGCCATGTTTCCCATCGCGTTATTACAGGCTGAGGTGGTGGTGGTAATTTCGGACACAATTGTTTGAATACACGGATGTGTTTGGGAGATTTGATGAACACTTTTTTGGTAGATGCTATTAACTTATCCACCATCGGATACTTCTTTCGAATGGTTTCTGCTGCGAGGTGACATGCGTGTATGAGGCATGTTATGCGAAGAAGAGTCGGAAAGCATATTTTCAGCATCCTACCAACTCTCAGCATTGTTGCGGCTCCGTCAGTAACGAACATTATGACTTGGGTTCCTGTGATACAAAATTCTCTCAACGAATCTTTTATTATCTTGACAACGGTTCCTGCATTAGTTTTCTGAATCCTTTTACTGGATAACAACAATGAAGCTGGTGGACCATCACATTTTAAAGGACGCGCTACAACATGAATGACGCTGTGTTTCTGAGCATCAGTTGTTTCATTCACACATAGGCAGATTTTCTTATTTCTCAACTCGTCCTTTATACATTCCTTTACTGTACCTTGCACACGCGGCAAATTGTATCGTAATTGCATAGATGTTGGCAGCGTCAAAAATCGTCAAAAACATTCTGTGGTAAATGTAATGATACGTACAATGGAACCACATCGACCGTCATCCTCCTTCTTACTTGCTTCCAGAGGAGTTATAAATTGTACGGCCGATGAGATTTAGAGGTGGTGTTGAACTCATTGAACAAATTTGAAGTTTCAACTAAGTAACTTTTAATGTTTATGTGGCGCCGCAAACATGCCTTCTTTGGGTCGATCTGTTAAAGAACACAGTGGTAACTTCTTACATGTAACGTGTAAAATCCATACTCTAAATTTTGCGGCACAAACGATTCCTACATGTTTTCCACTAGTAAATACATTGATTGCTAGTACAAAGGCAGTGTTTCTAAAGTCCCCGAAACGTACCCGACTATTTCACAAACTGTGTCCTAATTTACCTGAACCACCACAGCCGATTGTTACACGTTGGGGAACATGGTTGCAGGCTGCGTTTTACTACAACAAATATTTTGATCAAGTAAAGTAGGTAGTTTAAAAATTCAATCCGACAGAAGCTGCAGCAATCAAGAAAAGCCAGGAAACATTTCAAGATAGTCAGGTTAAAAGAGATTTACAAACTATTCACAACAATTACTTCGGACTAGCGGAGGGAATAAAAAAATTACAAAATGTTTCGATGTCGCTAGTGGATTCTGTTCAAATTGTGAATGATGTTCACGCACAGATATCCGGTGTAGAAGGCGAAACAAATTGGTGTGTAACACGAAAATTTGAAAGTGTTTTAGATCAAGACTCCGATTTTCTTATATTAAGAGAAATTTGTGAAGGTGCTGTGTAATATGTATTTGAAAGTTAAAAATAATAAGAAAGTATAATAAGTGTTAAATAATACACATTATAATGATAATTTTTTATCACAAAAATATACTTTTTGGAATATTACGCTTAATCCGACCCTGCCTTTTCCTTTCAACTTTCAACGACGTATTTTTTAAACACACCTTTGCTGTTTACGTAACGTAACAATTCATTTCATTGAATACGTATGTAAATAGTAGGCTTGTCTGGTAGAAATAATATACGATAATGAACGGTGGCTTATTTTTTGCTCGCAAATCTTCCCCGTTTCGTATATGCGTAAAATGCGTCTTCTGTAATTATAGTTTGGTCGCTGTTTACAGATATAAAACTTTAACGAGCAATTCACAATTTTGCGTTTTATGTACCAACATCCCCATTTTCAACACCGTTCAACTATCATCATATCATCAATCCCAAAATACATTACCAGGATGTTCGTTCAGTTCGGAAACACATAAAATCGACGTTTATTGGTCCGCGCCAATTAACCCAAGAAAAATACAGCCGTTGTAAGAAGCTCGAAGAATGCGGATGTGATCGAAAATTAAAATGCAAAAGTAAACGGCATAAATTTGAAATGTATTTTTGGAGATTTATGCTTATGGATTCTGTAAATAATAGTTACTCAATGACTTTCGATTACTTTTTTATAGGAATTCTGAATGAAAACACACTTCTTTATTTACAAATGTTTATTATTTACTTTTCAAAATAAAAATTGAAAAGTTTTTTTCGTTATTTAATTTTTTGAATTGTTGCTGGCTTTTTTTAACATCCTTTATTGGATATGGTTAGTACAATCTTAACAGGGTTAATTTATTACTACTTTTAAAATGCACTTGCGTATTTCTAAAACGTACTGCAAGCAAGACGTGAAGATTAAGTTAATCCGACGTAACTAATCCGAAGTAAAATTAATTCAATTAAATTAAACTGAATTTAAATCAAATTAGATATTGAAAATAGACATATTTTGATGTTTATAATAGTTCATGCGGTTTAATGCGCTTCAATCTTCTCAACTCTTGGGTGTTGTCCAGAAGTAGAAAGGCTTCCACATTAGTGTAATGTTTTACGGCGAATTCTTAGATCATCTCACTAACCTCCTTAACTTGGAGGTCGTTATGGAGCTTTTCGTTGGTTACGTAGCGATATGCATTTGTTAGCAAACGGAGAACTTTATTTTGACTACGTTGTATTATCAGTTGGTTTGATGGCCTGGTGCAATCCCATAAGTCCAGATTGGTTTAATTATAGACTAATAAATCAGTCTTTTAGATTTTAGGTCGAGATGGAAGTATCTTCCGATCAACCAGTACATTTTTTTTCACTTTACGTTTGATTTATTCAGCCTTTTGTCTCACATGATGTTTCCAGTTCAACCTTCCGTCAAGATGGAGACCGAGAAGTTTTTTTTTGGTCCTGTTTGAAGGGTCTGATACCCCTCAAGAGTTATTTTTAGGTTGCTGTCGTTTCTTCACACCGCAAAATTGACATGATTTGATTTCAAACTGTTAAGTACTACTAGTGAAGCATATTTTAGAAAACTTGTTGTTAATCATAAAATTATGTGTTTCCGATTACTCTCTATTCTTCCTTAACATTTAAAAAGGTTTTCCTATTACCGGTTACGTAAGTCAATCATTATTGCCCTGAGTTTAGGGAGGTAAGTGCAATTTACGGGTTATTTACCTCGTTTGCCCTTGACAGCGGGATGAAATTAAATTCTACGTCCTTAGGGACGTAAGGTAATAATACATTAATATAGAAATAAGTGTCGATACATAAAAGAAATTCACAACTTTGACAAGTATATAAATATATAAGTAAATGTTAAATATTTTCGTAAAATGCTGATTTTTTCGGAATTTTGGGCCGGTAGTAGGAACAATATAAAATGTCACTCGGACCGTAAATGCATCTATAGTCCCGGGTGTCGGTATCGGTTTTGACTCGGTCTGTAAACTACAACCTCGACCGCAAAACTGCACTTACGTCCTTTGTGGCATAAATAACCATTACCCAACATTAAGATTATATATTAATTTTATATAAACCATAAATTTGTACCAAAGCCTAATGAAATTGAAATCAACATTTTTAAATGATTCTTCATTGATTTTCTCAAATATAACAAAATGGACTTGAGGTACATTACGCAACACCCTATATATGTATTACAAAATATTTTTACAAAACTTTCTTTAGAATACAGATTCGAACTGCATGTGAGAAAAAAAAAAAGATAGTAAAGATACAATGCATTTCAGATAACGCTGGCCATAGGTAAAATGTGATGTTAATGGTTTTCCTACGGGAAGTGATTGATTTATTTTTTATCACGTAGTTGGAACGATTTTCATGAGGTTTTGAGATATTTTACGCCTTGGAACGAAAGTGTAAAGTTGAAATTAAAAGAAAAAGCAGCAACTTTAGCGGAAATTTTATGATTTTTTAGCAGAGATAATGAGACATAATTTTGCAGCTGAAAATCTCAGCCCGAGTTGTATCAATCAATGCTACACCTCGTGTTATACAAGCAACTCACTACAAACAGACATGTAATTCAGAATGGCTTCTATTTTTTTGTTCAAATAAATCAAAAATTAATCACCTGCCTAAACTAAAACAACAAAAAATACACTCTTAGTACAAAAAGGTAACGAACAATAAATTATGAACAAAACTGTATATGTGTAAGTAAGTTAACTAAGCAAGTGTTCAAACTGTCCAAGCGCTGCTAAACAGTGTGCTATTCTTTCTTGAAAGTGACGTTTCACATTCTGAAGATTTCTTACTGTTATGTCTTTAAACGCTTCCACAATTCTCTTCCTTAAAACCCTCCTTGCAATGTAACCCCACACAAAAAAGTCTAACTGAAATTAGGGTTTTTTGCTGGCCATTTCAGCGGCCCATGATAACCTATCCACCCATCTGCAAATTCATTATTCAAGAATTCTGTAATTTATCTGGTGCTATGTGGTGGTGTCCCATCGTGCAGATAAATGATTCTGCCGTTTACAGGAGATTGTCAATAACTGGAAGAATTGTATCTCGCGGCAATTCCAAATACCTTTGGGCATTCAGTGAACCGTCGATAAAAACGGACCAGCAATGTGATTACCTAGGAATGCGGTCTACATGTTGATCTTTTGAGGAGTTTGAGTATTGGTTTCTAGAGAAAAATATGGGATTTCTCGTTTTTTCCTTTTATTTTCAACGTTATTTCTTTTAAATCAAAAATTCCCCGTAGGAAAACCATTAACATCGCATAAAGGTAAAAAGAAAGAAGATGAAAGCGTATAAATTGTGTCTTTATCTGGAGAAGAATTTACAAATTGTTTAAGTTCAGTTCCAATTAACAAATATCTCCTCTCTGTTTCTAAAGCACTGCTGTGCTTTACTAAAACAGATGATTAGGCGGAGGGTCGCAAAAGCAAGGTTGAAAAAGTGTAACTAGAACTGTTGAAGATTACTCTGTTCTTTTGTTTGGAAACGGTTTCCAGTACTTGTATCACTAGATTGCGATTTGTTAAGTCTGCTTCCGGTTCCTTTTGTACCCGTTTTCTCCCCCCTCTTCTGTTTATTGTCATTATTTTCATTTCTTCCAAAGTGATGTAAGCCGAAAGGCAAATAGCGGTGTGAGATAAAGAAACACTCGGAACTCTAATAACGCCGAGTAGGCAGAAACATGTCTGTTGGCTGGTGATTTCTCTCCTCACATTGCTTTTGCCGTGAGTGATTCCATCAATACCATGAGGTATTAGCATTATTTTGGTTATTGTTTTCAGGCATTTTTTGATGTGGTTAAAAACAAAGAAGTTCATATAATAGTATCAATAGTAACAATGGAAGCCTAGTGGATTCTGCCACCAATTGTGATAGTATTAAAATTGTTTCCGCTACGTAATTAAAAGAAACATAAAACAATTGATAATAAAGAATTATATCTTTGTTTCAGATATTTTGAATGACCAACTGGTTTATCATCCTGAAATTATTCCCGTAAAGCCCAAAATAATCAAGACGAACATTAAATCTAACATCACATTGGAATGTTTTGACAGCTCTAACATTCATAGAAGTCACTCCAAATGGCAGTTCAAGGTGTGTACATATTCATCTCGAGAGAAGTAGCATTTATAACCCTGCGTAAATTTCTTTTCTAGCCATGCTCTTCTGATGTTAAAGGAATCCCTTGCGAACAATTTCACGAAAATTCTTTCCAATCCGGAAATAAAGATCGATGGATGAAGGTGCACTCGAAGAATGCCAGGCTGCATAAATATTCTTACAATCTCGATATGGTGAATGTTTCCCGTTCGCACAACGGCTTGTACAGATGTATTGTAAATAATAAGATCCAGAGCGTATATGAAGTTATTGGTAGGCATCCAAATAAATTTTATCAATTTATTTTTTTATGGGTACTTACGATAGTTTTCTTTTCAGTTTCAGAACTCATCAGTAGCAACGAGAAAATGTCGAAAATCATCGTTAACCCTAGAAACATCACGATTCCGACAAATTCAGAATTAGTGATACGTTGCTCTGTCAAAAACCCTTCCTCCATAATGTGGTTCAAAGAAACGGACTCCAATGGATACGACATTATGTACGACGGACATTATTACAGCAAACTGAGTACCACTGTCTATCCAAATCACGTGCTGGAATCTACCGAATACCAAAGTAAATTAAGTATTCGAAAAGCAAGTCTTTCAGACAGTGGTGTTTATGTGTGTGTTGGTGTAAATGAGGACAGTATTAAAACTGAAGTTAACGTGGTCACCGTGATTGGCTACGCCTGGGAAGCCCATACATCTTTTTCCTTGCTGTTTTTGATACCGCTTGCCTTCGCTTTAGTTCCTATAACTGTTTGGCTGTGCTATTTTCGAAAAAAGAGAAAGGACTATGACCGCCAAAGAATGAAATTGATGGTCAGCGCGAGAAACTGTCCTTCTTCGCATGTATAAAATAACGCTGTTTTTTATTTAAGTTATTATAAAGCTGTTATATTTAAGTTTTGTTATGATGTATAATAAATGTTAAATTATTATTTGTATTTCAGAGTTTTAATTTACTTTTTTAGTTACACGATAGAAATTAATAGATTTTTTAATATATGTACTTACGTATCTCATTAATTTATAAGCATTGTTAAAGGGGATGGAAGTAGGCCAATTTCTTAGTTTTTTTGTAGAAATAGAATAGGAAGAAACAAATAAACTTATAGCTTTCTGAAGAACTAAAATGAGAAACGCAAATACTTGCGGATGTTTTATAGTTGGCACTAGTTTTATAGTTGGTACTACTTTTTATCATTGCCGGTTCTATCCGTAAAAAATAATTTCTGTAGCACACTCACCCTGAATAACTGGGTGAATATGTGTCACTTCAATTTTTAATGTATTTTTTATGGGACAAGTTAACTAATACATTGTGACCCCAAGATTTAGGAAAGTGAAGAATTTAGTAACAAGAAAATCGTTCAGAAGTCTAAGAAAAGATATTATTTTACCAAACATGAACATACAAAGTAGAGAAGAGATATAAAACTGTTTGCAAAAAAAAAGAAAACATGTTAAATTCAAATAAATGTATAAAACTATGGGTGGCATATTTTCACCTCCGTTTACGGTACTTATAATATCCCAAGTAGATATTTTTAAAATTCGCGGGTAATTTGTGTTCGTAGTTCCGGCAATAAAGATCAAATTCGCTTGTAATACGCCAAGAAATTAGTGAATATTTCCTTTATTACCGGAACTACCAACTTAAATCTTGGCCGAGATTTAAAAATTTCTGCTGGGGATATTGCAATAAAAATTGCTTTTATTAGAAAAATAATAAAGACACTATTTTTTAACCAGATTTAAAAATCTACTTTAAAAATTGAATGCTTTTCATAATTTTATAAATATGTCGAAATTATTTTATCAATTTATTTTATAGATATTTTTTAACATATGTTTATATGATTAATATTTTATCCTACAATTTTATTGTTCACAATGTCCTATACCGCCCTCTAATAGCGAGAAGCTTAAATACATAATACATTTATCTGATAGAGTTGGCATATTTTTAGTTTTCTAATTTATCTGTGATATTCTTTCGGTTTTGTTGGCAGCGGTGGGCGTGGAAGGATGTGCGGTTTGTTTGAATTTTTGCAAATTTAGTAAAATGTCTATCACATTATATAATACTAATAATGTATTACGAAAATTAGTTTCTGTGCATAACCCCGTGACCTGCTTAAGCGTACGTAGTTTAAAACTAACAGGAGTAAGTACCTCATTTCTTGGAATTTCAAAGGTTATGTAATTCATATTTTGTCCTCCCATTTATAGATACTAAGAGAATCAGCTACAAGAACATCGGAAGCTGTATTTCTGAAAGCAAATCCAGAAGTGCCTATAATTGCCGTCACAGATAGAGAGAATGTAGACATGATAGGACCACCAGATCCTGTCTCTAATCTGAGACCAATAATTCGTAAGAGACTGCTACATGAAACACCATTACAACGACAACTAAGGGAATTGCAAGATAAAACGCAAGAATGGAACCAGAAGTTCTGGTTTGAACACAATAAAAAATTTGTACAGGTATTACTATTTTACGATACGAATAATATATTGGGATAGTGTAATATTGTATCTTTTTTGTAGGAAAGGCAAAATTTTATTAAATCGCATAAGATCTCGATTGATCAAAATCGAGCTTTAACAGCAGATGAAATGAGTGAGTTTTATAAAAAGTTTTTAGATGACAATTGGAAGACCCACGTCCATTATAATTTTGAATGGTATAAATGTAATTTTGAACTGTTATTTTTAGCATTTCGTGTTAATTTAGAGAATTTGCTCAGGAATTCATAGCAGGTATGTGTAATTTTATTTTACTATTATTGATCTCAGCAGATTATGGATTGTTCGACAGAAACAATTGATATTCAAATTTTTAATTTTAATTACTAAAATAGAAATAATAGAAAAGTAAAATGGATTGTGTAAAGAACTTAATATTTCTTGTGTTCTTCCCATTGGCTTATGCAAATATAATAAACTTGGAAGTTACTAAATATATTGACATAACATCTCAGCTAGTTAAAATCGACGAAATCATTTTGTTAAAAAATGTTGGTCCTGCGCAAATTCAAAACTACAATTATATTTTGGATCCTGATGTTACACTTGTTTACGTTGAGTTTTATACTATTGAAAAGTTAACATATCAAATACGAAATGAATCTTTGTATGTTGTAAATTTAGAAAAGCCTGTATTTCCAAATTCGAATGGTGTAATCAAAGTGGAGATGGTCTATTTGAATAAAATCGTGACATTGGCAAACTATGAGCGAGAAAAACGGACTGTGAAATATGCAGGAAATCTATATTTCTATTCGCCATATGAAACTGTTGTATATTCAGCAACGTATCATGTAAATCTAATGGAGATATTGGAGGTGTCGATAAAACCTATTCATATAAACAAAACAGACCTGGTCTATGAGTTTCAGAATGTACCGACATATATGCATAAGGAGATTGTTATAATTTACATTAACGATGTCCCTTTTTTTGTGGTTACCAAATTAGATCGTTTGATTGATGTATCTCATTTGGGTTCGATATTTATTGAAGATAGTATAGATTTGTTAAATGAAGGTAAAACATATCATTTGATTAGTATCACTCGCAGGGGTGTAGCTAGGTTGGTGTAACCGGTGCGATATTTTACCAATCTAGTGAAGAAATGTTGGTTTTGACTCCTTTTTACCTTGACTCAATAGAAGTTATAATTAAGTACACTTTTCAGCTATATAACACAGTATTCAAAGCATATACAGGGTGATTTAATACCTCCATGGTCAATTTGGATAATGTGCAACTTAAAGAATATGCATAAAAAGTTGGAAAGGATATGTTTATAAATTGTAGCTTGGTTAGTAATTCCTCTTTCGTCAGAATGAGGGGTAAGTTACAAGTTTAAAATACATTTGTTATTAATGAACATAAATTGAGGCAATTTGTTAAAATAAACTGTAGAAATTCTCTTATTCCTACTTTCTAATTCTCAAAATTTTGGTAAATATTTGTGAAATTAGAATAATTTAGTATTAATTTACATATGTACATACAGTCAGTCACAAGAGTGTTCGTACACCTCTCTAATGTTAAAGAACATCAAATCTAAACGTTCCATTATGATTAAAGCTGGCCACGAGCAGTACCGCGCAGTAGCGTAGAGTCGACCAGGCCTCGCGTTCCACTAGAGTTATTCTACTAATAGAAATGTTTGCTGCCGCAAATAATTTCGCTCATCTTTTAAATAAAAATTAAATAACACGTGCTCAAACACTTACCATTTTAAGAGTCCTCCGTGAAATCACAAAGTGAATAATGTCTGTTAAATATCTGCAACATTAGATATGTTTCAACTGTTGTTTCGGCAAAACTAGTACGGCATGAGGAAAAAATGCGTTTATATGCAGAGAACGAACGTTCTACATCTAGTGACGTAATATTTGCGTAAGTAAAAAAATCTTTCAAATAACTTAACGATTCTGTTGACGCACCTTCACAAATGTGTCTTAATGTGCCAAAATCAGAATTTTTCTCAAAAACACTTTCACATTTTTTTAGAACAGAAACATTTTTTGCGTCTTCAATCGCGGCACCGCAGGATTTTGTAATTTTTCTATTGCATCTGCTAGCCCGAAGTAATTGTCGTGAATGATTTTTAAATCCATTTTAACCTGACTATCTTGAAATTTCGACTGGCTTTTCTGGATAGCGGCAGCTTCCTTTGTATCGAATTGTAAAACCACGTTCTTAATATTGTCAAAATATTTATGACAATAAAACGCGGCCCCCAACGAGTTAGAATAGGTTCTGGTGGCTCTGGTATACGGGGGCACAGTCTGTGAAATTCGCGAATACGTTTCGGTGATTTGACAAATACTGCTTTGGTATGCGCTATTAAAGCGTCTACCTCAGGATAACATTTTCTGATACTATCCGCCACAAGATTGAGAGCATGAATTTTACACGTAATGTGTAACAAATTAGCAGAATGCTTTTTAAGAGACTGGCCTACAGAAAGCATGTTTGCAGCACCATCACTCACTAACATCAAGAGTTGGTTTGTTGAAAGTTCATACTTGTCCAATGTATTTGACACTAATTTTGAAATTACTTCGGCAGTACACTGTTGTATTCGTTTGGAGACTAATAGAATTGAAGGTGCCGATTGATGAGGTTCCAATTTGCGTGCCATTACATTAAGAACAGAATGTTTCTTCCGATCTGTTGTTTCGTCGACACATAACCACAATTTTTGATCTTTCAACTCCGATTTTATGTTTTGTTCAATATGTTCACGCGCAGATGGCACAATTCTTCGTAACGATGTTCGACTTGGTAATTTGCACTCCGAATAGTTATTCCAAAAGCAGATAAATGGTTCCTTGTCTAGTAAATTAAACGGTAAACTGGACCAACATATTAACGGGATTTTACAGATTACACATTTAATTTTAGCACCTTCCTATATTAAGTCTGGAATTTCTGCAATAAATTTTGTCCGACCGCAGTCGTTTTGCTGACGAAATCATAATTTTTCTAGGACAGATAAACAATTGCGCAAATGACCGGCAGCGAAAATGTCCGTACTGCTCCGCAGACGAAGTAATACTACCGTTCCTCTCGGTCCGAACTGATTCTACGCAGATGCGCGGTATCGCTCGTGGCCAGCGTTAATTATGATGTATTTTTATTTCTTTTTAATAAAGTTAGAAAACACTAATTACAACATGAAAACAATTATTACTTAAAACTAGGACAGAATATAACTAATATTATAATAAGGAATGCCACGAAAGTCTTCGTAAATTGCGTTTAATGCAGTGACTCCCCGTTATTGGGAAATTAATATCTTAGGAGTTCGGTAAATTCCTTTTATAGGTCCGCGTATTTGCGAAAAGTAAGCATTCAATTCATTTGCAAAGATGGATCATGGATGGATCGTAAAGGAAAACACGTCCATTGATATGGGCGAACTAATAATAAAACTACGAAAAAAAAAGAAATCGCCCCAAATACCTAAAATTATTACTAAACCGCGCTTAACAGTGCAGAGTGTAATAGAAATATTCATAATATCGGGAACAGTTGAGGCTGCGTATCCATGTAAATTAGATTTAAAACTCCTGAATTGACGTTAGGCAATCGCGGTTGGAGACCACATTTGGATCTTCTGCACCGGTTCCTTCGAGAACCTAGCTACGCCACTGATTACTCCATGATAGGGTAAAGATGTAGAATCAGCATTTGAGACGTGCGCTGCTTGTAGTACAATAATGTGCGTTGAGTAAATATAATCATCGCCAGATTCATTTATTAGAAAAAATCATAACGCTATTGTCAGATCTACATTTATTTGTATCTTATAGGGTTGTGTTTATATACATTAAAATATTTAACTCAGTTATAAGTGCCTACAATCGTAATAGGCCATTGCATCTTCATATTTTACATATTATTGTAGAACTAACTTTTTTCAATGTAATACGATACATTATTATTATTATATGGCTTTGGCGGACGCCACTGGCCAGTTACCCCAGACACCTAACAACCCGAATGAGCACAGGTATCAAAAACACAGACACACTTCACACCCGGGGCCAATCGGGTGGCTCACAATAAAACAACACAGGTAGCCCCCACAGGGTAAAAGGTAAAATCCACAAAGGACAGAAACACATAGGACTATCAAAAGCTATATCAATACGATACAAAATGAAATAAAAATGCTAAGAATGGAACTATTCTAAAGTAAAAGAATATAATAAGATAATAGGTGCATTAATAGTACATTGATCGATTTTTGATTTCTCATAGAAAACCGATCAATATCAACTAATTTTTAGGATTAATATCAATCTAAGTGGAAATACTTTTTTCTATAATTTTCCATGGAATTTCCGACGTAGTTAATAGCTGAAAAAAACCGTCCACGGCGAGGAATGGCACCCCACATCTCCTGCTTGCCGGGTAGGCGTGATAACCACATAATTTACCGACGGAAGCTAAATATACTAATTAAATACCTTCTTATTTTTAAAAAAGAACAATCTGGGTGTATAAAATACGGTAAAAAAGATAAACAACACTAAGTACCGGCACACTCCGCACCACACACATTATTAATTAATTCGGAACAGCCGTTTCAATGACTCGTGGATGCCCACCGTCAGCCGCATGACCGGTCATGCGGCTGACGATGGGGATCCACCAATACTCATCAAGAGCTTTGTTGGAAACCGTAATAGGCTAAAGGAAGAACGCCATCTGCTTTTATTATTAATACAAAGCGATTTAGTCTTTTTGGCACATGTACCTTTTAATTTATTGCAATGAAGTTACGTTATGTATTATTATTTGTTCTAATTGCCAATAATAATAATAATAATAATTATAATAATAATAATTATTATTATTATTATTAGCAATGGGAATTGACAAAAAAATAAAAAAATATAGGCAAAGTTCATAAAATAAAGATTTGACAACAGTGTGAAGCTTGTGTCTAGCAAACGCATTATCTATTATATCGATTCTATATAGAATATAATCTATTATATATTCAGATGCCGATTCTGCAGGTTCACCCGATAATTTTGTATTTAAGAATTTTTGTTTTTTGAACAATTAATACCGAGGAAGTCAGAAATAAATATTATAAAATTGATCTTCCTGAGAATTCTTTATTTAGCAAAATTTGTTTTATGTATATAAGCAGTTAGTATAATTTGATTAATTTGATGGATTATGAATACAACATTCATGTAAAATATTGACATTGGTGTTATAATATGTGTATCTTCCAGCACTATTGCAATAAATTGTTGCTAAGGAAGACGTACTTATTTTAAAAGTTGGCTAATAAATTTATTGCATAAATTTATTCTAACGTCTTAGGACTGTTTACTTAAATATATCTTTACGAGAAGCAATCTAAACATTCAGTACGGCAGCAAAATGAAATTATATATGAAAACATTTCTCAAAAATATTGACAAAGTTGCTATCTCATTTGTAATTTTGTTGCAGGACCTATGTTAACCAAAACCCATTTATCGTTCCTAAGAAGATTACCACAGACACTTTTCACATACCTCCCAGCATCTGCTTCAAATGTTCAACTGTTCGACGACATCGGGAACAATAGTAAATCGTCGATTATTTACGAAAAGAACTACATAACCTTACGTTTCGAAGCAAGATACCCCTTAAGACAATCTTGGAAAACGAAATATGTCTTACAGTACAACGTACCAGCATATGAGTATTTAAGAAAGACAAAGAATTTGTTCCTGTTAAAAATGAGAGTAGTCGATCATGTTTTACCCGATGCTATAATCCGATATGGACGAACAAGAATATTATTACCTCAAGATTCCGAGATTGTTTCAGTAACGACACCTTCAGATATTAAACGTGGCGCGGACGAGAGATCGACAACTGGGCTAGCGCCCAACAGACCAACCGTTGTCTTTAATGCAAATAATTTGCCAGAAAATTTTGTTCCCGAATTTTCTATAACTTATACAACTCCGTTACTTGGTGCATTCAAACCGGCAATACATATCAGTGCTTATATCGAAGCTATGTTGTTGTCTTGGATTGCTTTCAGACGTATTGATATGTACTTAACAAATTTGTAATGTTTGTTACCCTGTTACATACGTGTTGTGATTATTATTTATGAATGAACGTTTAATATAGTCAATTTTACATTCCTGTTTTTATTTTTATTAGTCATCCATATTCCAAGTTGCATGTTCCATAGCAAATCTTAAATTTGCTACTTTACGTGCTGTTGCAAGTGTTTTTGCGACCATCTAGTTCATTTCCATCTTCTGTACTTTCACTGGCTACTGTTTGCCATACAAAGCTTGATGATTTTTGTTTTTCTCGTGGCTACGTCTTCAACATCTAGAGTATGATCCAGTCTCCCTAGGTCTACTCGCATTTAGAGATATTGTTGAACGATTTTAACCTAGAAGGTCAGGTACATAATAACGCATCGTTGTTCCTTCTTCTAACAAAGTTGTTGCTCCACCACACCCTTCATTGATTAAAAGACGTAGTGGATTCATGTTCTATTTCTATTTATTTTTCTGAAAGAATAAACTATTTATACAGCGCCTACATTCGCTGCTATAGAATTTTGAAAGGACATTTTCATTTCTGTAACTATTATCTTTATGGAGCGCGTCATGCATAGATTGATCAACACTAGTTGAGCGACTGTACTCGACTGATCATCCGCACAGCTGTCACTTTGACGTTTTCGAATCTTGTGGCAGTGACAAATACATTGAAGTGGGGTTTATCACCATTGCCACAGTTACCTCCTATCCCCAGTTAAGTTCATGATACAAGCGGTATATAGGAAGTAATTCGTTAATTCTAACAGTAAAATACATGGCTAAGTTTAAGTATATTTATGTCGAAAAAAAAATCCCAAAATATTGTCTACTCATTATTAATCCTCAAATTAAACGGTATTTACAATAAACAAACACATCTAGAAAAACGGAATAACATCACTAATTATTTAAACGGAAAGAGTCTCGAGAGAAGCAGAATTACCGGAGCTGCTGCTTTCTACATGAACACTTTCGTACGCCGCTAGTATGTATACATCGGCATGTAAAGGTCTGGGTATTCGCGCATCTGCAATCCGCAGGTGATATGGGTCTACTGATCGATGGCATAGGGTAAGTTGGCTGTAGAGCGGTAGTTGGTATCACGCACGGCGGAGTTATCGAGGAGTAACTGCTATAATGGCCTAAGAAGTTAAATATTCCAAGCGCTCCGCTTGTATTCGAATCCGAACATTCGGCAGTATAGTATTCATCACTTTGTGGTGGCAAATTCGAACGCAAGTTACAGCGAGGGGCGGCTCGTTTACACGGAATTGCGACTTGCAGTTGCCTTAAACGTTCAGCTTCTTTGTATTTCGCCTAGGGTAAAATGAAAATATTATGTTTGTGTTAATTTGTAACCATGACAAAATTCAGTTAGGAATTGTAGTCAATTATTTTATACTTACACATCTTATTTTTGGATTACTCTTAGTGCTTATGATATCTGCTACAATCTTTTGCAGCCTCTGTTGGGACTTGATTTGACCTTGGAAATCGTCCATAGTCTCCATCAACGTTTTCGTAGCCATCTTAGCCGCATCGATAGCTCTATCGCGTTCCTCGGTAAGTTTCTTCTTTTGTTCGTCCCAAATTTTCTGTTCTTTATCTAACCTATCTAATACCGAAATAGACGACATTTCTTGGTAGGCTTCTTCTAAATTTTCCACGTCTTTTTCTAGCATCTTCTTCTTCTTCTGTATGCTCTGTTGTATGCAAAAATTATAAAAAAGAAAATATTGATCAATAAATATACATAAAAAAAGAACAAACCGTTAGTTGGGTTAGAGTTTTCTTAGTCGCTGCCTTCTCACTAACCAACTGTCTACTCATCCTTTCTAAACGCTCCTTAGAGCTTTTAACACGAAGATCTGATTCCCTAGCCGTGGTAGTCAAGTCACGTAATTTGGTTTTGAGATCCTGTATTTGGTTGTACTGATCTTCGATAACCTGATCTTTAGTGTTGCCCTTTTTTTCCTCGTTGCGTAAAGTAGCCCTGCAGGAGTAAATTTTTTGATATTGTTAAATAGGCCATGGACAGTGTCCCGACTCAATCCAAATTCGACTGATGTCATACGATAACGTTATTCCTTGCGGATCCTAATTCGGTCTCGACTAATGTCATATGATAACGTCATTTCTTACGGAATCCTAATTCACTTCCGACCAAGAATGAATAGAATGTCGACGAAATACGACAATTTGATGTCTTTTATTGCGTTGAGGTAGTAAATAATACTAACTGTATGTCATAAATAATACGATATAAACAATGTTGCACATAAAGCTTATATCATGAGAATCTTTTTATTAATCAATATATACAAATTTTGATTTTGCCATAGGTTTTTGTTAATACATTTGATTGGCGACTTTTACATAAAGAAATCATTTTATGCTCTGATTAGAATAACTCAAAAATGAGTTAGTAGAACAAAGGTAAAGTGGACAGGCAACTCTGTCCTTTGACATATTAAACAATTTGAAAAATAATGTCATATTTTGTAATTTTCTAAATAAATACAGGTATCGAATTCGACAGTTAAGAAAAGTCATGTGATGTCAATATCATTTTGTCAAAAACAAGTAGCAAAGTTAAATTAAACAACATTCTGCTTTGAGTAATGCATGTATAACTTTGTCCATTTAAATACTCCTTATATGCCTTAACGTAATGTTTAAACTATGGATTAGAAGTCAATAAGATATATAACTTCTGTAAAGAAATAAAGAACTTCATTGAAAAATATGAAAGCGGTACTTTTATCAAATTTTGGACAAGGATTGCAAAGCTTATATCATCCAATGGAATTAGTTTAATAGCCTTGTGCGATTGACGATTAAATTGTATTCAATTCTCAATCGTGCAAAGTGATTGAAACCAAAACGAATGAATTAATTCATCCTGCTTAATTTGTATCTGGTACGAAAAAAATACCACTGTATGTAAAAGGTAATCTGAAAACAGAAAAAAAATTCCTAACTAAAAAATATATATTGTTTTTTAACATTTTTCAGATGTATCCAGATCTATTTGGTACATAGTGAATTAACGTAACCAAGAATACATTAAGACGCGTGTGGAATTTTAAAAACTAACTATTGTTCTTATTTAAACACAGATGTAGTCCATATTTTTGGCATTTTATAAGCGAACACAACTTGCATGATGGCAGTTTACACTTTCTTTGCCTTGTTTGGGTCAATGACTAGTTCCATCAAGCCTGACAACTCTTGGAGGAACATAGGCGCATGTAGCCGAACCCTGCCTTCTCTTATTTATTTCTTTCTCCACATCTAAAATCAGCTTGACATTTTGCAAGTTGTGGACAATTGGTTTCTCCCTTTCGTTCTGCCGCTCTTCTACATGTTGCCTACCTCTTTTCCGATGGCCCTTTGCAGTTTAGTACTATAGATTTTGGTGACTGTTCCCAGAGAAAATATTTCATTTTGTGCTAAGCACTAAAGGCAAACTGATACAGAGATTATCAAAAGAAACTAATATATAAGGTGTCTCTTTCTTTCTAATTTTGCTCAGCTATCATCAGTTTTCTCTACTAACTTTGTTTAGAATTTAAAACTGCATTTATTGGAAATTCATGCATGGAAAATTATATTGTCTAGATGTCGCCCATCCTGCCGCTGGAATTTTTTCAAGAGATGTCTTAGATTTTCCATTACGCATGTGCATAAGTCACGAGTAATGGCTTCAATCTCTTCCTGGATACGATTCTTAAGCTGAGTCAAATTTGTTGGGGTTGTTATATACTCGATTCGTTTGGAGCCAAGTCCGGGCTTCTTTGTGGTTAGTTGATGTCGCCTCTTGTTGATATCAATTACTACCACTGGTCATTAAATCATCAAATTTTTGGAGGACAGGGTCAAAAAATTCACGAACCTGTCAAAATTTATAGTAATTGTTGGTCCGTTATTATTTTCAAAAAAGTATAGGCCTATTATGCCTCGACGAATTGCTGTCCAAACAGTACTTAGGATATAGAGTGGAGTTTCTCAGGATTTTCTTGCACCAATAACAACTTTTCAGTATTATTTACACGTTACATTATATGTACCCAAATAAAAATAAAATTATATTAATTATTAGAATAAGATATCTTAGAGTTTTCCAAAGTTCGAGGCAAGCCCCATTCAATTCGAACTAACGCATTTTTTTAAACGTAAAATGTCGTTTTTCTATTAAATTAGGCATTACACGTCACTAATATTTAGTGCTAAATCTTATATTAATGTTAAATCAATAATATACTACCGATAACAAATGAAATTAGAAACGTTTACGTTTAGACTATCTAAAATCGAAAGCAAATTAGGATCCCGCAACAAACGGCGTCATCGAATGACGTCACTCGGCATTCAATTTGGGTCCAGAGTCGGGACAAGCTATATCCTATTAAAAATCATTATGGTGGTTGCTATTTTGATAACTCAATAGGTATGGACGTGTCTTACGATAAGCTTTTTTGATAAACATGAATGTGTACGAGGTGTGGCAATTAAATAACCGGACTGGTGCTACTATCGGCAAACAGCGAGCATGCCACGGCAGGTTTGAACATGTCTGTGCTTGTAGATACTTCTCCCACCCTGAGCTCGATGGGCACGGTTGTATGTCGCTCAGTCTCGCTGTAGCAATCGTCCGTTCAAGTCCTTACGCTAGCGTCGCGTCGGAAAATTGCAGAGTGTTCAGATCGAGCAACGAGTTAACTTCAAGTTTCTTGTGAAACACGAGGTTCTAACTACCCTTCGTGAACGAATGAGAAGATGAAGACCCGATTTGTGGAAGAGCAGGTTCTCAACAAGCTGACAGAAACGGACTTCCAGTACTGCTTTCGACAGTGGAAAATTCGTATGGAGCGTTGTAGGGATCGGCAAGGGGAGTACATTGAAGGGGATAAACTTTGTAATGTAATTGGTGATCAATAAAATGTTTTGTAGCACCAATCCAGTTATTTCATTGCCACACCTTGTATGTGTCTATGATAATTTTACTGACTTTAAGCTGTCAACTTCATCGCTGAGGTTGTTAATTCGTTCCCTCAAGTCGATATGGGTGCTCCTAACGCCTATTTGTTCGAAGTGATCGATCGAAGTGCGTAAATTATCCACCTGTTTGTCTAAGTCTAGACATTGTTCTTTCACTAAATCGTTTTCTCTCTCGCGCAGTTTTATTTGTTCTTCCTGAAAAATGAAAGAGTCCCCATTATTTAAGATGAGTTTGCTTTACGTAACTGGCCAAATAAACTGTAACCGAACTCGTACTACTTCCATTGTAAGGGAGCGGTTTTTTGATCGGTTGCACTTAACCAAATAATAGTGGGCGTCCAAGGAAGGGAGAGCGAGCAAATAATGTGAATAATTTGTCACCTTTGTTACTGGAACTTTTACAACAATAAAAGTCTTTTGCCAGTTATGTGAAACAGATCCATAAAATTGAAATGAAGAAGATAATTTATCCACTGACATACTTTCGAATTTAATTGTTCTATTTGAGTTCTGATGACCACATCTTGTTGTTCCTTAGTAAGCTCCAATTCCGCGATTCGCGCCCTCTGCTGGTCGATGATTGCTTGCAACTCTTCGATTAGCTGCTTCATCTTCGTCTTTTCCTCTAAGTACGCTTCTTCTTTCGCGGCCAAACTATCGGCGAACTTTTTCATTTCATTTTGAATCATTTCGGACCTAAAGTGATATTAGAGAATAAAATTTTAACGTTAGAAAACCCGTCTATAGTCACTTCTTCTTGTCTGCTTCTTCGTATTCCTTGAGCTTATTTAAGGCTTCCGTGTATTTCTGCTGCAAGGCTTTCAATTCGTCCCTAACTCGTTGTATTTCTTTTTCTGCAGACTTTGGATCTTTGTGTTCCAAGTCTCGGATTCTCTGCGATAATAGTTGTATAGTCTCCGAGGCCCTTCGTTCTTTTTCTTTGGTTTTCTTTAATTTTTCACCCAGAATATCGCCTGGCTTGTCATCTTTGCTTCTAGAAGAAGGAGCTGAAGTTACAGTATCTCCTCTGTTCTTTTGTCGATCCACTTCATTTTTAAGTCGTTCTAGTTCCTATTTTTGTAAAATAAAAATATTATTTAATGTCGTAAAATAAAAAAAAAAACAATGTGTGAACATTTTAAGAAGATGAATTTGCGTTTCAAACAATTCCCGTGAACTTTAGAATTAGGCAAGTATCTATATCTGTTGTTTAAAGCTTTAAAATGATTTGAGGGTTAGATCTGATGCAATTTTAATTTAGAAGTAATAACTCCATTGATTGTTCTATGTGGTCTGATTAGGAAAAAAAAAAAACAAAAAAAAATTACCAATTGAGACCTTCTCACTTCCTCTTTATACACAGTCAATTCTTTCTCGTATTGGCCAGCTTTATCACGTACCGCCAGAAAGCTATCGTGCTTCTGTCTAACCGATTTAGCTAATTTAGCATTCGTCTCTGACAGTTTCTTCGTCATATCCTTGTTTTTCTTCAATTTTTCGTGAATTTTGTCCTTCTCGTGTTCCAAACGCTTCTTTTCAAATTCCCTATCTTCCACGGTTCTCGAAAGATTGATAACCGAGTCGTTCAAAGTTCTTATTTTGGCAGCTTGCTGTTTCATTTTTCGCAAACTTGCCTTGTCGAAATCTTTAGTAACTTGCACGCTGGACTCGGTTTTAATTTTTTCCATTCGTTCCTTTTCTAAATTTCGAGAAAGGAATTCGTTCTCGCGTTGAAGATTGGTTAGTTTAGTGGCGGTGTCTTCGTGAACTCCTTTCATTTTTTCGTATCTCTGTTTTAATTGTTTAGTCATGTTTAGGGCCATACATTTGCTCTGTAACATATCTGCTATTTGTAGCTTCATTCTTTCGACGTCGCTTTCCAACTGTAGTCTGCGTTCCTTTTCTAATTCCAGCTCCTTTATGTACAACAAAAAATGAATCATTATTATTCTACTTTATGTAGTGGAGGTAAGTAATAATATCAAAATATAAATATGAAAAGTACCATTGGTCTCCTCTTTCGTTAGTGTCGTGTAAGTTTCAATAACCGAAAACGGAAGTATGTATTGCTTTAACTTTATACCTTCCAACTTTATATTAATAAGTACAGATAGGACTCGGATTACGCTGTACTTCTATTCCTGGGAGAACAGGCGTAACGCATTGAATCGGCCCAAAATAAACTCAATTTACAGTGAGATATAGAGTTAAGTTCTACGTAAACAATTAACACTGAGAAGAGAAAGCTGAATTGGCTAAGATTTCTTCCTAATGAGTGCGCATTTTTGAGCAAAAATGTATATTTGTATATATTCTAATACACATGTTAAGAATACCTTACTCTGCTTGGGGCTTTTCGCAACCGACGAGGGGAGTATTTCTGATGAGGGTCCAACAATAATCACACAGGTGGAGGAACGATACCTTGGTATCGTTTCTCCATCTTGGCAATGTCCCGATGAAAACGTTCGCCGTACTCATCACTGACTTACACGTAGTTATTAGGGACGAAATTCAAATGTGAGCGAAGTAAGTGGATTTTTAAGGATATACTGCAGCCGAATTCATGAAACAAAGCCAACATGTCCTCGATCAGTTCCTTGTGGTTTTCGCCCTTCTTATTCCCAAGGAAGTTTTCTGCCACATGTCAGAACGCATTCCAAACCTGTATTTCTTTACTTTGAAAAAGTTTCTCACAGTTGGGATGTCTGAAGGGTTATTTAATCTGAGACCTCACAAAAACACTCTCTTCAATTTTGGCTTCACTGTGCCGGTGTTTTTTTGATGAACCGGCCGAACTTGATATGTAAAGGAGAAATGATTTTGTGCAGTTTTACCAATGGTGGGTGCACTACATTCGCTTCTCCAGGCTTAAAAAACAGGTATTTATCTCACTAAATTGCATTTTATTACGCGATAGCATCTATACAACGGACAAAACGTGATCTATGCAACCATTAAATGCATTTCTACAGATATCAGGATGTTTTCCCCACTTTTCATTCGTCTAACCTGCGTCTTCTTGTCAAAGGAGATAGAAATTCTTGCCTTGGGTTAACTTTTCCACACGCTTTTTCACAAACATGTAGTTCTTTCACTTTTTATGTATGTGTATTTTATTAAAAAAAGTAATTTAATTTAATTACGAATAGCTAAACTATATTTTTCGAACTCGCCGCCCTGTCCAGTTATTATGGTACCTTCCCGATCAGATCCGGGAATCCCAGGTGTTTGGCCATTACCTCGGCGCACCGGCGTAAAAATTAATTCGGTTTACGGTGACAAACCAAATACTACTTATACTTAGTTTAGGTTACTTTTTAATTTGTAACTTACTTTCTCTGGTGTAAGACCGCATTTGCAGATAGGTCCCCCCAATAATTGTGCTTCCATAAATTTTGCAGCATTACCGCAACAACAAGCTGAAATATTTCATTTGTTCATGTGTCAGTAAAGTATTGTGGGTGCATGTTCTGAGCCCAGCCACCCTCTCATTTTAAAATTTCACATATACGTTATCATTTTGTGCTGGTTTTATGTCGTTTTGTATTGCAAAAAGAAAATTTCGTGTTTTTACATTAACAGAGTCATAACGCTTTCTTTTTGCCGTGACTGGAGACACATCAGCCTCGTCACCTCGCTATTTTAAAACATCGTATACGCTATCATTTTGTGCCGCAAAACGAAAATGTTGTACTTTTACATTAGCGAAGATACAATGCTTTCTTTTTGGCGGGATTGGGGACACGCCGGTCTCCCAACCTTGTTATTTTAGAATGGCGTATACGCTACTATTTTATGCGCATTCGGTGTCGTTTTGTGCTGCCAAAAGGAAATTTAGTGCTTCAGTATTAACCCAGTTATAACGCTCTCTCTCTTGGCTAATGTTGCTCTGCAATGCCACAAATAAAAACAATAGCAACAACGCTTTATCTTTGACGGGGATGGGGACATGTTTCTGGAAATATACCCAGCATTTCAAATATTTCATATATGCTATTATTTTGCGCTCATTTTGTGCGGCAAAAGAAAACTTTGTGCTTCAATATTAATGGTTTCCTTTTAGCGAATCTGGAGACATGCTTCTCGCTACAAACGCCGCATTTCAAGGTTCTATAGGGTTTAGATTATGGTTTGAGGTAACTCTACGTTATCTTTGTGTGTGCAGCACGAAGATTGCTTTTCCAAATCATCGAATTTTTTCCAAACAACTGCTCGTTTTCAATAGAGAAATGAAATGTCCCACTATTTGCGCAGTGGCACTGCCATAATATAAAATTATACCAGGAAGATAGTATACCTATTTGACTATTAAGCCGCAGTATCTCAGAAAAGAGAGTTAATTCCATTTCCGTCATCGTCTGCATTTCATAGATCAGATATTGTGCGTTTTCGTCACCATTACATTGCTTGGCCGATAATGTTTTAAGCATTTCTGTTGCAAACGAATCTTTGGGTAGATTCTTGTTAGAATTAATTAGTACGGGCTGGGGCAGAATAAGCAGCGGTTTTGAAAAGGCAGTAAAAAAAAAGTTAATCAATTGATCCATATCTTCTTTTCACCACTTTAAGCTACAAAAAAAGCATCAAAGAAAGGTAATTATTAAAATGGAAAGATCCGTGGCCTGTTATCCTGGTTTACTTTAGTCTTCAGGTAATATTACAAGAAAAAGCCGAGCATTGCGGGGTACGGCGAACGGAGGGAATTTGGAAATAAACCATTATAACAATATTCATGCTTACTCTTGGGATAAAGGTTAAAATGATCAATATTATCGTGTAGATTTAGCCAGCGTACGCGCGATGCTGAGGGGTCCGTCGCTGTATTGCTACTAAATGCTAATGGTTGCTGAACATGGCCGACAGCATTCCCACCACCTTCCAATAACCCAGCACGATTCCCGCGAATTTCAAAATCTCTTTTTATTCTGCCCCACTCTGAAAACTTTGTGAACACACATTTACGAAAGAAGTTTTAATTTTGGCAAATAAATCATTAATGGAACATGTTGCGCCACATACCTCAGCTTTTTCGTTGCTTAATTCGCTGTTAACAACACCTGTTAACATTTTTGCCTGCATTGTGTATACCCGTTTTGACACGGCATTCTTTACTATTGTAATTATGATTTGCGTTATTGTCTTTATGTACATATGTAGGTTCTAAAAGTGGTGCGCAGCAGAATAGCTACATTACGCTGTCAAAGTCACAGGTATTGCTTAAAGTAGTTCACATAATATTGATTTGCACGAACCGTAGTTGCAAGTTATAGTGAACCGATAGACAGGCCCTGCAATAATTTATTTAAATCAATTGCAAATCACTCTAAGCTGACTGTTGAGATAGGAATGTTGGTCTTCTTTTTTAAGGTTTATTTATTTCGAAAATTTATTGTTCTCACGTTCCTGTAATGCCGGGGCCTCCAACTAGAGTGGCATTTAATACCGGGTTTAATAGCAAATTTGATAGAACCATTTAATTGTTTTATGTGCTCAGAAATAAATTTATCCAATCACGTTGACACATTTGTTCCAGAGACGAACATTTCTTCCATGTGTCGAAATGTGATTCTACGCTAGCATTGCTGGTATACAAGGAAGCTCCAGAGAAGTACTTACCTATAAAATTTGACCACATTGGTAAATATATTATCAATTTTTTAGGGACAACACAATTTCTTGCATATTATCTCGATCTTCCTCTATCAAATTTCTTCTGCAACATTTTTTAATTAAGTCGTTTTGCTGAGATATTGCGCGTCAATGGTCAATCTTTTCGGAGGCATCACCGGGCAAACAGTGGAATATTTTATCGCCTTTTGTAAGCGAGAAGTTGGTTGACAAATATTCGATAATTAGAAGAAGTGATCTTCGTACTGCACACTAAGACAACGTGGAATACCTCAAACCATAATCTATACTTTATAAGAGTATGAAATGTGGTGTGCGTAGCCAGAAGCATGTCACCAGCCCCACCAAGAGAAAGCGTTATAACTCGGTTAATATTGAAGCACAAAATTTTCTTTCTGCGGCACAAAACGAGGACAAAATGATTTTCAAAATACGGAGGTGGCGAGGCTGAAGACATGCACTCAAATATTGTGGTAAGAGAATAAAAAACAAAATAATATTACATTGTGATCCATTTTTGTGTCTCGTTGGTGAATCTCCAGCTACCGAAGTTTTTGGTGCAAAAGGTTTTTGGCATTGCAGATTGCACGTTTTTGCTGAACATCTGCAAGGTAAAGCATTACATTTTTCACCATATTCTGCGTTTTCTTTCGTTTTTCCCATTAAGATTACCTTTGCAC
This sequence comes from Dynastes maya, assembly GCA_029619315.2. NCBI lineage: Eukaryota > Metazoa > Arthropoda > Insecta > Coleoptera > Scarabaeidae > Dynastes > Dynastes maya. Next base: position 11,104,750 of record JAROYE020000009.1, on the reverse strand, counting down.
TTGCCCAGTTTCGCTCCTTGTTCCTTTAGATTTGATTTGACATTCGACGCCTTGAATGTGTCCATCTTGTTTGGTGGTAACGGTCATACAAGGTTGAACATTTGCGCATCCGGTTCTCTGTAACATGAGCATAACGCGAATTTCGTTTTCTAGCTTATCTAGACGATTTGTCAGACTCTACAACATAGTGTAAGAAAGTTTCGCTTGGAGTTCGTTTGGTGCACACTTACCAAAGACATGTTTCTTTGTTGTAGCTTCCTTATCGTTTCAATCTTATACCTACAGTATTTTTTTTAAGTTGTCGCACAGAAACAGATTATAAGGGAAACGAAAATGGTTGACGAAACTTCAAATTTATCTGCGATTTTCCAACATATTTTTTGTTTGAAACTGCTAATTTGTTGTACCCATAATATAATTTAAAGTGGAGTAACTGGGGGAAGTCTTTGAATCTGACACTGAGAATTTGACGTTTAGGTATCAAATGACTTGGACGTCTTGATTACACATTTTAAATTGTCAAAGTATCCTATGGTGAAAAAATGAAGGATTAACAACTTCCCTACTTCTTACATATGTTAGCTAAAGTTGAAAATCTGTCGATCATTCCGGATGAACAGTTTGGCTTTTGCAGCGAACATAGTACCACCCCGCAGATCGTTAGGGTAGTGGAATACATTAAACAGGGATTCTGCCTGCGTCAATACACAGGAGCAGTATTTTTGGACGTTGCGAAAGCCTTCGACAAAGCCTGGCACGAGGGTCTTCTCTTTAAGATGCAAATAGCAGGAATGTCCACCGACATAATTAGGATGATATCGTCGTTCCTCTCAGACCGGAAGTTTCGAGTGCGGATGGATGGGCAACGCTCTTCAGCAAGAGGACTCGCAGCTGGGGTACAACAGAGCTCTGTGCTATCGCCGATTCTCTTTTCAATCTTTATGAATGACATTCCGACAGACGTCTCGGTAGGTTCCGTCTTATATGCCGATGACGTCTGTATCTTCACGAGATCGGCGAGCGCGCGTATAGTGGACACTAGACTGCAAGTCTTCTTCTTGAATCTCCATCAATGCGGCCAAGAGCTGGGCCGTGTTATTCACCAGATCCGGTTGCCGTAATCCGGCAGATCTGCTCATCCTGGGCGAAGCAATACCATGGGGGAGGCAAGTGAAGTACCTCGGGGTCATCCTAGATAGTAAGTTAATTTAGGACAAACATATTGATCACGTAAGCTATTAACTGTTCTTAAGAAAATATTGTTTTGTGTTATAACGGCCATTTACTTATATTAAAAATCGCTTTCTTCAAATTTTCTGTAAGATTTTCTTGAATCAAGTTAACAAATGTCTTAAACAAAGAAATACAGTTATTTCGTTACAAGTATATATGTACTTCTCTTAAGCGGAGAAAGAAATGCTAAGAAAATATTTCTTTTGATTTAAAACAGTTATAATATTGCAGATAATTGAATCAGTAATTGTCTTGAATTAAGGTGGACAGCATTGAGACGAGTAAACGTTTCTCTGCGTGTACTAAAGTGTTTTCAGTCGATCAGAAGATTAGTTCTGAGCATGCTGTGGGGTGGATCACTTGCTCATAACAAAGTTTCATATTTGGAATTTTCATATTGGAAATCTTCAGTATGCATTTCAAAGGTACTGAAATAGTGATAGACAAAAATATACGTAGCTATAGACATATAAAATAATATTGTATTTTTGTAGACGTGCATTGCAGCATGGACATCCACTGAAAATATGAAAAATTTGATTACATGAGGGCTTTTTTTCAAAAACAGCACTTGTCAAAAAATCAGAAAAAAAAAGAAAATAAGTTTAAGTTTACTCCAGGTGAGCGAGTACAATATTAATATCCGTTAAGAAACTATTATCGAGGTATATTATAGCAATTGTGTTAAAGGGAAGGTAAAACAGCAAATATCATTGACAAGTGCTTTCACGGAGCAAATTTTTTGGCATACAAAAAAGCCATAACTACCATGCTACCGAACGTGTTCTAGATTTTACAAGGAAAGATAAAATTGGACACTACTTGAAAAGAACCTCAGAGGAAAAACAGAGAAAATGCGCAGTATGCAAGAAAAGCGTGCGTAAATACTGTATGAAAAGTGACGTTGGATTACATGTAGAATGCGTAATAAGGTGGAGAAGTAATGACCGAAAACATTCTATAATGTCTCACAAAATATGAACGTGATTTGACATTTGACATTTGATGTGCAGTGATCGCCAAATGGGATCCACTAAAAGTTTAATAAAAAATGAATCTTTCTTTTTGGTGTTAAAAATCGAATTTTATATTTCCAAAACCTATCATTATTCGCAGAAGAATATTAAAAAAAAAAGCAGCTACTAACCAGTGGAAACAAAAGAAGCTTGTTAGACAAATATTCTAAGTTAGAGAGAGACTAAGCAATTACAGCCGACCTACGATGCAGATATAGTAGTCTTCCTAGCAGGACTATCCATGCTTAAGAAGGTTATGAGTGACGTGAACCTGACAGAGGAAGGAATACTGTCAAGTGGTATTTAGTAGAAGCCAAGCGACAATAGATTTGAGAAGATCGCAGTGTATGGGCCAAAGTTCGTCTCTAATTCAATCTAAGATGATCTTACGTTTGGTCAGATGAGATGATTTTTTTTTTGATTAAACAACATAGATTCTAACCATTTTAGTATATCGGGTAAACAGTAAGCCATGTAGTCAACATTGATGTTTCTCACAGCTATTATAAAGCTATTTAAATGCAAAATACTTGAACATATTTTGAAAAAATGCAAGTAATTTTTCCCGAGTGTTATAATTTCAGAAACTATTAAAAACATGTATCATAATTAGAGTAACCAAAACTTGCGGACTCGCATAGGCGTCGGTATTACGGGTTAATATAAGAATACGAAAAATTCATAAATAAACTTACTTGCTAATTATTCAACAAATTAGAACATTTGATGTGCTGGGACAAGGCGGACTGTAATAAACATATAAATACCGAAGAACACAGAACGAGAACTGCCTTTATTTTCGATTTACTTGTCATGATGATAACCTGTAATTTGTCACTTCGCTTACTCGAAAAAGAATCGTTGCAGAACTTTTGGTATAGGTACAACCCCGGGTTGAAGTTGCCAACTACAAAAACATGTTTTATTTGTACGCGATGTGGAAAAGAAAATAAAATCTACATTAAAAAATCAGTTGCTTTGGTTATGTGTTAACGAGACACAGATTCTAAAAGAAATTCTATTCTAAATGTTATAGTACGTGTACTAGACCATCATAAACCGACATTTCCACTGCTACTAGCTAGCAAAAGACTGGAAAAGTGTACTGGCCCAGCAATTGTGAAAGTGATACTTAGTACGTTAGAAAACTTTCAAGTCTCACCACGAAAAGTGCTGATGTTTATGAGCGATGGTGCCGCGACAATGCGTTCGGCAGGCCGTTCTCTTCTTGAACACAGTTGCACGTGTTTACATGTTACGTGTAAAGTGCATGCTTTACATCTTGTGGCAATAACTACTCGACAATGTTCACCCGAGGTAGATGCATCAATAGCAAGTACAAAAAATGTGTTTCTCAAATCTCCAAAACGTCTTCGATCATTTCACGCGCAGTGTCTTGGTATTCGTGAACCACCACAGCCGATTCTTACACGTTTCCGTTGAAACAGAGTTACAGACTATTCGTAACAACTATAATGGATTACATGACGCAATAGTACAATTACAAAATAGAGCGTTGTCGTTAGGGGAGTCACTGCAAATAGTGAACGAAGTACATACACTTCTACGCACTATATAAGTAGATGACGCAAAGTATAATCGCGTTTTAGAATAGTTCGAGAGTGTGTTAAAAAAAGATTCCCATTTTATTTCATTAAAACAAATTTGTGATGGTGCATCGACTACTCTATTCACTGAATTCAAAGTTTTAATCATGCATGTATTACATCTGTAGATGTCGAACGATCTTTTTCAATATATAAACACATTTTTTCACCACGGCGAACATCGTTCAATGGGACAACTGTGGAAACATATCTAATGCTGTCAATTGTCTACGACTCTTATCCAGTGGGTGATAATACTGATAATGGTGGTTCTACTTTTAATGTTCGGTAATTCCGATGCAACCCGCCAACCTACTTGATAACGCTGCTTAAGAGGGTGAATGTTTCACAACTTTTCAGATATTCTAATTCTTAATTGGTTCTGTTATTGTTATTCGATTTATTACTTATTTTTTGGTAGAGACATTACCTCGCTTTATTAATAACTGTATATGAATCTTGGATACATCAGCACACTCCTGAAATCAAGGCACAGTCGGAACAGGAGACTGCGAAGGGTGAATCGGGTTCGAAAAACGCGAAGACTGTTCCGTCTGCCGGGAAAGTAATGGCGACTGTTTTTTGGAATAGTAGTGGAGTTGTTTTAAACGACCATCTTGAAAAAGGACCGCGCTTGAAGAAAATTAAGGTTTTGTTCCATCGTCTCACACTTCAATGGTCGCCATGGCAAAAATTCACAAATTGGGGTTCGAATTGGTAGACCACCCATCATGCTAAGATCTGGCCCTCAGCAATTTTTTATCTGTTTCTTAGGCTCAATATTTCGCTCAGAGTAAGGAGGTCATCATCGCGTGAGGAGGTTATCACAATTTGCAGAACAAGATACATCGTTAGGAAAAGTATATAGACTTACAAGGGGACTATGTTCAGAAATAACATTGAATTTGACTAGAAAATGCTTGTTTCTGTGTTAGGCTTTATGCTTTACAGTCTACCCTCGTACAACCGCGTGCGTATTCCCATGCATCAAGAATATGGGTATGTATATGGGGGCATGAGTCAGAAACGCTTCGATTTCGTGATAATATGCCGTTAGTATTATTTTGCGGTACACCGTTTTTCTTCGCGTTTAAAGTATTTACAAATTCCGAACGTTTGCGCCGGTGTAGCTTAGCTACAAGAGAAGCGTCTCGCTTAGAGGTTGTTCGCTGCTTTAATCGGCTGCTTATCTAAATGACGGCGACGTGTAGGAAATAAATGGGACAAATTCGTACCGCATAGGTTACGTAGACATTATGTATGTGAAATACAACAGTAATTTTAACGCATCCTGATTTATAACGTGTAACTGTAATCAAGTGTGTGACAAGGTATATTGTATACGGGATCAATAAGTCTATCACCCGCCGATATTCTTTAATTTTGTTTCCAATAGTCTTCTTCTGAAAGAAAAAACAGTATTTTTATCAATTAAGAGTATGTAAACAACGTTTCTCTGAGGATCTATACGATTATTTTATTCAATGTCAATTGTTAGTTAACTGTTTGATCAGTGAAACATTCAAACAAAACAAATAAATGATGAGAAATTTACGCGTAATGTATCCTTGAATAATCAAAAAAGATTGGTCGTAATATTAAAAACAATCGCTAACAGAAAAAATGCAAATAGAATCTGTAATTAATGACTACATTAATGATTGCTAATCACTGTTATAATGATTAAAATGAATCATGCACGGAAAAGGTTATTAACCATTATTATGTTACCAGTAATAAATTTCTACAATTTTTCCTTTCCTCTTTATGAATGCTCGGTAATATTGTTTTTTTATTTATTGTTGTTACAAATTCAGGAAAGATTGTTATGAAAACCCTTAAAAGTAGATATTGCCAATTTTTATTAATGAAAAGGAATATATTAGAAAATAATATGTAGTGTGTTTGGTGTAAGATGCTCAAAAACAAAACTTCGAATGTAAAGTATAAAAAGATCGACTCACTCCTAATTATTTACAAGAACAGAAATTCATAGAAACTGGATTTGATCCTGATGATTATAGAGTTGCTCAATTTGCGCCAACAACCAGTGGCGGGCGCATAAAAGTTTACACAAAATAAATGGTCAGAAATAAAATATAATACGTGCTTAAACACTTACCGCCTTAAGAGTCTTCCGTGAAATCACAATGTGAATAATGTCTGTTAAATATCTGCAACATTAGACATGTTTCCACAGTTGTTTCGGCAAACCGAGTGCGGCGTGAGAAAAAAGTGTGCTTATATGCAGAAAACGAACGTTCTACATCTAGTGACGTTATATTTGCGTAATTAAAATAATCTTTGGGACAACTTAACGGTTCTGTTGACGCACCTTCACAAATTTGTCTTAATGTGCCAAAATCAGAATCTTTCTCTGAAACACTTTCAAACCTTTCTAGAACACAAACATTTTTTGCGTCTTCTACCGCGCATAGCTGTGCGTGAACATGTTGCACTATTTGCAGAGATTCCACTAACGACACCGAAGGATTTTGTCATTTTTCTATTGCTTCCACTAGTCCGAAGTAATTGTTCTGAATAGTTTTTAAATCCATTTTAACCTGATTATCTTGAAATTTCGACTGGCTTTCCTTGATAGTCGCAGCTTCCTTTGGATCGAATTGTAAAACCACGTTCTTAATATTCTCAAAATATTTATGATAATAAAACGCGGCCTGTAAGCATGTTCCCCAACGTGTAAGAATAGGTTCTGGTGGCTCAGGCATACGGGGGCACAGTCTGTGAAATTTGCGAATACGTTTTGGGGATTTGACAAACACTGCTTTTGTATGCGCTATTAAAGCGTCTACCTCAGAATAACATTTTCTAATAGATGTTAACACTTTAACTTCTGAAAACAGACTGAGCTCTCAGCGGTTAATAGCGCCGCTTATATACGCATTTGATGGAAGTTTCTAGAAGGTTCACGGTTGGTCCATGAAGGGTCTATGGTAGGTTCTCGAAGGTTCCAGAAAACTCTTCGGCTATTGATCAGAAAATTCCAGAATGATCCAGAAGGTTCTTTGACCCTAAAATTTTTAAATTGAAATTGCACGAAATTTTTGAAAACGGTTGACACCATTGGATTCAGCGTATTCGAATTAGGTTTACCCCTCTGGGTGCCCAGCTTCTCGCATTTTGCAACTGGCACAGTGTAATTAACTAATAAGTATTAAATAAATTGTTAAAAATGGAAATACAGCGAGAGGTTCAGCTCAAACTCTGTTTGCTACCAGCTTAGCTTTTCTTCCACAGAGAAATATTACTTGCTTTTTGTTGCTTTTGCCGTTCTCAAGTCTTTTTCATAGCTACATCGATCTAGGTCGTCTTTCACTGCAAGGAGCTACTTAAGCTCAATATTTTAGATCAGAAGTTAAGAACAGCAATGTCAACGTTTTGTTTACTGCCGTCATGGTAACCAAGCAATACTAATGCTAGAAACCATTTAAATGCAATATCCAAATGCGGGAATCGCGCCTAACTGTAAATATCTCTTTTACTTTCAGTGTTAGACATATGCATTATTATACAAAAACATTAGAGATATAAATTTCATATACGTATGCATAACTTAGAGGAAATCAGCGTTGGTCACATTGCCTGTCTTAGGACACTTTCGAAAAAATGCAACGCTTCTTTTTACGAAGATGTTTTTGGAAATGTAAGTAGATTATGTTCAACATCTGCATTAACCATTTCTTAATGTTTTGCAGTATCTTTTCAAAAATATTTGCAGTTAATTCGGGCAAAAAGTCTAGCAGAGCGGATATTGTCTTCTTTCTGGCTTTGCGATTTAGTACCTTTCTACTTCTACAATGTTTCTGAGTTCTATAAACTATAAATAACTTTAAAGCTAGAAATTCCACATATCAGCAATTTATTTTTTCTGAAGTCTGTGGGGCCCATTTTAAATTGGAACAATGTGATTCTAAAGAAAAAATGTTACGAACAAATATAGCATAAAACACTTGTAAAAAATTATATGTTAACAGAAAAATAAAACAAGGCATTAAGGAATTTTGTAGATTCTTCAAAAGCTGGTTTGCATAGAATCCTGAACTAAATTGTCAACCATCGTCATCAAATGCTTTGTTAAAACTATTTGTTATCAAATTATTACAGCTAATCCTGTTCCTAACTTATATTGGTGTAAAACAAAGTTTTAGTGTTAGTGAAAAATGGGTTAAAAAAGGATGTTATAGTGACATCATTTCTTCTGATAAAACATTATTCAACCTTAAGTATTACTCATTAACATTTGTTTTCAATAGAAATAAATTTTCTACAATTCGCACGTATAGTGCGTTTCAGCCTATTATAATCTTTGAATGTTACATTAATATGTACGTTAAAGGACAAATTTCCTCGTGAATAACATTAATTTATTCTTCTTGGACGTCCACCACCACTACAAACAAACGATGTATGCGATATTGGTTTGGCTTGTATCATCTTCACGTAGTTTGACCATTTACAACTATTTATACACGTATGGTACCATTGTATGGTCATTTGAATTGCGACAGTTTGACCTGAAATAACGAACTTCAACGGTTTTCGCGTTTTCATTTTACGGAGTAAATTTTATCGTATGTATGAAGTGAATGACAATTAATTAAAATGAATTTTATGTATCGTCTTATAAAAATCTTCATTGTGCTTTTTACGATAGACGATAAATTGTTTTGGGCACTTCCTGTTGAAAATAGCATTTATCCTTTTACTCGATATGGACGTCTGCTTATTAAACCATTTCCTAGAATTGAAAATCTACAAAGCGATCTCTATGAGGTGTTTATGGAACCTTATGGATATGTAAGTAACGTAATTATTTTTCAGAAGAATCTAAGACATTAGAATTATCTATCTTAAAAGCGTAATTATAATTTAAGCTGATATATCCTTGACTTTAGGAATTAAAACCAATCGCTGCAGTAGTATCTTTCTCAAATCAATGTGATAGTCCAATAAAAGGGGATATGACTTTCATGCAAATGCAGCCTCCAACAGGACCAGTATTTATTCAAGGAAACGTTACTGGTCTCTCTGCTGGCAAACACGGTATACATATTCATGAAGGTGGAGACATCAGAAGTGGTTGTGAAAATCTTGGTGGACATTTTAATCCTTACTTTGTAAGTACATGGAATTTAATTAGTTCTTGTTAGATATGAATTTCAATTTACTTAATAAATATTGTAATTAACAAATAAATCTAAGAATCACATCAACAGAAATGAAATATTGCCAATATTTCATTTGTTATCAATGTCATCAAGAATGGTTTTTTTTTTTAAGAGAATTTAATTTCTTTTCTATATTTATAGTGAGATAATACATTTATAATGTTGAGGAAGGACTTATTGTAAAACTCTTGTTCGTAAGTGGAAAGAAACCTGATTGTTTCCACAAAGAATTAGATTAATGATAAAATTCAGAAGACTATTTCAGTTTGTGTACCATTCCTTTTTTATTTGATATTGTTGACAGGAGGATGATTAGTAGAGCGGGCCAAATTGCGCCATATAGCTAGGAAATAACTGAGAAACTGAACGCTTTTTTTATTCTGTTGTACTTAATAATGTAACTGTAAATAAAGATATAATAAATAAATTCTATCCTTCTTAATAATGCGGATAGGCTTGTTTAAAAAGTTGCACCATCAGATAAATTTCCACATTTGCCTCGGTGAAGGATGTTCGCCGAGACGAAAAAATGTTCTTATATTCGAAAACGACCGTTCCACGTCTACCGAAGTAAGACAGGCGTAATTAAAACAATCTTTAGACTTAGTCAAGGAATCTGCAGATGCCCCATCGCACATTTGTCTTAATCTCGTGTAGTCCGGATTCTTTTTTAAATCACTATCGAACTTAGCTAAAACTCGTCCACTTGTTGCACCGTTTTATACTGTGTAACAATGTACTAACTTCGTCCACGACTTGCACTGATTTCTACCAACGACAATCCAGAATTTTGCAAATTTCCTATCGCGTCTACTAACCCTTGTAATTGTTGCTAATATTCTTTAGATGTGTTTCAACAGAAATATCGAGAAATCCCTTCTGGCTCATCCTAATAGCTCTAGCTTCGGCAGGGACGAATTGCAAATAACGGATTTGACTTCTTGAAATGTTCATTATAATAAAAAGCGGCTTTTAACCACGTTCCCCAACGCGTAAGAATGGGCTGTGGTGGTTCTCGAATACCAGGGCATAACCTGTGGAATGCCCTAGTCTCTTAGGACTTTTGAGAAACACTTTTTTTGTGTTTGCTATTAATGCATCTACCCCCGGGGTAACACTGTCGAATAGTTTGTGCCACAAGATGTAAAGCATGGACTTTACACGTAACATGTAAAAGTCCTTCACACTTTTCTTTAAGGGAACGGCCTACACTACACATTGTTGCTGCACCATCGCTCATGAACAACACAGTTGACTGGTTGACACTTGAAATTATTGTAACGTTTCGAGAACTACGGCCGTAATTGCTTTACTAGTACACTGTTTTAATCTTCTGCTGGCTAATAGAATTGCAAAATTTGGTTTAATAGGATCTAATACGCGCACTATTATATTCAAAATAGATTTTTTTTTGCAATCTGTCGTCTCATCAAGACATAGCCACAGCTGTTTATCTTTTAATTCGGCTTTAATTCGATTTTCAATGCCTCACGTATTCGTGGAATATCTCTCCGTAACGGCTGTCCGAGATGGTAGTATCCACTCGGTATTGTATGTACCCAGAATTTTCGAAATGCTTTTTTATCAAGTATACGAAGTGGTAGACCACATACCATAAACGTTAAAAGCAATTCTAATTGAAATTGACGTTGTTGTGACACACCATTTCTTTTATTTCTGTGGTGTGCGCTATTTATATGTCTTTCACAATCACGTTTGCTCCAGCACAGTAGTTTTCTTTTTACAAACTTTACAGAAAATTGTACTCCCATTGTAGTGTAATCCACAAATTCACTAAGAAATTTATTAACTTTCGTTAGGTAATGGCCGTTTATTTTTAATAGTTACGTTAGACATAATCACTAAAGCGAGCACACCGACGCTTGTTACTAGTATGCCACGAAGTGGTGCAAACGTAACATCTGCAGACTCGTCATTGTTGATGAATAGAGCGCGTCATCCGTAAATGAATAGCGCGCTGTTAGTTCGTAGCCGTCGATGAATGAACTTTTTTTTTGTAGTGGCCCACTGTGAACAACGCCCTATTTATCAACGAACACCCAAACTGCAGGTTTATATTTGCGCGTCTTCACGACGTAATAGACGGTGGTTTTGGTCCTTGTCCTAATAATTGCATATTTAAATTACCTATGTTTACATACATATATGCGCCCGGCAGCCTGATTGCGAACCTGGCGCGTGGCGCTCTTGGCCCGCTCTAATGATTAGACCTAGTACCGCAGTATGGAATGAAAGGGGCCTTAAAAAGATAAAGAAATTATTTTATATTATATGTGGCGGTCACAGTTATATGTGCAGTAACTTCCGTTTTTCATATGTGTGTCAAACGGTGTTTTGTACTAAAAGTGATAAGTAATCTAGTATTAGTTACTTAAGCAAGTTAATTTTGCGAGATCTTCTAAAAATTATCTATTTAAGTACGAGGATGATACGATAAATATCTGTATTAAGGAAGTGGGGATGGCACATCGGTAATAAAACATCAATTATCGATGTAAATTTCGAATACCAACATCGATATTTGGAAATTATCGACTAGAATTATCGATGGTTTTCTAACATCGATATTTTTAATGAATGCGCTATTAAAGCGTCTACCTCAGGATAACATCTTCCAATACTATCTGCCACATGACTGAAAGCATGAATTTTACACGTAATATGTAATAAGTTAGCACAATGTTTTTTAAGATACCGGCCTACAGAAAGCCTGTTTGCGGCACCATCACTCATAAACATCAACAGTTGGTTTGTTGAAAGTTCAAACTTTTCCAATGTATTTAACACTAACTTTGAAATTACTTCGGCAGTACATTGTTGTACTCGTCTGGAAGCTAATAGAATTGAAGGTGACGATTGATGTAGTTCCATTGTACGTACCATTACATTAACCACATAATGTTTTTTACGATCTATAGTTTCGTCCACACATAACCACAGTTTTTTATCTTTCAACTCCGATTTAATTCTTTTTTCAACATGTTCACGAGCAGATGGCACAATTCTTTGTAACGATGCCCGACTTGGTACTTTGCAGTCCGAATATTTATTCCAAAAGGAGACATATGCTTCCTTGTCTAGTAAATTAAACGGTAGATTACATGCAATAAAGGTAACACATAAATTAAATTTAAATTTGTCATAGTGTCGTGTGCATTTTTTTTTTAAGAATGCTGTTTACTATTTACGTGACGTAGGCAATCCCTTTTGGACCAACACATTAAAGGAATATTACAAACTACACATTAAATTTTAACGCCATCACAATTTAGGTCAGGCATTTCTGCTATAAATTCTGTAACTTTGTCCAACATTGGTCGTTTTCGCGACGTAGGCAACATTTTTAAAACAAACGTAGAACTACGAAATAGTATTTACGGCAGCCTATATGTATACACAACAGATCTGATTGAGACTCGCAGTTATACTGAGGGTTGTATCGAACCTCCACCATTGCCCGTTGGCGCTCGTGAGCAAATCTTCTTATTACTTCCACTACTTTTTAAGAGTACTTCTTACTTAATACTTGGAAGACAAATTTCTAGACTACTTATACTGCTTATTGGAAGTAGGTACTTCTCTGTAGTACTTGCAACAGTATGCGAACCTTAAGTTAAAACTGTCAATTCCTAATCCGACAATTCCAAAAATTTGCCGCCTTCCAAAAATTCACAAACGGGAAAAGGCTAGGAAACCAGTAGTATCAGGTGTATGTAGACTCGCCTACATATAAATTGTCGGAATTGTAAACGGATCTAAAACTTTACACATCAAAGCAGATAGTCTAGAAGTAGAAAACTCACTACATTTTGTAAATAAGGTAAATAATATTGAATTAGAAAATGGGGAAATTTTAATATCGTTTGATGTTTGTTCAGCCTTCGAGTTCTTAAAACTTAACAATAATTGATGCCGTCGAAATTGCGGAATACAAAAGATTAACTTCTTATGCAAACCACTTTACAGGCATTTAAAAGTATTGCCTATCTACTGCATTAGGGGAATCAAGTATGAAACTAATAGATCTGAAAAAATTTGGATGTATAATGATCGCAAGCAATACGTACTACAATCAATTAATGTGTTAAATAGACGAACAGTTTTGGAAGTAAAGGGCAAGTAAATGTTTGAACAAAGATAAAAATCAATGAAAGTATTAAATTAATAATAATTATTTCCATACTAATATATCAAGTGCGTAGATTATCAGCGCAAATAAGCGTGTATTTTTCATCCAAGGACATATTGTTTTTCTACTGCACATTATCAGAACAAATACATTAAATATTATAGTAACACAAATAAATATAATATGCATACATTGCAAAATTTAAATGAGTTTTATTTTGTATTTATACCAAGCTATGGAACTTTTCAGATAATTAAAGTACAGCATATAACAAATTTGCTGCTTTTCGGTAAATTTAATTGATATAAAACACTGCTGCTATTATTTTACTTCCTACATTACATAAGATAATCTTTCTTGAATTTTGGTTCTTCTATCTTATTATGTATTAGCAACGTGAGTGGATTCAATTGAGTTTTTGAAAAAAAGTAAAATCAAACCGCTCCATTAAACACTTTTTGTTAAATTTTAGTTTGGTGAGCAACTAAAACTACAATAAGATGAAGAATATGTTATATAAATTGTATTTGGCGTTAAATAAATTAGAAAAAATTGCTTGTTATATTAATCATTTAGTGGTAGTATATGAAGTTAAAAATCTCTATTTTTCATGGAACAAAAGTTTTTAAAAGTTTTTTTAAATTGCGTAATTTTAAAATGCGTAACATCCAAACAAACTCTAGATGTACAGCGTTAGGTACTTACTGAGTAATGTTGAGATCTTCGATGTCTTGTTGACTGTCCTATTAAATTACAACATAAATAATGTACCAATCACTCCTGATGATGTATTTTACAAACTGATTGATCTTCAGAGAAGACATAATCCAGGCCTTTACGGTATATCGGAATATATTTTAAAGATGTGCAGCCCTACATTCTCGTTACCTCTGGCTCTATATCAACGTTCTTTAGACTCTAGATGTTTTTTCTATAAATGGAAAATAGTACACGTACTTCTTATATTCGAAAACGGTGACAAAGAACCGGTTTAAAATTATCTTCTGCTTTCGAGCATTTCGAAAATACTTGAGTACATCATTTGCGAAGCTATCTACAGAACCTATTTAAACGTTATAGGCCCAAATCAAGGGCGTGGCGCACAAAATAATAGCATACTCATTTCATTAATACTTTATTGGACTTAGTTTTTGATGAAGTTGTTAATCCTGAAGCTATCTCTGTATCAACGGTTCATTGTTTTCACAGATAACATCATATTTGAAAGAATGGCTACAAGTCGTTGTCGCATTGCATGCCAAATTCCTATACGCTTATATCCATCACCTCACGAGTTTCACAAGGATGTCACCTGGCTCCAGCCATTGTTCGTGGAATCTTGTAATTACTTGCCTTCTGCAGACGATCGGAAAATATTTAAAAGTATTCTGCATTCGATCCTATTGAACTGCAAAACGACTTACTTTAGATCATCTCACTATAAGCTAAGTCAGAAGAACAATATGCGTTTCAATCGCTACTAAGGAAACACCGGCAACCCGAAAATTTAGATTTCAATCAAACTATAAAGATTGGACATTGGTATAACATTTAGAACATTTTTTAGCGGCTGAATCGTTCGATTTTGGGGTAGAGCCCCATCTAAAAATTTGCATGATTTTTGTAAATATATTGGAAACTATAACAAATATAATTTTGATTAGAACATAATTTGAAGTGTATTACATTGTTTCGAGGATGATGCAAATCACTTTTGGAAAAAATATACAACGGGGGACCGGGTACTCCGTACCCCCCATTTTTATTATAATTTCTTTATTTCTACTTAACAAAAATAATGTCGCGTTTACGTAGAAAACAGTGCTATATACAGTCGAACCTTAAAAGCAAAAACGCAGACGTTGTTCTGTTACGTAGACTGTTATCGTAATGCATATACACTGCTTAAAAATTGAAGTATACATATATTTGAAACAAACATTTTTTTTTTCTGTTTCTTAGGTTTTACTAAATTTATAGTCGATTTTGAAAATGTTGCATGTGGTTTTGAAGAAGGAACCGGTGTTATTGAGTTAGATTGCAAATTTAAAGATGTAGAATACTGAGAAAGTGTGAAAAATAATTTCAAGAAAGTGAAATCGCTACAATAGATGTTAGGTTATATAGATGAAGAAGAAAGTAATAACAGAGATGGCATCCATACGGATAAATTACGATTTATTACAAAATACATTCTTACAAAACTTCAAAATAGCATTGACGATGGAAATAGAATTCATGACATAGACCTTCGACGGTGGGCTTTAGAGGCTAAATAAGAAATTGTACACGAAACATTTAAAGCAGGACATTGGTGGATATGGCATTTCAAGAAATTACAAAATATTGTGTCACGCAAAATAACAAAAATTACCCGTTCTACACGTACTGCAATGGAAAACCTGAAGTTGTTAACCCTTTCCGTCACGATTTTTGATAGTTAGTCAATTAGAATAGCCTTGGAGTTGGTGTCCTGTGTACATGACATGGTGAGCAATGGGTTAGGCAGTTTTATTAGGGAAGTTAAATCCCATATCACTAGTGTCGGCAGAAGCAACATATACAACGCAGATGAGAGTGGATTTAATCCAGAAATGCTTCAGTTCAGTAAACCGCTGAAGGGGTTGTGCAATCTTTGCATTCTACAACACATAGTTACACAACTTTACCAGCCATTTCTGCAGACGGACGCTCACTTTCACAATTATTTTTGGTATTAAAGGAATCCACCAATATGTCAACCAATTGTTTAGACCCGTAAATGCATATTTGTTCATTGACGTCCGGAAAACTCACTGCAAACCATTTCAAAACCTGGCTAACAGATGTTTTCCTCCCATATATGGGACTAAACAGTGTTTTCTTGATTGATTTTTGGAATAGGCGTTGTGTTGCCGGTGTTAAAGGATAAAATTGTGTGTACAAAAAAAGCAGTGGTACAACGTCTAGATGTGTTTGATTTTAGACTTTGGAAAAATTTTATTAGAACTTTTTACAGTAATTCTCGACTCATTATTATTTTTATTATTATTATTAATTATCTAAATTTGTTATATAGCATCGTTTTCTACGTAAACGCGACCTTATTTTTAATGAATCGAAAAAAAAGAAAAAAATTATAATAAAAATGGGGGTACGAGGCACCCTGTCCCTCGTTATATATTTTTTCCGAGAATAATTTGCATCATCCTTGAGAGTATGTAATATACTTCAAATTATATTCTAAAAAAATATATTTGTTATTGCTTCCGAATTATTCACAAAAATTAAAAAATCTTTGGAGAGAGCTGTACTCTGAAATCGGACGATTCAGCCGCTAAAAAATGTGTTATTCTGAAACCAAGTACTCTTTCAGTCTCTAGAGTTTCATCGAAATCTGAATTTTCGAGTTATATGTGTTTCTTTGCAAGTGTTACGTAAGCTTTTTCCAAAAATTTCAATTAAGAAGTGTACGAAAGATGAGCTTCCCCATATATGTTTCCAAAGCTAAATGTAATGACTCCTTTCAATTTTTCTGAATCATTTACTGGTCTTTTCATAGTTTATGCATTCTTAACTCTTTTATTAGTAAGTAATTGGAACCTGTTGATTGATGAATAATTGTGATCATATCCAGGATAAAGTCTTTTGCATCTTTAACATTGTGGTCAAGAGCTCCTATTGCGTTTTACTCGAAGAGGGTTATTCCCTTCATCAAATTTTGTAGCCCGATTAGCAAGCACTAAAATCCATTTTTTCACTATTTTTCTTAGTGTAAAATGAAGAAATCAGAGTAACCAGACAGACTACATTTTTGTAACGAATAATTTCAAATACTGCTTTCTTCTTTCTCTCGGATCGAATCACATTTACGTAAGCAATAAAAACTTGATTATTTTGGTTTCGGTTCGCGAGTGAAATTTCCCTTAGGAAAGAATCATCTGTCACATACAAGGCATCTATTTAAAACGAGATATGGAAGCAATTACATTTTTAAATTTTCATCTGTCAATCAATCCTTTGTCCGGTGTAGCTTTCGCACATGCTTTGGCCAACTGCGGACCTGTTTTCCGTAACGACAATCGCATCGCCGGGTCCACTTTCTCTGTTTACATATTATTAAACCACACCCCACGCGGTTAAGTGATTGTATCCAGCATAACACTCCTTTTGAAATTTGCATTGCATCGATAAAGGAATAAGGTCATGTTATACAGAAGATCTTAATTCGCGTTTTAAGGGTCATAACAATCT
The DNA here is from genome assembly GCA_029619315.2 of Dynastes maya. Lineage (NCBI taxonomy): Eukaryota > Metazoa > Arthropoda > Insecta > Coleoptera > Scarabaeidae > Dynastes > Dynastes maya. The sequence goes on along the minus strand of JAROYE020000009.1, from coordinate 11,087,322 downwards.
AATGGGCTCGTTTTTTTCCTTTATGCCAATAATATGGTTGTATTTTAAGAACAAATTGTTTTAAAAGTGTTCGCTTTCTGAGTTTCAAGCTAAAATATTTGTTTTCTACCGTCTTTCTTATTATCTGCAATATTCTATTCAATACCGTAAAAGTATTCTTTTTATCACTTAAAGAAATAGTACTTCGCAAAATGTTCTTTCTGATGAATATTTTATTCGTTAAATTGAGTGAGGCAGGAGTTGTACCGTCCAGAGTCCTGTTATTCTTTTTTACAGCATTTGCTTTAGTAGTGCATTTAGGAAAATAGTATACGGCTATCGTAGAACCGTCGTATTAAGTATTACCAATGAACATTTCTTTATTATGAACCTTCAGTTGCTGTGGATGCGATGGTTCTATCGATTGTTTCTATCTATACTTCGTTTTAATTCTTTTACGTAATTTGAGTTGCATCCAACAAACTCGAACACAAAAATTTTGGAAATTCATAACTCATAAGAGAGTAAATTTAAATTGATTTACTGTTACTATAAAACAGTTTTTTAAATATCAATAAGGGAAGGTTTATGGCCATCTACTTGAGCTTAATGTATTAGATGGGATTAGATAATAGTTGGTACCTGGCCCGTTCTACTACGACTTCTTCAGAATTATTTTAATTTCTCAATTTCCAGATTTTTTCGCAAGACGTAATATCCTTGTGAGTGATTTCTCAACGTAAGTTTCAGCATTTAAATATTCCGAGCGCATTTCTGGGAGCCATCTTCCTGCTAACCTTGTGCACTTACACGGTACGGCAGCCTCTTCTTTCTGCATGTTGTCTCTTCTGTCCGGCCCAGGTTCCTCACATACCTTTTCAGAATACAATGTCCTGTTAGCAAGCGTACAGATTTTGTATTTTCGTCTAAGAGGTCAGTCTATATCTAATTAGAAAGATCTTGAGATTTCTCTTCTTTCCATTGTTTGATAGTTGTTTTAACGTCACGCCTACAGAGGGTTTCGCGTTTTTGTCAGCAATTAACTAGTCTATTTTGATTAATTTGCTTGCTTTGACGTTCCATCGGTGGCTCTACTGTCTTGTACTTGGACTAAACTCACCTTAACGTGTTCATGCAGTCCCACACAAGTTTCGACTTTGCTTTGTAGACAATTAGCCGCTTGTTTGTCTATTCCTTCATTATACTCCAGCACAGCCGCTATGTCGGCTTGAAATACCATAGCGTTTTGAGTTAGGCTCAGTGATTTAGCTATTCTTGGAGTAATCCCGTTGATTCCGGCACCAACTCTAATCTCTGCACTTGAGCCGTCTGCGTACCAAATAAGTTTGGCTTTAATGGACGACTCATTTTCCATTCCTCTCTATCTCGTATTACCCTTTTTTGAGTTTTTATCAAAACTGTATTAGATGCTGGTGGTATCATTGGGTCTACTTGCAACACTTCAACAGCTTTTGTTAATCTGTACCATGTGATTTGATTATGGGAGGTTGACTGTTCGTTAGCGTGTAGATTGTTAGTCTAACCTCCCTTTGAATGTGAATTTCATGGCTTGATGCAATATTTTGACATTGTTTTCGTATACATATATATTTTTTAATTCCAATCCAGAGGAGCATATGTGTATTAAAATATTTTTCTCAGGGGATTTTGGGGAGAATTGTAAAATTTTCTAATTTTAAACTAAATTAACGATTCTTAGTGGATTCGGGAGTATCCCTGGATACCCTAACAGCAATTTTATAACGAATTTCCAAATTAATAAAACGAAATTAACGAATTTTAAAATTATACATGTAACTAACCTTGAAATTTGAACGATGCCAATGTTATATAACCTCTACAGGAAACTGCCTGTTCTGGAAATTTAACCCTGTTCCCTCTTCAAATAAATACTTTGATTTCACAATCGAGCACTTTATTTTGGGATCGGAGTTAAGAAATACTTTGATTCAACGAAAGCTGAATAAAGATTGATGAAAAATCTATGGCGTCGCTCCTCTTTCTTTTATTTTAAATCGCGAAAGACCGGCGATTGTTTTATTCCACAGCCAATGCAGTGACGCAACTAGGAGGTTGTATTTCGAGGATTCTATGATACAAAATTTTACTGACAAGCTTTAAACGTGAAAATTCTCCAATAATTTACTTAAACCTTTCGGATAAAGATTTAATTGATGAAATATTGTTTAAAATACCTTTCAATTTACACTGTTGTTTATTTTAGACGATTTCTACATGAATTTGGACGAATTACGTGAATAGGAAAATTAACTGACGAGTAGATTTGTCTATGATACCCTACACTCGTCGTTATCAGGACTTATATTTAAGATTTAACATCAACGCCCCAAGGCCAGTTGGCTGGGGGGAAATGGTAACGAGGAAATTTCCATTTTTCTCCGCAAGAGGGATATTTAGTTACCAACGAGTGGCTAACCTAACATTTAGTCGTTCAGAAGTGACAGCTGAGGCTGTTATTGTCGTTCATACGACGTTGAACATAACAGTATCTATCTTTTATGATGTTGTACCTTCTATTATTTATTATTTTAAAGTACATAGTATTGAATAATTTTGAAAGCAGTTTATTGGAATAGTAAATTCAACAAGACGTATTATGTAAAGAAATATGTAAACTTATTCTTATAAAGAATATGGCCAACGTGTTAAACACCAAGCTGTTGTTCTTCCTCTCGAACATCTCAATGAATAACATTTAAACACTTCTATACTGGACGAATAAAAGAAAAATTAAATTAGCCAACTATGAATGTGGGTCAACACACGATCATTAAAAAAAATAATAAAAGCAGACGCATAATATACTGGGAATTTTAAATCGCCCAGACAATCGACGGGTTAATGCTACGGGAAGCAATGCACGCAACCCAGAAATTGCGTTAAATACACGAATAATATTGCAGAAAATTATTTTTTGAATATTTTGAGGTTATGTATTGAAGGCGTCACTAACCCTTTAGATCTAATGTTGATTGATCCCCATTTCGTACTATAAATAATCTTGTAATAAAAAATTGTAGAAAGATAATGTGCTGATGAAATAGTCAGCTAGCCCATTCAAGGGCAGGAGAGACGTGATTAAATCGACGAATACCATATATGAACCTTAGACAGGCCTTTTGTATCCCATCAGCATTGTTAACGCAATGATGCTAATTATAATAAATAGTTAGACAAAAATTAAGCTCAGAGAGAAGAAGTGGACCGCACAATATTTTTCTGAGGTTTAGGTTAAGATTAAACAATCCTTACACCCATCTAACAGCTTGAAAGTATAAAATGCTTTTTAACAATAGAAGATACATACTCCTTAACACACTACCTCATATCCAAAATCAACCCCAAATTATGGGCACTCTTGGATGGGGCAAATCAACACTATTAATTGTTATGTTAATATCGTCTACAACAGCCTTTTTACGACCAAAAACCAGTAGGAAAGATTTTCCTGGATTAATAAATAAAGAGTGCCGGCCAGATCAGAATTGATTTTAAAAATACCGTCACTCACATCTCATCCTAGACATCTCATAACATAACATGTGTAAATGTTGTCTATAAGAGGATGGGTATGCTGCCCTGTGTAACGCTTGACGTAACCAGTTACAGAGTTGAAATGTTACCATCATAACGCACCTATTGGAAGCGATTAGTTAACTGTGGAAGTAATTTGTTGTTTCAGATGTAAATCCAATATTATGCATAATAACCAAGAGAGTAAAGTAACTTCTTTTATAATAGATTTCTTTTACTTTTCAGTTACCGCATGGTAGCCCATCCAGTCCAATTAGGCATGTTGGAGATTTAGGCAACGTCGAAGGCAATGTTGAAGATGCTGCCGAATTTAGACTGGTTGATCCTTTAATGTCACTTGTTGGTCCACGATCGGTGGTTGGTAGAGCTTTGGTTGTAACGAGCGAAGAAGACGATTTGGGAAAATATAGCACTCCTGAAAGTATGACGACGGGATCTTCTGGAAAACCAATAGCATGTGCTGTTATATCATATATAAACTAAGCTTTAAGAATTTATTTTGGATTTGTTGAACGATATTTCGAAGTAGGGGTGACTATTTTTAATATCTTCGGATTTTTGGGATAAAGAATGTTTTAAGTAACGTTCACAGGTAATTTGATATATCGTTCAACATATTAGAAGTAAACACAATTTGTACAGTTCCTTAGTATGTAATTAAATTATTTTTGTTATGCGCTTTAGCAAGGTGTATTGCCACTTTCAAAATCAAAGCTTTATTATTCCTTACTACTTTAACTTTGTTCCTTTGAGTTGGATGAGTAGGTCATCTGACGAATGATGGTATAAACAATAATATTTACTTATTGGATTTGTTACAATATACAGAATAGAATATCTTTTTAAATGTTCATTTGTGTAGCAAACTATGTATATACCCATTTACATTGTTACTTAAGAAGTAAAATAATTTGTTTTACTACCAAAAATAACCTTTTCTTTTTCGTTAAGCAATACTTTACTCGTACATATTTCGATTTAGGAATGAATAAGATAAAATTGCGTGAATTTCAATGTTTTTAACTAAATTCAAAAGAAAATGGCTTTCCAATGAATTTTCAAGGTAATTATGATGAAGCATTTTAATACACATTCACAGAATTGTTTGACTGGTCATTTGTAAAAAGTTAGTTGTGATAATACTACTATAGAATACGAGGTGTGGCAATTAAATAACTGAATTGGTGCTACAAAACATTTTATTGGTTACCAATTACATTACAAAGTTTATCCCCTTCAATGTACTCTCCTTGCCGATCCATACAACGCTCCATACGAATTTTCCACTGTCGAAAGCAGTGCTGGAAGTCCGTTTCTGTCAGCTTGTTGAGAACCTCCGTCGCTTTCGCTTTCACCGCTTCCACACTGTCAAATCTGGTCCCCTTAAGCTCCGATTTTACCTTAGGAAATAAAAAAAAAAGTCACGGGGAGGCCAGGTCGGGCGAGTACGGTGGTTGGTCCAGCACGGTGATGCCGGATTTCGCAAAGAACGCCTTCACAGGCAAAGCGGAATGGGGATTGTCTTGGTGAAGCATCCAGGATTTGCTCTTCCACAAATCGGGTCTTCGTCTTCTCATTCGTTCAAGAAAGGTAGTTAGAACCTCGTGTTTCACAAGGAACTTGAGGTTAACTCGTTGCTCGATCTGAACACTCTGCAATTTTCGACGCGACGCTAACGTAAGGATTTGAACGGACGATTGCTACAGCGAAACTGAGCGACGTACAATCGTGCCCATCGAGCTCAGGGTGGGAGAAGCATCTACGATCACAGACATGTTCAAACCTGCTGTGGCGTGCTCGCTGTTTGCCGATAGTAGCACCAGTCCGGTTATTTAATTGCCACACCTCGTACACTTTCATGTTTATCGCGATATTGTTAAAAAAGCTAATCGTAAGACAGGTCCATACGTATTGAGTTATCAAAATAACAACCACCATAATGATTTTTAATAGGATGTAGCTTGTCCCGACTCTGGATCCAAATTGAATGTCGAGTGACGTCATTCGATGACGCCATTTGTTGCGGGATCCTAATTCGCTTTCGATTTTAGATAATCTAAACGTAAACGTTTCTAGTTTCATTTGTTATCGGTAGTATATTATTGATTTAACATTAATATAAAATTTAGCATTAAATATTAGTGACGTGTAATGCCTAATTTAATAGAAAAAGGACATTTTACGTTTAAAAAAATGCGTTAGTTCGAGTTGAATGGGGCTTGCCTCGATCATTGGAAAACTCTAAGATATCTTATTCTAATAATTAATATAATTTTATTTTTATTTGGGTACATATAATGTAACGTGTAAATATGAAAATGTTGTTATTGGTCGCAAGAAAATCCCTGAGAAACTACATTATATAGTCCTAAAGTTACTGTTTGAACAGCAATATTCTCCAGAGGCATAATAGGCCTATACTTTTTTTAAAATAATAACGGACAAACGATTACTGTAAATTTTGACAGGTACGCCGCAATGAACCGTGAATTTTTTGTTGCATTTTTTCACAACGTGTTTAATTGGAATTTGCACACTGTTGTAGCAACCCTTGTAACAGATCATTGACTAAATTTTTACAACAATAATGTATTTAATAGAAATATAATCCGTTAACCACAATCGAGTAATAGGGATTTGCGCAAGTTGAAGCCAGTCGTATATTCTCAAACAAACTGTAGTAAATTGTTCTTTATAACATTTTTTCCATGCATGTGTGAATTTACTCTATATTTGAAATGATCCTAATAATTTTAATTAAAGTAATTATTTTTTGCGTGTGTTATATTAATGATTTGTTTAATTATCTAAATAATGGTAAGATCACTTTACATACCCCGATGGCGTAAATATCTTGATACAACGAAAGATTTATAATCTCTCTGGAATAGCGTGCAAATGTGTTTCAACTCCATTGCAAATCGGACCAAAGTAAACAGGAGCTAACAATTCAATTAATGTAAATTCCATCAAATTAAGTACTTCTTATGCGTAATGGCGTTACCCAACTAAAATTATTGGCATTTTGTTTGATGGCAGTATATAAAATTAAGATGTGGATGACTTTTATAATCAGTTAGAATGTTGTTGTAACGCGCTGATAAATTTGAAACAATATTATAGTTTAGACATCTTAAAAGCCTTGTATTATTCGGAAGGTTATTCCGGAACGTGGTACGGAATTTTATACTGGGGATCACCTAGCACTGCACAATTTTAATATTTCAGAACAGAACTTTGCGTGATATGTGCGGTTGGAACCATACGAAATATTCAAGCCTACATTTAAAAAGAGAAAGGGAAATACTACTTAACCATGCAAAAAGAAGTAGCTACAAATATTTCTGAAATCGCAATTTTAAAGATGTTTTACTTTAAAGAGAATCGTGACTTTCAAGAATTTTATAATTTATGAACTGTTTGAAATTTATTTTTTTTTTTTCAATAGAATCGTAGTTAGCACTCAAACCTGCATAACTTTTTATATTTAATCATAAGAATTTGGGCCACGCTGTATACTTGGATATTATCAAGTGCGAACATAAGTATGTTTGCAACGCAGATATTTATGCGCTTTTGTAATAATCCTGTTCAACGATGGCATATACGTATGTGTACTAGTAAATCAACTTCAAATATTCCACTCTAACATTTGTAACTCTTCACGTTTTTCAAGGCTCCAAAGTAATTATCTAATTATCATATTGTTCTTAGGACGTACATATGTCGGTACATGAATGAAAAAGTTTGTTTATTCTTAGAATAGATAATTTCTTTTTCATTACTTGGGATTGGGGATTTTCAATGTTTGGCGTCAATTTCAATATCGATTTATAACATCGTACGTAAATCCCGTGTTGAAAATAATAAACGTTTTCGATGAATTACTTAAATGAAAAAATTAATATTTCTTCCTTTGTTGTAGTAGATAAATACTAACAAATAATTTTTATTGCCCAGGTTGTTGTAAATAGCGGGGAAAGGCAAGTTACAGTTATACCAAGTAAATTATACGAAATTTAGAACTGCGACTTAATTAAATTAATCTATACTTTACCTAATTGGAGTAAAAGTTTTAAACACTCATAATTAGAGTAACCTAAACTTGCGGACTCGCATAGGCGTCGGTATTACGGGTTAATATAAGAATACGAAAAATTCATAAATAAACTAAACCGGTAGAGAAGCAGGCATGTAGTGTCGACCTTGAATATAAATCATGTTAAACCGCGCTGAGAGATATTTCGTTTTAGTACCGGTTGAGCTGTTGCAGAGATTAGTCGAACGGTCAAGGTTATGTACTTACGTGTCGCTTTTGAAAATATAGCTGGTGTTTTTTGTGTGTTGTAGTATTATACCAAGTACATAATTAGTGTATCGTTTCATATAGAACTAATATTTACATACCTAAGAAAACAATGCCTCGTAATAGATTTGCTACTAATGTACATAAGTATGTGTCACTTTTTCCCCATTTAAAATATGACGGTAGTGCAGTTTTTTGCTTAATATGCAATGTTCGTTTGGCTGCATTGGACAGAACTGATTGTCAGAGGCATGTCAATGGTATTAACATATGAGAAATGCAAGAACTGAAATACCTTATACACTATTCCTCATACATTTATTAATTATGTTTACCTCTTGTAATCTTCCGTTGTCGTTGGTGAGAAAAGCAGCTTTTAAAACGTTTTGGCGACAATACGTTCCAAAGTACCCATTACCCTCACAAACACATTACAGAATCATTTGCCGCGAATGAAAGAGATGCTAGAAAATGTGTGTAAACGTGATTTGTGTTCCAAAAAAATATGGATTACCGTGGATGAGACGACCGATATAAAGAAAAACAGTATTATGAATGTAATAGCTCGCGTTTTATCTAGCGAGAACACAGCATCTCGATATTTGTTAGCTTGCAAACGTGTTCAACAATGTACCGCGGAAAATATTCAAAAAGTGATAATGAACGCTTTGAAAAATTTAAAATTGCCCAAGATCAAGTTGTGATGATTATGACAGATAGTGCAGCAACGATGTTAAGTGTTGGGCGATCCTTAAAACATATATTTCCTAACTTAATACATATAACCTGCGTTAAGTTGTTCGACAACATTACGGAAACGTTGATCGGATGATTGGAAATACTAAAGCAGTGTTTCGTAAATCTCCTAAACGTTTAAAAGAATTTCGTAAATTTTGTCCAGGTATTCCAGAACCTCCTGAACCAATTTTAACGCGATGGGGTACTTGGCTAACAGCAGCTTCTTACTATTTGATCCATTTTCAACAAATTCAATCAGTTATAATGCGATTTAATCGGAATGAATCCAAAGCAATTAGAGAAATTCAAAGAGAATTTCAAATTCCTCAACTTTTAGAAGATTTAACAACAATATGTACCAATTATACAGTATTACTAGATGCCATCAGAAAACTACAATGTACTGAATTGTCATTGCAAGAATCATTAGACATAGTGGAGTGTGTAAAAAATAAATTACACACATTAAATGATACACCAGGATTATGCGCTAGTCAAAAATTGGCAGATGTTTTAAGGAAAAATCCCGACTTTAATACTTTAGAGCCGTTTATAATAAGTGTAAGAATAATGAACTTTTAAGCGATTTTGAAAAACAGTTTCTACATGCAAATGTAACTTCCTTAGATGTGGAGAGATCGTTTTCTATGTATAAGAATATTTTTTCTTGTTGACGCACAAGGTTTAAAGAAGTAACTGTGGAAACATATGCAATGATGCAAGTTTACAGTAGTTCACATCCTGATGCTTCTAATTTGTTGAATAATTAGCAAGTAAGTTTATTTAGGAATTTTTCGTATTCTTATATTAACCCGTAATACCGACGCCTATGCGAGTCCGCAAGTTTTGGTTACTCTATACATAAGTTGTATTATGTTGTAGATAATTTAATTATCTACATTCTATTATGGATGTATATAGATTACAACCTTTACGTAACGTGCCATTCAAGTCGAACGCAATTTATGCATATGGCATACATCAATAATATACAGTTGCATAAAAGAAGTATTTACTTTCGATTCGAGAAAGTTATGAGTTGAAACCTTTGACTTTTATATGTATAAATAAAAGAATTTTTACATGCGATACATTCGATATAATTATATACAGGAACACAAATATTTTTTCTATCAGTTAGGAAAGAACTCTACAGCAATTCATGTATATGACTGAAATGTTGTCAAATTAAACATGCGATTCATAACTTTCCATCTCCGTACATATATGTACATATATTTTGATTACTTTTATGGCATAAATTAGGTATGTTATCTGTTTAAATATCATTTTGTAAACGACGCGACCAGCTGGTGTGCTGGTCAGTTGAAATTTCATTCAGTTGCACGCGACGTATTCTAGAAGAACGTGCTCTGATTAGATCTGAGTGCGCTCTCTATCAGCCAGAATTCAGTGATAATTTTTCATTTCCGATTTCAAAAATTTGAGGTAACTATTTTAATTGCATCCCTAAAATAAATATACAATAAGATTAATAAGTACTCTATATTACTTCCTTTCTACGTTTTTGCAAATAAAAAACAATTGCTACCTTGAAAAGTTATATATTTAGAGTTATATAAAGGTATTTGACGTTGTTTACGTTACGCACCAAGTAGTGCAAATGTGCTGTTAATTTGATTGTTTGTAAATGTACACGTCTTTTATATTTTTTTTAATTTGATTTTTGAATTAACAATTTAAAATCTGTGTAATGATTCTGCTGCTAATGTTTTAGGTATAGAGCACATTTTATCGCAATCAAAAAAACAATCGTCATTAAAAATAAAATGCGGAATGATAACAAAAGTTAAACTCGTCTCTTGAATGTTAGGTAATTATAAATTTTAGCGCAGTGCGTACAAGAATATCATTCTTTTCTTATGATAAAAATGTATAAAAAATATACAAAGTCTTGAAATTTAAAACAAATGTCTAATTTTCTAATATTGATAAAATATATTGCATTTTGAGTAACAAAAATAATTTTTAAAATTACAAAAATTGTGTTACAAATATTTCCTCATTAAAACGTAATACAATCCCAAACATCTTTGTAAAGATGTTTGTTTTAAAGTTATGGGCTTTAAAATGTGTTTTGATAGACTTTTTTTTCAAGAGATGATATATTTATTAAATTATTTCTTTCCAAGAAAATAGCGTCGTTCAAGCACATGACGTTACGTTATGATTTATTCAAACGCTAAAATATCGATTTGAGGGTGCTGCAATTAGAAAGGATTATATTTCTTGATTAATAATCGGAATTAGCTAAAAAATATTCTATAATAACATTGTTATGCAAAGGAAGTACTTTATAAGTGTATACATATCAGAAATTTAATTTTGATTATATTATAGATTATAGTAGTAATTATAGTAGTAATTTTGGATCCGGATAATTTATTATCCGGATATCCGGCTCTTGATGTTATCCGAATCCATTATCCGATACCACAGATCCGGATCCGCTATCCGAAACTTATCCATTATCCGAAACCTTGAATTCGGATACTTGATCGGATCGAATCCACTATTCAATAACATAGATACAGTCCCGTTCTCTGACAACTTTTACGAGCAAATACCTGCAATAGGTCAAACAATGTAACTGTTATAATCACCAGATTTATTGAACACGTAAGCAATGCAAAGTAACTTTGAATTGTGTGCATGGAAACCCAGTACTATTCTGAGTGCATGGATTTTAAAAACTATTGCACTTTTTCGCCATATAACATAAATTCGATGTTTTCTTTATTAAACACTTTCTACATTGTAAAATAATAACGGATCCGGATCCGAGAACCGGATAGCGGATCTGGATCCGAGAATCGGATAATGGATTCAGATATCTGGATAGTTTTGGATCTGGATATCCGGATCTCAACTTTTTCGGATACCTACAGCACTAGATTATAGATGGAGTTACCCAGTAGCAGCTAGTGATGACGTAAATGGGAGGTCAATGATAATGCTTTGGTTTCCCCGTGTATTTTTTTGTTAAGTACAATGTACACGATATTCAACGGTAATACACGAGGTAATCGAAGCGTTATCATTGACCTCCCGTATACGTCACCATCAGCCACCACTGGCGTTGCCTCAATCTATTTCTAAATTGTAACATTTTGGTAAAAGCTAATTTGAAATATGTTCAAGATTTATAGGCCGTTGAATCTGTCCTGCTAACTTCAATTATCAATTTAAGTGCATATTTTAGTTTTCAAAACAAGAAAACAAGAATTTTGCGTTTTCAAGATGTCATATACTTCTAAGTCCCAAGTAATAAATATTTATCGAAGAATATTTTTGGGATAAGAAAACACGAGATCATTAAAACACTTGCTACTTGTTCGAATGTTACAATGAAGATAGGCCAATATTTTAATGCCTTTTTTTTGAATAGTTGAAATTGTTTCATAAAAGGAATTAGTTTTTCTAGCGTTTGCACTTTTTATGTCAACGATATAGAAATTTCAACTATGTACATATTTCAGTAATCGTTTTTTGAGGAGTGCCAACAGGAATATGCTACCGAGAAATTTTGTTCTTTGTGTTAATATAACAAAAATAAAATTGTTATTAATAATAATAATTAAGGTAAACTCATATTACTTGACGATACTTTTTTACAAATGTCCGAAATTCTCCCTAAACTAATTTAAGTTGAAAAGGTTCACTTCAAATTTCGTAGTATAATTTCATTTTTCAAAAATGTTTGTTTCTTTTTAATTTATTCAATTTTTACTTTTCATTTTTTAAAAAAGGTGCCAACTTATCGAACATTTTCGTAGACAATTTTATTGATTTTAATCAAAACCTATGCAGGTAACATATTCCTTTTTTTTTGATAATTAAGTATTCGAAATGCGCAATGTAATTTTATTTATAGATAGTCTCCACAGTAGAGCAACGCAACTGCGCTGAAAGCCAGTGGCGGACGCATACAAGTTTACACAAAATAAATTAAATGTGATACGTGCTCAAACATTTACCGTTTTAAGAGTCCTCCGTGAAATCACAAAGTGGATAATGTCTATTTAATATTTGTAACATTAGATATGTTTCCAAAGTTGTTTCGGCAAAGTGAGTGCGGCGTGAAGAAAAAGTGTTTTTGTATGCCGAAAACGAACGTTCTACATCCAGTGACGTTATATTTGCGTAATTAAAATATTCTTTGAAACAACTTAACGGTTCTGTTGACGCACCTTCACAAATTTGTCTTAATGTGCCAAAATCAGAGTCTTTATCTAAAACACTTTCAAACCTTTCTAAAACACAAACATTTCTTGCGTCTTCTATCGCGCATAGCTGTGCGTGAACATGCACTATTTGCAATGATTCCACTAACGACACCGAAGAATTTTGTAGTTTTTCTATCGCATCCGCTAGTCCCACGTAATTCTTCTGAATAATTTCCAAATCTGTTTTAACTTGACTATCCTGGAATTTCAGGCGGCTTACCTTGACAGCCGCAGCTTCCTTTGGGTCGAATTCTAAAATCACGTTCTTTATATTCTCAAAATGTTTAAAATAATAAAATGCAGCCTCTAACCATGTTCCCCAACGAGTAGGAATAGGTTGTGGTGGTTCAGGAATACCGGGGCATAGTCTATGAAATTCCCGAATACGTTTTGGGGATTTTACAAACACAGCTTTTGTATGTGCTATTAGAGCGTCTACCTCGGGATAACATTTTCTGATACTATCTGCTACGAGACTGAGAGTATGAATTTTACATGTAATATGCAACAAGTTAGCATAATGTTTTTTAAAAGATCGACCTACAGCAAGCATGTTTGCGGCACCATCACTCATAAACATCAACAGTTGATTTGTTGAAAGTTCAAACTTTTCCAATGCATTTAACACCAACATTGAAATTACTTCGGCAGTGCATTGTTGTATTCGTCTGGAAGCTAGTAAAATTGAGGGTGACGGTCGATGTGGTTCCATTGTGCGTACCATTACATTAACCACAGAATGTTTTTTACGATCTGTTGTTTCGTCCACACATAACCACAGTTTTTTATCTTGCAACTCCGATTTAATTCTTTTCTCGACATGCTCACGAGCAGACGGCACAACTCTCTGTAATGTTCTCTCACTTGGTAACTTAAAGTCCGAATATTCATTCCAAAACGAGACGTATGCTTTCTTCCTTAGTAAATGAAATGGTAAATTACATGCAATAAACACATAAATTAAATTTAAATTTGTCATAATCTCGTGTGGAATTTTCTTTTGAAACATGCCCTGAACTATTTACGTGCCGTAGACAATCACTTTTTGACAACATATTAAATCTATTTTACACACTACACATTGAATTTTAGCGCCATCACACTTTAAATCAGGCATTTCTGCAATAAATTCTCTGATTGTGTCAAACTTTGGTCGTTTTCGCGACGTAGGAAACATTTTCAAAACAAACGTAGAACTACGATATAGTATACGACAGCGTAGATGCATACACAATAGATCGGCTTTCGAGTCGCAGTTGTGCTGACGCTTATACCGAATTGTCCTGGCCGTGTTTATTTTGTGTAAACTTTTATGCGTCAGCCACTGGCTTTCAGCGCAGTTTGCGTTGCTCTACTCCACAGTAAATCTTACTGTAGCAATCCTTTTTTAAATTGAAAAATTGAATTTAATATTATTTAAATAAAGTTTAATGTTATATAATTAATAATTTAATCTAATATAATAAATTACGATTAACTTCGTCAGTTTTACTGTTAGATTAAATTGAAATTCGTACAAGGTTGCTCAGAATTGAAGGGAATCTTAATAGTGCTTCACCTCGAATTAGTAAAGTAACAAAGTGAATCAAAAGTGTAAACAATGTAATAAAGGTTAAAACACAATTGAAGACCTTGAAAAAATGGAATAACTTCACAAAATGAGTTTTCGAGTAAATTAAAGAAAAAAAGTTGACATTGCTTTATTGCACCAAACGGTACTAGGCGATAAATACGTAAAACAATTTAATATATTTTGTACTAGATGGAATGAGGTCACGATTGAATCGACAAAAGTGATTTTTGAAAAATAGTTATACCTTTTATGCAGCAAGGTCTTCAATTGTAATTGAAACCCCTCTTAGCATTAAAATTCTATAAAAATTCGATGTTACTAATTTGGTAAGGTTGGTAACGAACGAAAAAAAAAACAATTGCGGAATCTGGAGATTATAATTTTGCTTAAATTGGTAACTTCGTATTTTGTTTAGCAATCAAGACGCATTTTGTCTCAAATAAACAAAATATGAAATTTGGAATTTGACCAATATTATAATACCCAGATTTCATATTTTCTTTTAGCAGAATACTTAATTGCAAAATTCTCTTTCTGCAAAACTAATTAACACAAAGGTATATATAATACAGTGCCACATATAAAGTCCGTCCCATATGGGAAATTTTTATATTGACCATATATTTTCGCTTTGCTATTTGTTGTTTAACAGAAAGGTGTTAAATAACATGTACCTACATGAGCAACTACGTGACTTTTTCAACCATCAAATTTAACATTTTGTTCATAAAGTTACAAAATATAGCTTTATTTTTCACATTTTTATAATATGTCAAAGGGAAAAGTTGCTTGTCCAATTTTTTCCCAACTTTCAACGACCTAGTACACCTTCAATTCAGAAAAAAAATAACAGGTTAATTTTTCGTAATTTTAATTGTTTATGTGTTTTTGTTATTAAATGTTCTATTAGATACATATTTTTTACAAAAATAAATCATACCCTAAATTGAACTATAAAGAAATATTGACAAAAAATTCCATTAACAGAATTCAATGCACTTTTAAACAATATCTTCATAAATTTTTTTAAAACAATAAAAAAGAATTAAACTTGTCTAACAAAAAATTCCATTAACAGAATTCAATGTATCTTCATAAATTAAAAAAATCTAAGACTATTAACAATTGTCAATAGAAAATCTAAATAAACAAATAACTTATCCCTTTGAGATCTTATAATTTAAAAAATAACGCAATATATAGCAATTTTCTGGAAAAGAATGTTGAAATTTAGCGGTTAGAAAAACCACGTTATTGTTCGTACGCATGTTGTTGTGATATAATTTTTTAAACGTAAACAAATGGCAAAGCAAGGTTTTAATATATACAGACTTTATGATCGATCCTGTATGCATTTTGGCTTAAATATATCTTAAAGCGCAAGCAATCAAATTCAAAGTACTATTTAATTATAATTTAAGTATATTATAAATTGTAAAATCCTTCTTACACACACGTGGCCCGTAATAATGGAAATTAAAATTGTTAATTTTACAACAGCAATCAAAAATCTATAAATCACGTCCAGGGATTTGGTAAAACCCAATCCCTGGTAAAACCCGAATTATGATAGCAATAGTTCAATTTTTGGCGGTATAAAGAGTGCCGGGGGTATGGAATATAGCGCCACCTAGCACTCAAATGATCGAACCTGGTACATTTAAAAATGTTATTATGAACGACTTCCTGGCTTCTGGGATTTATGGCGAAATGGCAGCGAGTGTCGAGTAGATTTTATATAATTTAAAAAATATTTTTTTATTTCTTAATTTATCTGATAAGATTGTAAGTACCGAAAAAGATTAATTTCTTAGATTGTCTTCTTTATATAACAATAACAACAGGAAATATCTGTATAAGAAAACAGGAATGATTAATTAGAATATAAAAAAATCATAAATCTCACGTTCCGCCCAGACACATACCGCGTTGATTTATCGTACCTGGTTAATATACTTGCAGGTCCCCGTTACTAACGAAATTACGTCTATTTTATAGGAAAAATAGCCCTCTTTCGATCTGCGTCGATCGCGCGCCTCCGTATCGCTCGCCCTTTTTCGCAAGTCCCCTATAATTTGCTCCCTTTTGAGCCTCTTTCCAGTCTCTCTCGCGCCTTCGGATGACCGATCTATAACCGAGGCCGCAAGGGAGATTACGTGTTTTTCACAACCACATGTTATATATAAAATATTGTTCTGGTATTTCTGCCCGCAAAAGTTATTGTTGACGTGTATACCTCGTTTTGTATATGAAATTATCGTGGTAGAATTAAAATTAAATGAATTAGGTTACTTCATAAGTAAACATTCTTCAAAATTTGTTTATAAATAGAAGAATGAAAGGTAATTACACTTAATTCAAATAAAAATATGTATGTAGTTTATTTATATCTGATATTGACCCTTCTTTCAATGTTAAGCATATCTAAAAATCATTTTATATACTGTTTTACCCCCACGATAAATCCTTTGAGATTATATCCAATGTGGGTTGATAACCGTTCCGATTTTTTTTACTTCACAAGAACACGCCATGCGGGCGTTGGATGTGGTGAATATTCAAATTAAAAGCAATCATAGCTACGAAAAATTTTCCAATTCGTACATCAATATCAATCAAAACCCCCGGCCATGTTTATGTCGTTAGATATAATCATGTTATCATTATCTCGTCATGACGCTTATTATGTCGGACTACGAGAATCGTCATAATAGGATCCCGCCAGAGTTCGTCCGTATACAACATCTATTATTCAGTGGATCCTTGGATACACAACATGTTTCAATATATTCAATTATCCTTCGATTATCTATGTAGGATTGTAAGTTTAAACGTATGACCATTAGATATTTATTAGGGAATCAACATGTTGCAAACCTTATAAATCGATTCTAATGTATAGCAAAGCAATATTCACAGAACTAGTTCGGACCGTTCCCTATAACCGATACATATAAGTGGCAGATGTAGTAGGGACAGAAACGATTGATTTTATTTATTTGCTATAGCGTTTTGTTTGTGCGTAATTACATTTTTCACTTTCTATTTTCCTTGGCCAAGATAAAGTTAAACGTTTTATTTGTATTTTTTACTCCTACTGGTATACATTTATCAACAAGTAAACGACAACTTTTTGTACTGTTCGCAGGTGAATCTCAAATATGTTTAAGCTACTGATTTTCGCTTTGTTAAGCATCGCTTATGTGAACGCTTCACAGGTAAGAATTTTATTTTTCAATTCTTTGTTATTAATACTGTGCATACCTATGTATTAGATATAGTTACTAATCATTCAAGTTACAAAACTGTTTTAATAAATTACGGTACGTAAATTCTACAAAGATATGATCCATGGTTTTAAAATTTGTAATGGATGATCAAAAACATAGAATTCTAGTAATATTCAGTACATTGAAGGATGCACTTTTTGATTTTTCATTTTTAATTCTTTATAAAATTTTTTGCTTATTTTCTTTCTTTTATGATAATTAAAATATTGATTAAATTCACAGGACGATCAAAAGTTAGAAAAACGGAATTGCGTCCACAGTAAAATACCATTTATTTAAACGCAACTTAAAATTGGCCAGTGGCATAGTTAGGGAGGCGATTTAAAAAATTCAAAATTTATAAAAACTTCCTTTTATGACGAGGTATCAGAGACAGAACTTTTCCTGGAGATACCAAGATTAAGAAGGCATTTAAAAGCAACTAATGTGACCCTTTCCAGTGATTGGCTAGCTTTAAATTTTTATTGTGAAATGGGGTTCCTCCCAAATCTTACGATCGCGCTAAAATTATTTATGACAATTTGCCTATCAGTTGTTTCGTGTGAGGGGAGTTTTACCAAATTAAAATTAAATTAAAAACTAAAATTAAGATCTGCAATGAGCAACATGAGACTAAACAATCTTGTTATATTCAATACTGAACATGAAGAAACACAAAATATTAATTTTGATGTGATTTCTGCGTTCATAGCTGTTAAAGCCAAAAAAAGATGTTCTAAAAGTAATTTTTGTTTCAATTTTCAATTAAAATCATAGTTTATGCTTAATGGATTCTTTATGTTGTTTAATGTTGAATTTAACAGTTTTAATGGGGCGACAACATCTATATCTGCACTGGGTGCTACTGACATAAGTAAAAATTGTTTCAAATGTCACACAAAGTTCAAATATGAAATTTGAATGTTGTTAATCGTTAGGATACTTCTGTATTCAGATTCAGCCTAAATTTTTAGCCAAGATTTAACATAAGTGTATATTAGACGTAACTTGAAGTACTAATTACTAAAGCTGGCCACGAGCGGTACCGCGCAGTAGCGTAGAGTCGACCAGGCCTCGCGTTCCACTAGAGTTATTCTGCTAATAGAGATGTTTGCTGCCGCAAATAATTTCGCTCATCTTTTAAATAAAAATTAAATAACACGTGCTCAAACACTTACCATTTTAAGAGTCCTCCGTGAAATCACAAAGTGAATAATGTCTGTTAAATATCTGCAACATTAGATATGTTTCAACTGTTGTTTCGGCAAAACTAGTACGGCATGAGGAAAAAATGCGTTTATATGCAGAGAACGAACGTTCTACATCTAGTGACGTAATATTTGCGTAAGTAAAATAATCTTTCAAATAACTTAACGATTGTGTTGACGCACCTTCACAAATGTGTCTTAATGTGCCAAAATCAGAATTTTTCTCAAAAACACTTTCAAATTTTTCTAGAACAGAAACATTTTTGCGTCTTCAATCGCGCATAGCTGTGCGTGAACATGTTGCACTATTTGTAGAGATTCTTCTAACGGCACCGCAGGATTTTATAATTTTTCTATTGCATCTGCTAGCCCGAAGTAATTGTCGTGAATGATTTTTAAATCAATTTTAACCTGACTATCTAGAAATTTCGACTGACTTTTCTGGATAGCGGCAGCTTCCTTTGTATCGAATTGTAAAACCACGTTCTTAATATTGTCAAAATATTTATGATAATAAAACGCGGCCTGCAACCATGTTCCCCAACGAGTTAGAGTAGGTTCTGGTGGCTCTGGTATAGGGGGACACAGTCTGTGAAATTCGCGAATACGTTTCGGTGATTTGACAAATACTGCTTTGGTATGCGCTATTAAAGCGTCTACCTCAGGATAACATTTTCTGATACTATCCGCCACAAGATTGAGAGCATGAATTTTACACGTAATGTGTAACAAATTAGCAGAATGCTTTTTAAGAGACCGGCCTACAGAAAGTATGTTTGCAGCACCATCACTTACTAACATCAAGAGTTGGTTTGTTGAAAGTTCAAACTTGTCCAATGTATTTAACACTAACTTTGAAATTACTTCGGCAGTACATTGTTGTATTCGTTTGGAGACTAATAGAATTGAAGGTGCCGATTGATGAGGTTCCAATTTGCGTGCCATTACATTAAGAACAGAATGTTTCTTCCGATCTGTTGTTTCATCGACACATACCACAATTTTTGATCTTTCAACTCCGATTTTATGTTTTGTTCAATATGTTCGCGCGCAGATGGCACAATTCTTCGTAACGATGTTGGACTTGGTAATTTGCACTCCGAATAGTTATTCCAAAAGCAGATAAATGGTTCCTTGTCCAGTAAATTAAACGGTATATTACATGCAATAAACGTAACGCATAAATTAAATATAAATTTTTCATTGTCTCGTGCGCAATTTCTTTTTGAGACATGCTTTTCACTATTTACGTGTCGTAGACAATGTTCTTTGGACCAACACATTAACGGGATTTTACAGATTACACATTTAATTTTAGCACCTTCATATATTAAGTCTGGAATTTCTGCAATAAATTTTCGAAGTTTGTCCGACCGCGGTCGTTTTGCTGACGAAATCATAATTTTTCTAGGACAGATAAACAATTGCGCAAATGACCGGCAGCGAAAATGTCCGTACTGCTCCGCAGACGAAGTAATACTACCGTTCCTCTCGGCCCGAACTGACTCTACGCCGATGCGCGGTACCGCTCGTGGCCAGCGTTACTAATTACAATTAAAATAATATTTAGGTAACTTTGCGTGAAACTTTTGAATTTCTGTAGATGATAAATGAGTCTGATAAACCTAACAAGAAAATATACTTAGTGAATATTTTACGGTACTTTAAGCTAACAGTCTGTTAATATTAAACCAGCCCCAGGTATGGTAAAAATATCAACAATTAATAACAGTTCATATCCGAATTTTTAACCACATATGGAACAATTTTTAAATAGCTGCTACTGTACACAATTTTCCATTATTTAGTTTTTAATCACCCTGTATATTTAATTAACATGTTAATTACCATAAAATACTTTAAGCAAAACTTTTTGTAAAGAATGATTTTTTTCTATAAAAATGAAGAATACAAAAAACTACAATTAGATCCCTTCATGGACACATTGTATAATTGTATACTGTGGAAACCACTTATGCAATAAAATTTATAATTACGTTATTAAATGTTTTCAAGGAAAGCAGTTTTCTGTTTTGACGGTACACAACTTATTTTCCTGTTTCTGAAAGGTTTTCTGACTGCATGTACCATGCTGTTGTAGGGACCAATGTACCATTGCTTTCTTAAAAATCTGGGACAACCGATACTATTATGACATTACCCATTTTAAACATATGACAATTTAATAATTTAATGTCAAGTTGTCTGTCAGTGTCAATCGTAAATCGACAAGTTATTGTCACAAGATCGACAAAACGTTGACATTAGCTGATATGAGTTGGCCCAGATTTTATGAAAGCAGTAATAAGTTTTACTTCAAAACTTGAAACATATGCAACAATAGTTATGTATGTCACAAGGGACGTAATTGCATCTTTGCGATAGAGGATGTTGTTTGCAATACATCCGAGACATCAAACGCACTTACGGCCCAAGTGTCATACTATATTTTTCCCACTACTAGCCCAAAATTGAAAAAAAAACTCAGCATTTTATGAAAATATTTGACATTTGCTTACATAATTGTCAAAGTTGTCAATTTCTGTTATGTATTTTTATTTCTTTCTATAGTAATATATTACTTTATGTCCCTAAGGACGTAAAATTCCATTACATCCCGCTATCAGAAGTAACCAAGGTAAATAACCCGTAAATCGCACTTGTGTCCCTCCAATCAGCGCAGTAATGGTTGATTTACGTAGCCAGTAGTGGGAAATAGTTATTTATGGCACAAAGACGTAGGTGCAGTTTTACGGTCGAGGATGCTGTTCGACCTAGGCGAAGCCGAGGTCTGGAGTACATTCGAGACCGCAAAAGCATTTGTGGGCCATCTGGCATACAATATTTTTCCTATTACCAGTCCAAAATTTCGAAAAAACTCAGCATTTTATGAAAATATTTGACATTTGCTTATATACTTCCATAAAGATTAAAATTGTCAATTTCTGTTATGTATTGTTGTAACGTATTTTTTGCTTTACGCCTCTAGGGGCGTAAAATTCCATTGCATCTCGCTGCCAAAGGCAACTAAGATAAATAACCTTTAAATCGCACTTACGTCGCTCCAAAGAAGGAAGTAATGGCTGACTTACGTAGCCGATAGTAAGAAAATTTAATTACTCTTCTGTTGTGTTGCTGGGCGAAGCGTCGGGTTACTGAATATAACCTGCGCACTTCTAGGCATCGATTACCATGATCATTAGCTGGCCGTACTAAAATTTTGCTGAATCTAGAGGTGTTCTAACCTCTGGAAGGGATTTTTTACGTGTTAAACATCGTATTGAGACGATTTTACTTTCTTAATCGATCCAATTTTTATCCGTAATTAAATACCAACCTTCCCGGCCGAGGTTTGAACCCATGTAATTCGAATCGAAAGGCAAGCATGCTAACCGTACGACTACCGAGACGGTCTTAAATACTGTTGATTATTTTTGAATAAAATTCGTAATTGCTTTTGTTTTATTGCCTTACAGCATAAATTTAAGCTACGAAAAATTAATACTAAACACAATTTAAAATAAAATTACCTTCGAATATTTTCTAAAACCTCTAAAAGTTGTGAAATAGTCAAGCAAGTTACCATCATGCAAATAGCCAGAAGATCTATCAGAAGTAGAACAAAAAGTGTTGGTTCGATTGTTTTTTTTTTTAATGGTGATGACGTTATTGATCCATATCACATGAAAAGGCGGGATTTTATTGAAAGCATTACAGACAGAAACGCAAAATTTGTCCAAAAATATTATTTTCAAAGTAGATAGCGAGCATGTTAATCGACAAAAGCACTCATTATTGGTCAGATAGAAACGCACATCACATCAAAAATTCTACGTGTTATAACAATGTTTAAATGGCGCTGGGGTTTACTTTTTTCAACAAAATGTAACAAGTGTAGATTTTTGAAGTTTTTTTTGTGAATTTATTGCTTCTTAATTAGTGTATTCCTTCTTAAAAAAAAATTAAACCCATCTTAAGACTTTTAACGAAAGCAATTCGTGTGTTTTTAATCATCCTGTATTAGATTAAATAATAATCAATGCCAGTTTATTATTTTCAGTTTTTTAATTACAAAAATGATTTTTACTTTACCTACAATAATATACGTGTAAAATATCTTTAAAATTATTAAAAATATCTCGGAACTTTGATTATCCTCCGCAAAGTAATATTAATGGAAGAAAAGAAAGAAAAGATTAATAATATAAATTATCATAATGCCAGAATTCGAATAACAACCGAAAATAATCCGAATTCTGCAAATGCCACGTTAAATTCTGATATTTTACGAATATTGACATTAAAATGATAAAATTAATCAATTGAGGTGTAATCATCCCAATAAGTCCCACTACAGTATGTTAACACCATGTATGAGGTAATTTTGGAATCAATTGTTGAAAAAAAATCAAAAAAATTAAAAATATATGGAGTATTCTATTTCAAAAAATCGATGATGTAATTGTTCCAATATGAATCACCCCATTTATTTGAATTATATAAAAAAGACGAAAACTGAAAATAAAAATCGACCCATCCTAGGATTTTCCATAAAACTTATTCATTTAGCTAAAGATGAATTAATCCGTCACTTTATTTTAACATCTATATTTTCTAGAGTTCTGTGCTTTTTGCATCCAAATCACAGGAATTTAGGAGAATATATGTATTTTTCCTTAAATATAAATAGTTTTTATAGTTTTTATACAAAAAGTACCCTACAATTATATCTTTTTACAAATATAATAATCTACTAAATATAATCCAAGATGGCGTGGCTATTCAAAAATTGATATTAATAAAGATGCGTAGAAACTTTTGTGATTTAGTGTACGCAAGTGTTATTAACTTATTAATCGTATAGGTTTTATTTTCATGGAATTTCATAACGCTGCTTAATGGCGAAACACAGTTTTTCCTGATGGGTTAGATGTTTATCTTATCATGTCACGTACGGATACATTTTTCGAGAAAACTGTAAATATATGACATATGCGTGCGGGAAAATGTCCTAGTTCTACTATTTCAATAACATTGTAAGGTTCTGGTTGCATACGATGTCGAGTAATTAATGAGAAGATACCGCACATTGAATTTCAAGCTAAATATTTATGCGGTCATTTGGATTACGGTCATTTGACATGTAATGTGAAATGTATTGATCGCCATAATGTGAATAGTGGAGATAATTTATAACGGCATTTCACTTTACGTATTATAACTAATTATAATGGGAGGTGGAGGATGTACCAAAGAAAATATCTTAGTTTACAACGCTGTTGTTGTAAGAATCTCACCAATTATTGTAGCAAATGTATTTTAATAAATAAAACTCACATTAAAATGAGAGAATTTCTTGTGAATATATTTTAACTTTCTAGGAGACATACGTACTTTTAGGAATGACAAATAAGTATAAAATGAAAAGATTTTCTTGATGTTGTGTTTTTTCTAAAACTATCTTACTTCAGAGTTAAATGGTGTTAACGTTTTCATTATTAAAGAAAGGGAACATCTTTGTTTTATAATTTTCTTTTATGGCTGAAAGTTTAGGTTTAGGAAATTTTCAAACGAACCATATATACAGGGTC
This sequence comes from Dynastes maya, assembly GCA_029619315.2. NCBI lineage: Eukaryota > Metazoa > Arthropoda > Insecta > Coleoptera > Scarabaeidae > Dynastes > Dynastes maya. The sequence continues at coordinate 11,062,835 of JAROYE020000009.1, read as the reverse complement.
ATTCACGACGGTGGCATATCAAAAGCATTTCTGAAAATAATTGAAATATCTTTTTGAAATCTTGGTAAACGATATTATGGATAATGATGTATTTCTTAAAAATATTTTCAACTTCATGGCATTCTTCATTAAACCGGAAACGGATATCAACTTTCCTAATTCAAATGGTATAGCTTGTATATTATGTATCCCTTAGATAGACCCTTCAAAGACAAGTTCAACGATATAGAATACCATAGATGTGGGATGTACTATCTTTCAGATATTAAATTTTTTGTGGAAAATTTGAATAGCGCATAGTTTAACTTGAGCATCAATATCTTCTATTCAGTATTACCCAGTTCTGAGATTTTTATTAGCAATATAAAATAATCTTTATTGCTGTAAATACATATCAAAAATGTTGTACAGAGTGTTCCAAAAACCTAGTTGAAACACTAACACGCTCAACTAAAAAAATGTCAATGCCTTCAATTTTAAAAATGTCTACGTATTCTACTTGAAGAAATGCGGGTAAAACATATTTTACTTCGAATACCTAAATTTGCTCGTTTCCGAGTTATTTAAAAAAATTATGAAAGCAAGTATTTATTATCAATAAACAACCAGAATTAATAAGGTTGGCTTTGTTTTGATCAAGCTAATGGCAAACGAATATTGCAATAATGACTGCGTTTGTATCTATGCCAAAATCCAACCATTCTTTCTAAAGTAATATGGACCGATGAAGCATTTTTGAGACAAGGAATGTATAATTCAAAAAGTAAACATTATTGGGCCATCGCGAGTCCACATTTAACAAGACCTCAAAATGTCCAACAAATTAGTATATTACTAAATTAAATGTACTAAATTGCCTTAGTGTATTTTGTGTCATAAAAGACAGTAAGCATCCATATCAAAGTTATGACGAAAATTTAAGTAACATTAAATATTTATATTTACTACAAACTACCGTAATGGAATTTATTAACGGTTCAAATCTGAACGAAATGTGAGCATGTTGGTACCAGTTAGATGGTGCTCCAGTGCATTGTACACGCGATGTTACGGATCAATTAACCCAGATGTTTGATGATCGATGAATTAGAAAGTTAGGACCTAGGACATGACCAGCCAGGTTCCCTCACCTAACTCCTCTTGATTTGTTTATTTGGGCTTGTATAAAAACAATGGTGTACAAGAGTCCCATTTATTCTCGGAAAATCTCAAAGCGGCCAGAAAGGGAAGCTCTTGCTAGTCTTAGTGAAGTAGAAATCTAAAGGGCAATAAATTTCGTTCGTTGTAGGATATCGTTGTGTCTGAAAGTAGATGGAGATTGTTTTGAACATCAAAATCAGGGTCTTTACGGATTTTTTATGATTATTCTGGGTGACAACATTGTGCAAGAACATGTGAAGCTTGGACCAATATTTTATTTTAATGTTGCAGTAATACCATGTATCAACCAGTAAATTTTCTTTTTTTTACGATACACGTATAAAATATAATATTAACAACATATTTGTTTTCACAGCAACTGTCCTAATAGCTACAGGTACTAAACTTTTTAATATTTACGAAAGAAAACAATTTAATAATCAAAACTCGAATACATACAGATTTTTCTTGTTTCTTGAAAATCTAGAAAAATGTTAATACGTATGTTATTGCCTCTAAACTATCCATATTTAATTTTTTATACCCGTTTTTCTATTTATGTTATCACTATCAATTAAACATTTACTAATAATCAACTAAATATTTTGCTTTGATTTTTATTTTACTTTAACAATAGAACATAAAAAGAATATGTAGACATTCTTAAAAAACAGGGGTTACCGCTAAAAAAAATATTTTTTTTTTAGTTATGTATATGTTAATGTTTGGACTGGGCTTTTGGAACACTCTGTACAACATTATAGCAATAAAGAGTATTTGAGGTTGCCATTAAAAATCTTTAAACTGGTTTATATGGGTAATACTAAATAGAAGATTTGATGTTTAAGTTAAACTCTGCGTTTGTCAATTTTTTCAGAAAAATGTAATATCTGAAAGATGGTATATCCTACATCTATGATACTGTTTACCGTTGAACTTGTCTTTGGAAGGTGTATCTAAAGAATGCATAATATACAGGCTATACCATTTGAAATAAGAAAGTTGATATCCACTTCCGGCTTATTCAAGAGTGCCACGTATATTAAATGAAAATATTATTAAGAAAAGTATTATCCATAATTTCGCTCACCAAAATTTCAAAAAGATGCTTCAATTATTTCTAGAAATACTTTTAACAGGCCATCGTCATGAATGCCCCTGTTTGTATCTCTTGCAAAATTGAATATGAATCAGTGGAATTTAATGTTGCTTTAACCCTGGCATTCAAAGTACGTCTACATCGATTGTATGTTATCGTTATTTTATGAAGCATAACAACTTATTTGTTACTAATTTCGTCTTTCGGGAATTCCCGTCTTTGTCTTTTTCCTTTTATGGGAAAACCTGAGGGGTCTGCTGTAAATTATAAATTGATCCACGTTCGGTTGTTTTGCTTAATTTTTCTCTTAACCTGCACAAACAATAAAATATGATTGTAAACAATTTATGGACCTTGTTATGAATCGCCTTCTCATTTATGTATGTTTACATTTTTAATATAAACAGGCATTTTAATGTTCAAGGTAAACCATGCTAATTGAACAAGGCGTGGAAGTATAACTGTATTAAAATAAGAAAATAATCAAAACAGCAATTAATATAAACATAGTTCTTTTCCTGAAAGTCATTAAGTAGTCTCCGTTCAGTATTAAATATTATAAATTCATGGTAGTGATTAAATAGATTGGGAGTGGTTTAAAATATCTTTGTTGATCAAACGTTGAAGGATATGTTGAAGATGCTATCAAGTACAAATGCTTCACGAGCATGGAATAATGCTTAAATTTTTAAATATATTGAATGCCCTAAAGATACAAAGAAAGTAATATTCCGCCAAATATCGAAATCGTTAATAATAAAAATCTTTACTTTTATTTCTTTCTCCCCTTCCATTTGCCCTTTCAGGCGTCGGATTTGGGTTAGTTTTATGGGTTTTCATTCACCAATCTCTTCCATTCTCTTCTATTTTCTGCTATTATTTTCATTTCCTCTAGTATCTTCTCTCTTATTTTTCCTATCTCTACTATTTGCCGTATCTATCTTTCTCTTGGTCTACCCTTTTTTTTTCGTTATTCTTTGTTTTATGTACTTTTCTTGTTATTCTCTCTGGTTGCATTCTTGCATCAGGTAGCATCAGGTGTCCGTACCAGTTCATTTGTCTCTTTCTTATTTTGTTAATTATCGATTCCTTATCAATCCTTCGCCTAATTAACTCTTCTGTCCCATTTTATTTTTCCTGTTATCCTTCGTAAGTGCCTCATCTCCATTGCGTTTATTTTTCTATGTTTTTTCTGTATTGTCTAATTCTCACTTGCATATAGTAACGTCGGCACCAGTATTGTGTTATATATTCTTAACTTCGTTTCTTCGAGCTTCCCTGTTTCCTAGAATGGTGGTTAGCGCGTAGTATGGTTTGTTTGATTTCTTTGCTCTATTTGTTAATTCTAAGACTATTTTGCCGTCGTCGGTAATTATACTTCGCTAGCATTTGATCGGGTAAGACTCTCTGACGTTACTCGTATCGACATTCTAAAAGAAAAAGATGTACCACACAATTATTAACAGTAATAAAAGATCTCTATACAAACGGAGAAAAAAAGTTCAAGTTGGAAATGAACTCACACGAGGAGATTCGCTAAGCCTAATTATGTTCGGCTTAATAATAAACAAACTAATAGACAGTATAAAAATATTAGAAGGATACAGGATGAACAACAACAAAATAAACATAATATGTTATACGGACGATGCAATATTAATAGCTAACACTGAAGACTGAACACAAAGACTACCCGATCAATTGATAATAACAAGGCAGTTTCAACAGACAAAACAAAGTCAATGGTAATATTAAGGAAACCCACCCCAAGGTGTAGACTGAAAATTGAAGGACAAATTAAACAAGTGATGGAATTCCAATATCTGGGAATCGACATATCTAGCGACCGCAACACATGCAATGAAGTAAGAAAACAGACGATGAAAGGATCCACATATTCGGATACCTAAGAGATATCACCCGGAGAAGAACCGAAACAAGCAAAACAAAACAGATACTCCGAACAACAGAAGTGTCCGCACTGAGAACAATTGTAGGGAAAACAAGAAGAGATAGAGTGAGAAACAGAGAAATCAGACGACAGTGTGAAGTAGAACATATAATAAAATTCACTAAAAGAATGGAACCATATAACCGTAAACAATGGACTGATCAAAGTAGCAAGAGACACAAAACCAACTGGAAAAAGGAACCCTGGCAGCCCACTGAAAAGATGGGCCTAAAGTTGGATAACAACATTAACGAATCCCCTTAACACGTGAAGAAAAACAGGCAGCAGCCTGTATAAAAGAAGAACCAGAAGAAGTATTCATATGTTTCAACTATTTTCAAATCGGAATTTTTACATTTTACATTTATTTCATTGTTTTTTCTTTTATTGGTGATGATGATGATTATCTTACTTTTTTCCGCGTTAATTTCCATTTTAGTTCCTTTATTTGTTCCACCCATATGTTAATTAATTTTTGCATTTTGTTCTCTGCATCTGCCATTAACACTGTTATCCGCCTATATTAAAGCTTCTATTTTTATCGGTTGCAATCTATGATATCTTATCATTGTCTGAAATTGGTTGGTTCCCACTGTAGTATTCCTTATTAATTCGTTGATCACTATTATGGATAGCAATAGACCGAGGCTATCTCTTTGTTTAATACCTTTTCTCCACTCGAATTCTTCCGATCTTTCCCCCACTATTTGTACCCTTCCCTTTATCAATTTATAGACATTTTCTATTACTATGTAATCGGCACCTTCATTTTCTTCAAATACTTTCATTATTTTCTTTGAATTGAGTCGAACGCTGCGCAGAGATCTATAAATGCTTATAAGAGTTTGTCCCCACCATCCATGCTACTTCCTATTAAATTTCTAATTATGTGTATGTTGTCGTTCGTCTGCCTTCCTGGTTTAAACGCTGTTTGTTCTTCCCTCAATTATTTTTCTACAAATTGTCTTAGATTTTTCTCTACTATTCTCGTGTAAGTTTTAAAGCATACCGACGAAAAATATATTGCTCTATAATTTTCGCAGTCTACGTGTTCTCCTTTTTATGCATTGGTACTATTAGATTATTTTGCCAGTCTTTAGGGATTTCCTGTCTTCCCAAGCCTGTCTATATATTGTCCATAGCCAGATTATGTCTTCCTCTCCTGTCTATTTTACCATTTCCGGATTTATATCATCTTCTCCTCCTGTTTTTATGTTTGCTGTTGCTTCCATTACTTCTTCTCTGCTTATTTACTCTACATATTTGTATGTTTTCCTCGTCTTGGTATATTTCATTGTTATCGTATATTATTCCTTTACTAAATTTATCCTGGTAGTATTCTTTCCATACATTAGCTATTTGTTCCGTGTTTGTCCGGATTTGATTTCTTGTATCTCTTACTGCTGTGATTTCTTTTCTTTTTCCTCCCTTCATGTATCCTATATTTTTTTTAAATTTTCAAATTTATTTGTTGCATAATTTTCCTGTAATTCTTTTCCAAACTCTTTCCATGCTATTCTTTTTGCATCTCTGACTGTTCTTTTTCTCTATTCTCCTGTATCTACTATATTCTTCTTTGTCTTCTTCTGTTCATAAAAATAATAAAAACAAAATAAAAATGTAAAACTAAATTTATTTGGACATCTTTGTCATATTGAATTTGTTCAAATAATTTGTATAGCTTAACGGCGATACAAAATATCAATAATAAGATTTATCTATATCATTACACCAATACAAATTATACCAATAAATACTACACTGAACAACTGACAGTTACAACCAATTATTTATTACGGACTCTTAGCAATTAATATATTAAATAATCTGATAAAATTGTCGAATTATATTTAGCAAATTACAGACCTGCCTTGACCTTCCTCTTATAAGAGGCAATTTTCATTTTGCATATTAGAATTTAAAAATATACATAATTAATGTAATTATACATAAACACAATTAACATCGTCCTCATATTAAAGCAAAACAAAAGCTGTTTATTTTTCTTTAATTGCTTAAGAGACGATATAAACAAACAATTTCTTCTTTCCAATTTTCTCTGTTTTATTGTCCCTATATCTTTCATATACTGTTATTTTAATGAATAAATCATGTTTTCCTTATAGTTGTTTCTATTTCTTTTCTTGGAAACTCCGGAGTATTTGACCATGATAAGAAGTCATGCGTATATCTGCAATCGTTAATTATTACATTACCACAGGAAATGTTAAATGGAAACAAAGATAATACACCATTTAATAAGGAGGCTTCCTATAGTTGGGATATTTGCATATGGAATGTAGTGGTAAATAATACTTATTTATGCGATAAGTTGCGCTGTTTCAATATTTATAATATACGTATTTAGTTATACTAAAGTTATGACATCACCAAAGACAATAGTTTTGCATTAACATACATGTTTAGAATATGAAATGTATATAGCAAAAAAAGGCATATCCAGAAACTATAAAAATGAGTTATGGAACATACAAAATCGATTTTATTATTTGGAGGTAATTTTCACACAGAATTATGCATTTTTAGACGAAAAGGGGACAATAATTTTCTAATAACTACGCGCAGAGAAAACTTGTATCGAGACTGCCCCCTCAATTCAAGACAATTACATACTGTTTCAATTATCCACAATACAATAAATATTTTCTTAGTGTTTTTTTTTTTCGCTTAAGAGAAGTATGTATATACTTGTAATGAAATAATTCTATTTTTTTGTTAACACATTTGTTAACTTAATTCAAGAAAATTTTGCAGAAAATTTGAAGAAAGTGATCCTTAATAAAAGAAATGATAATGTTAATAGTAAATAGTAATACACGTGGAAAGAATGCCTAATAACAATAACCAAAAAATTAATGCTAGTATAGCTCATGGTATTGGTGGAATCATTCCCGGCAAAAACAATGTAGCAGAGAAAATAGCGCTAACACATGAACATGTTTCTGCCTACCCGGCGTCATCAGCATGGTTCTGAGCACAATCTTCTGCTGCTAATAATTGCGTTTGCCTCTCAGTTTATGTTGCTAATCTCCAAAACAGCACTGAATATTTGGTTATAGTAAATAGTTTTCTTAATTCCAGAAAGCGATTAGGTGTTGTTCATAAATCAATAGTTTAATTTTCTTAAAATGAAGCATTTATTTACTTAAAATTCTTGAAATGCATATTATTTCTATCCACATTATTAATTGCACTTATCTTGTTTAAAACAGTGCAACATATACGTACATAATGCAGTAAATTATTCTCATTCTGATTCATGATTCAGCCCTCCCCGCTCACCTAAACACAGTCACACCGCCGCTGCGATTGCTCTCCAGGTACCGGGCTCTAGATATAACACTGGTTTTCTAATAGTACAATTCAAGACTCTTAAATGAAAAATTTTATTACCATTTAGCTCTGCAGTAAGGTAATTTTGAAAAAGTAATACTAATAATAAGAAGGAACCTTATTTTGTATGTAATTCTCAATGATCCTTAAAATCTGTTGATATTTTTTAGACAAAACCTGTAGATGTAATTATCGTTGATTGTGCTTATCCACGCCTTTTGGATATTTGTTGCAATTGTAATGTTGCTAAATTTCCAAATGTAGTAATAAAGTCTCTTTAATCCGAAGTATATATAATTTCAATGAAACCATTGGCTGGTATAATAACACTAATATGACCTTAAATTAGTTGCCATAATCACGTTTGCCGCAGCTAATTGTAACTTAATTAAGAGGTTAATTTGGCCGACCTTAATGTAGCGGGCGTGTGTGCATAATAAAATTTGTTCAAACACGACAACTATCTTCTTATATTAAAAAAAACCCTAATGGCCTTTCTGCTGTATATTTAGAACGAGGCCATTGTCGTACTGGTGAGTCCGGAGCAAGCCGTTAATGGGACGATAAAATTCAAGCAGACCGACGACGGGGTTGTCATCGAGGGAGAAGTTCTCGGCCTGACGCCCGGCAAACACGGCTTCCACGTCCACGGCAAGGGTGATCTTTCCGATGGATGCACATCGACAGGTTCCCATTTCAATCCATTCAATGTAAGTATTATATTGAACGTCCTGAATAGCTGTAAGTGTAAAGATTAATAGAGAAGGTATTCCCGGCTCTATTGTCTTAAATGTGTTTTAATTATGAAGTGCTCTTGGAAATAAGGACGTGGCAACCTAGAAAGAATCATGTTGATTTAGTAGACGCGAGACGTCAGAAAATATATTACCCTGAAAGCTATGTAACAGGTTTTACGATTAGACACCTACATTTTACTTAATTAAGGCAAATAATATGTAGTAATATGGTAAGTTTATTCACTACCTTTTTACATAAAGGGTTATTTTTATATTCACACGAAGTCAAAATAATTGAAGATTATTCCTAAAATGTTTAACTGAAGGGGCAAGTCGATGAAGGAGTTATGTTACAAAAAACTGTTTCAGAATAAATTAGGTTTAAATAGGGTTAGTTGGAATTTTTTATTGAATGATTATTTTCAAATACAGTTTGATTAATAAAATGGGGTTGTGGATTAATAATAATGAGATGGAAATTGTAACACCAAGAAGGGGTGTGATTTTTTTTTGACCAAACTTGGCAGAAACGTACTATTCAAAGGTAATAATTGATTATAATTTTGTTGCGATGGATCAAGTGGTCATGGCATATCTGACACTTCATGCAGTCTTTTCTGACATTAATGTTAGGTGTATTTCTTGCGAGTTTTTATTCAATTTTCATTGTTTTCTCTCGTCATACTGTTGTTTAACGTGTTCTGAGGGGCAATGTGGAAATTACCATCGCATTTGCGCTTCCTGGATGACTTCCACTATGAGTTTCACTTCCAAATTACTCCTGATAGTTGTATTCCTAATTCTATCTCTTTTAATTTTGTTCTCAATTCTTTTTAAGAATCCCATCTCTGTTGCAGTTATTCTTGCTCGGTTTCTTTCCGTCATTGTTCACGTTTCTGCTCCGAATGTTGATACAGGTGTTATTGCTGTTTTGAATATTTGAACTTTGATGACTTTTAGAATTTCATTCTTTCCCAGAAACGTATCTTTGATGCTATTGTAAATTTTTCCTCCTGCTGTCACTCTTTCTGTTATTTCCTCATTCAATCGTCCATCCTCTGATGTCATTGATTCTAGATATTTAAATATCCGTACTTGTTCTAGTTCCCCTTCATCTGCTTGTACTACATTTTGTTGTTGTGCTTCTCCTTTTTTCATGGTTTTTGTCTTTTCTTAGCTGATTTTCACATTGATTTTTTCTAAAACATTGTAGATCTGTATGTTATTATTGAGGGTTCTCTGATCTTTCGCTATAGTGACCATATTGTCCGCGTAGGAGAGTTCCAGTATCCTTTGACTTTCTTCTTCCCTTCTTTTATTGCTTCATCCAGGACTAAAGACTTTAATACTTTCATTGTTAAAAGAGTTTTATGATTTGTTCTAAGTACAAACTAAATGAATCTAATTGTATTTCAGAAAGACCATGGTTCCCCTGATGATGAGAATCGCCATGTTGGAGATTTGGGAAACATCGTAGCAGATGATAAAGGAGTAGCCAAAATACAGATAACAGATAAAATCATATCTCTCAGAAGCGGTGACACCAACATCCTTGGACGTGCAATAGTCGTCCACAGTGGTGAAGATGATTTGGGCCGAGGAGGACATGACGACTCATTGACCACCGGCCACGCTGGTGGAAGAGTCGCCTGTGGCATCATTGGCATACTGTAATTGCTTTTTGCCTATTTTTCTCACCTATTAAAAAAAATTGCTTAATGTTTTCTTTTATTTTGTAAATAATATCGTTTCATGTACAGGGGACGTCTTGCCAATTTTTGAAGCTTTTGTGATCTGAATTTGTTGCTAAAAACGATGTTCTCTAATAAAATCCATTTTTATGTGTTTTTGCGTTTTATTTTTATCTGCTTTTGGTGTTGTTTGTTGATTAACAATGTGGTGTTGAAATTTGCGAGAATGCTTTGCTTTGCACACTTTTAATTTCACCATTTACACAGATTAAAACAAGCATGGAAAATACGCACTAAATCGTTTATTGGCATGGTCTCTTAAAACAGTAATATTTTGAGTGAATTGATTATTTAAATAAAAATGAGCATGGAGCTAAAAATGATAACATTACTTCAACACTGCTAAAGTACATTGTCTTGTATATTATGTCTAAAATTCAGAGTATAATCGATTCAGTAAACGATTTTTGTCTTCCAATCTAAAGTACATTCGATTATGTGCATTTTTCAATATATTTATATTAATACTAAACTTTGACAATGGTTTCTATTTACTAGGGACTACCGCGTTAATAGGAATATTTTACAATAAAAGTATATATTTTAATGATTTTGCTGTGCACAAATGCTTTTGAGAAAGTGTTGCTATTACTGTGAGTAAAAGATATTAATTCTTTGTCCAATTATTTAAAAATTTGAAAATCATTTTATATAATATAATAGGTGTACAATTTTTATATGCTGTTTGTACCCAAATTCATACAAGTGAACCTCCAACATGACAGAAATTTTCAACGCATGCGCAATTATATTACCAAAATATTTTAGTAACATCTTGAGGCTTGAAACTTTTCAGACTGTCCTGTGCTAATTTAACAGATTTCGTAGGACCAATAACAAGGGAGATAGCAATAGTCGCCTGTCAATTTAGATCATCCTGTATATTACTATAAAATTGAAAAATGAGGTCAACATATTTTAATTATTGTGATCAGCTTTAATTTAAATTGAGAACATAATTTCTCTAAAAATATATGAAATAATGGAGGTTATATAATCAAATACCAAGGCTGTACAGCTAACACACCTCAGAGCCAAACAGCCAATACGAAAACAAGGTAATTGGAGTCTAACAGTTCTTTCTAAAACCATCAAACAGATTTTGTTTCCCGGATAATAAGCAAAACTTATGTTAACGTTTAACGTATTCGTGAAATGTTGAACATTATCTTGCTCTTTATACCAATTAGCTTTTAAGAAATATTGTAAATTGAAATCTTCACTTCACTTCAATTAATTTTGTTTGGTTTACAGATCCGATGATTGGGATTGGAAATCATCCGGTAATATCAGAATGCCAAGTGCCTTTCTAACGGTTGCTATATTATTTAGCAGCGTTTTTCTCACTAGATTGCAGTAGTGTTTTGCCTAGACACTACATAAATCTGGTATTTTGAAATTGTGATTTATTTAAGGAAACGCACCAAATCTTAGACATCTTTCTTTAATAATATGTACCTAAGTAATTCCTACTGTTAATTAAATGTATTGTACAAGTAGAGTAGATTTAGACATATGTACGTAAATTATTGAAATATGTTAGTTACGTTACTTATATATTTAGATTATCAGAGAATTTTCGATAAAATGACGTTTGTTAGTTTAATACGTATCTATGGATGTTATAAATTATATTCTCTTAAGCCATATTTATTTAAAACATGTTTAAAATAAAGTAATAAATGTATTAAACTTGTAATTGTTTTTGCTTTGACGTAGGGGAGAGACTTACAGGTTGGACATGGTTTCGAATGGTGACCACGAAATTCATATTTATTGGAATTTCGCGCTCAGAAAGGTGATGCCAATAGTAAACTTTTCTAAGTGAAGCTTTCTTGATTTTTCAATTTTTGAATTTTCAATTCAGAAAAAATGCTGGCTGTGTTTATAAAATTTTAAAAATCAAGAAAAGGCTTGTAGGTTAGACACCCCAAAAAATTCCGTTGGAAAAGTCCAAAGTCTTTTCATTTACTGACGATTTTAAGTGGAAATGGGAAAATAAGAGAAAACATTTCGAAAGGCATCAATTTTAGGCACAAATCTTCGTCTTAATCATCACCATCTGTTACGGTTAAAAAAAAAATAAAGAGAGAGAAAGATAAATTTAATTAAAGAATGGTGCTGCTCAGTTTGCTATTTAACGTAGAGTTACAAGGAGAGGAGTCAAGGAGTGAAATAATAATGCAACGGCGTTCAACATTTATTTTTGTTGCGAAGTCGAAGGTTCATTGTATTTCCTTGCCGAGACGACGACCCGGTGTTGGAATTCTTTAGCAAGAATTCCGATGTTAATTGGGGCGCCACTGAATGTCTTGTTTAGCTTCGTCGCCTCGCTGATGGTCGATATTTTCTTTAAAAACCAATCAGAGTTTTCGGGAAGGAAGGAAAGGAGTATGCAAAAGAAAATTCGAAACGTAGCAAATATTTGAACAAACTGTATATTGAATGAAAGAGCACTATTAAAAAATGTTACAAAAAGACTGATATCTCAACGTCAAAACAATTACTATAAATATTAACAAAGTTAAAGAAATGAATAAAAGTGTCAAAGAAAATATTTGAAGATTAATACTAATCTAAACAACAAAGTTAATAATTCAATTTACAAGTTTCTAGAACGGGCAGTAGTAATGGCGTTAAGTGCAGTTCTTAAATCTTAAGTACGAATCATAATTAACCAAAAGAATGACTATTAAATGCACCAAATAGCTCAATCAAAATGAAATAATTGTGATTCGCAACGTTACATAAAATATCTTAGAATAACTTATATAAAACTGGGTTCGGAGAGACACGCAGAGGGAGGAGGTTTGTCCGTAAGATACGGTGGTACAGGTGTTCTAGCGGCGGTGAAGTTGAAAGGGAAACCAAGGCCTAAGATCCGCAACTTGTGCGATGTTCCGTATAATTATCATCTTCTGAGATGTAACACCTCTTTCGTTTTCTCGTCTTTGCCGGTGACTTTTCACGATCCTTTGCAGCACTGCAGGCTTAGTTTTTTTTTTTTTAATGAAGTACGTTTCTGCTGCTTCTCTTTCAAAAAACGAAAGATTTTCCGATGACATCAACACAGTGCTGCTCTTCATCGCCTTGCTGCCACGATTCGACTTCACCTTCGATGTTCCCTTTAGGAAAGGACCCGTTTTAAACAGCACTGATGATAAACTGGACGGACGAGACAGACGGTTTGGGAGATGTAATATTAAATTCATTTGCAGCTATGTCGTCATTTGCAGCTATTTCTTCATTGGTCTTCTTTTTTCAAATTCTTATCAAGGGCACCTTCACCGCTGATATCAGCCTTAACGAAAACTGATTCCAAAAAAAATATTAGGGTTATAAGGACAAATTCCTGTGCTGTCGAAACCAGACTAGGGACGTACCGAATTTCCAAGACGTTGCTAGGCAGTACACTGAGACTTGTATAAGTATTGACGGGACCGTAAACGAAACATTTAGTGGCTACAATGCGGCGGAAAAGAGAAAGACGTCACACCATCCTTCGCTGCTAAGTCCAATGCCTCAACAGTCAAACAATGTGATACATGATTGTCGAGTAAAAATAACGTTGGTGAAGATTTCGATGATTTGCTGTGCTTCAGAAAATATTGTCATCAACAAGTACATCTTCTTCATCGGGCTTGAATGCCTGAACAAATCGAATACGATGCCGTACTTCGAACCAAAATCCTCAAACCGTTTGTTTGATGCTTTTCTTTTCAATTAATACGCATTTAACAACTTTCACCAATGCGTCGTAATCACTGATGCCATAATCAGTTTTTCCCGGTCGTTGAGCTGCCATATTAAAATTAAAAAATCGCCAAATTTCCAATTCATAAGCCATAAAAATTCCCAACCTACACTCTCAAAATGTCAGACATTTTTTTGCGCATTACTTTTAGATCGAATTTTGATTCAATAACAAAAGATGGATTGAAGTACCACATTATGACCATATTCACGTTAAAAAGTTCGATAATAAATAAAATTTTGTTTGTCAACGCCAAAAACTTCGAAAAAAGCTTTTATAATTACTTTGCCAACACCATACCTGGACCAGCTATAAGCAATGTGACTAGTTTCCCCAAATTGCTGCCAAGGTGCACATGAAAAGTGATTAGTGCAAGGAACTATACTTCGACAGTCGAAACATTGGTGTCGGCAACTTCGTAAAGTGAGGAAGCCAGTGGGTGTCCAATTTACAAACGTGTCCAACCTGCAAGCCTCTCCTCTAGGTAATTAAACATTTTTCATTATTGAATTGCCTAGTTTTATCATGCAAATTGCTCTAAAATTGAATGCAAAAAATTGAAAAATCACGAAAATGTTAAAATCTTACCAAGAAATTATATACATTTTATTAAATATAATAAAACATTCCACATAAAGAACTTTGGTAGAAAATAAAAGAGGGTTCATGTTACAAAAAGAATTCAGCCTAAAGGTTGTTCTACTAATCAATCAAACAGCCAATAGTTTTAGTTTGTTTTTGATGTTTTTATATCACCCCGCGTTTCTAAATATTATTTATTTTGATATCCTATATATCTAGATCTAAAATTAGCTTTTTTTGAATTCGTAAAAAAGGACAAATTTTGAGAAAAACTATTCTTATATCAATATTATTCGATTTATTTTTATATAGAGACATCTAGCAATAGGAAGCGGATATTAAAATCATAGTTTTCTACACTAGTTTATCAAGATATTACCCCAAAAGTTTTCTACTTCTTGCTAGATATTATTTTTGAATTCATTCATGACTATTGAATCTTGCATATCCCGGAATTGATTCTAATTTAAACATTTTGTAACTATTATTTCCAGAAAGTAAATTAATATAATATGATAGAATAGCTTTTACATGTCTTTCTCAATTAGTTTATTCATTATTTATATTCAATTTGTGGTCTAATTTGATGTATTTGAAAGAATCAAATTAGGTTTCTATGGCTATTAATCTTATATTGGGCTCTTATAGTTGAAGTAAAGCAATTACATCTTGAGTTGTATCTATTTTTGGCATATATTTTAAGTAAGAAAAGGAATAAATAGCATTGTCATCTAAATTTAGTCTGAAAAACTAGAAATTATGTACAATTAATTATTTTGAACGATTCTATTATATAGGAATATTGTACTACAATATTGTAGGAAAAATATTGTGGCAGTTAATGACACAATTATGTAACCCGACCGCAGATTTTTGTTAATTATTACATGTTGTTATCACAGATATTACTTCAATGTTATGGTCAAGTTTCTGTTGTATTGCTTCACATAAATATACCATTTTTTCCAACAATCTTTGTGTTGAGATGTGCAGGACAAGATTGTGGCAATTTTTGATATAAAACTTCCAAATAAATAATAAAAAATTAGGGAGTTTATAAATAAATCATTACCTACTTATCTATGCAGACGACTTTATTATCGAAGCCTACCTAAATGCATGAACCAAGGATTAGAGGCAGATAGTATTGGTTATTCACCAATAGATATTGCAACAAAAACTTTATTTTTTTCTACTAAATCAACTGGTTTTATATACTCAAATCATTTTCATCGGGATAGCAATTCTTTGGGAATAAAATCTTCCGTAGTTTATTTTTTTTACTTCAAATTTGTCGAATGTTTGGAAGGAAAAGTATTACATACCTGTGAAAACAGCATAGGTGTTGGTAACATTCTCGTGGCTGACCAATGATAGCAGTAAATTGGAAAGCTGTTGGAGAATACGTAAACGTAAGAATTAGTTATCGTTATTGCATTTTACTTGTTCTTTCAACCATTATAATAATAAGAACAGATCATTGACCAAACATTTATAACAATAATGTATTTAATAGAAATACAATCCGTTAACCACAATCGAGTAGTAGGGATTTGCACAAGTTGTAACCAGTCGTATATTATCAAACAAATTGTGGTAAATTGTTCCTTACAATTGTTTGATTCTTTATAACATTTTTTCCATGTAGAATAGGTTTATCATGATGAATTTCCACCTAAACCGATATAAAACAATGTTTCAAAAAGTTAAAAAAGGAATAATCTAAGTTAGAAATTATATCTTTATTCAGTTTTTATTCAGTTGCCTTCCGAAGGAATTGAGATGTCCGCTGATCTAACCCTAAGCTATGTAGTAATTTCTTAATTTCAGCTTTTTCGGACTACAAATCTTTGGAATAAGTGGTTTTTTAAGTTAATAATGTCACTATCTTCTGAAAGTATTTCACTGTCTACTTTTGCCACAACACAGTGGCATTCGGCATTACAAACTGGGATAAAAAATGCGACTTCTTAGTTGGTCTTCATTTGCAGCTTCCAATCCATTGTAGCGCACTTTTCTGGCCAATATTAACCGAGCCTGACGTACATTGGGAGGATCGTCCATTTTAGGAACTAATGTTATGTTGTTTGTGTTATACCCAGGCTCTAGTTACTTTTGCATAATGAAGCTGAAGCTAAATCAGGTCAAAACATTATATTATCATTGGCATGATGTGTATTTAAAAACTGAAGCAGTTTAGAGAGGCCTCTTTCTATACAAGGTTCTGCAATTACGGCTTCTCCTTGAACACGGCCAAAGTACGGTTGCCTTAGTAATGGCACTCCACACTAAAATTTTGTCCTCAAATTTGAATTTACCTTTGAACTTGACATTGTTTCGTGTGTTTTCTATGTTATCGGTATAAAAACCGTCGTTTCCATTCATATCTGAATGGGACAAAGTAAAATACCTCTCATAATCCACAACAATCAGTTTATTCACAAACTAGATGAGCCTTTGAGCACTATAACATCTAGGAAATCGTTTTAATCGGCGCACGGTGTTTTGGTGCCTTTCTTCGGTTTCGAAACACCACGTTATTTCGGGAAATTGATCGAAAAACAGTGGTCTTTGAAATACGAAATCTTTGAGTTGATTTTCGCTGTGAAACTTCAACTCTGTCTTTAACGGCTTCAACATTAGCATCATCTTTGGTTATTGTTTTTAGGCAATTTTTATGTATTCCTCTTAACTGGTTATAAAATACTCCACGTCACACATTAACTTTAAATCGATGTTGAAAATGTCTTTGCATGGTGGCACGGGAGTTCAAGATATGGATGCACTGTTTGGTAGTTGAAAGTAGGGATTCCTATGCACAGTTTTCCACACCCTTGTATTAGAAATTGCTGAGCCAGCCGAAATTCATCGTGGACTAACACAGACATTCGCTTCAACTATGGCCAGAATGCACTGAAAGCTTTTGGAGATGGAAAATGCCAGTTTGGAAAATGTCGCTGATATTCAACTGCAGCCGCAGTTGCAGCCGTTGCAAAAACCACCATATTGACATTTTCAGCAGTTGTAAATTTAAACGGCATTATAAGAGGCGAAAATACACTTTTGTCAACACTGAACGCAAATTAAACTCCATTTCCTTTTCCTAGAAATGCTTTCATAGCACATTTGCTTCAAATGGGATATTCGTGATTTACGATTGAAAATCTTATTAGCAAACGTGTTTTTATGTTGTTGCGAATGAAAAAAATATTCTGTGATCGTTTGTTTCATTATTTCGTATGTGGTAAACAAAATTAATCAAAATAAATTTAAGTAATCGTAATTTCTAATTCGTGCAGCCCGATAAAAGATCGGAACTATGTTCATATAAACTCCTTTGCTTGCTGCGTACCGGAAGAACTTCGTGAAACACCCTGCATAATATGCGCCATAAACAATTCTTTTTACCCTTAAAAAAAACACCTCATATCCTTTAAAGTGAAAGCTTCATACAATCCTTCCATATTAACATTTTTTATTCACACTTAAAAATAAAAATGAAAAACTCAATGCAACTGATGAAATTAATTGTTGGCAATCCAAATTATATACATGATCTTGAAATTTTAGCAAAGGAATTTATGAAAGTTCGAGATTAAAATTAGTATTATTATGTATCAATTAGGAATTTTCTAGAAGCTAAATTTGAGCTGAATATAAATCATTTTTTCTTTCAGAAAACCTAGGTTCGTTGACTGGTACTTGCCAATATTAGAACGAGTTATTTCCTGTCCAAATCATGTTAAGGGTCCCTAGATATTATAATAAAATGCCTGCAATTTAGATTTCTTCTAAAGATATGTAACCGTTCCGAGGAATGACGTAAAAATCATTAGGTCATCAACTCCTGCGGTGTTGACAAATGTATCGATTGCGGTTTGGCAAAGGTGCTCCGCCAAACTCTCTATCAAGTTTGACCTTTACTTTGCGTGCCGTTAAGTTTTATGAGACCGTAATTACGTTTTACTCTTTATTTCAGAAACCATCTGCATATTCGTCTGTATGTTACGTATACTTTTGAATCTGATCTTGATTGCATTCATCGTGGCTGAAAATAAATGTTAAAAAAGTCTTTTGAAAGGGTTATTAACTTCTTTTTGGTAATTCACGATAAGAAGCGCTAAAATGTGTAGGAACTGGGGCTTTGAGTACATTATACGGCATCTCCACTCACCATGCAGGAAATGCAACATGTTTTCTAATGGATATGGATTCTGTATCAGTACGCCTCATTGCATAAATGACGACATTTTTTTTGTTTAAGAATTTATTGTTATAAAGTGTTTGCCATTTATACAAAAGGCAAGCATGTATATAAATTAAGATCCCATGAGTAGGAGACTTTCATATTTTGCGGATCGCCTTGTCGTTTATATTAGGTTTATAGTTTATACCAATATATTGTTGTACTTCGACCATTCATTCGTATACATGGTAAGCCTATTTGTAACTAAGCTATTATTTGCTGGATGCTGCCTGGAACTACTGTTCCATCAGTCTTCTATCCTCCCTCTCAAAACTGCTGGAGGCAGTCATCCTAAGTCGCCTTAGAGATGCATTATGTGCGATAGAGCTGTACTCGGGAGAAAAGCTTGGCTTTCATGCCGGGTTTTCGGTAGATCTCCAACTATTTCGATTGTGTGAATTTTTCAGAAACGCTTTTGAGCGCAGAGAGACGGTTGGGGCGGTATTTAGAGATATTTTGAGAGCTTTTGATACGGTCTGGCACCGCGGTTTGCTGCGGAAGATGAAAGGGATAGGTGTATTTTATACACCTCACCTTACAAGTAGAACTATCTATGAATGCTGACGACATAGCAATTTACACATCGCCGAGTACCGAAGACCTGGTGGTGAGACGACTTCAGGAGGCAAAGACCTTCTTATTTGACGTTAACCGCTTTTCGCCAAGGCATTTCTTCAAGTTTGGAAAAGAAAGTAGTTACAGGGGTGCAAATCTGACGAATATGTTGGATAGGACACCAATTCGTACTGTAACTGCTGTTGAGCGAGCCGGGGCGTTATCATGATAGTAGAGAATTTTTTCTTCGCTAGGTGGGACCCCTTTTCTTTAGTGGAGCATCGAATGGGTACAATAAATCAGCATATTACTGTGCTGCGATTGTCCTTCCCTCCTCCAAATAATCCCAAAAAAATCGTTGCCATAACTTTTCTGGCTGGCGAAATCGTCTCCACCTTCATTAGTGCACGTTCGCCGAAAAAGAAAAACATTTTGCCGACTGACCTTTGGTTTCTTGCATGTAGTGATGTATCCATGTCTCATCTACAGTCACATAACGCTGCAGAAACTCACTCGTATTTCGCTTATAAGTACATGTTCAAACATTGCTTTGAAGTTATCACGCGATTCCGTTTGATCAATCGTCAGCAGACGCGACGCCCATCTCGCTGACAGCTTTATCATACTCAATTTTTCGTGAAAGATGTTTTGCAGACGTTCGACTGAGATATTTACCATATCAATAATCTCTCTAATCTTCACCCGGCGGTCTGCTAACACGATATCATGAACTTAATTGATCATAATGTCTGTTCAACGGCTCTCAAAACAATACTACTCAATGGATAGCTCAAAAATTTTGACAGATGTCGACTAAAGAATGGTACTCGCAGTCGGTAATGCAGATTTTGGCACAAAGCGCCATCTGACTCTAAACACAGGTACTTCTCCTACCATCCTCGTACATATCAGCTACGAGAATTTGAAAAACTAAAATGCAATTGCAGTGATTCTTTGTCATAAAGGTCAGGCCCTGTTCTAAGAAATCTTAATGTAGGGTTTGACTCTAATTACGATCTGATGTATTCCACATCTTTATTAAAAGGAAAGAAGGTGAATGTTTTAAATATTTAATCCAATCTACACTACAATGAAAAACATTAAAAAGGGTAGAAAAGTTTGGGTTATCAACATTTAGCGGACGGAAAGAACTTCTAGCTTTTAATGTTGATTGGTTTTCATCAAAATTCCTTGTTATTCCTCCTAATTTTATTCAAAGAATAATATTATCCTTGACAAAAACAACAAAGACTTAAAGCACCCTTAACACAACTGCGTACAATTGTCAATTTATTTAGCGCGTATTAATAATAAATGGGAATCACTGCTTGGATTGTCACGTCCCAAGCTTCCTTCCTCACCCTTCCTGGATTTTGCTAAATATGAACGTGATCTAATGCGAAAATTTGAACAAAGAAACCACCTGAATACGCGAAAGTGGAAAAAATTATACAACGCACAAAAGAACAGTTTCCATGGAAATATTGCTGTACACAGAGCAGGCCGTTGGCGATCGGTGGTAAGAGGCACCGTGAGCGTCTTAAGAGCGCCACTAAAGAGGCCGACGACGTTGAGGGTGGAATGGTTCGCTCTACCCTCTCGGTAACTAGATTAAACAAAGACGAGAACGGCTCAATAATGGAATCGTGTTCCATGAATTTGATTAAATATGTACTTTTTCTTTTTAATTTGGTGTTTGCAGTAAGTATTAGTATTGGGCTAAAAATACGATTCTCATAAATCTATAACTTCCTTTGAATTCAACACTTAAACGATCGATTGTCAGAAATTAACGGTCACCGCATGAAACATTTAATTTTACAATTTCTCCTTGCTTGCAGATTTCTGGAATAGCATTAATTGTAGCTGGAGCGTTTGTTTACTCAGACGTTGGAGAATTTAAATACTTTATGGAAGGAAGAATCCTTGCGCCACCAATTGTCCTAATCATAGCTGGAATCATTATTTTTCTAGTGGCTTTCCTCGGTTGTTACGGAGCTATAAAGGAATCTTACTATATGCTGATAGCTGTGAGTATGCTAAGTTCTAAAGCTATAATTAAAAATTGATAGGTGTGTTTATTACTACGGACTTACACCATTTCATTAAAATATTGCGTGCGTTGCAAAACCCTATATGTAAATTGGTTTCCTATCTGTATACGTAATCATGAGTCAAGCCTAAAACTGGTAAGAATGCTCGTTGTTATGATTCATCATGGAATGCAATTTAGAAAACATTTAGAAATACACTTGATGACCAAAATTATAGTAAATGTTCATACATTCTTTGAAGTAATTAAAATTTAAGATTGTCTGCTTGACATGATTGGGTTTTCACTTGCTATTTTTTTTAAACTAAATAGGTACACATTTTGTATGTGTATCATAATGATTTGCGTGAGACGGGCGGCCCGCCCACCTCATTTGTAAAAAGCGCGGTTCGGCTCGCATTTGAAATATGCCAACCCGACACGGGCTGGGCCGGGTCAAAATGGATCGGAACGGCCCATTCGCACCTCTATAAGTAATCCGTCAAGACATACTTAGTTCCGAAACAAGGCAGCACTTTTCTGAAACCAAAACTAAACCATTGTAAGAAAAAAATGTACCTAATTGTTCTCCTGAATATGGCCATTTGGTACTACGGCTGGCCTGAGGCATTGTATCACTCTAGGAGAAAAATGAATCTGGCGCCCTTTCAAACAAAAAAGTGGAAAAATGTTAAGTCAAACACTAGTTTCAACCAAGTTTGCCGTTCTCCAAGATCGTTTCGGTTTAGGTTTCGGCATAATTCGCCTCGGACTTACAGTCCAAATCAATAGTTTTCTTCCATTAGATCAGGAATTTCCAAACTTTTCAGTAACTATTGAGTATGGACAAGCAAGACTGACCAGTTCCTGTACCTCGTTTTTTTGAGTTTAAAATTTCATTAAATTGAGATCATCTTCTTCGGGCCGAATAAAATCACTTTCCGTGCCATAGTATGGAAACCTCTGGCGTAGACGGTTAAATTGATGTATGTATACCTGAATAAGCTACTAACATTAATATTAAATTGGTGATTTGATTCCTAGAAAGCAATGTTTGCTAGCTTGTAACTTGCTGCGCCATATAAACTACCCTCATATTTCAAATTAATGTTATTGACATTTATTGGCTTCCATTAAAATTCGTATCCCTTGTTAGTTCCGTATCCACAAAGTTGCATTTTATTCTCAATTATTTGTGCGTTTCTTGTAGAATCTTTTCGAATAAGAAAGGATAATTACAGAGTATATATAAATGTATTAAATGAGATCCTTTCTGAGTAATAAAAGATCTTCACTTAATGTAATTATTTTAGTTTAGTATGTGACAAAAGTTATTTTTGGAAAACTTTTAAGGAGTCTGGAGTAATAATGGTTAATAATTATAGTAACTACCCTACTGAAATATAATTCTTATCATTTTATTCAAAACATAATGGCCTCATTAGATGGAATATAAAATTATGTGACTCATTAAATTTCTATAAAATGCTCAAGTTCGAAAAATACATAAATTTGCACATAGATCAGCTCATCATATATCCATGCTTATACCTTTGATGTTTCTATACATTTGCATTAATTCCTTTTGGGAAGCCACCTAACCTAATACACATTGCATTTTAGTTTGCTGTTTGCCTTTTGATAATTTTTATAGTGGAGTTAGCTGTTGGTATTGCAGCAGCAGTTTTTAAAGGCGATTTCGAAATGGTAATGAGGGATACTTTGAAAACTTCAATGGATAAATATCATAGCGACAAATCTGATAAGTTGGCATGGGACCACGTTCAAACAAAGGTGAGAGTTAAGATACCTTAACGTAAAAGTTCCCAAAGAATATGTATAAAATTTGGGAGTCTAGATGGTTTGGAAAATTAAACAAAAATTGTTGTACGTATGTACTTGGCATTTTTTAAATTTCGCGGATAATTTAAGTTGTTAGTTCCGGCAATTAAGGACATATTTGTCAATCTCTTAGCGTAATGACGGCGTAATGTATGCGTTAAGATGATTATTGCCGGAACTACCAACACAATCATCCACGAAATTTAAAAAATGTCAAATTGAATACACCTGTAGCTACCTTCATTTATAAATGCAATATAATTTTTCAATCAGTTGGAATGTTGTGGAATCGACAAACCCGAAGATTGGCCAAACAACCAAAGGCCATATTCTTGCTGCCATTCGATACGTGACGGTGCAGTTCCACCGGATATGAAACAATGTCAAGGGGCGATATCAAACGATGAGTATCTCTATTCAATTGGGTGTCTTGATAGGCTAAAAATGAAAGCTTCCGATAATGCAAAAATCTTGATTGGTGTTGGAATTGGCATTGCTTTCATCGAGGTACGAAGAGAGGGAATGAAACTAATATTATTGTTCATTTATTCCTGTTGTAGGTTATAGGAATTGCCTTAGCTTGTTGGTTAGCAGCAGCAATCAAGAGAAAGGAACAAAGTTAATTTATATATATATATATATATAAGCTACTAATTAATTTATTATTTCTGTTAAATGTGGAATGTTAAATTTATTTAATTGTTAGTGTTTCTAAATATTTATATAAGCGTCATCTATTGTGTAGTTTATAGAATTACCGTTTATTAATTCTTGCATCTAGCTCATAAAATTTGATAATGTTGTCGATAAAGTAGTGCTATCTGTCAAATATATCGAAATTGATAAAATACATCAGTAGGTTTCTAGTAATTTATTTATCTATAATTGTAATAATTAAAAAAATGGTGGTAAATTTATTACGTCTATAAAATGTAAACTATTAAATTAAATAATCACGTAAGCGCCATCTATTATGAAGTTACTAGAATTACCTCTTATTAGTTTCTGTATTACCTTTGAGAATTTGATGTCATCTTTAATGTTATCGGTAAAGTAGCGCCATCTGTTAAATACATCGAAACTATTACAATTCATCAATAGGTTAGTAATTTATTAATTCAAAAATTTAATTTTTTTCGTTACTATATGGAATTAATACATCAATGGAAAATTATAACGGGTTATTTTTATAAAAAATATAAAGCATTGTTGAAACTCCAATAACCACTAGAACACTGCAAACACTTCATTTTTCCAGTAGTGGGGAGAGTAACATTGCCGAAAATATTTTGGCGATGCCTATAAAGTGGCAATAGGAATAGTTAGAATGTGAAATTGTGGTAATTGGTGCTAAATTAGAGGTAAGTGTGAATTATAAATCTATTTGCGTACACGCGGTTTGTTTAACTTATTGTTGTCGATTGGTGTTTGTTCACATAACCTCAACCCTATTTAATGTTAGCCTATTTTTAAATTGGAAATTAAATTAGGATTATTACGCAACATAACTAGATAATGACTAATGAGTTGCACTTATCAAACGTTTAACGTTAATGAATGTAGGTGAAATGACCCAGGCAATTTTGGACTAGTAATAATGAAAAATGTTTCACTGCCACTGCTAGTATACCTTTATCGTTATTTGCCGCGTGCACACATGCCTTTATCACTTAAGGCTAATATAAATGCCTTTTTTTTCCTTCGTAAATATATCAACATGTAAGTCCGTACTTTGTGACCTTGTTTCGCAATTTATACGGCGACCCGGTACAGTGGCATCCCGACTTGTATAGGTGCTTTGGTAGTGTCTGGTAAGTTGATGTTAGGTTGAGAGGATAATTACATGCTTACACCATGTGCTCGCATGTTTTTGTCCTATCTTCTTCTTGCTTATTGCTTTTATGTATAGTACTGTGTCTGTTTAATAGATCACGCCATTCTTCGTCATTTGCTTTTTAAGGCACAGAGACGTACTAGAAAATTCTAAGCTTATCCCGTTTTTGCCGATAACGACTTTGATATACGCAGTGGTGTTAAGTTCTAAAGAAACAATGCGTTGTTATCTATTGTAGTAGAAATGAAATTTTATAAGCTTGCCTTAATATATTTAATTCAAATTCCTCTATTTGAATAACACAATAAATTTAACAAAAATCTTGTCATTTGTTTAACTAAATATTTCTAAAAAGTGGTTCTTTAAGACTATAATTTTCCGTAGCTAGAATGGCTCAACTTCTTGCAAAAACGAATACATTATTTAATATACATATATGTACTTAATGCATAGTAACATAATTTCGATTACTTATGTTATGCTGGATTGTTCCGTAATGGTCATAATTAACTTGGATATCTCTAAAGTTGGATAACATTTTAAGAAACTACAGAAGCTACATTCTCACTGCTGGGTAATCTTTTTTTTTCTGAAGAAAATTGAGTTGCAATACACATTTTCCTAAATATCTTGAAGAGTAGGTATCCATTAGATGGGTAATGAATATGACATTTTTTAAATTTTGTTAGGTTTTTGTATTTTCCACTTGAAAATGTAATCGTAATTGTCGGACACTCTGTGTAATGTTTTCGAAAAATTCATTCGGTTTCAAATCTTACGGTCAGCAATTTTACAAACAACTTATAGGGTCAACAATTTTACAAAGTTTCAATTTTCCAAGTTCAGTTTCGTAGTTATAATAAATAGTTCACATGTACTTGATGTAATGATCAAAGACGAAAGTTAATTAGGATTGAGGCATGACTTAACAATGCGTTAGCATTAGAAGGGGCAGAGAGGCGGCATCGCATATGCATTTTGTAGGAAGATGTTCGTGACCTAGCAATGTATATGCGATATCGCCTCTCTGCCCCTACTAATGCTGATGTATTGCTGTGGCGTTCTCAGTCACGCCTCGTTCCTAACTGACTTTCGTCTTTGGTAATGATAGCAAGGACTATGGGGTAGTATGTCACGCAACACCAAGTATCGGCATACTCCGCACCACACAAATTATGAATTAATTCGGAATAGCCGTTTCAAGGACTCGTGGGTCCTCATCGTCGATCGTACGACCGAATGATTCCATCTGTCAAAAATTTTCAACAATTATACATATTTCACATATGGTTAGAAATAGCAACATAGCTCCACCAAACAATCCTTAAAATTGATTTAAGAATTTAAAAATGTAATAATATATGGAGTGTTCTATTTAAAATAACAAAGTTGACAGCTATTTTGGGTATAACCGGAAACTTTAGATAATTGGAAATATTTTAGTTTAGTAGTACATGTAGGCTTTAGTATAATACCAAGTTTTCAGAATTTTTCAAGGTATACCCTTCCATATATCGATCGATGCAGCTCCTCGTGAGACACCCTGTATAAAATCTGTGTACAATACATAAATATGCCAATATGTATTTTAGACGAGGAGGTCATGACAACAAATATTAAAGTACATACTTACATATGTATCTCTCGATAAAAGTTGATAAGCACCGATTGCTTTATGAAGATAGCTAATATATTTTTAGTAATATTTTATCATTCAAAGCTCATCAAAAAAAGGAAATAGGATTACTGATTTATCTTTGTTCTTAGTGGATTTAAATATATTGCAGTTATTACTATCCAAACATTTTTCGTAGCTTAATTTTGTCGTAGATTAATAATTAAAAAAAAATAATATGTTTAATTCGTAGAATTTTATATGTACATTTAATACCGTGTAATTTAATACTGAGACATACATGCTTAAATTCCCGAGCAATTGAGTTCATTCGCTTGCCTTCTACTTCGAAATTTTGCGTTGTACATGACTTGATTACGGGTTTGAAATCTTACCTCTGTCTATAGCCGATAACTTATTATGCAAGAGTCATCTATTAACCACAAGTAGTGAAAGAAATACAAGCCTTTGGTTTAAAAATTGATCAATGTTTTGAGAATTCAAAATTTTTAATGGAAATTATTAACAATTTTTCCCAGTAACTTACGTAATTACACGATACGAGGTGATTTAGCGAAGCAAGTTTCTTTAATCCATCTATTAGCCTTGACTGGCCTATATTTTGATCGCTTTACCATAAAAAAGAAGCTGGATAAATTTGCAAAAAGTTGTCTGTAGAAGTGGCTCTATATAATTCTATTTTTGTCGCAATTACCTTCTTATTTGGTCATCTGGCCTATATAATTTTATACTAGTTGTTCTGTAAAAAGTTTGAGTTCTTCAAGACTTGTTTCGCATTGATAATTTTCAGAATCTTCGTGTTAGTTGAAAAATTTCTCTTTGATGGATATCTGAAAGATATCGCAATTAAAACTAATACATTTTTTACACAATTAACATTGTTTTTGGATAATTGTTAGGGTAAATAATTGCACCTCAATTATTCTAAAATTTTCGCTTATTTAGGTATGTCCGTTGACGGTGAAGAAGTCGAAAAATGTGGTTGTTTTGGGAAGCCAATATCTTAATAATTAATTACACTAATCTTGATTATTTATCAATTATGGGATCGGTATTTAATTGGGACGGAAGTTCATGAACTAGAAAGATTGTCCAAAACTTTATGATAATAGTTAATAACTCTCTTCATTGCCTGTTCATTGACTTCAATTATTTTGCTTACAGTTTTTTTTTTATCCTAAGTATTCTCATCTACTTCTCAAGTACGAAGGAAATGTTTGCGAAAACCGTAACTAAACTTCTAAAATGCTGAAGTATTATGGTATTGTCAAAGTTATTGAAAATATTTGATCTTTTCATGCATCAAGCATGAATCTGTGGAAATTTCCTTTTATAACGGAAACGATTTGTAGTAATATAAATAGGTCCTTATTATCTAGCTGGTAACACTTAATTTAACTGTCGAAGAGGATTGGCACTAACTTAACATGTTGATTATCAAAGGGAATTACTTCATTGGTGTCGCGGGGGCCACCGCAAAATAAGAAAACAATTATTATATTGTATAGTTGTAATTTCATTGTTTGTTAATTGATTACCTTTGGTGAGATACCACTTAATAGAGGTGCTACCTTCGCAGAAAACCGATGCAATGTTGGTTGCTCACTTCTGTAGCAGTCGATATAGCGTTTACTTTCGACATTTGCAGTGATTAGGGTATATTTAATTATATACTCTCACCCATACAAGTAATTATTATATTTTTCATGTTCTAATAACAAAAAATCTAAAATACAAAACAAAATAACATTTTTCAGGCTTTTTCGATAAAATTTGAGGACGATCAATATATTAAGCACGTATCTAAGACGCAATATCCACCGCTAGAGGGTGCAGGCGTTGTGGTAAGAATGGCAGGGAAATGTCTCGGCGTACCAAGGTCGCAATGTTTAAGTACTCAATTAATTGCACTTATCGTTTTAAAGAGCTTCAAATGCTAGAGTGTGAGATGCTCTTCGGGCATGCTATTTGTCCTTAAACAACTTTTACTGACTTTCATCGTGAAAAAGAGCTGCTCAAAAGTATTTGACGAACCAATCATGGACATCTTGGACTTTCTGATGGAATAGGAAATCAGATTTTGATAAAGATTTGTAGAATTTAAGTTTTGACGAGTTCTTAAACAAATATTTATTGAGCGTGTTAGTATATTGTAAGTAAAGTATTTTAAGTTGAAACTCAGAAGCGACTTCTCTGTAATTTATTGAAGAAAGAAATGGGGAAGCACTTTCAGTGTTTTTCGCACGTTGTATTGATGGATCTTTGGATTGTTACTGGAGCAGATTTCGAGCGCGTGCCTTGTTTTCCCCATTTCTGATGTACTAGATGTTTTACTTGTTTTACTTATAGATTCTACAATAACAGGCGAACTCGAAAACATTGTAGCATAAGTAACTATGAAATTAAGAACACACACGTACGATTATATAAAAACGTGTACATAAGTAACAAAATAGTAAGTGCTTTGAAGAGAGCCAAAGAAGAAAAATTTCTGAAATTTCTGAAATATAAGGGCAGGTGACACGAGAAGAAATCAAAGAAACAAGCCGTGGACAGTTAATGCTGTTGTTAAACAACTTATGTAAGAATACTAAGCGAGGTGGTTTTTTTTTTATCAAATCAATCGATTAAGTGCGGTGGTAGTCTACGTTTACTGAAAGGCAGAACACCAAAATGTTTACATGAGATGAAATAATTATCAAAATATTGGGCCGACTTGAAACGAAGAAATCTTCTTCGTTATTAATACCACGCAAGAGAAGCACAAGGGTGCAATTATAGTGAAGGTGCGATAAGAGCGACGAGTTAATAAAACGGGCCAATCTGTGACCGTTGCACCTTTGGGCCGTTTTGGTGACTCGCCGCTCTTAGCGAGTATCGCAGCTCCACTATAAACGTACTCTAGGGTAAACTGATGTTGGAGCTGCGATAAACGATAAGAGCGACAAGTTAGCAAAACGAGCCAATCGGTGAGCGTTACATCTTCCCGTAACGCGCTTCGATTTGTTCGTTTTGCTAACTCGCTGCTTTTATTGAGTATTGCAGCCTCACTATAAACGCATCCTAAGACATAATCGAGCAGAAGTTCAAAGGTTTTTGGATGCTTAGCAATCTGGTTCACTTATTCATATATACTCATTGTAGTGACAGGATATTAATTTCGCATCAAGCACCATACCCGGATCACTAATCTTTGAAGACATTCCCATTTAAACTGTACTGATAACTAGTCTCTGGAAAATTCAGAGACTGGCATGTCTATGTATAACAGGAGCTATTAAAAGCACTCCAACAGCTGCTATGGAAACCATGCCAAACCTACCTCCTCTTGAGATTTATATCGAGGGAGAAGCCAGAATGGTAGTATACAGACTGAAAAATACTAGCAACTGGAGATCCCATAGTGGATCTGGGCACACCAGAATGGAAGCAGTAGTAACAAACCCTATCTATGATATGGGTAGCGATACAACAATCTTCAGGATCTCCTATGACAAACCTTTCAAAGTTTTCTTGAATTGGGAAGAATGAAGGGATGGAGAGGGGAGAAAACCGAAAACACAGATGGGTCCAAAACGGGCACTACTTCTGGCGTTGGTGTATATGAGGTAAACCGGGGATGTCTACCACTTGGGCGATACACCACGGTATTTCAAACAGAAATATATGCTATACAAACCTGCGCGTGGGAGAGTCTGCGTCGGCGACCGCAGGGTGAGATGATTTACATTCTCTCTGACAGTCAGGCAGCCTTGAAGGCACTAGCATCTTATCATATAATCTCCAAACTAGTATGGGAGTGCCTGCAAACCCTAATGGTTCTGTCTAAACACAACAAGGTCACACACAAATTGCAGACCAGCTAGCGAGGGAAGGCTCAAACATGAATGATATGGGCCCTGAACCGGGTCTAGGTATTACCAAGAGTGCAGTGCGTGGTGCAATTGAACTACCAATGGAGAAAGATTTACTACATAGGCTCTTAAACCTGATTGCGGGAACTAACCTGTTCAAGTAAAACAAAACCGAAGCAGGAATAATACAACAGGCTATTAAGCCTCAGTGTTAGGGATGTAAAGACCAGCCCTGCTTTGGTAGGAAAATCAATCAAATCAATCAATCAATTAAACTGTACTGTCTGTTGCCAGACTTGTAATAGCAAAAACTCTGTGTAGGTTACAGGAGTTCGATTCTTCAATAGTTGCAAGCATTGATTGGAATGCGTGATACCAATCGGTACACTCCACACTACACTTAGTACTTCAAAACGAAGAAAAATTTCTTGGCGTCCATTTAAACGCCACCTTTTCGCAATGTGTTTGCGATAATTCGTGTCGGTGATGTACGGTATAATTTTTTTGGGTAAATTAATACCATGCATTACGTGAGTTTTTTGTCAAAGAAAGTTAATTTAAGTTTTTGTCCATGCAGAAATTCCATCATTTTTAGGCATCAGATTGTACAACAAACTGCCAACAGAGTCGACAACATTGTCGTCGAATGGGTTTAAGTATGAATTAAAGAATATTATGTTATCGCAATTTTTATAATCTGCAAGAATTGTGTGCAAATACACTACTTACTTTTCCCTCACTGCCTCAGAAAGTATCAAAGGTTGTCCGTGAATACGAATACTACGCGTTTTACACATTCTTGTTCAAAGAACGCTAGTAACGTTCTAACCACTTGTTTTGTTTGTTTGCGCAAATATTTCGGCATTTTGCCCTAATACAATCACCAAGAAACGTGATTATTTACTAGATTTCTGATAAGAATGTATTTTAATAAAATAAATAATCTAGCAAAAAATGTAAAGAACGGCATATATGCCAGATAATGTTGACCGAAATATATATCGCCGGAGTTGTATTTCAAAACCCATAATTGTAAGAAAGTCGAATTGTATTAATTGATAATAGGCGCTTTAAAATAATTAATTAAAAATGATAATCTTTATCTATATAAGCTCCTGGACAAAGTTAACGCAACGCATTATTAAACTTAAGTAATTACATTAATGAAAATAAAATTAAACGAAATTATAATGAAAACTTACAAAATGGGGTTTATACGATCATTTGAGAATAAAATCAGCGAAATATGCCCTTATTTTAAATCATTAAACACTTCTTTTGTTGAGAATGAATGAGATATGAAAATGGAAATCAAAATGAAAAACATTCAAAAAATAGAAAGCAATAGAATTGATGGATCCAATGCGACGTTAGTGTCTTGTAGGTCCTCCTTTATTTCTATTTACCGCAATGGTATCCTGGGGAATATTCTCCTATTCTTCAATCACTGCATCCACCAGTTGATTGTGGTTCTCAACTGGGAGTCTACGACCTCGAACCTTCTTTGTAAGATGGTCCCATAAATGCCCAATGGGGTTGATGTCAGAACTGTTAGGTGGCCATTCCATTAACGGAATCAACAGCATGTAGGTAGTCAATAACCTGTCGAGGGAAACGCGCATTGCCTTGCGTGAATTACAAATTTGGACCCACAAAAGGAGCAACGCATTACGTGTTCAAGTACGATGTTTTCCAGGTTATAATCGGTATTCATAGACCTCACACGTATAGGGACCAACACTGCATGATGCCCTCTCAAAACATTACGGAGCCGCCACCAAACGGGACTCTTGGAGAAATGTTGCAACTTGCAATTTCCTCGACTTCCCTTCACCAGACACGCTCACGTCCATCAGGAGATTTTAAGCTAACACTCGTTTTAGCAGAGAATAAAACCTTTTTACAATCATTAACAGACCAATGTTGATTTCTGGCAAAACGCAATCTTTGAACTTTGTGCTGTCTGGTAAGTAATGGTTTTTTTACTAGTTTCCTGCTTCTTAATTCGGCTTCATTTAAACGTCCTCTGATTGTTCGAGACGATACCACAACATTACGAACCGCTGATAGCTCATTTTTAACATATTACTAATGATCCTCTAGTTTCTAAGAGCGGATTGTCTCAGAAAATGGTCATCTCTTTCATTGGTACATCGTTTTCGCCTTTGCCCTGGCCTTCGAATGTGAGATCCTGTTTCGTTAAATTGTCTAACCATGAGACTTATGCTGGAATGATTTCTTCACACTGGCAACATAACACATCGAGTAGAGTTGATCCCTCATCCAGTAGAATTGATGCCCGTACTGTCACCTCGATAAATATCTCTGGTGATAATTTTTCTACGTTGAAACACGTACGTGTTACAACCGATAATAAAATTATCTTAATAACTTGATCAGCAGTTTCTGAACGGATTTTAAATCAATTGTGGTCAAACGTGACTAATTGACATTTGAAATTTTGAGACAAAACAGCATGTGCTTGAAATGTCGGAGGAGGTTCAAAGCCTTCTCGTAAGACAGTTGGTAAATTAAATGTTACCATTATCCCTGAATGTTTAAAAAAAATATTAGTGGTAATTTGGTCCAGGAATGTATATTAAACTATTGATTATTCTATGAACTCTATTAAAATGTATTTTAGAAACTAGAAACTGACAAATACCTATTTTACAGTTGGTAGTGTGACGTCATAGTTACAGATATATGACGTGCGTCGAAAGTTAGGCTGTTCCGACCTTAACTGGAATCGATGACAAGTGACATACGTAATAAACAAAACAAATGTGTTACCCTGGGACCAAAGTCCGCCAAATGATTTGACAATAAAAAAAAATTACATATAACGAATCGCCATAAATTAATTACAGAAATTTGTACTCTATATGAGCTAATATAATATGCGACTTTGGGTGGTGTAGACTGTAGTTATCCAGGAAATTCTATTTGTAAATCCGGATCTGTTGCTGCGTTTTTCATCGAATACGTCTCTGTTCTATAGTGCAGTACATTAACATCCATTGTGTTCCTCCCAAACAGGACGGAGAAGGACGCCCGATAGATGGTAGACAAAGATAGCGGACGTAGTCTTTCTACCGTTCCGAAGCTCTTCAAAGCACGGGTACGTGCGTCCGTGGGTAGTTTCCGTACGAGAGTCATCGATGCCACCCCCTTTGACGCGAAAAGATGTGAATTAACAAAACCGAAGGGGAAAACAAAACATGCAGCCACCGTCTGCTAGAATGCTACTGGTACTTTTGTGAATTTCGATTTGGGCGTTTCTTACGGTGTAATTCCGGCTACATTATAAATATACATACGTACGAATTTGTAACGCCGGATTTGAAAAACGGGACGTGGCGGGCATGTTTATCAATTGCCTCTATGTATTCTTCCAGCCGGATATGGAAGGTGTGATTGAGTTCTTGTTTTTTATGGGCATCGTCTACTGGTTGTATCCGAACTTCTTCACCGAGGGTTTGTCCAGGTTTGGTATTACTTTTATTTTTTGCACGGTTTCTCCTCCTTAACTGCGTTGAGATAGGTTATGTTTGGAGCGTTCCGCATAACAAGTGTACGGAGTGTTTCAATGGTATTGTATTCATGGATATTCCTATTTCTATTGAATATATATGAATTATACCTAAATTTACAAGTATACTGCGATCATATACCTACACATTGCGATGAAATGTAAAATATTTGCTTATATTTAGCATTTTATGGTTTTGGGAGGTAAAAATATTTGGTACTATAAGTTTAGCTTGAATGGGTACTACTTAACTTCTCATTTAAGAATAAAACAAGTGTATCTTAAAATTCTTTCATACAATCAATGAGTTTGACAAACTAGACTGATCAAACTATTTCTCTGACGTTACCGGTATAGTTTGAAAATTTAAAAACATTTTTAGTAACGTCTCTATTGGCTGAAGCACAAGAACAAGAACGTACTGGTTAAAAGTGCACTCAAATTTTATTAAAAGCATTTTTTGTTAATATTTTTTTTCTATAATTTCATTCGCGTATGTGCTTGCTTAATAAAAAATTGTAGTAAAGTAGGTGTTGTAATTATTTGTACAAACTAAATCAACTTTGCTTCAAGTTAATGCAATTTCGTTGACGTATTTTTTATTTACCTAAAAATATCTACTTAACAAAATATTTAGTAACAGAATTATATTTAGATGGTGATTTTTATATAACCAAATAATTTAATACGTGTCTGCTTTAATTAGAATAAATTAAAAGTGAAATATTTATTATAAAAAAATTGGAAAAAGGATTCCGATCAGGGGTTCCCAGCCTTTTTCTTTCATCGACCCCATTTAAAATGCTTATTTTAAATTTACATCTTGTATAATTTATTTGCTGTATAAGGTTAGTTTTTCATTTAGTTTGTTAATTCAGTTTTACTGCTGATGATGATAAACGTGCATCCACTACGAGTTAAGTATTGTGGTTTTAGTGAACTGTTCCATTTAAAAGAATGATTTTCTTCATCGACCTCCTCATATTTTTCCCTATAACAAATGACAATCGCCCTGGTAAGCTGCGTAGAATTGCAACATCAGCAACGCTTCCATTGTCGATTCATTCAGCCGTCGACGGTGTTGTGACTACGTTGTCGTATACTTCGAAAATGATATCTTCGACATCCAGTGAAGTAAGATTTGCAATATTCCTTTTCCTCATCTGGGCATTCTTGATTTTCAGTTATAGACCGAACCTTTTGTAAATCGGGATTTTTCGCTGAAATTGCACTAAGTTTTTGAGCAACATCGACTCTTATAGTGTTCAAGTTTTCTAGAGCGGCTTGTAAATTGTTTATGCAATTTAATGCGTCTCGTGCAGATAAGTTTTCTAATTGCTCAATAGCTTGTGCAACTTCAGAATAGTTCATGGAAATTTCATCTATTTGTTGTTGAACGTCCGAATTGGAAAAAAGTTGCTGACTATCTCGAACTGCTGCAGAATCATTTGAATCAAGTTTCAAGATGACATTTTTCACTTGTGAGAAATATTTCTGATAGTAAGATACTGTCTGGAGCCATGTTCCCCATCGCGTTATTACAGGCTGAGGTGGTGGTGGTAATTTCGGACACAGTTGTTTCAATACACGTATGTGTTTGAGAGATTTGATGAACACTTTTTTGGTAGATGCTATTAACTTATCCACCATCGGATACTTCTTTCGAATGGTTTCTACTACGAGGTGACATGCGTGTATGAGGCATGTTATGTGAAGAAGAGTCGGAAAGCATATTTTCAACATCCTACCATTGTTGCGGCTCCGTCAGTAACGAATATTGTGACTTGGGTTCCTGTGATACAAAATTCTGTCAACGAATCTTTTATTATCTTGACAACGGTTTCTGCATTAGTTTTCTGAATCCTTTTACTGGATAACAACAATGAATCTGATGGACCATCACGTTGTAAAGGACGCGCTACAACATTAATGACGCTGTGTTTCTGAGCATCAGTTGTTTCATTCACACATAGGCAGATTTTCTTATTTCTCAACTCGCCTTTTATACATTCATTTACTGTACCTTGCACACGTGGGAAATTGTATCGTAATTGCGTAGATGTTGGCAGCTTCCATGAGGGAACGCACTTAGCCCAAAAAAGACGAAAGTGTTCATTAGATACTAGATGTTGTGGGATTTTGCACACACTTAACATAAAAATAAAATCATATAAAAATTGCCACTATGGAATACTGTTTCTTTAATTCAATACATGACGTTTACTTTTACAATGTTTTCTACATTCAAACCTATCGCGACTTAGCAATCCGCTATTGCATATTGTGCAATAAATATGCGGACTTCTATATTCTAATCCAGGGAAACGCCTGAGATATTTATTCACATTCGAAGGGAACGTTACACCCTTTGGGCGTCCCATCTCCGCGTACTTATTTGGCGTGCAGCGTACTGTCGCATTGAACTCTCTCGCGATACTGTCGAGATCGACTACGAGTTGAAAATTACCCCTACCGACGCCGCTACCGCTACGTTACTGCCATCCGGTACCACCTTTTTAACAAACTCTACTGATTAATCGCCGGTGCATACTTTGCTATCGACCCCCAATTGACCCGTTGATCATCATTGGTCCCCTTTAAAATCCCACCGGACCCTGAAAGGATCAATATCAACCCCGTTGGGAATCCCTACCCTGAAGCGTTGAAAGTTGACAAATTGCTAAAAAAATTTAAAAACAAGCAACTTGTTCCTTTAATATTTCCCGAAAAATTGACAATTAAAAGGATATGTTGTAATTTTTTTAAGCACACACAAAAAAGTGCATAGTCGAAATTAATTTGTATTGATTAATAAAAAATTGCCCCTAATGTTGCAAGCTTCCTGTGCGTCATTGTATATGCATACCAGTAATAAGAACTAATTAACATACAAAACTAAATAATAATATAAAACACCCTTAATTTAATAAAGTTAGGATTAGCCCAATATTTGAATTAAACGTTTAGTGCGATAATAGTTTGTAATTTCTTCAAACTATATACTTGTGATGGTACTAAGCAATTTGATCAGTGTCCTTTGTCAAACTCGTTGATAGTCTGACAACGACTTTAAATATTTTACCTCATTCAGACCTCTTCATGCTGTACAAAATGTAAGTATTTTTTTAAGGTACAACTGGCGATTACGTTCCTCTCTTCAATGAAGATTTTCAATATATCATGAACTTTATTTTCCTTTTTCAATGGGTTTGTAGATGTAATGCTGGAATTATTTTAAAATTGTCTGCGGTCAGATTAAATCTAAGGGAAGATCAAATTAAAGGATGATAAGCTTTGTAATGGACAATTCTAATTATATTCTAGTTCATAACCCGTCAGTAAATATACTAATGCAATGA
Organism: Dynastes maya; assembly: GCA_029619315.2. Lineage (NCBI taxonomy): Eukaryota > Metazoa > Arthropoda > Insecta > Coleoptera > Scarabaeidae > Dynastes > Dynastes maya. The sequence continues at coordinate 11,025,577 of JAROYE020000009.1, read as the reverse complement.
TAGTAATTACATAATTTACATTTACATGGATCTCCGTCTTATGGATTACCAATGACGTCACGAAGTTGATTGAAACTGAAACAGAGCACTTCCAATATTGGTAACGATCTATTTTGTAATTGGTCTATTGCTTCAGCTAATCCTTTATAGTAGCTACGAATATTTTTTAAATCTGTTTCAACGGAAATATCTTGAAATTTCGACTGGCTCTCCTTAATAGTTGCAGCTTCGGCAGGATTGAATTGTGCAACAGCTTTTACTATTTTGAAATGTTCAGCATAATAAAAAGCTGCCTGCAACCACGTTTCCCAACGTGTAGGAATTGGCTCCGGTGGTTGACGAATACCAGGACACTGTGTGAAATGATCCTAGGCGTTTGGGCGATTTCAAAAATCCTTTTTTTTGTGCTTGCTATTAATGCATCTACCTCGGGAGAGCATTGTCGAATGGTTTCTGCCACAAGATGTAAAGCATGCATTTTACACGTAACATGTAAACACTTGCAACCATGTTCAAGAAGAGAACAGCCTACCGAACGCATTATCGCTGCGCCATCGCTCATAAACATCAACATTTTATCTTTTGAAATTTGAAATTTTTCCAACGTACTAAGTACAACCTTCGAAATTGCTGCAGCAGTACACTCTTGTAGTCTTCGGCTAGCTAGTAACAGTGGTAATGTAGGTTTACTAAGGTCCAGTATGCGTACCATAATATTTACAATTGAATTTTTGTTACAGTCTGTTGTTTCGTCAACACATAACCAAAGAAACTGTTTTTTTCAATATGCGTTTCATTGTCTTTTCCACGTCACCGCGTACAAATGCAACATGCTTACGTGCCGTTTTCTCCGTTCGCAACCGCAACTCGGGATTGTATTTGTCCCAAAAGTCCTTAAACGGTTGTTTATCGAGTAAGCCTAGTGGCAAATTACAGTTTATCAACATAAGAATAAATAAAAAATATACTTCTGAGTGGCATGCCCAATTTTCGTTTTCTATGCTGTGCGGAATTTACGTGTCTTGTACAGTTCCACTTCTTATTTGACATCAAATGTATTTTACACACTTTACAAACTATCTTACTCCCGTTGTAAAACAAATCGGGAAAGTCAGAAATAAACTTATTTATTATGTCTTGAAAGGGTCGTTTTTTAGCCTTCGACATGTTCACTAAAAGCTACAATTAAAAAAACGCACTACACTAAATAATAACTACAATTAATAACTACGTCTATATCAATAAAATAAACATGCCCTATCCGCCGCTATTCAATGCTAAACTGAACTGAGTGATGATGATTTGTCGTGTCGTATCATAATCGACCAGCCCTCCCCGCCCACTTAAACACAGTCACACCGCCACTGCGATTGCTCTCCAGTTACCGGGCTCTACTGATGACTGTGGGATAAACTGGATTGCAGAATCTATACTCTATTTTCTTATATATCGTTGCCATAGTAAGAAAAGTACATAACTCTATTTTTTATCCAAAATGAGATTTAACTGCCATCTAATAATAACTATTATTTTTCCCAAAATGCTACAATAGCCGCTAAAACAGAAACAAGATTTTTCATTTTGAACATTTTAAAATCAAACAGTTTCTTTGAGTTTATGTTGAATTATTATTTAATAATTGAGAGAAAATTAAAAGCACTAAAGCAATCTCGGTATCAATTTCAACTATCAAGCTTATGTATAGTAGGGATGGGTGGTTATTTAACTATCTGTTATCTTATAACCGTTATGGATTCAATAACGGATGCAACTGTTATCTCGCTGGGAAAATAACAGGTATAGCACGGTTGCTTTCGGACCGTTGTGAACATATCATCGATCGCCGTTGCGGTGTACTCAACTACGTGGCGCTACGACTGTCCGATCGAAGGCGCTGTTTATTACAGATACTAGCTACAACTTCCCTAGAACAATAATTTATCAAATCACGTACCTACATAAATATCCTCTCGAACGGTTATTATGGCGGTAGTCCACATCGAGTTGGACGTTTATTATGGACATATTTTCTAAATAATTGTATGTATTGGAATTATCAAATGTAAAATAAAAGACCGATGTTGTATAAAAAATTTACTTATAAAAACTAAAAATAAAACCGTAATATTTATTGTATAGCATTTAAGCACATAGATGTTCTCGCATTTCGAAGATTAGCTAAGATTAAATATAAGAAAAATAACAGTAGGATCAGTCAAAATGGTGGAAATTAAACGCTGCTGTAACAATGATTGCAGTGAATCTGCACTTAATTTACTTTAATCTATTAACCAATTTATAATTTATCTGCAAAAAAACGCAATAAAATATTTATATTACAAAAAACTTTTGAATTTAAATTTTAGCGTGCTGCAAGATCAGCAGTTGCACATGTACTGTGTGGAATCAGGATGCGTTATCGTGTAGAACTGTAGACTACGAAATAACGCTAAACCTGTTATTTTGCAACTGTTATTTCAAAATAACGATAACGGTTGAAGCTGTTATTTTAAAATAACGATTTTTCCCATCCCATATAATGTATAGTATGGCTCGTAGGATTTAGTAAGGCTCGTGCTGATGTCATTTCTTTCTTGGGATACGATTTTGAGCGTAGTTGTCTATATTTGACCATATTTCCGGTAAGTTCCCAAATCCAATTTGTGCATTAAGTAGGGCGACATAACATACTAAAAGATGTTATAATAACCTTGAGATAATCAGGATTCTAAAACCTCCTGACACCCGATGTAAATGTTAAAAATTTGGTCGAGATGATTATTTTTGCATAATTATGTGCATATGTTATCGCCGTAATAAAACAGTTTGTATAAATGGAATTTTTATATAGGAACAATGTTAATATACTGGGTGTGCTTTTAATTAAATAAACAGCACATCTGCATTTTTAATGGAAGTTGTAGTTTTCATATACAGTGCGGGCCTTTGTCGTTTGTCATTGAATATAAATATTAGGTTATGTATATATCGGGGATGGTATATTACCGAACGGAAATGTTTTTTTAGTGTAGATATTTATTAAAATGGTAATCTTAGTACGTCAGTTATTAAAGAAATGAGAAAAATATATCAAACGTAGCATAAAGCAAAATTTATTTGTTTTTACATGTTATATCAAGAGAACTAAATGTTACGTAATGAAATTTCAATATTTTTGTAACTATTAATCGTAACATGGAAGAACATCTGAGGATGAACGTACAAAGAAAAGTTAATTATGTAATGAATGATATACTAAATTCTTGTAACAAATGAATTGGCGATGATTATACACATGCAATTTTAGAACATGTTTGGGTTTTATTATAAAGACATTGATAAACATTTTTGTTTTATTTATTATAGTTTATTCACTGTTATCACAGATACTTGAATGACTTTCTCCGAGGTGTATAATTATTGGGCTGGCATCTTTATCAAATCCTACCTCCCTATCCCGCCACTTCACCTTTTTCATTGTGGCGAATTGTATTTTCCCATCTTGTCTTTGTGCATCTTCCCTAATTTTAATGCATTTGTCAGCATCATGCCCATCTCGACAAATGTGCTTACTATAATACGTTTTTTTAAACATATCAGCCTCGAAGGAAGTCTTATTGCTTCGCAGCCAGTTCTGAATGTTCTCCTTTTTCCAACTTGCGGTAGGACATTGAACTTCTACTTTACTGTGATAATTTGCTTTATCCATAACTATCATAAATGGCTTCTCAAGATGTCTTGGGAAGTCGTTACCACCGTAACTAGGCCTCACAGCTCTTCGATGACGTCACGCTGTTTAGGCGTTGTATCGCCATGCACGATATTAGCCTAAGCGGTAAAGGAATCCTTTTTTGCATTTCTTTTTTAAGTTTTGAAGGGCTTCTCGTTTAAAGAGGATGCCAGTTGTCAACTTAGTCCTTCGCATCTCACTCGATTTTATTTGGGAAAAATCGAACTTTCAAAGCAAAAACCAAACATGTAACCGAGCACCGTTTTCGTGAAAGATGGATATTTAATCGACTAATTATTATTATTTGTAATTGTACATGTATTTGGACGAAACTAAGGTTGAAATGGTACAGTAATTGCAATTTTATTCGAAATTTTGTTCAATTTCACGAGAACATTTACAGACATACTATTTAACCAGGGCCTTAAACTTCCTATTATATGGTGTTTTATCTAATCTATGCTTACTTTTCCCACAATCTTTTTTAAGTAGGGTATTTGTAGAACAAGCTATTATAATTGTTGCAATACGTTCACTGCTGTGAATATGACATTTACATACATATATCAGTATTCAAAACGTTCGGTGATATAATTTAAAATATATTATTGTATTAAAACAGAACGTTTATTACATATATTTAAAAACATCTCAAAAATAATTTTGTTAAATATAACGTAAGAATATAAAACTATTTGAACAATAACATCTTCACGCTTTTTGTCAAATGTAACGGACAGTTAGGGAATTGAGTTGGAATAGCATCTTTTTTACGCCTAGGATATTTTAAACTTACAGTTATAGTTTCACCGATCCTTGAATCTGTAGCTGTTGAAGAATAAATCATATCTTCTTTTATTTACAAAGTGTAACTCACAAACAAAACAACCAACACCATCTTAGGTTAGGTTATCTCGTTTTTACACAGTATTTTTTTTTTAATAACGTATGAAAACAACCGACACCATCTTGGGTTAGGTACCTGGTTTTTATCGCTTCAGAAAAGGTTTTATCGCTTATACAACACAAAAACATTGCAGGTATCACCAACAAAGTACGGAAATATAACTACACAGTATTTTTTTTAAATGAAACCAATATGATTTGGATAAGCCAATTCAAAACGCAATAGATGGTCTCAGTGTGTAAACGCGTTTATTGGCCTAAATCAAAATACGTTACAGCCTGCTGACGTCAAAGCTGTTTAGCCTTGTATTCTAGGAAGTAACGTCAAAGTACCCAATATGTCTCACTGTTGCCGGAAATATAAAGCCCAAGAATATAACATTTTCTGAACAAAACAGCAAAATATTGTGCTTAATTTGCAATCGTTTTGTTTTCATTCGTGCAAGGAAAGATTTCGAGAGAGGTATTTTTTTATTTCTCTAACTTTCGTAATATTGACGAAATATTAAAGGTTACGAATTTTTATATATTGTTGTTATTTATAAATAAGTTTGCTTAATATTGTTTTTGATGATAAATTATATCTTCGATATGTAAAAATTTAAATCCTCAGATAATTTTCCTATTTTGCGCAATATAGTAATTACTATTACACTTTGAGACAGCTATTGTACAGATAAGGAATAGACACTCAGTCTTGTCATTTTATGCTATGCAGTAATCTAATGACTATGTTACATACAATATGTTTATTTACTTTTTAGTTGTGTAATTTGCAAATATAGAAAAATATGAGGTAATTAATTTTACATTTCATTATACTTATTCCAGAAGGATTTTGAGGTGTTTAATAATATACATACATACCTCATAGAGATTCTCCCGTTTACTGCTTTCATTAACATTTTGACATTATATTGAACTTGATGAAAGCAATTTCGCAGTTTGTTACGTAAATTTTACAAACATATACTGCTAGAGGACATGAACTTGCTAGTCATTTTGTTTTCGTGTGCAAAGTTCACATCGCTAGTTTAATAATTGTATTATTATATTTTTGCAGTACATAGAAACTTTGTCTTCAAGCAAAATTAAACACGAACTAATACGATATTGTAGCTGCAGTTGTTTACAAAATTATTCACTAGATTGTTACTACACAAATATTGCTTTTTGACACATATACACTACCGTTCATGGAAGTTCGCGCAAGCAAAAGAATGTACGGAAGTCAAAGAAAATAAGAGAAATATTAAATGACCATGTATTTAATACTTACTTGTCCATACCTCCTGGAGAATGGTCCACAAATGTTCCTTCGATTTTGGACACTTTCCTAACACATCGGTCTAATTCTTCCCATAACAACTCTATCGGGTTCAGATCGGGGGACTGTGGCGGCCATTCCATGATTTTTAGGGTTCTTTCATTTTCTTCTTGCTGCAGCTAATCTGTGCACAATTTAGATTTATGTTTGGGGTCATTGTCCTGCATAAATTCAAATCCACGACCAATTAATCGGACTCCTGACGGTATGGCATTTTCCTCCAGGATTTTCCGATATTCTTCTTTTTTCATAATGCCCTCAATTTTGAGCAAGTCCCCTGTTCCGATTAAGGAAAAAACCCCAAACCATTACAGATCCGCCTCCATGCTTCACCGTAGGAACTATACACTCCGTAACATTCTTTCCCCTCTTGATCTGCGTACGAAAACTCTCCGTCTATTTCCAAAAACCTCAAACTTGGATTCGTCAGTCCACAAAATGTTTTTAAAATCGTCCACTGTCCAATCTCTATAAGCTTGTGCCCATTTCAGTCATTTCAGCTTATTTCCTCTTCGGAGTAACGGTTTTCGACAAGCCACTCGCCCATGCAACCCAGCCTCTTTCAGCCGACGTTTCACAGTACTCACAGAAACTTTGGAATCTTGCTCATTATTGAATTCTGCAGCAATTTGTGATGCTGTTAGTCTTCTATTGCGCTTGCTAATTATTTTTATTCGTAAATCTTCTGCAGGAGTCGTTTTTCTTGACGGTCCTGGCCGATTACGATCTTGCACGTCACCGGTTGTCTTAAATCGAACTATAGTATCATGTGCTGTAGATTTTTTTATTTTTAATTTATCCGCAATCCGTCTTTCTGCGTACCCTTCCTGATGCAAGGTAATAATAGCAGATCGTTTTGAAACAGGCTTTCCACGGGGCATTTTAAACAGTCGAACCGAAATTATTTTATTTTTCACTTGCACAACCACAAATACTTTCACAATAACAATCCCTTCAGAACTACTGCGTTTACAAATGTTATAATACTTTATAAAGAGTATTCGAATATTTCCAGGTAACACGAGTGAATCAGCTAACCTTCCTAGGGATTATTATAAAGCTTTATTGTCACTGTAATTATTGGGAATTTCCAACATAATTATATATTTTATGATAACGGTCTTATAATAGACAAATACTACCTGGAAATTGGTAAAAGGCTTCCAGAAAAGGTTTTAATAATTCCTCACAGAAATGTATATTATATAATTTTAAAATTTTTTCCTAAACAGTTAATATAATTTGTCAGCTTGCCCAAACTTCCATGAACGGTACTGTATGTTAACTATTATGTTAAGATGGATATACATTAAGTTACCAATTGCCAGTCGCCTATTATAGGAGGTACATGCGAGGTAGGCGCCATAAATTCTCGGCCTGACAGGGTTATACAGGTTCGAGCGTGTTCAAACTTCGTTACGTCATGGTTGCACATGTGCCTACACTTTATATATTACCTCTCGGAGAGTAGTAGTTTTTAGTAGCCAGTCAGACAACGTGACTAATGCATGAAAATGTCCCAGGTAACGAAAATTGAGTACTGCATTAAATTTTTAACAAAAGTAGGGCATACGCCTAATCACATTAAACAACAATTAAACGGCGTTTATGGTGATTTCTCTCCTTCATATTCAACTGTAAGAAAGTGGGCAAAATATTTCCATTTGGGGCAAGAATCTCTTGATAATGATGAGCCAATTGAACCAATTGAGCCAATTGAACTGATAATGTCTCAAAACATTTCAATTATTGAAAAAATGGTATTAGCAGATCGCCGTTTCAAGGTGAAGGAACTTTTAGTACTCACTGTAGTGCAAAATTGGATATAATTTATGCACTCTAAATATGTTGGAACAGCAATCGTTTTAGTTTTAAAATAAGAACAATTAATACTAAGAATTACAACACGTACATATATGTAATCTAACAAAGTGTGTAGTTGCCCTAACAAAAACTATGGTTGGATTTAAGATAAAGTGTTGCTATTACATAGTTTATTATATGTTATTTTTAAGTATACAGCGTGTACCCCGGATTAACGCATGGATGGGTAAGGCAGACAGAACATCATTGAGTTGAAATTTCATGTTTTGGGGTTTAGCCATGCTTGAGTAGTAAGTAACTTGCCATAATTTTATTGCTGATAAATGCACCATGCCATCTAATTATGAAAGGGTGACCATTCATTAGCCTGTAGCTTGTTAGCCTGGCCTCTCCTTGAACATGTATATGTAGTGGTTCTAGGTTAAGGATAACCTCCAGAGCTGCCCTGTTGCCTCCACCCGCAATATCTTTGTCCGTCATGCCACCGAGCTATATGTTATCATTGGTCTGATGACTCTCATGTATAACCACAGCATCATTTTTGCGCTTAGTCCCCACGTTTTTCCATACAACCTTCTACACCTCCCTAAGGCAATAGTAGATTTGTTGATGGTTTTATTGGTGTAAGGATTCCATGTAAGTCTTTGATCGAACCATACACCAAGGTATTTCGTTTCTTTGGCCAATGGGATCTCCACTCCCCTTAGCATAATTGGCTTTAAGCCTCGAATTATGCGTTTCTGTGTGAATACGATGATTTGTGTCTTTTGGCCATTAACTGTAAGCATTTCCTGTTTACACCAGTTATCTGCTGTATTTAGGGCATTTTGCACTCTTTCTGATATTACCCCGGCAAATTTGCCTCGTACTACTATTGCTAGGTCGTTAGCATATCCTAGGCATAAAAGGCCTTCTTTGGACAGCTTTGTTATTAGGTCGTCAACGAGAGACGCTCATAAATGGGGTGACAGTACACCTCCTTGAGGGCATCCCCCCTTGCCCTTACTTTGATATTAGCCTTTGTACACTATAAGGCAAAGCAATACTCATGAAGCGCAGTACATATTAGGCATCGATGAAAGTAATTAAAGAACTATCTTAGCATACTTCCTAAAAAATCTAATCGCAACTAAAACAAATTTGCTACATAGGTAAAAAATCATTCACCATTTTTTTCAGAAGTTACCAATACACTCAAACTATCGTAGCGTACGAATATAACAATTAAATCAATATTAATTGCTACAATAATCTGAATTTCTGTTAACATGAAAATTGATATCGTTGAATTCTTTCATTATTTACGAGTGTGAGCAAAGCGTGTCACTGTTACAGAATCATACATGGTGATAAGAAGTGTAGATTACGCTGATCGCGTGGTTGGTGATCTTTGATCCGTGGATTTGTCTTTGATATTCGGAGGTTGTATTCTGTTGTTTAGAATTTTTGTTAAACTTTGATACTGCAGTTGCTTCTTGATTATGCAAATAAGAATATCGCGTTAAACTTATAAACTTTGGTTTTTCTTTTGTTTCCCATTTAACTTTTTATCTAACGCTTAAATGTACTTACGTATATGCATTACGTGACATTTAACTTGTCACATGAGATGTAAATGACCCCAATTGCGTCTGGGACTTATCTCCAAAATAAAGTATATTTATTGTTGAGTATACAATGGTGATGTCTAAAACTTCTCCTTCGCGTTAACAGCTACAACCTACTAATGCTACTTTTGTTCAGCAGTTAAAAAAAAACTGCTTCTTTTTGTAGCAGTTTTCCTTACAGAGCGATGTACAATAATAGCTATTTATGGTATAAGTCAATAAAGACCAATGTTATCCACGAAAAAATGGTTTAGCGATGTTTTTGAATGGATAAAATTTCTTTATTCACGTAATATGTTTTCCAATCCCCCTGAATTTTCAAAAAATTTTATTGCTTAGGTAATTCATTTACATAAATGTTAATTGTACTATTACTAATGTGATGAACACTTAAAGAAGGAAAGTTGACTCTGCTTTCCGTCAGGGTCGAGTGCAATGGAAGTCCCGGGCCTTTCATTTGAATTTACATCTGCTAAAATTTTTCTTGACGTGGATATTTTTTGAGCAACTGATTCGTCGATATAGTGTTCTGCCACTGTAGAAGACTTCCACCCTCCGTGTCTTTTAAGAGTTAATAAGTCAGCTCCTGCATTGGTTAGTAAATTTTCGAAAGTCCGCCGAAAGCAGTGCCCGATATAAAGGTCATAATTTGGTAACTTCAAATATTTCGTTGTGATTTGTGGTATTTTTGCGAAAGTGTTGATACCGTGTGCACTTTTGCTTCCGATAACAGAGAAAAAAAATTTCTGTGTGGTTCCTTTTGTAGACGAAAATTTTTGCACTTCTTGTAAATTCCTATTAAATTAACTTGACAGTCTTCGTTGATAATTGCAAATGTGCGTTTCTTATTTGTTTTAGTGTCCGGAAGCAAAATTATGAGAACAAACCCTTTCTCATCAATATTCTCATTAACTCGAATTTTGTGTAGTTCGTCAATTCTACATCCGCCACCTGCACCCATAATTAAGACCACCTATAAAGTAGTACATTTCATTAGGGGCCTCGGATAAAATTTTGTAGAAATCTGTTTTTTCTATTATTCAAGACTTTTTTGGTTCGTAACCTGAAGTCTGTCTTTTTATAAAAGCGATGAGCTTTGGAAACCTGCAAAACTCCGTAATAGTTAAATCTAATTTAGAATATTTGGATTTACTTACTTGGAAACATCAATATTTTCATTTATGGATAGCGTTGCTCTGAATATTGGGTAACGACACCATAAGGTGGACACTTTTACTTTCCTTGATTTTTCTAAGAAATAGACTAGCGGTATTTCCTCGTTAACAGCTTTCACATTTTTTATTGTCTTCCATTCACAAAATGTTTTGTACTCTTTTTTTTTTGATTTTTCTAGCAATAAATTGGATACTGCAATCGCAGCTTGGTTCAGAACATCTTGTGGTATGCTTTCTTCCTGGTTATTTGCCATTTCAAACACACTTTCAGACCCTTAAATCGATAAATTGAATTTGCGTCAAGTGTCACATGTTTTATAAAGAAGCCATCCCTAGCAACGAAAATTTCAAAGATAGTGCGAGTTTTAATTTCTTTACTTTATTCGTGTTGTCAATAGCAGTGTGAATAAAGTGTTGCTGTAAACATTTTATTCATCCTTTTGATTAAACTATTGTTTTCATAATGAGATTTAATATATAAAATGAGGATTTTATTCTCATCGTTATTCACTTATACCATAAATAGCTATTATTTGACAAATTGACTATCTGGGTATTTTTCTCTCTCGTATCTCTGCTGCGATTCTACTTAATAAATAGAAGTGGTGTTCTACAATGGCTTCCAATCAGCTCCATACCTGTCCACCTCTGGCATAGCCCGCAAGGGTATAATTTAGGTCCTCTATTATTCAGTGTATATCGAAATGATCTTTTTAGCAAGTTGAACTGTAGCGTATTGGTTTAGGGTGTGTTTATAGTGAAGCTGTGATAGTCGATAAGAGCGATGCGTTAGCAAAACGGGCCAATCAGTGAGCTGTAACTTTGCGTAACCATGGGTACAGAAGCGAGCTGTGATACTGGATAAGAGCGGCGATAATAGCGAAGCGATGAGATGACAGCGATGGTGAGCAAATATAAGAGCATTTATAATCGAACTGTCAAATTTTACAACCTTGGCCATATGTTATCGGCAGGTATCATTTTTGATGTTCTAGTAAAACGACTTAAAGTAAAATAAAAAACATTTATTGTATTGATATATACACATAAAAATTAATATTTAGTTGCGCCCCCTCGAGCTTTGATTATCGCTTTAACCCTGTTGTGTATACTAGCCACTAATTTGTCGCAAACATCGGGCGATATTGCTGCCCATTCTTCGAATATTCTTTTTTCTAGGTCGTTTTTGAAGTGTATTTATGCTTGCTGATATTGCTTTTCAACATCCCCCATAAATTCTCAATGGGAGACTAATCCGGTGATTGCGGCGGCCATTCTAACATCGGAATGTTGTTTTCCGTAAACCAACGTATTGAGTCCCGTGATTTATGCGTTATCTTGTTGGAAATAATATTGTTTTGTTTCATAGTCAAAGAATTTCACTATTGACGGTTCTAAAACCTCCTCCAGCATTTCAATGTATCGCCTGCTGTTCATGCGTCCGTCGCACACGAACGCTTCTCCTACGCCTTGTGCAGTCATACACTGCCAAATCATTATACAACCCCAACCATGTTTTACGGTAGGGATAATGCATTCAGGGTGAAACGCTTCTCTCTTTCTTCTAACGAAGCGAGTGCCAGCTACACTGTAAAGCTGTAAATCAAAAAAATAATGCATTTCTAAATATTAAATAAAAAAATAAATAAATTATTAAAGTGACGCTTTTTTCTTATATTTCCATATTCTAAGACTATATTTACTTCAATATTAGATTCGTTTGACTAAATCACCCTCTTCCAATCGTCCACCGTCCAATGTTTGTGTTGTTTGGCCCACAACAGTCGTTGTTTACGATGACGGTCGTTTAAGAATGGCTTGCGCCGTGCTTTTCTCCCATGCAAATTCATTTCCCCGAGACGTCTAACCGTACGTGGCGAAATAAACACACTGTGTACTCGTACCTCGCTGGCAATTACTTTTGATGTTTTTTTTCCGGTCTAGAAGAGCAACCCTTTCCAGAATTCGATCTTGTCTCTCCGTTGTAGCTCTTTTTCTCCCAGTTTTGGGTCGATTTTTATAATTTCCTATCTCTTTGTACCATTTAATGGTATTTTGAACTGCCGATCTGGTGCACTTCATACTTTTTGCAATTTTTACTTGACTGACTCCTTGAGAATGTAACAAAACAATCTGACCCCGTTTTGCTTCACTTAACTGTGGTCTTTTTGGCATTTTTTTAATTGAAACACTATTTTTTCCCAAAATAATAACAATATTCACACGTAACAATGGAACAACGACGTTCACACGATGCACTTTATAAACACACCGAGATGCTAGTTTGACAAAAGAGGAGTAAAATCTTAATACAAGCGAAATTCTAAGAAAGATTAGGCCTAACGTGTTTGTATTAATCGTTTGTGTCATTACCTAATCACCCTTTTCTTAGAATTTAGTTTATTGCTGCTAAATGGTAATTTAAGAGGGGTGTCGATAACGTATGGCCAAGGTTGTATCTGCTTTCATCAATTCTAGTTTTAACGGATATCGAGAATTTAATAAACGAAATTTACCTTAGGCCCCCAATACGGGATCAAAAACACCCAAATCAAACAAGAAAGGCGCCTATGAAAATATTTTGACAACTGTCAAACTGTCGCGTTTGCCGAAGCTTTATAAACGTTATCCGTGATGAATATTTTTCGACGCTTTTATCGCTGCTAGTATCGTCGCTCTTATCATAGCTCTTAATCGTCGCTCTTAACGACTACCATAGCTTCGCTATAAACACACCCTTACGCTGATGACCTGAAGATATTTACAACTGTAAATGGTACCGACGACTGCGAAATGTTACAACAAGACTTGAGTGTAATAAATAATTTTTGTACAGAAAATAACATCTCCCTGAACATAAGCACCATCGTATCTTACACCCGATGCTCTAGTTTTTCAACTTAGGTGTATCGGTCCCAATCGGTACCTCGAGTCAATAGCATCCGCGACTTAGGTGATCTCTACGACACGAAACTCATTTTTTCGGATCATATATCAATTCCCTCTTCAACCGTATCGAATACGCTAGGTTACGTCATAGGATTGTTTAGACATTTTTCTAACCCTGGAGCACTAAATACACTTTACTTTTCTTTCTTCGGAGTTATTCATTTATTAATATTTTTTGGGTAACATGTTCCACACGGTCATTTTTCAAAAACACTCTCAGGTGCACTCTCTCTGAGTTACTTACTCACCTTTTCTAATTTTGTTATTATTAGAGTTAGACAATACGATGCAATTAGGGACTTGAATGCATGTTTACTTTGGATTATAGTTATTATCCGATTGGTTTTGAAGTTCTAGCAATAGCAAAGGTAGTAATGAGTCGTTTAAGATTGGAAGTATCAAAAGGTTCACTAATTTGTCCATACTTTTATCTTTATTGTAGTTCTACACGTTCTTCTGTGACTTAATTTTTTGTGAACGCGTATTTGATTTGAAAAGGAAAGAAGCTTGTTACATAATTATTGCCATAAATTCAATTTTTGTTTTGAATGTTATCGACCGATAAGAAGCACGTTCAGTTCTATCCGTGCACGTCTATAATAAATGCATCACTTACGATCTCTGAAAATTTGCAATCTTACTGCCTCTAGCATCAGCTTACTGATGCCTGCATACGCCACATACTTTTGAGTGTATCAATTTTTTATAATCATTATCTGTATCAACTTTAAAATGATCGCATTTGCTAGTTTCGCGTGTTTTAGTTCGCAATCAAAATTCTGACCGTTCGGGTTATAAATCATAATTTGCATCAGAGCTTCGGTAGTTATTATCGTAATTTTAGTTTTGCGCATTGTTCTTGGTTTTGTGTTTAATTATTTCTAAGTGAATCTGCTAACAATGCCTATTATAGACGCAGTGCAAGGATCAGTTCAATTGATTCTCGTCCTTATATTGACCTATGCTGTAATTGCACTGCAAGGGTATGTAAAAGCTTCATACTTTAACGTTTTTAAGGAGGAAATTATCTTGTTGAAGGTATGATTTGAGTAGCTTCTTCAAAATATAAAAGTTTGAAGAAATTTAAGAATGTTGTCAAACAATAACATCTTGTGACAAAAGATCTATTTGAAAATTATCACATCTCTAACCTATAATATGCGATTTATCAAGACGGTAACAATCTACAATGGTTTTTTTTCGCTTTGTTGCTTTTTTTGTTTGCCAATATATGGGCTGAGTCCAAAAATATTGATTTCTAATGAGTAATAATCCCTTTAAAGATTACGAGTTATATTGCTTTCGACATAATTTATTTGATTTCCAATTTTTTTTTCTTGGTAAACTTCTTTCTCCAAACATGAAACTAAGACGGTTAAAAATATTGTTTTATTTACTTTGGCTTCTAATGTATGACTATTTTAATGTTAATTAGTAGAATAAATTAATTTAAAAAAATGGAAATTTGTAATTGGTTATACCGGCCGGTCGGAAACGACCCGAACGCTATAGTTGAATGCTGCATTGCGAGACTGCGATGTAGCATTTGCTTATCTAAACGTGAGAGAATCATCAAAAAGAAGAATTCGAATTAATGATTAGAAACCACCACTTGGTTTCCCTAGCAGTGGCGTCAATGCGGTGGCTTTGGTCAAATAAAAATGCGAGTAATATACATAATATAATAGAATTTATGAAAACCTAGTGTGGAGATATCGGCGCGATCGTAGCGCTGCAGTGTAGTCTGGTTCAATGAGACTCTGGCAGTGCTGGTGACAGAATCGTTCGGATATTCTTCCGTGCTATTTTGGTCGTTTAAAATGGCTGCTGCAATTGAAAATCGCGCCCACTGTGAACTATGCGCTGTCATGAGTGATAGTGTGGTTAGAAGATGGCGCTGTATGTTTCGAGAAGGACAAACTAATGTCCATGATGAAGAACGGAGTGGAAGACCAACTGTTATGACGGACGAACTTTTGGGTAATGTCGAAGAGAAAATCGGTGATTCACAATCACAGAACTGTGTGCCTTTTCCCCTCAAATTTCACGTACAGTTTTGTACGAGGTTATTATTGAACATTTAGGTTACCACAAATTTTGTGCATGGTGGGTGCCAAAATTGCTTACCGAAGACCATAAAACAAAGAGAATGGGATTGGCACTAACTTTTCTGACGCGCTACGATGTTGAAGGTGGAGATTTCCTCAGGCATATCGTAACAGGTGACGAGACTTGGGTCGCCTATGTCAAGGTTGAGACTGCCTTTTGGGACAACAAAGGCAGACTTTATGGAACGAGGCACCACAATAAACGCTGGAGTCTATTGTGAAACTTTGAAGAAGCTCAGAAGAACTATTCAGAACAAGATTATTGAGTTCGGGCATCGTCTTTCTTCATGACAGCGCCCGCCCGCATGCCGCCGCTCGCACGGTAGGCCTAGTGGACAGTTTTAAGTAGGAAGTGTTTAAGCATCCTCCCTACAGCCCTGATTTGGTTCCTAGCGACTACCATCTCTTCCCTAACATAAAGAAATGGCTTGGATCACAACGGTTCGAGAGCGATGATGAGCTACAGGATAGTGTTACAGCATAGCTTAATTCACAGGCGACAGAGTTCTGCTAAGAGGGCATTAAAAACTGGTTCATCGCTGTAACAAATGTCTCAATTTTAATGGCAATTATGTAGAAAAATAGCTGAAAGTAGTAGCTTTAAGTTGTATATAATACAAACCTCTTCATATATTGGTGTTTTTTTTTAACAACCAAACAGAACTTACTTTACGAATCGCTCTCGTATTTCTGTTGTTGCCTGCCACTTTCCCCCATCACTTCGGTAGTAATTTTATCCTATCCAGGTGCTTTTCCGTTCTTTAACTTTCAAATAGTCTCACTTATTTCCTCGTAAGTTATCCCTACGTCTTCAGTTTCCATCTTGTCATTTTCGTTTTCTTCTCTACTGGGTTCTAGACTTCCACTAATATTTTCTGAATTCAAAAGCATTTCAAAATATTTTGTCCAACCACCTTTAATCCTTTTTTCTTCTTCGAGTATTTGGCCGCTACTACCCTTGATTGTCATTGGTTTTGCATTTTGTTCGTTGTTAGTATTTTTAAGTACTTTATAAAAAAGCTTTTCATTTCCTTTATTACTACCAATTTTTCTCCGAACTCTTCCAAGATTTCTATTTTGCTTCTATCATTATTTTTTTTTTACTTTATTCCTTTGTTTCTTGCACTTTTCATAAGTTACTAGCTTTTTATTACTTAGCTATGCTTTCCAAACGTTCTTCCGTTTCTTGATTGTTTCCGTGCACCACGAGGTTTGTTTCTTATATTTTGTTCTCTTATATATACCATATTCTTTTTGGGCTGACTCAATGATACATTGTTTGAAGCTGTTCCATTTTTTTTCTATACCCATAGTCTTTCCACTCCCTATTTTCTCGGTTACTGTATTTTCACATCCCTTAGCTATTATTGTCCTGCTTCTTAACTTATAGGACCTTATGCTCCAGCGATCTTATTTCTTATGTATTCTCGGGTGGATTTGCCATTATTTCAATTCATCTTTTTTATTTTTGCTGCTAATAAATAATGGTCACAGTTTATTTCTCGACCTCTAGAACACTCGCATCTAGGGCTGATGATGTTCTTATTCTTTATTAAAGTATAATCTATTATCGATTTTTCTCCTCTACTTGGTTGTTCCCTTTTAAAATAAAATTGATTGTCAACACTTACTTTAGCATTTGTTACAAGTTGCACGACAATTATAAATTAGTTATTCATTTTATTAATATTTTTTTCGGTAACATGTTCCACACGGTCATTTTTCAAAAGCTCTTACAGATGCATCGCATCTAGGGTTACTCATCCATTTTTGCAAATTTTTTTATTATTGGAGTTAGAAAGACGATGAAATTAGGAGACTTGATGGAATTTTTTCTTTGGACTAGTTACCACTCAACTTAAGGAATTGATGTCACCAATTATCCAATTGGTTTTGAAGTTCTAGCGATAATAAAGTTAGTAATTGGGTATTTTAAGATTGAAAAAATCAAAGGGTTACCTGATTGGTCCTTATTTTCATCTTTATTGTAGTTCTACACGTTCTTCTGTAACGACTTAATTTTTTGTGAACGGGTATTTGATTTGAAAAAGAAAGAAGCTTGTTGCATAATTGTTGCCATAAGCTCTATTTTTGTTTTGAATGTTATCGACCGATAAGAAGCACGTTCAGTTACATTCGCGTACGTCTATAATAAATGCGTCACCTACGATCCCTGAAAATTCGCAATGTTTCTGCCTGCAGCATATGTATCAGCTTACCGATATGCCCGCATACACCACATACTTTTGAGTGTATCAATTTTTTATAATCATTATCTGTATCAACTTTAAAATGTTCGCACTTGTAAATGTGTTGTTAGTTTTGCCTGTTTTAGTTCGTAATCAGTATTCTGACCGTTCGGATCATGTCATAAATTATAATTCGCATCAGAGTGCCCGATTTTAATTGCATCATTTTTACGTATCTGCAAATGTGCACTGTTTCGGCTTTGTTAGTTATTACTGTAATTTTGGTTTGGCGCGTCGTTCTTGGTTTTGACGTGTTTAATTATTTCTAAATGGATCTGTTAACAATGCCCATTATTATAGACACCGTGCAGGGATCGGTTCAATTGACTCTCGCCCTTATATTGACCTACACTGTGATTGCATTGCAAGGGTATGTAAAAGCTTCAAACTTTAATGTTTTTAAGTGGGAAATTATCTTTTTGAAGGTAGTATGGTTTAAGTTACTTCCTCAAAATGTTATTTCTAATTCCAGGAAATTTAAGAATGCTTTCAAACAATAACTTCTTGCAATAAAAGATCCATTTGAAAATAAGTACATCTCTAACCTATAATATATGATTTATCAAAACGATATCCATCTACAATAGATTTTTTTATCGCTTTGTTGCTTTGTTTGTTTTTTAAGATATCGGAGTCCAAAAATATTGATTTCTAGTGGGTAATAATCCCTTTAAAGATTACGAGGTGCTGTCATATTGCTTTCGATATAACTTATTTGATTTCCAAATTACTTTTTTGTTGGTAAACTTGTTTCTCTAAACACAAAACTAATTCAATAATTAACTCGGAACAGCCGTTTCGAAGACACGTGGGCCTTCATCCTCAGCCCCGTACCGATTGATGTGAGAGAACATATATTAAGAACCCGCTCAATCCCAACTTCAAGAAAAATATAAAAATATATACAAGTACCTACTTTTGCTGTTTAAGAATAAAAAGCAAGTTAAAATAAGGAGAAAAAGGTGGAAAAGGTCTTGTCTCCACGAAACGCAAGATATATGGCCATCCCACCCTAATAAAAATAAAAATCGAGTGAGACAACGGTATGTCCTTTCTATCCGTCAAATTTGTGTTCTTCCCGCCTCCATACCCCTGAACTAAAGAGTAGACACATGCGGAATATATGAAAGGATCAACGTTTCTTGTTATAGACCTCTTTACCGTAATAAATCGAAAAGACAGGAAAAGTGTGAAGGTCCCTTCTCTTTATTGATTAGGTTTGCATTCTTATTTATGTAAATAGTCTCATAGGCGCTCAGCTTAAGCGGCGAAATCACGTTTTTAATCAATTTTAGGTTTTTTAATTTAATATTATGCCCGGTATCGTTCATGTGTTGTGCTGCTCTTGACGGTTCTATCTTCCCGTACCTGTAACACCTGATGTGTTCATTGTGTTACAGGTCTTGCGTTTCGTGGTGACAAGACCTTTTCCGCCTTTTTCTCCTTATTTTAACTTGCTTTTTATTTTACTTGAAGAGCAGGGATAGAGCGGCTTTTTTAGATTTAATAGATGTTCTCTCACATTAATCGGTACGGGGCTGAGGATGAAGGCTCACGTGTTTTCGAAACGGCTGTCCCGAGTTAATTAGTAATTTGTGAGGTGCGGAGTGTGCCGAGAATATTGTTGTTTGACAAAACCAGTTGCTGTACAGTTTTAATATTTTGTATTGAACGAAATCACATTCTACTTAGAGGTAGATAATTAAATATTGAAGGGTTCAAAATGTTGTTTTATTTGCTTTGACCTCTAACATATTACTACTTTGAAGTTGGAAATTTGTCATTGGTTATATAACGTCTTCTAGTATCTACCCCTCAAATATCAAGCTTTTTGGCATGAGATTTTAATAATATTATTGCTCAACATTTAAAAGTATCTAGGTATAGATATAAACATTTCTTTGAGAAAAATGTTTGGAAGTGATATTTCGATACACACATAAATTATAACGGTTTATAGCACGTATGACCACCTTCAATAATTCTGGGGTCAAATTATCATTCTCTTGCCAAAGTAGAAAGATTTTAGTATATAGTATTATGTTAAAAATTACAACATGAAAATTCACTGTTGTTGGCGCCATGTGGTGTGACGTTCAGCCAAATTCCACTCTAGCAACATCTGTCAGAATTAAGCCGTTTTGACTTCATTTTCGGTATCTTCCCTCCTTATTTTGGGCGTTTCATTAGGTAAATCTATCTCCAGCTGACGACAATCCCGGAGAAACGGCAATGTTACTTTCTATTTTCTTCAGGTCCTTAGGGTTCTTTTATAATATGATTTCTTTCTACAAACACGGAGAAAATAAATTCTTTTGTGTCTTTATTCATTTGGCAATTTAAATATCAACACTAATAAGTCGTCAAACCCGGTAGTGAATGTTCCATTTTACGGTTACTACTCGCTAATGTCAAGTCGTCATTTCCGCAGATGTTAGATCGCGAAGTTGTATAGCATATTACAGGCTGTAGTATGATATTTTTGAAGAAAATAAATTTTAGTTGATTGAAAATTTAATTGTAAGAATATAACATTTTTTCAATATGAAACGTGTACCGTACTTGGGAAATTGGTAATTATTTCACGAATGCTATCGGTCACAAAGTAGCGACGAGACGCTACGGCAGCCTTTTTTAGTTCGAGTCGCCTATGATTAGCTAAATGATTAATTTTCAAAGCGAATTCAAGTGCTCAAATTGCACAAGTACGAGATTAATTCAAGTTTAATCATTTAAGACTATGTGGGGTTTTATTATGTGCCGCGTTATCAGGCAGAGGGCGCGTAAAGCAGCAATATTTTAGTTTATTTATTAGTGCATACCAACTTTTTTTTCTTGCAATACAAGTATAGGTTGACAGCTTTAAGCAGAGTGAAAAGCATGACGGGCTGAAAGAAGCTAGGAATAGTTTCATCGTACAATTTGCTATACTTGTCTTTTCAACCTCGCTACATCGCTTCTGAGTGGTATTCCTAGTAAACCTATATTCTAAAACCTTGTAATAAATATTCATCAAATGATGGCAAAGTACTCTGGTTCGTTTAAAAATCATCTACTAACTTTTTGACATGGCAGAGATAAAATGAACGTATTTTTAATTTTTTCGAAGCTATCTTCATTGCTAAATTGTGGTAGTCTTTCACTTGAGTTCATTGAATTGTGCTATTAAAAATTCATACAGTGAGGTCCTAAAGTGTCCCTAAAGTCCTAAAGTGTTTCCGGTACCACCGGAAATGTTGTCAACTTTCTTATATATATTTTTACGTGTTTGGAAAGGTAATTGAAAGGCGAATCCAACGATATGACATATGTTATACTTTAACTTAAGAAATATGACGATATGCAGCAATAAAGATTTTGGTAATCTGTTTTCGTGGTAATCGTTAACAAATTCAGCGAATATTAAAATTAGGTACTTGGTGTTCATCTTATGTGGTCAATGCGGAGGCCATTGTAAAATCAACAACATAGAAAATTGAAAGTTCGGCACATTTCCTATCAAAAACTAACAAATTTATAGAAACCTACCACAATTAATTAATTACAATAAAATTCAATAAAGTAAAGGAGAAACAACAATTAACAAAACAAGTTAAGATGACATAAAATAATAACGAGCACAAAGAACGAAAGTATAACAAATGCAGGTTATAAACTGCCGATGACGGCAAAAGTTAGTTGACAAAAAATATAAATCGACCTATTTTTTTTTTTAAACTTCTGTCGTTCAAAAGTTAGCATGAGGGAGGGGGCATTTTAGGACCGCACTGTATAGGTTAATAATGTTGCATAACTAAGATATTACTAACAATAAGTTAGTTGTGAAAGCCATTCATAGAAAATAACTTGTATTAATGGCAAATACCTATACTTTGGATTTCTAACGCAGATAATAAAAATTGACGAAATTAAAAACATGATTTTAAATTTACAATTACCTGCGTAAAAATTCGATTATGCAACTTTGCTAATGTATGGAATTTTACAATACAAACTGGACGCAGTTGAACGAAAGACCTTAAGACTCTTTACTTATGGAGTAAGATGCTTTTTTTTTTTAAAGTACTTACCTATAGAATGTAGCTTCATTTCACAATTCCATACTATTGAGAAATATCAAAATGGTTTTTAGAAATAACTTTATTTGTTGAGGAGCACTATAGAATGTTGTACATTACTAACTTTTTCTAAGACTAATAAGTTATGCATGTATGTGTGGTGGTTAGTAAAATAGCACATGGATGTTTTCTTGGTAAAACATATTACATATTTGTTACTTTTAAAACTAACGCCTTCAGGTGTCATTTAGCTCTCTGATAGCTTCCATTGAGGACCTGTTGGTGATTTTTAGATGAACGCTGTATGATTTGTGGAGACAAATTTCGGGCCAGATTAAAACTGGCTGTATGCAGTACTTGGCCAATAGGTTGATAATTTTTGCAAGGAATTTGAAGACGTTGATGAATGTAAAACATGCATTAGTTGGGTCTCTAATGGTGTGACCCAGTGATGTCAACCTAAAATAAATAAAATAATATTTTACGGCCAACGAAGTTTCTAGGGGATGCGAAAAAATTGTTTAACGGGATGGGACTTATGTTAGATGGATTCATTGATCCACAACATTTGAGTAAAATGTCAATGAAGATGCACCAAAGTGTAAACACATGCATTCTGGTTGGTTCTTAAGTATCGTACAGCAATGATAAATTAAAGGAGGTATACGGGCAATGAGACGATTACTCGATTTAAAAAATTAGTGCGATGTATTTCGATCTGTATCTGGATACTTTTGTACTTTTATATATAGGGTTCTAACACCCGTAATTGATAATAATTTAAGAAATTCAGAAATAAAAGTCTGTATTTTTATTTTTTATTTTGATTAAAATAAAAAGTAATTAACAATGGATCCATTCATATAAGGAATTGCTCACTAATATCCCACCGTTAGACCATACTCTTTCCAGTAATTGGTCAATATAATATACGATGAGAAAACAAGAATTTGGTATAAAATTATGTATTCATTACAAAAATAAGAAGGGACACAAAAAATATGTGAGATTTGTTAATAAAAAAATTACTGGATGTTTATCGATTTACTAACATTGCTTGCTGTTTTAAAATATTAAAATGTTTAGACCAAATTGTAGAAAGGTGTTCTATAATAACTATTAATTACTTGGTAACAAAGCTTAATCTCAGTATTTCATTGAGTGAAGGACAAGATGTGTTGAAAAAGCTTGCTGGGTCTGATCTTGGAGAAAGGGGGGTTTGATATTCCACTCGTCTCTTAAGAATTACAATCTTCAATAATTGTGTTATAGTGGATCTTATTTCTAAGGACGTTTAAAAAATTTTTTTGGTCATTTTTTTTAATAAATCTGATTTAAAATAAGCCTTATACGTAGCTTTTTACTTTAGGGCGTTGTTTTATAGCATGCGCGAGTAACTTAAACAGTCCCTTATATCACTGTGATAGTTAAATGTAAAAATTTGGAAAAAATACAGATAGTACAATAGGCAAACGGTATACCACTATGGCCTCCACTCATTTGTACAGTCAGTAGCCACCGAGATATAACGCTGTATCAGTTTAGCCCCGTAAACGAATCATATTAGCCCCATTAGATGGAGCTAATTTAATACACGGTTTTAGATTTTTTTCAAATTGCTGCTACTAGAATTTTCTTTAGCATCCATAAATGGATTCAGCATCAAGAACTGTATATCGCAATATTTTTCGTAGTAGGTTTGATCCAGTAATTTGCGACTTAAGGTGGAAAGTTTACATTCTTCATATTGACAATTGACCTTACTTGTTTTATTTTAAAGTACATGACAGTAATAGTAAATACATTAACATTCTTACCTACAGTTTACCTAGCTAATTAAATTTAACACGTAAATGCAATAATTATATCTATCTAGGCAGAAAATCTACAGTAATTAGTGATAGCAAAATAAATATGCTCCCACTACTACTATTTCATGTCAATTTGCTTTCAGCATGTTACACTTGATGAATTTCAATTAGCCTTACTGAAGACCTTATTTTAACTAATTTTTTCATTAACTTAAATTGAGTTTTATACCATTTTCAGATTTAAAAAGATGGTAGACGTAGTCACCAATCGGATGTTCGACATCTTCAATAAGTTCTCACCTCACGAAACCCATCAAAATGATTCCCTGTCGACAATAACGAGTCTGAAGCGGTTCTCAAATGAGCAGAAACTCCGGAGGCATCTCAGTAGGGAAGCGGAGACGAAGGTGAGATAAAGTTATATAAACTACTACTGCATTCGGTCAGAAACTGTGAATCATTGGTTATTATTAATCTTGACTATGAAAAAAATGCAAACATTGAACTTATATGAGTGCAATTAATAAGTATTTATTTATATTTTGGTTTACAAGGTCAATTAATCGATGCAAATATTTACATCATTTAGTATAAACGTACTTGATTAGTTCATCCTATTGTGGTAGATAAACTTGATGTTATTTTCTAACGGTTTTATATTTAAGGCTATTAAACGTGATAATTGCAGTAACCTAAACTTGCGGACTCGCGGAGGCGTCGGTATTACGGGTTAATATAAGAATACGAAAAATTCATAAATAAACTAAACCGGTAGAGAAGCAGGCATGTAGTGTCGACCTTGAATATAAATCATGTTAAACCGCGCTGAGAGAGATTTCGTTTTAGTACCGGTTGAGCTATTGCAGAGATTAGTCGAACGGTCAAGGTTATGCACTTACGTGTCGCTTTTGAAAATATAGCTGGTGTTTTTTGTGTGTTGTAGTATTATACCAAGTACATAATTGGTGTATCGTTTCATATAGAACAAATATTTACATACCTAAGAAAACAATGCCTCGTAATAGATTTGCTACTAATGTACGTGTCACTTTTTCCCCATTTAAAATATGACTATAGTGCAGTTTTTTGCTTAATATGCAATGTTCGTTTGGCTGCATTGGACAGAACTGATTACCAGAGGCATGTCAATGGTATTAAGCATATGAGAACTGAAATACCTTATACACTATTCCTCATACATTTATTAATTTTGTTTACCTCTTGTAATCTTCCGTTGTCGTTGGTGAGAAAAGCAGCTTTTAAAACGTTTTGGCGACAATACATTCCAAAGTACCCATTACCCTCACAAACACAATTACAGAATTATTTGCCGCGAATGAAAGAGATGCTAGAAAATGTGTGTAAACGTGATTTGTGTTCCAAAAAAATATGGATTACCGTGGATGAGACGACCGATATAAAGAAAAACAGTATTGTGAATGTAATAGCTCGCGTTTTATCTAGCGAGAACACAGCATCTCGATATTTGTTAGCTTGCAAACGTGTTCAACAATGTACCGCGGAAAATATTTAAAAAGTGATAATGAACGCTTTGAAAAAATTTAAAATTGCCCAAGATCAAGTTGTGATGATTGTGACAGATAGTGCAGCAACAATGTTAAGTGTTGGGCGATCCTTAAAACATATATTTCCTAACTTAATACATATAACCTGCGTGCTGCATGCTTCGCATTTAGTTGGTGAAGTTGTTCGACAACATTACGGAAACGTTGATCGGATGATTGGAAGTACTAAAGCAGTGTTTCGTAAATCTCTTAAACGTTTAAAAGAATTTCGTAAATTTTGTCCAATTTTAACGCGATGGGGTACTTGGCTAACAGCAGCTTCTTACTATTTGATCCATTTTCAACAAATTCAATCAGTTATAATGCGATTTAATCGGAATGAATCCAAAGCAATTAGAGAAAGTCAAAGAGAATTCAATTCTCACTTTAGAAGATTAACAACAATATGTACCAATTATACAGTATTACTAGATGCCATCAGTACATACAATGTACTGAATTGTCATTGCAGGAATCATTAGACATAGTGGAGAGTGTAAAAAATAAATTACACACATTAAATGATACGCCAGGATTATGCGCTAGTCAAAAGTTGGCAGATGTTTTAAGGAAAAATCCCGACTTGAATACTTTAGAGGCCGTTTATAATAAGTGTAAGAATAGTGAACTTTTAAGTGATTTTGAAAAACAGTCTTACATGCAAATGTAACTTCCTTAAATGTGGAGAGATCGTTTTCTATGTATAAGAATATTTTTTCTTGTCGACGCACAAGGTTTAAAGAAGTAACTGTGGAAACATATGCAATGATGCAAGCTTACAGTAGTTCACATCCTGATGCCTCTAATTTGTTGAATAATTAGCAAGTAAGTTTATTTATGAATTTTTCGTATTCTTATATTAACCCGTAATACCGACGCCTATGCGAGTCAGCAAGTTTTGGTTACTCTAGTGATAATACATGCATACGCAACGTTATGTATTGTGTGTTGATGGCTTGATTTCATTATAAACAAATATACAGGGTGAGTCATCTCCACCGGCTCGGAAGGTTGTGCTTCTGTGGATCAAAACGGTTTTTTTCTTGTCTGGTTGATTCTGTGGTCGTTAAGATATTCGAGCTACCATTAAACGTTACACCAACCCTTCCCCACAGTAACTCCCCTCATCTAAACCTAATTTCCGTAAGCAAGTCCTCTACATTCTAGGTGTCACCAATCGCATCAGCAAGATTCTCTTCAGGAACAACATAAAAACCATCTTCAAACACAATTTCAACCTCTCAGACTACTTTCCCATCAAAGACCGCAATGTTCTGGAAGCCCTTGGTGTCTACCAGATTCCATGTTCGTGCGGTTATGTGTACATCGGTGAAACAAAGCGATCAGTCACCAACCGTGTTACTGAGCGCGAGCGTTGTACGCGGTTGTCGCGAGTAGCCGGGTCCGCACTGGCTGAGCATAGATTGGAAACTGGCCACTAAAGCCAATTTAACTCTACCCGCATCTTATCTCGCAATCCTCACTATTATAGAAGAAAAATCCGTGAATCTATAGAGATTTTCAAACATCCCAATTTAAATCGCGAAGATGGCTATCCCTTACATCACACGTGGAAATCCCAACTTATCAAACCTCCCAGCATTCATTGACCCGAAACAAGCCCTATATAAACCGCTCCGGAATGAATAGTCAGTGTGCAGTAATAGCCCTGAACATGTCCCATAAGAGTGTGGTCAAATCGTCGGCAAAAGGTACGACAACGAGGCGGTTCCAACCCGGAAACCAAGAGAATATCGGTTTTTTTCTTGGTATGAGCTATGATTGTGGGCATAATTTAAAATTATATTGAATCAACGTATAAGGTGTCTCATAACTAGAGTTGGAATTTTTTAAATTTCGCGGATGAATTAAGTTGGTAGTTCCGGCAATAAACTGCAATAACCGGCAATAACTCATAACTTCTTAGCTTCCCTGAATTTTTTAAATGGAACATGCTATATATTATTACATTTCTGGAATTATCGTTAAATTCTGATGAAAAAGGTAATAAGGTACTGAAACAGTTCACTAAAACCCTTACCACAACACTTAATTCGTACTGGACGCACGTTTCGATAGCCAAGCTATCATCATCAGCAGCAAGACTGAACTAGAACGTGCGTCCAGTACGAATTAAGTGTTGTGGTAAGGGTTTTAGTGAACTGTTTCAGTGTTCCAGTGCCACAGTTTTAGAGTATCCGTTTAATAAGGTACTGTTGTCCTAAAATTAAAGGTTGCAGAGTTATTAGGGTTTTTTTGACATTCATAGAACTCATAATTTCTTCGGAAGTACGCATTAGACAGATGTGATTTTTTTGTACCTAGATTAGACATAAACAGACCTAATGTTTCGTACAATATTTCTTGAGCCAGAATTCCCAGAAAGGTGAAAGCTAATGAAGTTCTATTCTCGGAACGCAACGGTCTGCCGCGGCGGGTGTATAACTTTGGGATGTGACTCACCCTGTATATTGGATCCTTGTCAGGTATGGTAATATATTTAATATTACCTAAAGAATTGTGTTTTACATCAAAATTAAAAATTAGATATTTTCCTCTAAAAAGCAAGGAATTCTTTGGCCGAGTTTTCTTGTCGATACTCCTAGTTTTCTAGCTAGATTGGTTATACATTAGGGATCTCGTCCTTTACTTCGAATTTAAGTACATGATCTTGTTACTTGCGTCATTTTCCTATTTCATTTAAAATGAAAGTATCTTTCAAAAGTTTTTGATAATTATTTTCCACAATATTAGTTGCTTTGCTTTATTGTTATTGTTTTTGGTTACGAATTTTCGGATCAAAGTGCACCAAGATATTAATTCGGAATAATAAAGGTTTATTATCTACTTATCCTGTAAGATGACGATAGCAATCGGCTATGAAACAATGAACTTTTGTTGTTGCTAATCGTCTTTGTATATTTTAAAGGAGCGATAGGGATTTTGCGCTAATATTTCTAGGTCCTTTTGTCTTTCATACTTGATAATTAATCTTAAATGATCAATTTTTTTCTAGACATACGGGGGACTATTTAAGGATAAAATAAAGCAGTTAGAGCTGGCAAAATTCTTATTGACAAATTGTTTAATTTCTATGTAATAAAGCATTATCATACCTCAGGTCATAATGACCCGAATAAAAAAATAAAAGGGTTTTTGCACAGGCAGAGCAGATTACTAAAGACTAAGAATACTTGTAAGTTTACTTGAGAGGGGTTCTTATTTGTAGTAAAATTTCTCGGAACTCAGTTATAAGTTGCTGCAATACATTCCGGTTGTTCGTTAATCGTCCCACAAACACCTTTGACATAATGAAATATTGATTCATCAGTGTCAGTTCATAGAACGTTGTTCTATTGTTCTACGGTTCAGTTCTGATGTTCTCGTGGTCATTGCAGCCTATATTTATAGTCGATCATCATGTTTTGTTGTAAATTACCTTTTTGAAGTCCACGTTGCACTGTATTGATAGAAATTGTAATTCTACTTTTCGTGCCTTCACTTGCGAGTTCCGGTGCTATTTTTCGCCACTATCGTTTGCTTAATAATTACAGTAAACGATCATCTGCCGCTGTTGTTAATCATAATTAGAGTTGGCCACGCGCGCCAACGGGCAGCGGCGTTGTTTCGATTAGGCCTCGGATTCCATTAGAGCTATTGTGTGTAGATGTTTGCTGTCGTAAATACTTTCGCGTAGTTGTTAAATAAAAATAAAATAATGCGTGCTCAAACACTTATCGTTTTAAGAGTCCTCCGTGAAATTGCAAAGTGAATAATGTCTGTTAAATATCTGCAACATTAGATATGAATAGAAAATGTGTTTATATGCAGAGAACGAACGTTCTACATCTAGTGACGTTATATTTGCGTAATTAAAATATTCTTTGAAACAACTTAACGGTTCTGTTGACGCACCTTCACAAATGTGTCTTAATATGCCAAAATCAGAATCTTTCTCTAAAACACTTTCAAATTTTTCTAGAACACAAACATTTTTTGCGTCTTCTACCGCGCATAGCTGTGCGTGAACATGTTGCACTATCTGCAGAGATTCCACTAACGACATCGAAGGATCTTGTAACTTTTCTATTGCCTCCACTAGTCCGAAGTAATTGTTGTGAATAATTTTTAAATCCGTTTTACCCGACTATCTTGAAATTTCGACTGACTTTTCTCGATAGCGGCAGCTTCCTTTGGATCGAATTGTAAAACCACGTTCTTAATATTCTCATAATATTTATGATAATTTATCATAAATATTATGAGAATATTAAGAGGCCTAATCGAAACAACGCCGCTGCCCGTTGGCGCGCGTGGCCAACTCTAATCATAATGCCAGAGATTTAATTATTCGAATTACCTGCTGGAATATTTTTTTGATGGAGTGCTATTATGCTAGATCGCTTAACGACACCTATTGCTTTAGTACGAGGCATTTTATGCGCAAATTTTTACTTATTGTAACAGGAATAAAACTGAAACTGAGTAAAATCGCGCGGAAGGATGATGATCGATAAGAAGTAAGGGCTTCTAGGAAGAAGGACAGGTGTAATAAAGCTCTTATTACATATTTACTTAGTTCTATCGACGCAGTATCTATAATTTAAGAAATTGCAGGTTTTTTTCGTAACCCCGCGTACATGTTTCGACAAATTGCATGCTATGTAGGTTTATTGTTGGCAACGCATCTTTTATTTGAGTTACAGGCGTGTTTAAAAAAAATATGCATTAAATTATAAAAATATCAAGGTTGTTCTCTTGGTCAGACTTTTGTAGTGTAACGGTAGTGTAAATTATTAGGGAAAAATAATTATACAGTGTCGAATATAAAAAAGCGAACTCGAATCGGTTTTTTTAAACGATGAAACACGTCGGTTTTATTTGTTTAAAAATTTAAAATACACATTAATATGTGCGATTCACTTTCCGACTTTCATTTGTTTTTTAGTTATAACGCCATCAAAAATTTTAATGACATACATTTTTAGTAGTGGAATCCGATAGTGATTTTTCTTCCCTCTATGATCATGCAAATAAATCATAAGGTTGCATAAGAAAAATTCTGAGAAAAATCGAACTGAACATTTACTGTTAATATTATGGTACTTATGTCCGAGGTAGACGTCATAAATCCTCGACCTGATATAGAAAAAATAGACTTGCTAAAATATAACAATTTTTATTTTTCAATATAATCTCCCTTAACTTCAATACATTTATTATAACGATCAATTAATAATTCTATATCTTTGTAAAAATAATCTAAAGTTTTTTTCTCAAAATGTTGTATTACAGCTGCTTGCTACTCATTATCGTCCTTAAAATGATTCCTTTTTGGATATAGGATCATAATACAAAACCATCGTTTCATCTCCTGTGACAATGGACTCCAAGTCGGTTTTGGGTCGTCTCCACACATGTTTATAAACAAGCGCGCACATTCGACCCGACGTTCACGTTGGAGATTTGAAAGAAGATGCGGTACCCATCTTGCACTAATCTTATTCATACCCAAATGGTTATAGAGAATTTGGCGAATACTTGTTTCAGAAATGTTAGACATCATTGCTAATTCCTTCACTTTCAAACGGCGATCTGCTAATACCATCTCTTCAATAATTGAAATGTTTTGAGGCGTTATTAGTTCAATTGGCCGACCGGAGCACTCATCATCATTCTTGCCCCAAACGGAAACATTTTGCCTACTTTTTTACAGTGGAATATGAAGGAGATAAATTACCATAAACGTTGTTTAATGTGATTAGGCGTATGCCCTTCTTTGGTCAAAAACTTATTGACGGCGCGGTACTCAATCTTCATTACTTGAGACATTTTCATGCACTACTCACGTTGTCTGGCTGGCTACTAAAAACTACTATTCTTCGAGCCGTAATATATATAGTGTAGGATTCGCACATGTGCAACTATGACGTAACATAGTTTGAACACGTTAGAACATGTATAAGCTTGTCAGGCCGAGAATTTATAGCGCGTACCTCGTATCTTGATTACCCACTACGCTAGAAAGGTTGTAAGATAAAAACGAAAGATACTTCAACAAGCAAATTACTTTCCGTTCATGGTCTGAATTATTTGTTATCTTGGATAATACTGACATTTAATCTAATTTTATGTTGTAGCATTTTAATATGATTTCCTATTAAGTATCATAATATCAACATTAAATGTTCAGCGCGATTTTTCTCAGAATTTTTGTTATGCAATCTTATGATTTATTTGCATTTTCATTAAGTGAAGAAAAAAACACCATCGGATTTAATTACTAAAAATGTATATTTTAGTCATTTAAATTTTTTGTGATGGCGTTATAACTAAAAAACAAAGGTAAGTCGAAAGTGTGTTTTTAAAAATAAAACCGACGTGTTGCAGCGTTTAAAAAAAAACCGATTGAGTTCGCTTTTTCTTTTCTAATATTCCATACTTTAATCCCACACTGTATACAACAACGACGTATTTAGATACGTGGATAGTTTATAAGAAGTTATAAATTACGATGTCGCACAGAAATTTGTAGTGATTCCGTTAGAAATGCCCTACTTTGAATCCGAGGCATGGAGAGAGTATACTCAACATTCTTCTTACTACTCGATGACCTTCACTAAACTGCGTGTACATATATTTACATTGCATTCATTCAAGACTGAATCTTTGTACTTTGCATTCTCTTGTAGTAAAATTTGTGTATTTGACACCATTTAATATGTACAGTTGTTCCTATGACTCAACATGACTAGATGTGCTAAGCAGAATTTCATAAACAAGAACAGGATATTCCATAGAAACGCTAAGGTTGTTAAAACTCTACTTTTGTAAGGGATTTTTTTATATTTTTATATTAGGGTAAAAATAGTTTGATAACTTGCATAAAAACCGTTCCAAATAATTTCTTTTTATGTAGACACTATCCATACTATTCTATTTGGAATAAGCATATTAGATATAATGACATTAATCACATCGTTTTGGATCTTAACTGTGGGTTTCCTGTCTGTCAATTGAAGACGGTGCGAAGTATGCTTACATATTATAAGGGTATCAACTCCACGAAAGCTATAAACTAATTAAATCATCCTCTTATCATGTGTCCTTCTTTTTGTCTATTTTTTCTTTGATTTAATCATGAATCTGGTTTACAATTGGTATATCTCTTTTGTTTGCAGGCGAGGGAAAACCATATCTTCGAAATAAAAGAACATGCAGCGCCCACCATTGTTCCAAAACGTCGTCCGTTGATGGGGCTGAGTTGTTATGGCTGTACACCAACGAGCAGGGCAAGTATATAATACATGTATTATTATATTTACAAGCACAAGCGAACAAAAGTCTACAAGTAAGTTATGAGTCATAAGTACTTATGCATCAATGGGTCTTAATCAGTGATTAATGTGATTACAAACCCATTCTTTGTTTACAACTTGTCAATAATACCGGTTGTCTTCTATTTAGATTCCAATAGGGTTATTCCATGTAAAGTGATCAAGTCCCCACGCTCGACGATCTTAGATTTTTCTCAAATTTTGTGAGTAGGTTCCATAACCGACTAAACGTAATTCCTCAAATTCTTAGCTCTTGATATGCAGTAGATGACCTCCAAGAGCCTCTTAAGTGATGACTGGTAAAATGTCACAGATGCTCACTGATACATTTTGCCATTTTTGTCATTTTTTGTTATTCTCTAAGTAAGTGAGATATTTGCCTGGAAGTTGCTGTGCTTACTTAGCAGTTATCAGTGTCCCAAACTTCTAAATTTTAACAAAACTAGTCAGTCCTCTTGCTTTTGGTCCTCAAACTTGGCTGAAAATTTGTCGCGACAAAAAAAATCTTAATTTCTGAGAAGTCTGTATTCCAGGGAAATCAATGCAGAAAGTTCATCTTCTGTGTAATTAGTGAAAAAATAGTTGTTTTTAACTGTTTCAAATTTTAAGCTTTTTTGACAAATAGTTTTTGAGATACTTGATGAACATGAAAAAAAAATTTTGATGCAAATTTAGCATATCTTTGAGTGTCTATATCTCAACTGGAAAACCTAAGAGCTTCTTGACTCAACAACCATTTAAAAGAGCCTGTTTTTCTCTACAACATACTTGGTTTCTGCGTTGGGGTCTTTTTTTATAAGACTAAAAAAGGAGACAAAATAACTCTTTGAAAGGACTGCGCGCGTTACTTTTTCTCTCATTAAAATTTGCACTGTCTTTACTCTACCTATTTTTAAATAGCTTCACTAATTTCCAGTAGAATATCTTGTTAGCTGTATTGCATGATGACAAAGACGGAGAACAAGTTTTAAGCAATGCACGTAGTCCTTTCAAGCAGTTACTTTGTCTCCTTCTTTTCGTCTTATAAGAAAAGACCCCAACACAGAAACCAAGTATGTTGTAGAGAAAAACAAGCTCTTTTAAACGGTTGTTGAGTCAAGAAGCTCTTAGGTTTTCACAGACTTCCCAGAAATTAGGATTCTTTTTGCCGCGACAAATTTTCAGCCAAGTCTGAGGACCAAAAGCAAGAGGACTAGTTGACTGTTTTTGTTAAAATTTGGAAGTTTGGGACACTGATAACTACTAAGCAAGCACAGCAATTTCCAGTCACATACATATCTTACTTACAGAATGACAGCTTGACAAAAATGGCAAAAACTGTCTGGGAGCATCCCCGACATTTTACCAGCCATTACTTAAGAGGCTCTTGCAGGCCATTTATTGCATATCAGGAGCTAAGAATTTGGTGAATTACCTTTAGTCAGTTATGGAACCTACTACAAAATTTGAAAAAAATCTGAGATGGTCGAGCGTGGGGACTTGATCACTTGACATAGAATAACCTAATAGGATTTCAGTAGATAATAGGGCAATCTGAAGACTCCCCACCACTCCTACCTCGGGCATGTCACGTCACTCGTGACGTAATAAGCCCCGCTACTTGGCGGGAAATTTGAAGCAGAAGTTGCTTGAACTGTTCTGGGGTCTGTTGCTATTGCAAGAGCTGTTTAAGCTGTTTCGGGAGCTGTATAAGCTGTTTCAGTAGGTGTATATGCTGTTCTGGGAGCTGTTTATGCTGTTTGGGAAACTGATTAAGCTGTTCTGGGAGCTGTTTAAGCCGTTTCAGGAGCTGTGTAAGCTGTTCTGGGAGCTGCTTAAGCGGTTTCTGTTTCAAATTTCCCACCAAGGGACGGGGCTGATGACGTGACGGGTCACGTGACATGCCCGAGGTAGGAGTGGTGGGGGGTCTCCAGATCTCCCTATTACCTACCGATTTCCATAATTCAGATTAATTAAAAATTAAATACCCCTTATCTGAATTAATGGCAATTTATAAAACGTTCTGAATATGGAGGTGCTCAATTTGGAATGGAACACTTTAATATACTACACGCAGAGAAATGTTTACTTGCCTTAATTCAAGATAATTACTGTTTCAATTATTTGCAATGCAATAACTGTTTCAAATCAAAAGAAATATTTTCTTAGCGTTCCTTTCTGCGGTTAAGTATAAGTAAATGGCCATTATAACACAAAAAAATATTTTCCCAAGGATAGTAAATAGTTTTCTTAATTCCAGAAAGTGTTTGGGTATTGTTCATAAATCAACAGTTCCATTTTCTTGAAATAAAACATTTTTTTTTACTTAGAATTCTTGAAATGCATATTATTTACATCCACATTATTAATTGCGCTTACCTTGTTTAGAACAGTACGACATATCCGTACATAATGCAGTAAATTGTTTTACATTGCTTGTGTCTGAAACACGGCAAATCTGAGAGTTATCTATAGTAATACGTGTAAAAAATAGTTTTTTTAATGTTCAAATTTAACTATTTTGAAAATAGTTGTGAGTACGATGAACAATAACAAAATAATTTGAATGCAAATTGCATATCTTTGAGTTCTAATCTCAACTGGAATAAAGTCTTGAAACCTTAAAGAGCTGTTTTCTCTACAAAATGGTTTCGCTGTCTTTACTTAAAGATAAAAAGGAACAAATAACTCTTTGAAAGGACTGCCGCGTACTTTTTCTCTCATTAAATTTGCACTTCTTTACTTACCATTTTTAAATACTAATTCAGTAGAATATTGTTACTGATTGCAGAGACAAACGACATTTAAGCATGCCGCTAGTCTAGCAGTTACTTTGTCTCCTTCTTTTCGTCTTAGAGACCCAACACAGAACAAGTGTTGTAGATAAAAATCGTTTAAGTTTCAAAAGCTTTTTCACAGACTCCCAAATTAGGATTCTTAGGACAAATTTTAGCATCTGAGGACAAGCAAAGACTAGTTGATGTTTTTTAAATTAAGTTTGACATAATATAGCAAACAGAATTCCAGTCACAACATACTACT
Organism: Dynastes maya; assembly: GCA_029619315.2. NCBI lineage: Eukaryota > Metazoa > Arthropoda > Insecta > Coleoptera > Scarabaeidae > Dynastes > Dynastes maya. The sequence continues at coordinate 10,989,910 of JAROYE020000009.1, read as the reverse complement.
CGATGAGCTGACAATCAAATGTATGGACATGTTTTTACAGCATTCTTAATCTTGCACTTATTCATCAGAGCATGTTTACTTTAGTCATGTGGATATACAAAATTTGAATTAGTTTTTTTTGAATGGTAATAACTAATAATTTCATAAATAGGGACTAAGACTCCAACTTACTGGATTTAACCGTGATTCAAAGCCCTTCCTTGGATTTTGATGATTTGCTTAACTTCTGTCGAGAAACTGTTTAATGTTTCCTATATAAAGTTTCAGGAAGGTTTGGCAGTTTTAGCTTTCATTTATTTCTGGGACTTTACGTTTGCTTTATAATTTGCACACAAAGAATGACGTACGTCTGAATCGAGTATGAGTGTGTTTGCAAGACCCCTATCTACTTTCTATTCGAATAAAAATTTCCTTGTCTGAATTAATTTTAACGTTCTAAAAAGGTGCTCATTAATGGACGCTTTAAACTTACACAGAAATGACCCTTAAATGTCAAGATAATTACTGTAAATTGTATTGGTATTAATTGACAAGTTAAGTACAGTAATCTTACTTGACTGTAAACGGCAACGGCTTCTCATAAAATATTTGAAAAATTCAACCAACCTTGCACCTTTGGCGGTAACGAATAATTGTACAGCTTTTTGGATTAAGATTGGACTCGGAATTAATCGTAGAATCGTTCTAGTTGGAACTTATACGCCATTTTGAGACCACCCTCTGTATTAACAAGCTATTTCTTTAAAGATCTGTCAATATTGAATTTACTAGTATGTTAAAAATAACTTAGCATTGAAATGCTGGACCTTATGATTCAAATTATCACTCATTTTTTTATAAACTTTTAATGTCTTACATAAAAAAATATAAACAATATAGAACAACATCCAAATTGTCCATTCATAATTTATTAATGACACTTGAAACTATTTTCGCTTATGCTATTTTTAATTTGCTCTTAAATCACTTGCACTTTGCTCTTGACAGAATTGCCCGTTTTCTGATTATAGTGAGCACATGGATATACTGTATACAGCGTGTTCAGCGAAGAATGGGACAACGCGATATCTCGGGAACAGTAGTGGCATATATTTTGGAATAATTTTTTTTTTTAATTGAGTGCACTGCAAGTGTTACCTAACTTAATTTTCTTTAAAATAGAATACCCTACTTTTTATTCGATTTTTGGAATGTGCAACACATTCGTGATAACTTTCCTTATGACTGCTACTAACCTATTTTTCGTACTTTTCGTGAAAATAATAATTTTTAGTTAACATGAAGATGTAAAAGATTGCATTCTGCAAATTTTTATAAAACTTAAAAGACAAATGAAAACATATCTTAAAATCAAATTGAACCTGTTACATTAAATTCTTAAAACAAAAGTGAAAACAAAATCCCTCAAAGTAAAAGCGAAATTAAATTAAATTAAGTGCTCAAATGTTCTTTTATCACATTCTACACATTTTTGATAACGTCTAATTAAGGCTGTATTGCTTACGTTTCGTAAAGTTGCTGGCACTATGTTGGCACAAGCGATCCTAGCGAGCTCTTGTAATTCTTCGACATTTGTGGAAGATGTACACTGTTTAAATGTCACCAGTTGACGACTGGCATCCTCTTTAAACCAGAAGCCCTTCAAAAACTCAAAAAAGAAATGCAAAAAAAACGATTCCTTTACCACTTAGGCTAATATCGTGCATGGCGATACATCAGCTAAACAGCGCTCCCGAAGTTATGACAAGCTTTAAAAAAAGCTTACACACCCCATTGGGCCGTCACCACACACAAAAAAATAACTTAAAAGAACAATGTAACATAAAATTATATTATTTAAAAAATGAATTATATTGTGCGCGTTGACATTGTTTTCTTTTTGGCAAAAATAAAAACAGACAATTCTGAAGAAGACAAAAAAAATGTTGAGATGTTATTTTTATTTCTATGAACCCATAAGAAAAAAAAGGAAAAGCCGTTAAAATCAAGATTAAATTTTGCAAGATCGGCTAAGAAACAAATTACATTATTCTATGCAAAATAATAACATTTCTGAAAAAAACTTTGCCTGGTGGCTTATACTGGATTCGCACCAAGTCGATAATGTAAAAACACGCAAGAAGATGGAAACAATAAAAGAGCAACTTTTTAGAAAGAAAACAAAATGGAAAATAAATGTCTCAGTCGAGTTTCAGAAAAGAAAAATTGGTTGTGTGCTCAGCTATAGAGCAGATTTCTCTAAACTGCATTTTTTTTAGAGCAGTAATGTACTTTTAACCAATCTATTTTGATAGATCAAACTTTAAGGATTATCTGGAGTAACTCACACAGATAAATTTGATTTTTCAACGTGATATTACAATTAAACAATAAATAATGAGAATAGTCATTTAGAAACCGTATTTATAATAACTATAAACATCTACAATATATTGATAATGCTTCTGAACAAAATGCGTATAATTTAAATGCCCTTGCAAAAAATGTCATGGTCATGCATATATATAATTTAAATGCAGTGCAAAGTTGAAATGATTTAAATAAATACAGATACAAATGAATTAAAAAAATCCATTTAAATCGTTAGTTAAGCGGTTTATTTCTATTCTAAATTGCAACAAACAGCACTTACTGGTTACTAAATGTCTTCCAAAGATTATTTTCTATGTAAGAGTCGCATTTGAATTGATTGACAATTAAATAGCAGAGTAGACGTGCAGAAAAATAACTACATACCTAACTTCTTACTATTTTTATAACATGCAACCTGTATGTTATTCGTACTGGCATGTTATTTTTAGCCGCATCTACAATGGCGTGGCGTGGTTTTTACGATGTAAATTCCAGAGTACGTTCAAGAATAATTAATAGATATAATAATAGACGTGTTAAATAGATACATTGTGAAATTTTGATGGATTTTTTTTTAATTTGTTTAAAATTAATTCACCTTTCATTCTAATATAATTACCTTTGTTTCAGCAGGAGTCATTAGTTAATAAAACCACCGAGAATTTGGCGCTGAAAAACATTCTCAATTTTAACCCGCCAAAATCGAAGTATAACTTTCTCCAAAGAACCTTCTCCCATTTGGCGCAGGTGTATGAATTAAAGAAGTTCGATTATCCTCAGGTGGCTGATCGCGTAATGTACAATGAAAGATTGAAGCATGCTATAGAAAAAGCGGCCAATCAACAATATAAGGATTCAAAAGATACTGGAGATGAATTGTATATGACGCTGTTGAAAAACAATGAGAAAAGAGCGCGAAAAATTTTGAAGGATATGCGGTCAACTTTGTCCGATTTTTTACTAAGGTATGTAATGCGTATTAATTGTTTGTATTTATCTCAATTATTCATGTATACTAGCCTATTCGGGATAGTCTGTCTGTTTTGACGTTTCTTCATGCTTCGGCACACAGAGCAGAGTTACCTTAGCGACAGACGTTTCATTGAGGCCGATTAATCGTGGCCGGTTCATCTGAGGCCGTTTCATCGGGGCTATGTCATCGTAGACCATCGGGAATGTTTATGTTAGTGATGGACTGAATCGAGTGTAAATACCTAATAGTATCGAGAACTTTGATAAAATCGAGAACGAGTTCGGGTGTTTATACGGAGATCGATACGGGAGGGAATCGGGTTCTATTCCCTAATTTTATACAATTTATTTGTTGCCGATTCGTTTTAATAAAGTTTCATATTGAGTTAGGGAAAATTCTAATCTTAAATTACAATTTATATCATGAGTATTATACGGATATTAGGAAACGTTTAATACCTTATATATTCATAGAATCTTGTGCTTCATTAAATTACTCAGTTTTATTATATTCGGTTTGTCAGAAACATACCTACATACACTACCGTCCAAAAGTTTCGAAGCAACAACGGATTTTACAAAAAGTCACAGATACAGTAAAATTTTATTGTGATTATTAATAAATTTATACAACATAAGTGACTATCGTCAAATAACAGTAAATTTATTCAAACATAATAATATTTATGTATTATTTAGCTCGTAAGTTTATTTTCGTCTATATGACCTTTAGCTTTGATAACCGCTGCACAAAGTTTAGGCATTCTTCGAAGCAATTTTTCAAGACAGTCCGCGTCAATTTGTTGCCATGCGTTCTGTAAATATTCCCATAGCTGTTGGGTGATCTGAGGTTGTCGTTGTCTAGCCCTTCGATTAAGCTCATCCCATAAGAGCTCAATGGGGGATAAATCCGGACTTTGAGGAGGCCAAACCATTAATTTTAGTTCATTTCTTGCTGCTTTCTCATCTAAAAAGTTTTTACAGATTCGAGCCGTATGTTTGGGGTCATTGTCTTGCTGGAACACAAACGGCTCACCAACAACGGAATAGCATGATTTTTCAAAATATCACAATACTCTTCTTTCCACCACTAATTTTCACTAAATCACCCGTAGTTGTTCCAGCAAAACAACCCCAAACCATAACACTACCACCTCCGTGTTTGACGGACGGCACTAAGCAGGCCTCGCTAGCTCTTTTCCCTGGTCGTCGACGAACAAAAACTTTCGTACCAAATAACTCAAATTTGGATTCGTCGGTCCATAAGACTGCGTTCCAATCATCCAGTGACCAGTTTGCATGCTCTCTTGCGCAAGTTAATCGTTTTTGTTTATGCACACGTTTTAAAAACGGTTTTTTTTGCGGCCGATGCATCCCCTTAAATCTGCTGCCAATAATCGCCTCTTGACGGTGGTAACAGAAACATTTGTTCGTCGTTGTGTATTAACGCGCGATGCGATATCCGGTGCCGTTAGACGTCGACCTCGTTTCGAAGTCGTTACTATAAATCTATCTTCAGCTCCAGAATTCACCCGAGGCCGCTCACTTCGTCTTCTATCAAGATTTTGCCCTGTCTCTCTTCTCCGGGCCAATGTGTAATGCACACCTTTCGGTGAAATCCCTAACCGCATTCAATTCAAAAAACTAATTCCGCACAGGAAAGCGATAAGACACTAAGGATTAATATCTTTACCACATGTGCACTAAACGATTACCGAAGTAGTAGTAAACCGTTTGACCGAAAGTAATTACTGCAGGTATCCTACCCCATCCTCGTCAAACAATAGTCGTATTCTTGGAAAAGAGCAATAAAATGTATTCGGGTGAAATTTGTACCTAAATGTTTGGAATTTACGGATTATGTGTAACAATTTTATATTTGCATAGAATAATTTATAATAGGGATTAACAATTTCACGATATGCCTAACAGTTCTATTATTTTAAAGGAGTTTCACCTTGCTTCCAAACTTATGGATGGTAGTGTATATACAGGGTTGGAGTATAGTATGGAATCAAGCAAATATCTTTAAAAAGGAAACGATGATATTGATGAATCTTTGTGGATAAATGTAATGACGCACAATGCATCCGATTTCGAATTCTTTGTTATTGCTGTACTTGGTTTAACCAGAAGTACCCTCAACTTTTCTTATTTCAACGGGATACCTGTATATTTTTGCATATTGTAATAGACCTTGTTTTTCCGGATTCGTTCAGACTGGTTTTAGTACCATTATCTGCAAAAAGATGAGAAGATAAAGCACTTCACATTTACTGTTTAGCTTTTACACAATAGAGTAACAACTATGGAGATAAGCATAAACAGCTTAAATTTTTATTTATTAATAAAAATAGACGTGTACCATCTAATAGGTAATTGTTGAAGAACTCTCAAGTTTCTTTAATTCACGTCTATCTAATTAATAATTATACGGATGAAAATGTGTATTTAAATGAAAAAGAGCATACTGAAATTTTAATGATGATTGGTTTTGGCGATCGTGTTAGAACTCATAAAAAAGTGTGTCATCCTTTTAGATCCTATAGCACGTTAAGCTGTTGCTAAAAGACGTTTTAGTTTGATTGGGATGGTTAAAAATTTGCCAAAAACTGGAAGATCGCAGACCGCAACTAACGAGAGTATTAGAGAAAACATTTCCATTGAATTAGGAAAATCACCTCAGACTTCTACCACAACTTTGGCACTAAACCATGATACACACACCGGCACCTGTAGACGAGGATGGTACGATAAATACCTGGATTAGGAAGACGCAACGCAATTGTTTTGCATTTATTACATTTATTTCTCGACATTATTTTCTTTGCAGCTTTATACACTTAGTCTAGCGATGTTCCAACTTCTTTAAGCCATCCAGATAATAGGATTTGTCGGACTCCGTAAAATGGGCTTCTGTTTCGGCAATGACCTCTTCATTTAACGTGAACTGCTTTCCGCCAAGCCATTTTTTCAAGTTTGGAAAAAGAAGTTACTAGGGGCCAAATCTGTCTAATATGGTGGATGGGGCACCAATTCGTACCGTAACTGGACTAGCCTTGGTGTCGGGGTTGCCAATGAGTGGGATGGGGAGTTATCATGATGATAGACAATTTTTTTCTTCGCTAGCTGGGATCTTTTTCTTAGCATCGAATCGTCAAGTCGCAGTAAGTCCGATTGTCTTTCCCTTCTGCAATATCATTAGATTAGCTGCGAATCCAAATCGTCGCATACTTTTTTGATGGAATCGTCTTCGTCTCTTTCCTCATTTTCCTGACTGAACTTTAGTTTCTGGCGTGTAGTGATGTATCCATGTCTCATCTATAGTCACGTAACGCCGCAGAAGCTCGCTTGTATTGCGCTTAAATATTACCAAACATTGCTTTGAAGTTATCACGCGATTCCGTTTTTGATCAATCGGTAGCAGACCCAGCAGCACCCATCTCGCCGATAGCTTTCTGACAGTCAATTTTTCGTGAAAGATGTTTTGGACATGTGGTTTAAAACTATCGAGATGACGACCAAGGTTTTAGAAAAATGTAACTCTTTTAAATTTCACCAATATATTCAAATTTAAAAGAGTTACATTTTTCGGAAACCTTGGTATTTTGGACACATTCAATTGAGATGTTTACCATATTAGTAATCTCTCTAGTCTTCACCCGTGGCCTACTAACAGGATATTATCTCAATGGGACGACCTGGCCGCTCTTCACCAAAGGCGGATGTTCGGTCACGCTTAATTTCATTAAGCCAGTATCTGATGGTAGTCATCGACGGTACATGGTCCTCATAAACTGCATCCAACTTCTCTTTGATTTTTGCACACGTTTCTCATCAAAGAAAAGAAATCGAAGCATTAACCTGTGTTGTTCTTTTTCCATAATTTCACAAATACATAAATTTGCTCATTTTTAACAGCTCTCAAAATAGCACTCACTATTCGATGAATCTCTCCGAAATTTTAACAGACATTGACTAAAGAAGAAAGCGTCGTGTGTCCAAACACGGCTATTCATATCATCCTCGTATGCTGAGAACTAAAAAAAAAAAGGAAATCATCAAAATCGTATTGATGATTTAAGAAAAAAATAACGTTGACCTTGTGACTAATCAGACTGCTTTACCCATTTTTAAATTACATTAAATAATCTAAATAGACAATTATTTTTGTAAATTATCTGAAGCTAAGACAAGTTTGTTTGTGTTGCAGGTTCACTTCCTGGGTGTTATACAAGTTGCTTCCATGTTTCCTAACATCTGTTGTTGTACATCCCACACAAATAGAAATGTTAAAGAAGGCAGGAAGTACTGATCTGCCATTAATATTCCTTCCGCTGCATCGATCCCATTTGGATTATATTCTGATGTCATTTATACTTCTAAACAATAATGTTCGATCACCACTGGTAGCTTCTGGAGATAATTTAAGGATACCATTCTTTGGGTGCGTCATTGTCGTCTCGAATTTGGTAAATAATCAATATTCCTAATATTTATTACTATTCCAGATCGTTATTGAGAAGTCTTGGTGCTTTTTATATAAGACGTCGAATAGATCCGGTGATGGGCCAAAAAGATTATGTGTACAAAGCAGTACTACACACTTACATGAATGAATGCTTACGTGCTGGTCATAATATTGAATTTTTCTTGGAAGGCGGTAGAACTAGAACTGGTAAACCATGCATGCCGAAGTATGGAATACTTAGCGTGATTGTGGAAGCATTTATGGATGGAACGATAGAAGATGCACTTCTAGTACCTGTTAGCATTAATTACGAGAAGTTGGTCGACGGTAATTTCATTAGGGAGCAGCTTGGCCAACCTAAAGAAATGGAAACATTTGGAAATGCTATGAAGGGCATTTGGCATGTATTGAATAGCAATTATGGAATGATGAGGATCGATTTTAATCAACCATTTTCGCTTAGAGTAAGTAGAAATATCTCCTTTTTTCTTGGAGAACACTTTTATCTTGTTTATTAATAAATACGTTTTAGGAATTAGTCAAAACGTTTAATACAAATGGAAAAATTCCTAATAAAGCCTTCAACAAAAAGCTCAAATCCAATCCGTCAACTACAAGCCTTTACGGTACCGATGTAGTTTCGGAAGAACATAAAAGTTTAGTGGAAAGTATCTCCAAACACGTTATATACGGTAATGCATTTTCCATATTATGTGAATATTCTCAAAATGTGGTTTCATTGAGAGGAAATTTTTTACAGATTGTGCTCAATCGATGGCTGTGATGTCAACTAATGCTATATCGTTCCTACTATTGAATAGGTTTAGGAAAGGTGTAGCTATTGATGAGTTGGTTGATGCTGTAGATGAATTGAGAGCAGACCTGACGTCTGTTAGAAGAGATCTGGGATTCACTGGCGATTCACTGGACGTAATTAACTACGCTGTAAGTGTTTTACATGCATATACACTTTTAATACGCTTGTAATTTTATAATTAAAAAAAAATAATAGCATTATACCATGATTAAAATTTTTCATGGTTCATTGCTGTAACTAGAGACAGGGAGATCGAATTGAATGTCTCATTATTCAAATAAAATTTATATTTATACTAGATGGTTATCCAAAATCTTCATGTACCAAATTGACCAAATACTTATTGAACGACACCGGTATATACGGCGCTGGTGTTGCGTTTCGGCAATCGTTTTCGGAGCTATAGCAAGGCACGCGGAGGATCTTCCTTATACACAATTATTTGCAAGCCGGCACAAAACACTAAATAGAAATACAAAATTTATTTAGGAGCAGCTTGAAAAAAAATTAAAATGATTGATTGTTTAAGCGTTTCTCTTTGTTCCTTCAAAACGCAATTCTCAAAATGACATTCCAAATCCTTAATGTGTTCAAAAGCCACATAGTCGTCTTTTGAAAATTGTTTTAAGTCTTTAATGCACTTCAGGGCCTGATAGTAGCTCTTTATCGGATTATCTTCTTCTGGTATGTCCCCTATTTCGGCCAACTTGATTCTCAAAATCAAAATTATCTTCAGTTGGTATGTTTTCATCGATGTTTATGAATTCATCTAGATTTTGATCATTTGTTATATCCAACTCTTTAACAGCTCTAAACATGGCGGCAAGTGTAGACAACGGTATATCGTCTTCGGGGTCAAAATCGAGGAACTCCCTTTTCGCTTTTCTGAATCCAGCTTTTCTGAAACAGTTTTGTATTGTTGGGGAATTCACGCTTTGGCACGCTGTTTTTATGAAATACAGTGCCTCTAAAACATTAATTTTCTTGGAAAGTTCAGATGCTGATTTGACGCCATCCATGTTAGATAAAATGTGCTTCAAAATCTGATTTCGGTAATAAAATTTGAAATTTTGAATGATACCTTGGTCCAAAGGCTGACAAACGCAGGTTGTATTAGGAGGCAACCAAATTATTTTCACATTTTTTAGCTTCAATTCTCGAAGATGCTTGTCTAAAAACAGCAATTTTTTTCTCTTCTCAATCCTCATTTTTCGATCCAGCTCTACCAACCATTCGCTCATCAGTTCGCGATTCATCCACGCTTTTTTATTTAACCTCCATATGACAGGTAAATCCTTAATGTTGGTTTTTCAATGCTTTCGGACAAGCCGTTTTTCCAATCATTAACAATTTTTCTTTCTGTCCTGTCATGCTTGCACAAAATAAAGTGGTTAGTCTTTCTTTTGCCAGCTTTCCTCCTGAACATTTGTCAGATTTCAAGGCAAGCGTTTTATCGGGAAGCGCTCGAAAAAAAGTCCGCTCGCATCAGCATTGTAAATATCTTCAGGTTGGTATCCAAACAACAAAGACGGAAGTTTCTCCATAAATGCATCAACCGTATCTTATTTTACGTCAGCCGCTTCACCTGATATGAATTTGAAACTAATGCTGTGTCTTCTACGCCATTTTTGAAGCCAACCATTAGACCCACTAAAATTTTTGTAGCCGCACTTTTCTGCAATTTCTACCGCCTTGGCTTTCACTGGCCCTCCTGATATGGGTATGCTTTGTTTTCTAGCCCTCACAAACCATTCAAAACATGCCTTATCTGTGTTTAAGCCTTCAGTTTTCAAAAAGCTCTTTTTTTGGTGCACATTTACACCAGACTGCCACAGGCGTCGGATTTCTTCTTTATTTTTTGCAATTGTAGTAGCTTGCGTTTTCCTTATATTGAACTTCAATACCAGAGCCCAAGTTGACAGTTTTTCTTTATCAATTACGTTCACTACTTCCATCTTCTCTTTCAGAGTTAACATTCTTTTTTTCGGGACCATTGTTACATAAGATTTTATACACGCGTCCAATTCTTAAACAAATAAAGAATAATTGATCCCGGTGTAGCATCAAATAAAAAGGGGAACCACCAAATATACCGGTAAATAATCTAAAGTAAAATACCCATATGTACATAAACCAATTCGAGCGGCTATTGGAACGCCGTGGTTGTTTATAGGAGATTTTAGTCAGCTTGAGAGCAAAAAAGTGCTGCCTGCGCCCGTCCATAAGAGCGCTCGCTTATGGGAATGCGCTTTATGTGTAAAAATATGGGATTAAGTTCGGTTCCAAGAAATTTGACCGTTTAAAGGAGACGGTCGCTTGTTAGAGCTGCTCGTTGCGAGAGCTTTCACTGTATCGTATACCCGTCAACCCATATAAAATCTCGGTTTCTGGTCGTATTTAATAACCTATACAAATACTTACAAAGTTAAAGTTAACTAAGTATATTTGCTTTTTTTCAGATTGAATTACTAGGACCTGCTGTGATACGTAAAGAAAGAATAAATACCGAAGAAATTATAAAACCAATAGCGTTATTACCAAATATTATCGAATTAGGGTACTATAGCAATACGTTAACAACAGTTTACGCCCTCCAGTCCGTAGTAGCTACTGCTTTGTTTACGCTTGATACTACTTTGGGATTCGTTAATCAAGATGACTTATTGGAAGCAGCCTCAGAACTATGTAGTATTCTACAATACGAATTTATTTTTGCAAAGCCGTGCCAGAATTTAGAAGCATCCATAACAGATTGTATAGATGATCTAATTGTGAGGAAGGAAATATTCACTGTGGTACGTATGATATGTTAATTATAAGCTTACATTATTTGAATTGTGTCTTGTAGAAAAACGTAAATAGTGTTGAAGCGGAGAGAAGTCGGAAGATTGCCAGACAGCTTGAAGATTCCTCAGATGAAGAGTATTACCCTGTTATAGAATACGAGATAAATAACAAGTCTACAGAATACTTAAAGTTCCTTAAAAGCATATTATCTCCATTAGTGGAAGCGTACTCAACGTCTGCCTATTGCATGGATAAATTGGTTGGAAGATCTCTACTGGAGAATGAATTGGTTTTAGAAGTTATAGATGAAATCAAGCAACAATTACGAAATGGATCTTTACTTTATGGTAAATATTGAAATTTTCCTTAAACTGATTTTTTAAACGAATTTATTTCGATTTTGCAGAAGAAAGTCTTTCGGTAGATTCGATAAAGAATGCCTTCAAACTATTCCAAAAATGGGAGATTCTAGAATGTCACACCGAGAAGAAAATCAGGTTATTTTATTTAAAAGAGAATCAAGACAATTCTGACAGTGTCCGGACTTTATACGACAGGATCAATAAGTTCAAAACACACAATAGGAACGAATTGTAGGTTTAACCAAAGTTCATACGAATTTGTTAAGTTAAAAGTGGTTTTCGTTTTACTCCTTTTCTACTGAAGACAGCCTACTTTGTTTTGTGAATGTTTCTCATCTAGGTAGCTGAACGGTTATTAAATGAAATCATGTAATTTGTATATATGTTTTTATGGAGTTCGCGACGCATCATTATTATTTTATGAAAAGTGGCGCGTAACGTAAAATTGCTCATTACTGTTAACATTATTTCAGGACAATTATCGTACTGTGATAATGATAAAGATAAATGAATTTGGTAAATTAGTTATAATTTTACAAATTGCAATTAGCATTCATATTTATGAAATGATTGTAATGATTTGTAAATACAATATTCTAATAATGTGTGCTTTATTGTCCTTATGTATTCTAAAGTTGGAAAAAAGGCTATGATATTTATATTCATGCAATACTACAGGGTAATTTCGTTTTCTACTTTTGAACTTCTTTCGTATATACATTATTTAAAAGTAAGTTTTTTCCCTAAAAATTCTTATTAGTTTTTCATTTGGATCTCTTGAATTGTGCTGTAAGAAAATCGCATACGTTAAAAAGGTCACATAACTAAGAAGGAAATTGTTCCAACCCGGAGACATCGATTTGAATGAAACTGCTAAAGTGAAGATCCTATAGAGCTATGGAAAACCCCGTTGTCCGTTTCTGCTAAACAAAGCCTTAATGGGGGTAAAACAGGGTACTGAAAATAGGGATGATTTTGTTTTTTTCTAAATTCCACAATTGCTGAAGATAAAAAATATTCGTGTGTGTGGATGTATTGCGTTTTAAGAGTGCTATTGAAATACGCACAAACATCAGCATTCGGGGTGAGAGAAAGTCACCCCCTTCCTGTCGCCCCATCACCGTAATGGCGAAAATATTTATTTCTTATCAGGTTTGACGTATCTCTAAGACTATAGAAAACGCCGTTTTCTGTTTCTGCTAAAAATCCTTTAAGAGGGTAAGACGGAGCACAGAAAATGGGGATGATTTCAGTTTTTTTTTTTATAAATTTTCCCACAAATGAGGAAGACAAAAAAATATTGGTGTGTACGGATGCATTGCATTTTAAATACGCCTAAAAATCAGCAGCATTTAATAAATAATCTGTAGAATACAGGTGCTCTAGTTAAAAGCATAAGTTAAAAAATAATAGGTTTAATAAAAACACAATTAAATTTTGCAATTTCACTGTATTTAAAATAATATACTAAATGTAGGTGACTATATTACGGAGTGTTGTTCTTGACGATGATATATCATTACTAACCCGGGCAAATATGCGGTAACAGCCAGAGGCGTGGCGAGCGCATAAAAGTTTACACATAAAATAGAAGGTAAGAAATAAATTATAAAACGTGCTGAAGCACTTACCGTTTTGAAAGTCTTCCGTGAATTCACAAACTGGGTAACATCTATTAAATATTTGAATCATTAGATATGTTTCCACAGCTGTTTCAGTCGTGAGTACAACGTGCGGAATAAACGTTTTTTAATGCCGAAAACAACCGTTCGTCATCTAGCGACACTTTCATATTTTCGTATTACACACCAATTTGTCTCGCTTTCTACAGCGCATAACTGTGCGTGAACATCATTCGCAATTTGAACAGAATCCACTAGCGACATCGAAACATTTTGTAATTTTTCTGTTCCCTCCGCTAGTCCGAAGTAATTGTGAATAGTTTGTAAATCTCTTTTAACCTGACTATCTTGAAATATTTCCTGGCTTTTCTTGATTGCTACAGCTTCTATCGGATTGAATTTTAAAACTACCTTCTTTACTTGATCAAAATATTTCCCCAACGTGTAAAAATCGGCTGTGGTGGTTCAGGTAAATCAGGACACAGTTTGTGAAATAGTCGGGTACGTTTCGAGGACTTTAGAAACACTGCCTTTGTACTAGCAGTCAATGCATTTACTAGTGGAAAACGTATGTAGGAATCGTTTGTGCAGCAAGATTTAGAGTATGGATTTTACACGTTACATGTAAGAAGTTACCACTGTGTTCTTTAAGAGATCGGCCCAAAGAACGCATGTTTGCGGCACCATCACTCAAACATTAAAACTTCCATAGTTGAAACTTCAAATTTGTTCAATGAGTTCAACACCTTTAAAATCTCATCGGCAGTACAATTTATAACTCTTGGAAACAAGTAAGGAGGAGGATGACGGTCGATGTGGTTTCATTGTACGTACCATTACATTAACCACAGAATGTTTTTGACGGTCTATCGATTTTCAATTTAATACATCCAACACTCGACTACTAAACTGATTACCCTATATTTGTTTAATACACTTTCTAGTCTCTTTAAGATAAATTTAAAATATCTTGGATGGACAGTAGTAAATATTCAACTGTCAATTAGTTACATTGACGAAACTTTGATATAACTTACTTCATGGGAGATTTGACACATCGATGTAACTGCTGCATTCCAACAATTTCAAATATATTTTTAACATAGACGTATGCTCTACATGAAATTTTAAACGGTCAGTATGTATTAATAGAACATTTTCTTAGACCATTTGTTTTATTAGTTTAGTATAGTTAGGGTAAAACAGAAAAGCGATAAGTTCATTTTAGTAAAAAAGAATATGTAGATTTCTTTTTAATATAAGTCACGTAGCATTGCTAATTTGTCCACTTGTTTGAACAGCATTATTTTTAATCCTATCCAAAGTTACTTTGGTTTTGTTTCTGAAGTATTGAAGCCTATCCTTGCAAACACGATATTCTTTGGCGGCAAAAGTAGGTATTTGTAAATATCTTTTGGAGTAGGGATAGGACAAGGCATGTTAGAATTAAAATCTTTTTCTCACATCATTCGGTCGGATAGTTGAGAATGGGAATCCACAAAGTCCCGAAACCATCGTTCCGAATTACTTAAATAAGTTCTGTGGTGCGGAGTGTGCCGATACTTTACTGTTTGCCATACTGCACTGCTTTAATAAATTTCTGTCACAAAGGAAGGTGTATATCTAGCAAAGTAACTCGGGTTATATATAAAAATGTTTTGCAAAAGAGGGGGTGTGTGGAAGGTAAAGTAATGAGGCAACTACATCAAAGAATCACTTCAAAATGCACAAAGTCGGTGTACGTTGAGTAAATTATAAGGGACGTAAGACAATGTTAAACAAAATTTACAGCGTTTTCTAATATCTATCAAAAATATGACGATAGTGTAAGATTATATTTAAGCCGACATCGGTGAGGTGGTCTTAGACTCCTGCGATTTGAATTTCGTACAATTGTCGAACACCGAGTTTTATATAGTGGGGCTTTCAGTACCTTAGACGAGAGTGATTAACTCACTGGCAAAATAATGTTCTAACACGTTTATAGTTATTATAAATTTATACATATTGTAGAATTAAAAAAAAAAAAGACGCCGAGTCGATGAGACTCCATCTCACTGTTTACTTCACCGACTACAAACTCAATAAACAATTTTGTATTGTCATTTAGGCAAACGAAACATCGCGATTTTTTTTTAAACATAATTTGTTTATATTTGGTACAAGGGCTCGGTGGTCCAGTGGTAAGATGAAGATAAGGATTCGCGTGCGAATTCGACACCTGAACACACCGTTCCGAACCCTTGTACGTGGACAAATCCTGAAACGGTCTCGTGTATCGTTAGAATCGAAAAGGAAAAAACTTCGTGTATCTAGAAATAAACAGTTTGGTCGCTTTGGTAGATTTCAGCTTTCTGAATTAAATATAAACCGTAATTGTGTAGGTAAATGTATTCGCTTGTTGCCCCCGCGAGCGTAGTGTTTCGTAGCTTTGCCGGTGATTTTATAATTGGTCCTTTTACCGACTATTTATGTCGCTTGTCGTACGAGTTGGCGTAGTATGAACGTGGAAAATGTGCAAGTCGTATGCCGGTATATGAATGGATTTTATTTCCACTGCTGAATAGTATAAACGTTATATGAGGTTAATTAGAGGTCTACAAAGACGATCAGAGCTGCAATAATTGTAGAGAATTACTTGTGATAACGTTGAATTAATGAGCGTGCAATAAATCTTGTAGGTTTTCGCAACTGGTGTTAATTACATGAGAAGGTTCGGTATTACCGGGGAGAACAGCCAGTTATTATGTATGTAGGCACATGGAGGTATTCAAATCAAATAGCTATACGTTTATGAAATACCTAATATTATGTGACAAAGCAAATATGACATTATCGTTGCATGATAAATGTATAATACAATAAATAGAGTGGTTAATAAAATCCGATGATATTGTATCGGCCTTAGGTGCCGGTAAAATGGTTATAGCGGTGCCTTTAGATTTCACAGAGGCATTTGATACCATTGATCACGACTTCTTGATTTGCGTACTGCACTATGTTGGCAGCGGTTGCATTTTTCAGGAGCTATTAGGCTTGGAGAAGGCGAGTGGTTTCTGTAAATAGTTCTGTTGCGGATGAATTATTTGTTGACTCTGGTGTGCTGCGGGGATTGGTGTTGGGGCCGTTATAATATATACTTGTTGTCTTGGCGACCTCTTGAAATTCTGTAAGTAGCACTGCTATGCCGATGATAGATTAACATTAATGTATCATCAGCATAACAGTGGTGTGCGATACTGGGGATTTACGAAAACCGGTGGCGTCTATGGAGGCTGTGTCATACTTGCCGTTAGAGGTCTTGCGGGCGATACGGACCTAACAACCCTCATCGAGACAGTACGGCCTGCGAGGTATGATGCTCGAGTGGGCTAGACAGTAACAAAGCCATGGAACACTTTACACACACTAAAGGCTCCCGAGGTTATGACAAGCTTTAAAGAGCTGTCACCGCATGTAAAAAAAAATGACGAGATTTTTTTTACGATTTGCGCAACACAATGGTATCGCTGGTTAGAGAATCGGAATGGAGATGTCAACCGGTTGGCAAACATCGCGGGACGTGTCGATACAGAATCATCATTTCCAGTATCCGATGGTAGTAAGGATGGCTAAATCAGTGAATTGTTTGTAACTGAGGGGGTAGTGCATATTTGGATTGTTTTTCAATAGGAACATATGGCAAACATGTATTAATAAGTAAAAAAAGAGATTTTTATATAAAAAATGTATAAAAGGTTTGTTCGAACCTGCAGTTCTGAGCAGTTCTAGAACCAGCGCGCTGTTTGAATCATGCAGTTCTAGAATTACAAATTCTGAGATTTGAGTTCGCTGTTCGAACCTAACACAATTTGTAATCCAAATGCCGTTCCGAATGGTTTAACAGTTCTTGCCGAAGAGGAGGTAATTGAAATTCTAACCAAGTTTGGGCATATATTCATTATAAAGTAAAGTATACTCTTGATACAAGTTGGTTATGAAATATCTTTTCAGCGTCATTCTTTTAATAAATATTTAGATTCGCAGACTTCACATAATAGGAAAATATCATGTACCAGTCTACTCATAATAAATATGTGGACTATTAAATATTATTTGTCTACAAAATCGTATTTGGGATGTGGAAAGTAAGCTTCATTTGATCTATAAATGCAAAATCGATTGTTGCCAATATACGGGGTGATTCAAAATTATGTTATCACTCAAATGGGATGAATATGTATCTATAAACCATGCACCAAACATGTACGATATTCAACTTTCCTAGTTTTATGAGCTATTCGACTATGAGTGCTACGAGCTTTAGAGCTACTGTTTTTCTTTTTTGATAGGTGAGGATCCATAATGGCTGACCGATTTACATTGGAGGAAAGAATAGTTGTAGCAAGCCTGATGGAAGTGTATGGTTCACCAACTGTAGTCCGTTGAATGTTTCAGGATCGATTTGCACGTGATCCACCAAGCCGTTTAACAATTCGCCGCATTTATCAAAAGTTTGTGGAAACTGGATCAGTTGCAAACAACTATCAAAGAAATGCAGGACGTCCAAGATCAGGAAGATGTGAAATGAACGTTGCTGTCGTGCAGCAAGCCGTAATGCAGAGTCCTTCGAAGTCAACCAGACAGTTTTGAAACTGGGATTCCCCCACCAACAGTGTGGCGTATCTTGAAACACGACCTTGCGATGCGATCACACCACATTCAAATCGTGCAATCTCTAACAATGAAGCAAAAATGTGTTAGAGTTGAATGCTGTTAGATTTTAACCGAACTAACGAATATTCAGAACGGCATTTGGAATCTATTGGCATTCAGCGACGAGGCTACTTTTCACACAAGTGGATTTGTCAACCGACATAACACGATTTTTTGGGGTAGTGAAATTTGGGAACATGAACGTAATTCCCCTAAGGTGAATGTTTGGTGCGCTGTGACCGCCAATGGAGTAATGGGGCCCTACTTCTTTGATAGTCCTACAGTGAATGCAGACGTGTACTTAGCGGTGTTGCGGGAGTATGCCATTGATGAATTTTCAGTACAAATCCGACTGTTTGTGCACATCTTGACTAAACATTTCCCGGTAGATGGATCGATCGTGGTGGGCCATTGCGCTGGCCTCCACACTCATCGGACTTGACACCCTGTGATTTTCGGTTATGAGGAATGGTCACGGAATGTGTGTACAACAGGAAAATTAACAACATCAATGACCTGAAGGATTGAATTGGAGAAGTGATATTATCCATTCCCCGTGAAATGTGTGTATGGGCATTACGTGCTAGTGTTAATCGTTGGTTTCTATGTGCTGAACATGATGGCGAACAAGTTGAGACCAAAATGTATATTACAAATTATATGAACTTTCATTTAAATACACATTTTATGACCAGGAACATATTTGTCATTTGAGTGGTAACATAACTTTGAATCACCCTATAGTTTTCAGAGCCTAGTTATTTGTCTTACCATAGTTAGGCAATTCTCTATCATGAACCCGTTCAAATCTAAGTCTGAAATTAATGGATATGTGTATAATTACCAAGAATTTGTAATTTTCGAATGGTTCTGAACTGTTTTAACGTGATAGGTTCCAACAAACCTAAAGATAACAACTTTTAAATGTAAAATAGTCATAACAAAATATTTAAAACATGTTGAGCAGTAGGCTTTTCAGCAGTTCCAAATACTTCTATGCCGGTTTTTACCATTGCTGCCTCTGTAGTAGGCCCAATAGCAATCATCTAAAATTAACAGTGTAGACATTAATCATAATAATCCTTGTTAGTACCTTTATTGATTCTGTTGGTAACCCTTTTAAGACATCATCTACAGCTTTAACTCCTGAAGGACTAAAGAAAACAACATATTCTGGTAAATTTTCAAAATTATTTGTTGCATCTTCGAATTCTTTACGAATATGTTTATTTGGTACAGTTTCGTAAACCAGTATTTCATTTAAACTTAAATTTGTTCCTTCAAATTTGCTTTTTAAAATATCCATTTTCAAGCTACCATGAGGATAAAGAAAGTTCATCTTAGATTTCGTGCTTTCTATAATCTGAAATTAATTGTATACCTATATTTTATAAAATTTTGATTTTGGTGGAACCTTTAAGCATTTCTTTTGATAACACGTCTGCATTGCCAGTGTCTCTACCAAGACAGTCCAAGTCTAATTCCCTTAAAGCAGCCTTATACGTTGCTTCACCCACTACATAATTTGATTTCGATTTCCAGTTAACGGGGAGATTTTCAGAGTCTAAAGCTAATTTTACTGCATTAACACATCTAGGACTAGAAAAGACAATTCCGTTATAATCATTAGGTTTTAACAATCTGTCCTTTAGCATGCTCAAATTAACATAATTAAAGTCTATCGTTTTTACTTGTCGAAGGGTGTAATTATTTCTTTTCAGTATGACCTCGTATTCATCTTCTACCTCATCTTTTTGTGCTTTTAATAATAATACAAAATTTGTAATTATTGACATAATATTGTTTATATCTATATCATTCGTATACTTCAAATATATTAGGTGATTTCACAGCATGATTATATTATTTTACATAACCACTTTAACGCTGTCGTGTGTGTGTAAGTTTGGTTGCCTAAATGCACCTGAAAACATAAGTTGGTTGAAAATGTAGATAAAGTAGATTACTTCATACCTCATATCACTTCATAATGACAAATGAAATTTCAAAAAAATTTTTACCAAAACAAAGAGGAATAAAGCAAAATTATGTGTATGATTATGACTATTAAAAATGCCCGGGATATTATTAGAAACAATACAACACGCAAATGGAGTGAAACCTATGTATATTCAAACCAAAAGAAATATAAGTGGTACAACACCAGGTATTTGCAAACCAGTCCCACCTCCAAAAAAAAATAATAGAGTGATTCTTTTATTTGGAACATTTATCGTAGCTGGTGGAGCAGTAATTGGGTTCGCAAAATATGATAAAAACTTCAGGAATCGAATAACAGAACAAGTACCATTTGTAAATTGTGTTATAAAATTTGTGTTTCAAGAAGAAAAGACTTATTACGAGTCTTTAACTTGCGTATATGAAAAGTTAAAGAAATTAGTATATCCCGAAAAATAAACTATACTTTAACTCCTATATGTTTACATTTTGTTTATTAATATATTTCTTTATTCAGAATGTCGTTGTTTTTTTTTGTAGTATTTATGTAAATTTACGTACCTATTTAAATCAATCTTAGGCTGGAATTGTGCTTAATTTTTGTTTCTTGGTTGTGTATGCTAATAAATATGGTTTAATAAGAACTTTGGAAATTACTTCTACAATGTCACCCATATGAATTGGGAACGCCGCTGTAGAACCTACAATTTTACACTCAGATGAAAACCATTTTTTTTGTGAATGCTCGAAAACTCTACTTTCACACAAAATTTCAGAAATTCATTTAAATTTTTAAGGTATATCACGATTATTTCTTGAGTTCGAAAATAGCAAATTTTTATTAGCTATAATTTAAGCAACCAGTTTGGGTTTTCAATAGCCCAATACCGAATATTTTGTTAAGATATTACCTCACCTGTTGCAAAAGTAGCTGCATCACTAAATAAAAAGTTATTTAAAAAATGTCTGCTATTATGGTACTCGCCTTGAATCCATAAACAAAATTCCAGCCGATTTTCTCCATCACTTTGTTCTAGAGTATGTAGAAATATCTATTGGTTTAAATGGTTTCATTTTGTTCTTTTTGAGACATCGCCAAATGTTCTCCCTTGGCATGTTTAGATCTAAGCGAGGCAGTCTTAGACTAGCATTTAGATTATTTGTAAACTAATCTAACACAATCTAGCCATTTTTTCTTGATAGATTATTTCTTAAAACCATAGTCAACACTTCACTAATTTGTAGTTTCCTTGATAAGAGATTAGTACATTGTAATTTAACATACAAACATTTTTGACAGGAATTTTGTTATTTGGATCGGAAATGAAGAAAATTAAGTTAAAACATTAACATTTTAAAAATAAAGAAAACGATACTTCCGGCAACAATATAGTACTTCTGCAAACGCACATTTATTGTCAAAACATTCGAAACTTTGCCAGTAATTATAGACTTGAAAAATGTTTGCCGGAATACTAGATATCGGACAGAAACCTCAACCAAGAAGGTTAACGGGTAGGGATATTTTAATAAGACGGCAACATTGTTAGTAAAACATGTGCATTTCAGATAACACTGGCGATAGGTATTTACATAACAAAACTTTTATGCAATGTTAATGGTTTTTCTATGGGGAGTGTTTGATTTATTTTTTGTCCACAATTAGTTGGAGCGATTTTCATGAGGTTTTGAGACATTTTATGCCTTGGAACAGAAGTGTAATGTCGAAGTTAAAGAAAAAAAGTAGCAACTTTAGCGGCACTTTTAGGGATTTTTAGCAGAGATAATGAGACACAATTTTGCAGCTGGAAATCTCAGCCCGTGTTGTACCAATCAAAGCTACAGCTAGTGTTAGCCAAGCAATTCACTACAAGCAATCATGTAATTTAAAATGGCTGCTATTTATTTAAACAAAAAAATACACTCTTAACACATAAAGGACACAAACAGCCATGAACAAAATTTTATCAAAACTTGATTACCTACCTAAACTAAAACAACAAAAATACACTTTTAGTACAAAAAGGTGACAAACAATAAATTACGAAGAAAATTGTATCACGAAGTAATTTAACTAAGCAAGTGTTCAAACTGTTGACCAAACTCTGCTAAACAGTGTGCTTATTCTTTCTTGAAAGTGGTGTTCCGTATTCTGAAGATTTCTTACTGTTATTTCTGTGAATGCTTCCACTATTGTTTGCCTTAATTCATTGATGTCGAATATTGTCAAATACCCTCGTAACTCCGAACAGAAAAGTCTAAC
The DNA here is from genome assembly GCA_029619315.2 of Dynastes maya. NCBI lineage: Eukaryota > Metazoa > Arthropoda > Insecta > Coleoptera > Scarabaeidae > Dynastes > Dynastes maya. The sequence goes on along the minus strand of JAROYE020000009.1, from coordinate 10,967,610 downwards.
AGGCTTAAATCAGGGCTTCTTGACGACCTATCCATCCATCTGGAAATTCATTATTCAAAAATTCTGTAATTTCTCTGGTGCTATGTGGTGGTGTCCCATCGTGCTGGTAAGTGATCTTTCCGTTTACAGAAATATTGCCAATAGTTGGTAGAATTGTGTCTCTCAACAATTCCAAATAATAGCATTCAGTGAACCATCGATGCCCGACTGTTTGAAGAGTGAGTATGGGTTTCTAGAGAAAAATATGGGTTTTCTCGTTTTTTTTCCTTTATTTTCAACGTTATTTTTTCTTCCAAGGCATAAAATGTCTCAAAACTCCTAAAAATCGTTCCAACTAGGTATGGACAAAAATAATTCTGAATTGCATGCCTGCTTGAATAACACTAGCTGTAGCGTGTGTCTCGATAAAGCTGGTACTTTTTTCCCTTACATTTCGACTTTATTCTTTTGTTCCAAGGCATAAAATGTCTCGAAACCTCATGAAAATCGTTTCAACTACGTGTGGGCAAAAAATAGATGAAGGTTGCAAAAAGGTAGCAAAAAGATATACGGAATAATTTTTTGTAAATTGATTTAATAACGTCGTTTGACGTACTTCAAATTTGAGGTAGTTTGAGCAAGACGACCAAATCGTTCCCTAATATGACCCATTTTTCCGTAGTCCTCCGACAAATACCGTAAAAATACGACCATTGCTGGGATATCGCCATAATGGCGATCCTATCTCGGCCCTAAATCGGATAGCAGATAGCACAGACGATATTATCATAAAGCTATTTTTCAAGTGAGGCATTTAGAGTAATTTGTTTCTTGCGGCGTAATGGAGCGTCTAATGAGAAGCTCGCCGCCGACGGTGGCCAAGGGACCGGCAAATTGAATCGTTCCCGGTTTTAGACACAGCGCGCCAGGACACTTCTTTTTCTTTTCTCGTTTTCTCCGAGAAGTAGTAAGCGAGATCCGTTTCGCAGAGTCGGGTACAGTCAGCCGCCCCAAACGCGCCCAATGCGCCAAACTCACACCCGCCCCCGTCAAGCGACGGAATCGAAGAGGAACGTTTCGCGCCCGGCAAAAGAGAAGACGTTTCAACTAATCACGAACTAATCTCGGTGTATGAATATGTCTGGTTGGGAAAAAGTTCCGCGCGCGTTGTTGTCGATGGTATGGAAGTTTGACGGCGCGACGGTTTTGCTTCTTATTTCTTCGGTGCGCTTCTTCATGCGTCACTTCTATTTTTACGCTCCTGCGGTTCGGCTTCAAATTGAATCCCGAACAAGTTTTGTTCTTTTTTTTTGTTAAAGAAATTTACTAACACGATACAATTTGTACGTAGAACATTATAAGTTTAAAGCAAAATACATAGAAAGCATTAAAACCATTAATAATGATACCAAGGACCGTGGCGTAGTATGGTAAACACTAAAGTATCGGCACACTCCGCACCACATAAGTTATTTGATTAATTTGGAACAATTGGTTCGGAAATTCGTGGTTTCCTATTGTCAACCATACGACCGAATTATTCGAGAAAAAGGTTTTAATTTTATCAGGATTTGTTCTATTCCTATTCTGAAAAGATATTTACAAGTACCTACTTTTACCAGTTATATACCCTAAAACATGCGAAATATACGAAACTAAAAGGAAAGGTTCTTGTCTGTAGCACAAAACGTAAACATGTGTTCGTTTTATATCAATAAATTCATCAAAGCTGAGTGGCTAGGTGGACCTCTTTCCCTGTTTAACAAATTTGGTTTCCTAAACGTCTAATTCTCACGGCGAAGTTACGTTCTTAATTAATTAGAAGTTTTCTAATCTAATATTATGCCTGGTTTGGTTTATGTGTTGTGCGAGACTTGACGATTCGATCCTTCCATAGCAGTAATGGGCTATATGTTCTTCGAACAATAGGTACCAACCTATTGGACATTTCGTTTATCCGATATAGGCTTTATCACAGTTATTGCATGCTATTTTATAAATTTCCGGCCTTTCCTTCGTATCTGGTTTATCTTTCAGATTACCACGAAGGTTTTTACGAACTGAAACACGTCTTGCCCCCTTAAAAACTTTAGAGAAGGCAATATTTTTAGCCGTACACAATCGTAGGCACTGAGAATAATTGTAAGTTATATATTCTTGTTTCAGAAGGAAGAATAGATTTGCAATGACTTCAAAATAATGCAGAAAAGTTATATCTAGAGCGGGCCAAATTGCGCCATCCAACAGAATCGGAATCAGGCGCAACGGCCGCTTATTGTAAATAGCGTATATGTGAGTCACAGCAGATATGTGATATTTCGAAATTAATACACAAGAGTAAGAAAATAAAAGCTGACGCAATAATAATGTTAGTAATTAGAGCGGATATATATATATATATATATATATATATATATATATGTACACGCTGAGGTGTTTTTATTTTCATTATGATTTTTTATTTGATTGAAAACGGTATGCGTTGTAAATGGGATGTAATAAGGAAATAACTGAGAAACTGAACGCTTTTTTTATTCTGTTGTACTTAATAATGTAACTGTAAATAAAGATATAATAAATAAATTCTATCCTTCTTAATAATGCGGATAGGCTTGTTTAAAAAGTTGCACCATCAGATAAGTTTCCACATTTGCCTCGGTGAAGGATGTTCGCCGAGACGAAAAAATGTTCTTATATTTCGAAAACGACCGTTCCACGTCTACCGAAGTAAGACAGGCGTAATTAAAATAATCTTTAGACTTAGTCAAGGAATCTGTAGATGCCCCATCGCACATTTGTCTTAATCTCGTGTAGTCCGGATTCTTTTTTAAAACACTATCGAACTTAGCTAAAACTCGTCCACTTGTTGCATCGTTTATACTGTGTAACAATGTACTAACTTCGTCCACGACTTGCACTGATTCTACCAACGACAATCCAGAATTTTGTAAATTTTCTATCGCGTCTACTAACCCTTTGTAATTGTTGCTAATATTCTTTAGATGTGTTTCAACAGAAATATCGAGAAATCCCTTCTGGCTCATCCTAATAGCTCTAGCTTCGGCAGGGACGAATTGCAAAATAACGGATTTGACTTCTTGAAAATGTTCATTATAATAAAAAGCGGCTTTTAACCACGTTCCCCAACGCGTAAGAATGGGCTGTGGTGGTTCTCGAATACCAGGGCATAACCTGTGGAATGCCCTAGTCCTCTTAGGACTTTTGAGAAACACTTTTTTTGTGTTTGCTATTAATGCATCCACCTCCGGGTAACACTCTCGAATAGCTTGTGCCACAAGATGTAAAGCATGGACTTTACACGTAACATGTAAAAGTCCTTCACACTTTTCTTTAAGGGAACGGCCTACACTACACATTGTTGCTGCACCATCGCTCATGAACAACAACAGTTGACTGGTTGACACTTGAAATTTTTGTAACGTTTCGAGAACTACGCCGTAATTGCTTTACTAGTACACTGTTTTAATCTTCTGCTGGCTAATAGAATTGCAAAATTTGGTTTAATAGGATCTAATACGCGCACTATTATATTCAAAATAGAATTTTTTTTGCAATCTGTCGTCTCATCAAGACATAGCCACAGCTGTTTATCTCTTAATTCGGCTTTAATTCGATTTTCAATGTCCTCACGTATTCGTGGTATATCTCTCCGTAACGCTGTCCGAGATGGTAGTATCCACTCGGTATTGTATGTACCCCAGAATTTTCGAAATGCTTTTTTATCAAGTATACGAAGTGGTAGACCACATACCATAAACGTTAAAAGCAATTCTAATTGAAATTGACGTTGTTGTGACACACCATTTCTTTTATTTCTGTGGTGTGCGCTATTTATATGTCTTTCACAATCACGTTTGCTCCAGCACAGTAGTTTCTTTTTACAAACTTTACAGAAAATTGTACTCCCATTGTAGTGTAAATCCACAAATTCACTAAGAAATTTATTAACTTTCGTAGGTAATGGCCGTTTATTTTTAATAGTTACGTTAGACATAATCACTAAAGCGAGCACACCGACGCTTGTTTCTAGTATGCCACGAAGTGGTGCAAACGTAACATCTGCAGACTCGTCATTTGTTGATGAATAGAGCGCGTCATCCGTAAATGAATAAGCGCGCTGTTAGTTCGTAGCCGTCGATGAATGAACTTTTTTTTTGTAGTGGCCCACTGTGAACAACGCCCTATTTATCAACGAACACCCAAACTGCAGGTGTATATTTGCGCGTCTTCACGACGTAATAGACAGTGGTTTTGGTCCTCGTCCTAATAATTACATATTTAAATTACCTATGTTTACATACATATATGCGCCCGGCAGCCTGATTGCGAACCTGGCGCGTGGCGCTCTTGGCCCGCTCTAGTTATATCAGTTCTTAAATGAAACTGACTCTGATTTAGAGTTAGAAGAAGATGATGAATATGATGAAAATGCTATAGTAGAAAACTTTGGTGCTGATGATTCAGTTACAAACCTGTCTTCCGGAATCTTTATAATCTAAAGATAATATCTCTAATTTTCGAAAGTTAATTTGAAAAAAAGTACGTTCAACAGCATCAGTAATCCAATTGATTGTTTATGTTTAAATACAGAAAAGGCAGTGACATTGACACCGTGGTGGTTAAAAGGTATCTCGTTAACTATTTTCTTTAAATGGGTACAGCGTTTACCGCCCAATATAGTTTACAACAATCTGAAAAGTAATTTAACATAACATCAGAAAAAAAACCACGCACAGGTTTTTTTTCTGATGTTATGTTCATTGACTTTGATTGTCCGAAAATACATATGTATTGGAGTAAAAGAAAATTGTATGCCCATTTTAAATCATGTACTATCAGGTCACAAATTTTATTTATTAAGAGTTAATTTTCATGTCAACAATCTTGCAGTTTCAGATGATATTAAAAAGGCGAGACTGTGGAAAGTGGAACCAATGCTAGATATGGTCAGAGGAAGATGTTTTCAAACCCGGAGGACGCCGTTGAATGCACATTTAATTGCTGAGCAGGTGATTCCAATTTTAGGAAAATGCCCTATTTTTCAATTTTTATGACGTTAGCAACAGGCACTGTTTCCGATTTTGAGATATATCAGGGCAAAGTTACACCATTACCTAGTGAAAAATTGAGAATAGGGCCATCTGTTATTCTTAGACCATCACAACCACTGCGAGAACAAAGTCATATATTTTTTGACAGATATTTTTTAATCATGGATAAGTTATTATTCTTAAATATTTATGCTACTGCTACTATCGTGTCAAACAGGATAAAGGAATGCATTTTCACAGCTGACAGAAATTTGTTGAAATAGCAAGAAATGTCAAAAAATAGGTGTGATGGATAACAAGTCAGTTTTGATGATTTTCACTGCATTTAGAGTACTACCTGAAACTAAGATTAATGGATCGGATAAGAGAAACAAAGAATATATAGTCTCTTGCCCTAAAGTTATCAACATGTACAACAAAAATATGGAAGGTGTGGACATCTGCAATCAGATGATGGAGTACTTGATCTTACGATGTAGGCGCTATAAATTCTCAGTCTGACAGGTTTATACAGGTTCTAGGATGTTCGAACTCCGTTGCGTCATTATTGCACTTGAGCGAGGCCCACATTATATATATTACGGCTCGAAGAGTAGTAGGCAGCTAGACAATGTGACTAGTGCATGAAAATGTTTCAGGTAACGAAAATTGGAAGAAGGGCATTCGCCTAATCACATTAAACAACGTTTAGACGACGTTTATGGTGATTTATGTCCTTCATATTCCACTGTAAAAAAGTGGGCAAAATGTTTCCGTTTGGGGTAAGAATCCCTTGAAGATAATGGGACAATTGAACTGATAATGCGTCAAAACATTTCAATTATTGAAGAAGTAGTATTAGCAGATCGCCATTTGAAAGTGAAGAAATTTGCTGCATAAATTGAGGGACAATATTCGTGTAAAACTTCGAGGAAAACTGGCAAAAGGTGTTCGATTATTGCACGACAATGCACCCGTCAGTACTGCTACTTTTTCACAAGCTGCCATCCGCCGCTTTCAAGAATTGAAACATCCACCGTATAGTTCGGGCATGGCTGCAAGTGATTATTATTTATTTTCTCATTTAAAGAAAGACCTTAAGGGACGCCGTTTTAAGGACGATAGTGAGTAGCGAGGATCTGTAATACAACATTTTGAGGGAAAAACTTAGAAGGGCACAGAATTATTAATTGATCGTTGTAATAAATGTATTGAAGTTAGGGGAGATTATATTGGAAAATAAAACTTGTTATGTTTTACCAAGTTTATTTTTTCTATATCAAACCGAGAATTTATGGCGCCTATCTCGTATTTCAAAATGGACTTTCAGAGTGATCTTGCATCTATTTGACATAGCAATTCTTAGTAACTGGTTGGAATATAGGAATGGTAATTTAGACTCCACCTTGGCGAATATCTGTTAATTACGTTTGCACGGTTAGAACGACACACCTTAACTGAAAGCGCAGATGAACACGTATCCGAGGCTGATAAAGGGATGAAAAATTTTGCCGCGATTCTCCCATTGGATCGTGGATAACAGATACGATTGTTTTGAACATTGACCAGTAAGTGATGGTTTGAAACATCGTGTACGTTGCAGATTGGACTCCTGCAACAATCGTCCTAAAATTCGCTGTTTAAAATGAATACATAATGCGTATTCATATTAAATAGAGTAGAAGTATCACGATTGTGATTATTTTTATGTTAATTATAATGTAATATTATAGATAAATTGTAATTTGTTTATACCAATTTAAAAAATTTCGTTCTCGTGAGCGAAAGGGTTATATTTGTATTTTGTCTTACCTATTAAATAGGTTTTATAGGTGGCACAAATAAGGATATGCTCATTTAAAGCGGATGTACGCGATCACATAAGACATAAAAATGAATCTAAACGCGTTTTCGATTTTCCAACTCATTTAAGCGTCCCTACAGTTTCCCATCTTCTACGATTTTTACTCCCTCAATTTTATACCTGCATGAAATACACATAGGAAGGCTGGAGGACGTCCCGTTTGTGCATTTCTAATGGTGTCCGCGGCGCCGGAAATGATGGAATGTTCTTTTGTCACCACAGGAGCGTTCATTTTCCGGTCGGATTGACGTCCGATAAAAAAAGGGCGCGCGCAAAGACCATGAAAACGGCTATGAAGACTAGTTTGTTACTTGTTTCGGGTCATTTAACAGATAAACGGTACCGAGTGGCCTTGCCTTAACGATACCTACGGTCCCTTAACTGTTTAACTGCTGAAAAGTTTAGTTAAGACGGAACGAGATTTTTTCTTCAATTAGGTAATTTGGAGTAAGTGGTCCGTTTATACTTGGTGATTGGACATTAATTAACGACATCAAGTTTGGATTTGATTACCGCTTACAGGAATTGGGAATTAATTAAAAGTGTTCTGTTTATATGAGTAGACAAGATGAGTTTCAGAGGGATAAATTAACCTTAATAGTTGAAATACAAATGTTTTAGCGGTGTCGATTTTTCTTTGACAGAACGATGTAATAGTCACTAATATTTGATTTTTAGCAACTTTCCAAGAAGTCTATTTTAATTTACTATTGGATCTACTTTCAAAAACATCAAAATACATCATCAAGAAAGGAATTAAGTAGAATTTAGTTTGGTAGTTTTATTCTTGAGAATATCTAATTAAGGGATTGTATAGTACTGAATAGGTTTTGTTTGTTTTCTAAATTTTTTTAATAATTTTAAGGAATGAAAATTTGTCAACAAAATGTTTAGGACATTGTGTCTTAATACCGGGTGTCCGCCTGCAAGGTATACTACTTTGTTTTGCCGCCATTTTGGTAAATATTAGTTTTGACAGTTCATATTTGGCAGTCGTGAAGTAAAGACGTGGCAAATTTATTAAGGGAAAATATTCGATAAACCAACGTGTTTTAATCGTTAAAACATTTTATGCAAATCAATTATCGATTATTGTGACGATGAGAAAGTTACGTGTAATTTTTCGGAGAAATAACGTGCCAACAAAACACACTATCTATCGTGTAGTGAATGATTTCGAAGAAAGAAGATCTGTAGCTGATAGGCCCAAGTGTGGACTACAACGTACTGCCAGATCGGCCGAGAACATTGCTGCTGTTCAAGAAAGCGTTCAAAACAATCCACCAACCTCAAATTGGCACCGTGCTCAGAAACTTGGTTTACGAAGAGCAACTTTGGCCACAATTATGCACAAGGATTTGCATTTGTTTCCATTTAAGATTCAATTAACATAAGAGCTTCATCCATAAGTCCATTTACGCTGCCATACATGTGCCAGTAGGATGTTACAGCTAGCCCATGGCAACCCTGATTTTCATGAAAATAACGAGTGACGAGACGCATTTTCATTTGAATGGATATGTGAATAAACAGAATAGTCGGTTCTGGGCAATGGAAAATCAACACATTATTCATGAGTCACCTTTGCATCCATTAAAAGTCTGGTGTGCAATTTGGTCAGGAGCAATCATTGGACCTTACTTTTTTTGAGAATGAAAACGGCTTAACGGTAACTGTCACTGGAGAACGGTATCGTAACATGATTGAAAACTTGTTGACGCCAGAACTGCATGCTTCGGGCTTGATTAACATGTGGTTCCAACAAGACGGTGCCACATCGCATACAGCTAGGAATACAATGGAATTACTGCGAGACGTCTTTCTACAGCAAGTTATCTCAAGAAATGGCGATGTTGTTTGGCCTCCACGGTCGTCGCATTTGACTGTCCCGAACTTTTTTTTGTGAAGATATCTGAAGGGCAAGGTTTATGCAAACAGACCAGAAACCGTTGAGCAATTCAAACAAAATATTCGTGGTGAAATTAATGAAATAACGGTTGAAATGTGTGAAAATATAATGAAAAATGTGCTCAAAAGAGCTCGCATTTGTGAGGTTAATAGAGGCGGACATTTATCTGATATTGTATTCCATACATAATTGCCGACATTAGATCCATTCTCTTTCATTTAACCAAAATTTATAACCAAACAAAGTAGTATACCTTCCAGGCGGACACCCGTTATTATCCGAAAACAAGTGGGGTAATCTCACCTTAAAGAATAACAATGTAGGGTAACATTTATCCAAAATTAGCCATGTGAGCAAATGCAAACTTGTGGAAAACAGAGTTGTCCTTTCTATTATTATTCGTTCTACGCATGCGTAGGGTGTTGTGTACATCCTGTATATTGTAATAATCTTCCGGATGTTGGCGTGTCGTTGAGTTTACTCTTGACCTTTTCCTGTCAGCGTCTTCAGAAGATAACTTAAGGGCACAGCAATACCCGGAAGATTATTTTACAGCAGATAACGACCGTGAAAGCCTACACTCGACTAACCTGCATACAATTGATCTCAACTTTCTTTAACATTCCCAACACCTATCTGGGTCTGTTTTAGAAATAGTACAGATAATTTGAGATTTTTGCGAAATGTTGTTTCTTTAACGGCTGATATTTTAGACGACTTACATGAGTGATGATTACAATTTTATACGATTTAGTATTTCCTGTAGTTTTCAGAAGTACAAAGAAGTAACTTTTTAGTAAATTAAATGTGAAATTATGCAGATGGGCTTTTTGTTGAAATAGAGTGCTGTGAGGAAATACTATAAACTTTGGTTTTTTATGCGTATGGAAAATTTTATGTGATTATCTGAATTTTGTTGAACATTTACTAATATTTTTGGAGTAATGGAGTTATGTTGCATTAAGATTCACTTAGAATTCATTTTATAAACCTTTCCCTTGAGCTAAATTGCGTCAATTTTTGAAGATCTTTGAGTAAAGTATTTACCGTTTTTATTTTTTTATGCAGAAAAGTCGTTTGAGTGCAATGCAAATTATAGTTAAGTTCCTTTTTCCAAAAAGAACAGTGTATATTTTAACATTTTTCCCATCTTTTATTATTTCTAAAAAGCTGCTACAGAAGCTCATGCCATGTTAAAGGAAGTGTACGGAAGTGAGTGTTTATCGCGCACACAAGTTTTTGAGTGGTGTAAAAGGTTTAAGGAGGGACGTGAAACGACCGAAGACGATCCGCAGCCTGGACGACCCTCAACATCAAAAACGGACGACAACATTCAGAAAATTGGTAAATTGATCCGCGAAAATCGTCGTTTGAGTATCCGAACTCTTGCTGAACCCTTCGTGAATGAGTGAGAAGACGAAGACCCGATTTATGGAAGAGCAAATCCTGGATGCTCCACCAAGACAATGCGCTAACCCATTTCGCCTTGTTCGTGAAGGTGTTCTTTGGGAAATCCGGCATCACCGTATTGGACCACCCACCGTACTCGCCTGTGACTTTTTTTTATTTGATAAGGTAAAATCGGAGCTTAAGAGGACAAGATTTGACTGTGTGGAAGCGGTGAAAGTGAAAGCGACGGAGGTTCTCAACAAGCTGACAGAAACGGACTTCCAGCGCTGCTTTCGAGAGTGGAAAATTCGTATGGAGCATTGTAGGGATCGGCAAGGAGAGTACATTGAAGGGAATAAACTTTGTAATGTAATTGGTGATCAATAAAATGTTTTGTAGTACCAGTCCGGTTGTTTAATTGCCACACTGCATACTTTGCAAACTTTCATTCTCTTCTCTGCTATGGGATACTCTTCTGGGGCACAGAATCTTTGTCCTACAAAAACATGCTATACGATTCTTATGTAACCTACAATACACAGAGAGCTGCAAAAGACATTTTGCAAAAGAAAAAATACTCACCCTACCATCTGTGTTCATTATGGCAGCAGTTACTTTTGTTCAGCAGAATAAAGCAGCATTTCCCCTTAATGGAAGTCATCATACATATTCTACACGTTCTCGTCACGAAACGAGAGTCCCGTACCACCGTCTTACAAGCTCACAAAAAGCGCTTGATTAAAGCGAGAGTTAAACTGTACAATAAATTACCAGAAGAATGGAAAGATCTTCCTTCTACCAATTTTAAAAGAGAGGTGAAGAAAATGCTGCTGCAGTATCAAGAAGTTCTAGTCATAGTATTTTTTTTTATGTTTTGTTTGTCTTTTACTTATTACATTGTCTGTTTTATACATCCTTTTCTGTAACTTTTAGATTTTATTTATACTTTTATTATTCATTTTTATTTATACACGTTGACAATTGCAATTCATTTGCGTGTAAAAAAAACCAACAAATTGACTTGACTGTAATGGTTTGATTACAAAAAATAAATTATTATTATTATTATATATTGCCTTCCGTCGGCGAGTACTAAAAAATTGGATTTTTGCTTGATTTCTCCGCCGTAATTAAAAGTAAGTAATGAAATAAAATCTTATTTTGATTCCGGCGGGATGCGAACCTACCACTCCCGTTCGTGGGACAGGCGCGCTAGCAACTACACCACAGAATTTGTAGGAACGACTCTCTTTGAATATCTAATTCGGTATCTGTGGAAGATTTAGACCAGGTATGGGCAACCTTTGCTTAGCTGAGGGCGTAATTTCGGGACTTAATCAGATCGCGGGCCGTAGGTAAGAAATAAGTAGGTAGTAGTGAATAAAAAGGCGATAAAAATTCGCGATGCTAGCCGCGTTATGAATAACAGTCGGCTCTGGAGCGCTTCGAGATCATCGGGCGGCTTCCCGAATGTTTATCTGTTTGTCTCTTTCTGACTCGATCTATGGCGTTCCATTGCGTACGCTTAATAATATTATTTATCGATTTTAGTCTTTATGATTTGAATAAATACAGTTTTAGGTTGGTTGACGGTAATTATAAATAAACTATGTGTGCTAAATCTTTAATTTTTTTGGCGCGTTATTTGAATTTCTCTCGCGGGCCGGATTGAAGCTGGTGGAGGGCCGGGGGTTGCCCATATATGATTTAGACTGATAATGAAGTCTTTCAGTGGTAAATAAGTGTTTAATTCATATATTTCAAATTAGTGGGTATTTATTTTAATATCTTATCAAAAAATTAATTTATTATTATTAGGAATTATTTTTGCCATGGTTGGAGCTTCAAAAAGATGTTTTATCTAATATGTAAGTTGATGAATTTGCAATAATATTTGTACAGAACCTATTAAACACCTATTATTTTTCATTTTACATAGGAACAGTTCTTTTACCGATATTTGTGCAATAACATTTAGGTATATTAATTAAAGCCGCTATTTATAAATAGATATATGAACTTGATTTAAATTATATGCAAAATCCATGGGCATAAGGGCGATTATAATAATTATAATAGGTAATTAATAAATCGACGTTCCCATTAAGTAAGAGAACTTAATTAACTTACTAATCGGATCGGGAGCGCGCTAGTTGTGCCTGAAACGGAGCGAGGCGCCCAGGGGATCAACAAAACACTATCGCGACGTTCGTGAAACTTTTTTGAAAGCTTATTATCTGATCCCCTCCGGCGAAGCTTTTATTTTTTTCCGTACCGTACCGTCCTTAGTCCTTTTTAAAACTATATTATACTTTTTTCGATGTAACACTGCGCGGAAAAATACGAAATTACTTCAATTCCAAATATCTTGGCGACGGTGGTTGTTTCCGATTTTCAGCGCGATAAATAAAGGATACAATAGGTTCTTTTGACTTTTTATCGGCTCTAACTGCTCTTTGAAATATGAAAGAATGAATCTGTATGTCAAGTGTAGAGTAACAAATTTTGTATTACGTTTTTTAAAGGAATTTGCCGATGTTTCTCATTTATTTTATTCAAGGTGAGTAGTACTTATTGTTAGTGGACCTTCTACTATGGTTATGTAGAATATCAACTACGAGGATTGTTCGGAAACTACGTTGCCTAAGAGAGATATAGCGCGAATTCGGAGGAATTTTCATTAGCATTCTGCAGAATCATCTTTTAATAGATTAAATATGAGAGCACAGCGATCTATCAATTAGTATGTTTTTGACAGTACGCCAAAGTGAACGTCTCGTATGATTTTGTAAACAATGGATTCAACACTATTGAAATCCGCTCCTTCGTTTTCAATGGTTAAAAACTGGGTTGCCGAATTTAAGCGTGGTCGTACGAGCACAAATGATGAACCCCGTAGTGGACGTCCTAAAACTGCAACTGATTGACAGTGTGCACAGAATTGGTAATGAAAAAATACTCGGCGCGCTGGGTGCCGCGGTTGCTCACACCGGAGCAAAAACTGAATCGTTTGAGTGTTTCTCGTGATCTTCTGGCACGTTTTCGCCATAATCCGAATGACTTTTTACGCCCTTTCATAACCTGGGAGCACCATTATACTCCCGAAACCAAAGAACAGTCCAAACAATGGACACACAAAGGTTCTCCGCCACCAAAGAAGGCAAAAACGGTTTTGTCAGCAGGAAAGGTTATGGCAACCATTTTTTGGGATTCTTATGGAATTATCTTGGTCGATTACTTAGAAAAGGGGAAAACAATAAATGGCGAGTATTATGCCACTTTGTTGCAACAACTTAGCGACAAAATCAAAGAGAAACGGCCTCATTTGGTAAAGAAGAAAGTGCTTTTCCATCAGGATAATCCACCTGCCCATAAGTTTGTGATTACAATGGCCAAAATTCATGAATTGGGATTTGAATTAGTGCCTTATTCGGCATATTCCCCAGATTTGGCTCCCAGCGATTATCATCTTTTCCCAAACCTGAAAAAATGGCTCGGCGGTAAGAGATTTTCGTCTAATTCCGAAGTAATCGCTGCTATAAATTGCTATTTCGAGGACTTGGATTCATCGACCTACAAGGAAGGTATTGTTAATTTGGAATATCGTTGGAATAGGTGTGTTGAGCGAACAGGAGACTACATTGAAAAATAAAATGTTTTTTGTCGAAAAAAAATTGCGTTTTCTTTGTTAGGCCACGTAGTTTCCGAACGATCTTCGTAAATTGCCTATATGTACATTTTATTTGTAAAATATTTGTGGTACCTAAAAGTACCGCTGGTTCCTATGAAAGTGCTTTGGGCATGCGTTTATATTCGTAGGTGTGTAACGTTGTCCGCCAGCAATATCTATTTGAAGAAGGCGTTAAGAGATGAAGAACTATTAGCAGAAGCTGAAAACGCATGCATTGAATTAGAAAATTTGCCACTGGATGATTCTGCAAGTACCGATGTAGAAGATGACGACGATGTTTATTCTGGTGACTCAGGTGTTATTAGTGAAAATAGCGCTAAAGGTGACAATGAAACTGCGGAAGTTCCTGGTGAGGTATGTGAAAATGAGGAACAAGAAATTTAGAGAAGAATGAAAAAAAAAACGCAAAAAAGTTACAAAGTTTTCTAACTACGAATACCCTACAGGCACCAAAGAAAATAAATTTATTACGTGCAAAGCACCAACTGACTATTTCATAAAAAATGATAGGCGCAGCAATAAAAGATATAATTTTCTACTCAAATCTTTATGCTATTCCAAAGTGAAAAGATTGAACACAAAAGAAGAAAAATCATCGTTGTTCATGTCGTTCATTGGAATACATTTTTGTACGAGCCACCATTCCCTCCTTAGCTATAAACATTATTGGAGTACAGTTGCATATTTAGGTACACTTCTAGTAAATAGAACAATGACACCAAATAGATTTCAGGATATTTTATTAATTTACATGTTAATGATACTAGCAAAATTCTTAAGGATTGTAAGGATATATTATATAAGGTTCGTCCGCTGTTAGATATTCTAGATAATAAATTTGGAAGTGTGTACCATGGATTTCTAGAATTAGCTGTGGACGAGTCTATGATTATCTTCAAAGGCCGTTCAACATTGAAGCAATATAACCCGTTGAAGCCTATCAAGGGCGATTACAAAATATGGTGTCTTGCGGATCAAAAAGGGTATATACTGAAATTTGATATAAAGTTTTTCCATTCCTCAAGGTAGAAGAATGGAAAAGGATAAAAAATTGAAGGAGTACGGGTTAGGTGAAAAGGTTGTCCTGTACCTTACTGAACAGGAATAGGGTAAAGGCGAATAATATATTTTGATAACTTTCAAATGTAGGCATCAGCTATTTTAAATGGAGGCACAACAAATGCGTTTTGTTATGTTCTAATTTTAACGATACTGAGGAAACTCAGGCATTTACGAAACAAAAAGATGGTATCAAGATAAGCGTGTCATGTTCGATTATTTTAGCGGATTATACGAGGGATGATCGTAAAATAAGGTTCCCATATTTTTAAAAAATAGACAGCATTCTTTATTTCCTTAACATTACACATCGTTTTAAAGGTAAAAACTTAAGCTATTTTTCGACATAATCGCCATTTCTATCCAAGCATTTTTGCAGATGGTGCTCCAACTTCTGTATCCCCATGTTGTAAAATTCTGCCGCCAGTCCTTTCAAGAATCCTTTCAATTGTGGTGTTGGAAATCTCAGGAATCCGAAGAGCGAGTTGACGAATGGTGACCCTCCGATCTTTAAGCAGTATGCTCTCAACCTTTTCAACGATTTCCTCTGAAACTGATGGTCTTCCGCTCTGCTCTTCATCGTGAATTTCCGTCCGACCTCCAGTGAATTACCTACACCATTTGCGGACGTGTTGAACAGCTATACACTTTTCTCCATAAACTTCGGTTAATTGACGATGAATGTCTAGAGGTGAAACCCCTTTCGCGTTGAAAAAACGTATCACAGCGCGAATTTCGCATCTGGCGGTAGCGACGATCGGGAGTTCTATCTTGGACGGCTGCTTAGCCAACAGTGGTACATATATAGAGCGGGAGAGCTGCTGCACATGTCAATGTTGTCGGATTTCGCCTAACACGTCTTATTGCTGTTGTAGGGCTTTGGGAACCTTATTTTACGATCATCCCTCGTATATTTCATTAATGCATTCCAACAGTGCCGCTATTTTAGCTTGGAAAATTGTCGCGATTTGGTTAGGCTTTTTAGGGACAGTGGCAATCATTCCCCGTTAATGAATGCTATATTACTAATTTATTACTCTACTAAGTTGAAAAAATCTCACTAATCAGAAGTAGAAAACAGAGTTTATTAATTTATTCCAAATTATAAATTTGTTAATGGCACATTTTCTAGCGGATTAAAGATGAAGTAAATAATCCAACCTTCTTTTGATTATTTACAGGAAGCGAACTATTAGATCATATTATGAGCTTTACATGAAAATTTATTAAAATATGTATATCAGCCAGCTTAGTTGAAGAATATGAAGAATCCTTTATTATGCGGTGATCCCAAATGGCCAATATAATCTATATACTGTAATGTTTTGAGTGGTTTTGAAGAAAATGCGTAGTTTCTAAAAAAATTTAAACTTGAACAATTTCTTTGAAATTTTCTTTAGTTTTCATTGAAAAGTGACATTCATTTTTCAAACTATCATAAAAAATAAGTCCACCATCTAACATGGATAAATAAATTCTATAGTCATCAGAAAAAGATCAAGAAAACATCAAGCGGTTTTAGTATAAAAGCGTCGAGCGAAAGAAAAGAAATTTGGAATAAAGTAAGGAAAATATATATGTAGCCTTTAGGAAACTGTGGGAATTAAAAATCTGGTGTTTTTCCGGTTGAAAAAGGACGGAGGCGGCCGGGAAACGTAAGGAAGCGGGATGAAAGAGAGAGCTACTTAAGAATTTAAAATTCTTTTACGTAAAATCCGGCGAATGTAGCACTTACAGAGGATGGAGCAGGATCTATGAAATGGCATTTTAAGTTGGATTAGGTTCAAATTTAAAACACTGCCAATAATACTCCCGAAGGAGCGGACGGATTCAAAAACGGCATTAATCGCCTCACTCTTTTATTTGCTTCGTATTTTCGGGCGAGCTCACCTTAAAAAAGTATTTATATCATCGTGGAAAAAATGCATTTAGCAAGTAGATACTACATTAATGATTTTATAGCAATATTCAGTAAATTAAAAACTGATGTGGTAACAAGCAATAACTATAACGGAGAAGATTTTTTTCCTTTTTTTAAAGTAATATGTCTAACCTGAGTAGAAATCGTTATTTTTAACACCTAACCATTGGACCACTACTATTACTATTTCATTATTTGTATATAAACCAAATTGAATTTAAAATAATCTCATAAATAAGGAAAGTATTAGGATTTTGAAAAATCCTGTGAATATAGTGATTTTGCAATGTCACTTTATATTTTGTCGCAGTTAATTTTCAATAATTTTGATATTTGGCTTAAATTTGCTGGGGTGGGTAAGCTGCAGCTGGTATCCCTATGAGTATAGACCTAGAAAACTTGCTGGGGTGGGTAAACTGCAGCCGGTATCCCTCTGAGTATAGACTTAGAAAATTTGCTGGAGTGGTTAAACTGCAGTTGATATCCCTATGAGTATAGACTTAGAAAATGTGCTGAGGTGGGCAAGCTGCAGCTGATATCCTTATGAGTATAGACCTGGAAAATTTGCTAGGGTGGGCAAACTGCAGCTGGCATCCCTATCAGTACAGGCCTAGAAAATTTGCTGGAGTGGGTAAACTGCAGTTGGTATTCCTATGAGTATAGACTTAGAAAGTTTGCTGTGATGGGTAAACTGTAGCTGGTATCCCTACGTATGTACGCGGCAACTGTTCTCTCCCGGAAGCGACTTTCTTCGAGGTTCCCAAAATAATCGTTTACCGCCTTTATCAGTTCTTCAATCAACCAGAATCTCTTTCCACCCGGAAATGTTTTAAGTTTCGGAAACAGATGGAAATCCGACGGAGCTAAATCAGGTAAATATGGCGGATGTGGAAGGATTTTGAACTTCAAATCTGTCAATTTTTGCTGAGCGATTGCACTTGAATGAGCGGGCACATTGCCGTGATGAAACAACACTTTTTTCTTGACCATTCCCGCGCGTTTTTCCTGAATTGCTGCTTTCAGTTTGTCCAACAGGGTTGTGTAACATTGGACAGCAACAGTTTTTCCTTTTTCAAGATAATCAATTAGCGAAATTCCTTTTGCGTCCCAAAAAACCTTTCAGCCGAGTGAATGGTCTTTGCCTTCTTCGGAACCGATTCACCGCGTTCAACCCACTGCTTTGATTGCATTTTTGTTTCTGGTGTGTAGTAATGAATCCAGGTCTCATCCATGGTCACGAATCGTCTCTTGAAATCCTTTGGATTCCTCGTAAACACTTCCAAATAATCGGATGAGGTTCGAACTCGAATGCGTTTTTGCTCCAAATTGAGCAAATGCGGTATCCATCTTGCAGAAAGCTTTTTTAAACCCAATTCACTATGTAACATATGAACTACTCGTTCATAAGAGATGCCCACGGCTTCCTCAATTTCACGCACTTTTATTCGGCGATCTGTCAAAACTATGTAATGGATTTTATGGCGTGGTAGCCGTTTTCGGACGTCCTGAACGTGATTCATCACTTGTATGCGTGCGGCTACACTTGAATTCCGAAACCCAAAAACTCACGGTGGAAAATGAAGGTGATGAATCCCCAAGATCGGCATCTAACCTTGGTTTGATTTCCGTTGCGGTGTTCCCTTCCAAATAGAAAAATTTGCTGACCGCTCGAACTTCGTTTTTATCCATAATTGAAAATCCAAAAAGGTACTTGACTTCAATGCTTGCCAAAACCAGACTATTTGACAGATTTGCAGTCCATTGATATTAAAGAGTTGCCGACACAACAACATAAAGTATTTGGAAAAAAACAAACCCTTAGCAGCGATTCCGGAAACTTGCCAATCTACCCTCGCATTACAATATACGTGGTTCTGTTATCCTCTTCCATTACCTTCTTAACAGCAGCAATATTTTCTTCGGTACCGGTCATACGAGGACGTCTTGCTTCTTTCTGATGCGGAAAAGAATTTTTTTCGTGTTCAAAGTTTTTACCACGGTAACCAAAGAAGGTGCTTTTGCATTAAAGGCTGAATCCATACTTTCCTCGCACTTATAAGCACTTAATCATCTTTTGAAGTCATAATCAATCATGATTCGAAAATACTCTCTAGTTAATTCCATTTTTTCACTTATGTTAACAGTTAAAAAGATTAAAAACTTCGGCTCTAACTAATGTATGTAAATACTACAACTAAACCTTAACTGACAGATAGAGAGTTGTCCTAAACAACAGTGCACGTATGTTTGGTATTTCATGGATTTTTTTATTCTCAATACTAACAGCTTGACCTTTGTGTTTGTGTTCCACACATTCATTCTGCTATAACATCTCTAAGACCACATTCTATAAATAATTAAAATATCATTTCGCTTTACATTATTCAATTCTGCAACTAATTGTCCCATTACAACCTTAATATTCGTTCCTATGGCACTATAAAGAGGAGTAAAAAGGACGTTGGTGTCGTGATGAGGATCGATGTACAGAGAGCATATTATATTTTAAAATGAAGTTATACCAGAAGATATTGTACGCATAACAGTAACAAAAAAAAAAAGAAGGTGAAATGACGATGATGGCACATCAGTCACCAGAGAGGTAATTTGAAAATAATGAGTTTATTATCGGTGTTGGGCGGCCGCTTAGTGTCGGTAGTGCTGTGATTATCTGGTGGTCGGCGATAGAACTAAAGTAAACACTGCGGTTAGGGCAACCGCCGCTCCGCTGTGTACACAATCGCGTGGACCATTGGCGTACGGGATAAATTAAATGGTAATTGATACTGATACGGTTTCGTGGTTTGGAAGAAAACTTTGCGGTATAAAAGGGTGAATAATACGCATACAGCTGGAACGTTTTATGGTTATGGAAACTAGAAAGGCGATTTTGATAAGGGAAATATTTAATATACGAATACATATTTGGAAACTTTCGAACTAGATGGAAGCCTTTCAAGTGATAAAATTTGAATACACACAAAATCTTAAACGGAATTTATTCTATTAAATTCAAACACATACATGTTTTATATTGACGACGTCTTGTATTTCAGGTAAGTGTATGAACAATTAAAACGGGACCCCGGGACCCCAGGAGAGTTTTCCGAAAGTTTCAAAACTATAAATTACTTCCCCATTTTTCCTAATTTACCTGGACTAATATTGGATTATCATAGTTATGGTAATTGAATGGATTCGTAATGCTGAAATCGCTATTATTTAGTGCCACTCTGATACTTGCGGTCAATGTAAAACGGTCTGTTGGCGATCAGATGACGTCACACCAATCGCTGATGCGGTTTAAATCACATAATTAAAATTTTAATTTCAGGGATTTTCAAAAGCTTTTCTCTCTTAAAACAGTGAAATTTGAATGAATAATCAACTCATTTGTCTTTATTCCTAAATAGTTGTTATATAGAAGTTCAAAAGCAAATAAAATTTCATGCAACTTCACTATTGTCATATGTTATGTTTGATTATATGTACTAGGTGGATGCGTAACTAGATAGGAAGACTATGGGTCTGAAAAATGAGATGGAGAGAGTTGTCGAATAAGTCGTTCTGCGTGCGGGAAATTCAAAATTTTGATTCAAACCTCCTTACGATTTTTTTTGGACAAATGACGTGGATAAAATTTTTCGTGGACTACTATTTGTTATTTTTTTTTATATATTTTAATACACCATAAAAATTATAAAACACGTATTAAGAATCCCGAAACGCCTCTTTAAAGTTGTATTTAACACTTACTAGAATCACAATAAATTGAAACAAATTCTTAACGTCCTGGAACAATTCAGAAGTGTAAAAACTTTTCTAAACAATAAAATAATCTGGTGGTTTTTATTATAAAACAAAACAAAAAAAGACATTATAATAATTAACATTTTATTCATTATTAACTGATCTCCTAATTTGAAATAATATGTTCAGTGATTATAGTAAATGTTGATAAACCAACTTTTTTCAAACGTGCCTTTCCAAAAGGTGTGTCACTAAAACACTCAGGCGTAAAATGTTTATTACAACATTGCGTGCTCTTGAAGATATCATCTTCTTCAAAATTAAGAGCAGATAACCACTTTTGCCGGTCGGACATATCAATCGGAAACCCAAAGAAAAGATTTCAATAAATGACTCGTATAATTACACACTTTTAAGAATGTGCAAATGAACGTAAAATAATTAGACTTAATGAAATTCATTCTCCCTCTAAAGTATATTTCAGTGACTAGAGTATCTTTAATTAGATACTTTCATCCATACATGTAATCATTAACTTCGTATATAATATGTATATACGACAATTTCAAATATAGTGAAATGTTTTAAAACAGGGAAATTATTCAAAAAATTGTAATTTTTGTAAATTAGATGAAGAGATTCGGAAGTGTCCTTACACACTCATTCGGCAATTTTAAACGAATTTTTATATCAGTAAATGAAATTAACGAAAATTGAAACAGGAAAATGGAAACTAACCTGGATTTCTAAGACGATATCATATAAACTTTATTTTATATGAGATTCACGGGGAACTGCCAATTCTCAAACTCCAACCTCTATTTCTACCTTGAAATTTTACCATGAGTTGAATATTACACACTTTGAAACTTGGAACACACTCAAAATATGAGTTACCTCGATGAAAGCTTGACCAAATCTAATCAAATTAATTGGCGTCCCTTCACTCCATTATTTTAATCGGGATGGCGATTGTTTTATCCACAGCAGATTTTGACAATACTTTCCAAATATAATTTCATGTTCAATTTCCCATAAATAAAGTTGTGACATTTGTCGTTATCTGGACTTTTAAATTATTTAATACCCTCACTCCGTAAATCAGGGGCTCGCGGGGAAAGGAGGCTTCCGAAAAAGGACTAATATCCGCCAGAGGGAATTTCACATCGACCGAGTGGCCGTATTGGATACACTATACGTGCTCGAATGACAACTGCGTTTCCTACCGCGACCACTACAATAGCTACCACTTTCCACAAACGTACACCGATGAGCCGTAAACGGCGAAACGCGCTCTGTACATGGTGGATGTTGGTAGCTTGCGTTATTATTAGAAACTTAAAGGAATATAAAGGGAAAAATATAAGGAAGGTAATAAGTCCTACTAGTTGTGATAGGTCTTAATATCCACCCGTTCTCAAAATTGTAACAGCTAATTGAAAGAACTAGGATTATAGAAGGCGTAAGTCAAGGAAGATACAACAGAGTATATATTTACGTAACCTACAGCAATGTTATCAAAATTACTTACAATTGTTTCCAATGGATTTTTTTTATTCGACCAACGCGTCCTTCTGTCACAACAACTGACATGACACTGGCGACGGTGGAGGGGGGGTACTGACCGACTGCCTACAGGGATCAAGTTGCCTGCTCTTAAGGCACATATATGACTTTATTATTCGCTAGTGCCTTATACCAATTACCGCAGAACACCATCGATCGGCAAAAATGTTTATTCTACAAAAGTTAATTAGACCGATGCAATATGCTTAGAAACTCAAACAAACAGAGGTATTATTTAGTTATCTGACGAACCGTCACTGTACACTTTTTTCGCAATAAAAGAGAAAAAGCAAAAGGGAGCTACGACGCGCTGTTCGAATTGAAACGCAATTTATCATCGTCACGGCAGGCCATGGCAAATGACAAAAGAACGGCGATCGTTCGTGGGTGCGTGTTTTGTTTAGACCTATGTTTGCCTGTTCCGGAGCGATACAGTCAAATAGGAAGTCTAATTGAAACATTATTTCGAAAAGGAAGATCAGTAGAGACGACTCGAACGAACCGGAGGGAAAGTATAGGCGGGTAGGATGTAGGGTTATAGTTAGCGTTATCGCTGTACGATCTTTTTCCTTCAACTTCATGTCATCCCACCATTGACTTTAGCATTTGCTTATGATTCGACGTTAGCTTCGTTGTTGTTATCGTTCTAACCCCGGATTAGCTTCATCAATTTACAGCCAGAGGACACTGTTGGCGTATACAGTTTCTTGAAATCATAAACGATTTTAAGTTATATACTTACAGCACTGTGAAATGAAATCCGAACACCTGTGAGTTTTGAATATACTTATATCTCATTATTAATTTTGTTGGTAATTAAATTTATGTTTAGTGTTAGAAACTTGTTTAGGACATGTTTTATACATCAAATAATACACAAAATTATTTTTGTTGACACACATTTTATTTTATTTTTTACAATATCTAAAAAATATACAAATTTACACGAATATGGAAATTATAAAAATATTTGAAATAAAACAAAAATGTTAAAAAAACTAAAATAAATTTTTCAGTTATATTAAAGGGAATTTACAAATTGTAATTAATATTTGGTGGCTCCACCGTGCGCCTTTATAACGGCCTTAATTCTGTCCGGCATGGAGTGAATTAAATTTGACAAATAATCCGGTTTTATTTCTTCTTTCCAAACTTGGTTTAATGAATTTATTAATTGGCCCTTATTTGTTCGCCTTTTTTGAGTCAATTTTCTATAGGGTTCAAATCGGGACTATTGCCTGGCCATTCAAGGGGAACGATCCGCTTTTTTTAAATAAAGTCTTTTACCTGAAGGAAACAAATAAAAAAATATTCATTATATCCTAACAAGAAACGAGACAGATTAATAAATAATACAGCAATTCATACCGAGTACCTTTTTTGCATGATGACGTGGTGCAAAATCGTCTTAAAAAATGTAAGCATTTGTGGTCTGGAATTTCAATTTAATGAAGGGTAACAATTTTTTTTTGCAAATTTCTATGTAATCATCGGCTTTGACAGTACCCTCTATAACGTGTAAAAGACCAACTGTGTCAGCAGTAATGCAACCCTAAACCATTACGCTGGTTGGAAACCTGGTGGTAAGTTTAACGCATTCTTGTTTGTATTCTTCACCTTTTCTTCGTCGTACAAAGCAATCTTCTGCGAACACTACTGGCGCAAACTTACTTGCCTGTTAATTGCGACCATTCGCTAGATAACTCTGTCGAGGTTGCCTGTCTATTACCTAAACTCATACGTTCTAATAACCGGGCATCCCTTGCAGTAGTGGCACGCTTCTTACTCTTACCATTTTTTCGATCGGTAGACCCTGTTTCTTCATATTTTTTTAATAAGTCATAAACACTTGACACATTACATTTTACTCGACTTGCTATCGCACGCATCGATAAACTCTCCTTATTTAGCGCAACAATAACGGCTTTTTGTTCATTAGTAAGCTTCGAAAACTTCGGCATTTTTACATAACGCTGTAACACATTCAATAACACACGGGTAACTGAGATCGTTAGTAATGAGGGAAGGGGTTCCGTTTTATACCTGCTATACCATAAAAATTAATGAACGCAAATAATACCCGGAATTTTAAGTGTAATTGATTATTTATTAGTGTTCGGATTTCATTTCACAGTACTGTACATGATTAGGATTAGTTTGAGGTTGATTAAATAATTACATTTTTCTTCCATGGCATGACATGCACGATTATTCTCCAACACCAGAGGTTTAATTACGGTATACAATAAATTTGATTATTTTGAAGTTATATCTAATGAAATAAAGATAAATGATTTTCTAAGTGTTCATTCAAATATATCGAGGCACAAGTATTTTATTGATCTGGAATATGTAAAATGTAATTGTATATGTAAAATATACTCTTTTGTTATGTGAATGTCAAATTATTGTTACGTCAAAGGTAGAAAACGTTATACAGTGCGGTCCTAAAGTGTTCCCCCCATGCCAACTTTTGAACGTCAGAAGCCAGCATTTTTAGAAAAAAAAGATCGGTTTATATTTTTTGTGAACTAACTTCTGCCGTTATCAGCAGTTTAATTGTATTTCCGGTGTCATCGGAAGTGACGTCAACTTCTTATTTTATATAGAACACTCTGTATGTTTTCATATTTCTGGAAAGGTAATCGAAAGGCGAATTCAACGATACCACATATGTTATAACATCAACTTAAGGAATATGACGACATGCAGCAATAAATGTTTTGGTAATCTGTCTTTGTTGTTACGCAAAGTTGGCTAGGAAATTGTTTCTTATGACGCCAGACTGATCTAATGAGCTCATTGCTAAGCAAAGTAATCATAACAATTGCCAAACTGTCAAACCTCAATTCCAAAAGCATAAATCATTCTTATTATTTATTGTTATTATAATCTGCATTTGTCATACTTTCGTTCTTTGAGCTCGTTATTATTTTAATTTGTTTTATTAATTGTTGTTTCTGCTTTCCTTTATCGAACTTTATTGTCATTGATTGAATTTTCGATAGGAAATGTACTTAAGTTTCAGTTTTTTATGTGAGATGAACATCAGGTATCTAATCTTAATATTCGGTGAATTTGTCAACAATTACCACGAAGTGGAACATAATGAACACTGCCCTTGTACAGCCGGAAATATTTGAACTTTGCGCTAAGTAAGGATAGATAGAATAAAATTTACGGGACAAACTGCCTTAACAGAAGATAATATTTAAATTATTGTACAATTTGTTGTACAACAATGAGGTGATAGTTGTTGCCAGATTTTGCATGATTTGTGCCGAAGTCATCATAGAAGTAACAACACAAAAAACCTAAAAAACAGACATATTGTCTATCAAAAACTTACCATATTTAAACAAACTTACCATAATTAATTAATTGCTTCAATAAAGTAAAGAAATAACAACAATTAACAAAACAAGTTAAAATGAGAGAAACTAATGAACGATGAACGAACCGAGGAATACGTAGGACTAAGGTCAGGATACGGTCGTAACATAAATTAAAGATAATTTAGCTTTGTTGATTGAGATTTTGACAGTTTCGGCAATTGTTATGATTTAGAGGACGGAATTTATGCATCGTTTGAAATCGACAAAATATGCGATATTATATATGCAGGAAGAAATCTTCAAACACTGCGGATTTTTGTTAATATCAGTTTTATTTTTGTACATATGCTTTGATAGCGAGAACTTCTGTTAGACATGTTATTAAACACAAATAATCACAACGAAGCATTTTACACAACATTTTATTTTTTTTTACAATACTAAAATTACAAATACACAATATGAAACAAAAGTACTTAAATTAAGCAAAAATTAACAAAAACTAGACATACATATTTTTATTATTAAAACATTTACAAATTAAATCTCAAAATTTCTAATGAAAACTTCATCGTCGCCTATCTGTATAAGTGACATTTTCATATCGGAAAAATCTTTCAAATTAACGAGTTTATTGTGCTTACTTTAATGCATTCATAATTAGGATTAATTCCTTATACTTGTTTCCTTTTTCATCATTTTTAGAATACACCAGTTTAAATCAAACTGTTTTTTGCTAATTTATGTACTCCAGCTTTTATTAATATCTTTACCTTTGACATGAAATCTAATTAACACAGGAATTTTTGAACACTATTTCTAAATCATGAGATAATTAATATGATTCAGTATCGCGATCTTTTTCAGTTTGTAATGTCAAAGCAAAAAATTGCATAATTGGGCTGATATACAATTTAATCATTAGGCAAGAAGAGTTTTTTTCAAAATTTCTCATTTGCAATAGAATTGGCAGTTTGTCAGTGAAAATTCTGAAAAATGTTTGATCTCTAGAAATGTGTAAATTTGCCGCCATTAACCAGTACGCTGTCAGGTAAGACGGGTTCAGTGTAAGGAGTACGCAGCTCATCCTATAATTTGAACTCTCACTGTGACTAAGAATTTTCTTAACGTTGCCTATGTATTATAATTGAAATTGCGCGAATTTCCAGCCACCCATTTATCCTGAGCCAAACAGTACCAGTGCATTAACGAGGGTACAAAGTTTTGCTGTTGACCGGCTTTATCAGATGCCCGCTTAAGTCGCAACACGACAAAATTTTCTGTGGGAACAACATCGGAAGAAAAAGATTCATGAAATTCATTAACAATTATATTGTGAGGTTGGTGTTTTTTCTAATTTACAGCATTAAAACGATCTATAAGTGTGTTCATTTTAGATTACCAATTAATAAATTGTGTATATAACGGCCACAGAATCTTTGTTTCATCAAGTAAAAATAATACCTTTTTACAATTTCCTAATGCTATGATCGCTCAGATAATATCTAGTACATTTTTGAGCGAACTTCATCCGGATCTTTTGTCAGTACTTTCTAAAAAATGCCGAAAACACGGATTTGCAGCTTTTTCAGCGATAATTGGCAATAACCCACACTTGCACAAATCGGTTAAATATGTTCTCACTTGTTTGGGGGGGTTCCGTTAAAGATGTGTCAAAGGCACTTACTAATTTTAAAGTTGAATTTCCGCAGTTTTTTTATGCATTTCAGTTGCAACAGTTGGTGACTGATTTGCGTTACATTGGCACTGTAAGAAAAGTATCACCAAAACTTACAAGAATCGTTACATGGCTGTACAATCTAATACTAGTTATTTACCAAACAAAATTACCGAACAATAACTTGTACTCATTTTGATTTTCACTACTGCACCAATATTTCAAGTTGGTTATACAATAATAAGAAACATTTTGGTAAATACTAGACATCCTATGAATATTGCGTATGGGTTTTGAAAATATATGATAATTTTTTATAGTGATTGCGATAGCACACTTGAAGATGGGGTTCATTGCGAAAGTAGGCTCTTTGTGGGTTTAGGAGGTCCAGCGACAAGAGCCACTACGATCAAACCACATTTTCTGATAAAATGTCGTTGTAAAGTTTTTGTAATTACCGGAACACTAATAAGTTTAAAAATTTATTTGTGTATCAAATTGCTAAAAAATGAGAAATTGCTTTTAAGTGTGCAAAAATAGCAATAATCGCTGAAATATGAAAAAGTTACAAATATGCGAAATAGCAATAATTAATCTACGTCAATCAATTCGAAGTTGTTTTCGCATATTACTGAAGCATTTCTTGCATATATAAATATGGATAGCAAATTACATAAAATTCAGCACTCAGTATATTACTTTGCTAGCAACGAGCTCTTTAGTTAGTTGGTCACATGAAATAATTTGGCGCTCTTTCTCAGCCAATTTTGCGTAACAACAAAAACAGATTACCAAAACCTTTATTGCTGCATATCGTCATATTTCTTAAGCTAAAGTATAACATATGTAATATAGTTAGACTTGCCTTTTGATTACCTTTCCAAAAACGTAAAAACATACACGGTGTTCTATTTAAAATAAGCAAATGCAAACTGCCAACCAATAACGGCGAAAGTTAGTTCATAAAAAATAGAAATCGACCCATTTTTTCTGAAAACGCTTCTGTCGTTCAAAAGTTAACATGGAGGGGGGGGGGGGCATTTTAGAGCCTCACTGTATATTTCGTGTTAAATTAGTTTTTAATGTCAACAATGGCAATACAAATACACTTCTCCTAACATCAAGTGCTCATTTATAATAATACAAATAATACAAGATTTATATTGTTGAAGGGTCTGGATCATTTTGCCTCGTCCTTTTCAATTGCTCTCTACCATCCAGCACTCTTAAAGTTAATTGTCAAGTTGATATTTTGTTTACATCACCGTTCTTACGTCGCTTTTAGGTACGTGCGTGACATTTCATCCGACGAGCGCTGTAATGCTTGTATAGGAAGGAGGACCAAGTGAGAGGATATTTGCTAGCTGCGAACAAGGAATGAATTGAAATTGAGGTTAAGAGATAAAGTTGGTAATTATCGTCTTCATGACAATATAAACGGGGCTATAACTTGAACTAATTATAAGTCCTCGGTTCGATTCCCGACAGTACCTACTCCGGGAGCGAGAATCCGCCCCGTCGACACTAACAAACCGGGTACCGGGAGCTTATCCTAATTACGGATATAATTAGTGTTGTAGCTGTGCCCGTTCGCTATTGCCTCTCTGCTCCTGCAGCTATACGACTCCTGTTCCTGCCGCCAGTGTCATTATACCACCGCACCACCGATGCTGTTTTGTCATCGGCACACCGGCGTTGCCCGGCAACTGGTGGTAACGCGAACATCGTATTTGATTCGTCCGCATTTTATGGATTTTCGGCCGACTGCCTTTTTGTGTAATTAATTATATTTCACTCTTGGACCCGCCAACCGTTGGTAAAAGGACTACATATACATACTACCCTCCTCTCCGTTACTTCTATCTTTCTCTTTCCGTCGCACGTCATCTTTCCCGCATGCTCGCTTCCTACTAACTCTTCCGTATTTAATGCTGGTCTTTCACTAATTGCTTACTTATGAAATTGATGGTCTCGCAAGGGGAGTAATGATTGCAGTCTGGCATAACTTTCATGCTTACGTTATCAATTTGATGTTTACAGTATATTCTCTTACATCTTACAAAAAGTACGTAAGATTGCCTAAAGTATTAACTCACATAACACAATTATGTCCATATTACGATCGATTAATGTCTAGATTTGGATATACGGACATCTTCCTAAGTTCGTTAATGGTTACTTTTGAAGTTTTGTTAGTTACCTATTATTAAATTTCTTAACCTTCGGAATCCTACATGTTTCAAAAATCTTGACCAAAACCTCCTATGGTTTCTAACGTACCCAACAGAAGAATTCTTAGTAAATTAGTAGTATTCAGGGTTTCAATTCAATCTGCAGCGCAGACAAGGATAATTTCAACAATAGGATGGTGAGTAGAATCTACTTTCTAATTTTTTGCCTCTAACTACAAACCAGAGTCTATTACTGACCTGTTCTAGAAGAAAAAAGAACAAGAAATAGAAACTATGAAAATCCCGGAATCATTGAGCCTCTTTATAAGAAGCAAGTTCCCATTAAACTGTCAAAATACGATCACCAACAGTTAAAAGCTTTTATCCCTATGGATTATTATCCATTTTATGAAACATTCTCCTCCGTGAGTGACTGAGTACTTTTAAAATTAATTTATTATTCCTATTTAAGTTTTTGAAATACTTTTATATTATTTTGTATCTTTTCACGTTTGCAATAAAATTGTCAAAACTACCAAAGTCTTTGGGTATTTCAGAATTTTAATGCTGAAACCTTCTAAGTTCAGTAAAGAATTTTAATTTTCAATAATCTTGTTGGTAGTAGTAGGGATCTCTTTGCTAAGTCATTTCATTAAACATTTCTCAAACAATATCTTTTTTGATAGTGAAATTCTGAAAATAACGTTTTTTTTGCCTCCTGAAAGGTTATTAAAAAATGAGGTTTTAGAAGTAAGTCGACGATATGTGATCGCACCACTTCTCTTAGTGAACCTTCTCCGAGCCCATATCACTGAACAACGTAAATTCTCTGCTGTAAAACGTTACAGCAGCATAACCTAGCAGTAATTAAAATTCAAACTAAAGGATACTACAAATTGTAATCTGACAGTACTTAAGATTAGTCAACGATTGACTTTTCATTGCCTCCTATTGTTTTCTTTATTTCACGCTGTTTTAAGAATTTAGATTTCGCAGATAACCCTGACAATTATTGTTAATAAATTTATTGTAGATCAAAGATATTGTTACGTTAAATAAGTTAAACGTGTTGTAAATACTATTTCTTTCGTTCAATATTCTACGAATAAAATATTTATAAAAACAATTTATTTTGTTTAATCTAAAAAATGACGGTCTAATCAAAGTAGGTACATCTTTCTGAAATTTTGTGTGGGGCCATAATTTATCATTCCGAACACCTTCTTTTAGTAAAACTTTTTCGTATTGTGAACGGAAGGGGCACTCTACCCGAAACGAAATTGAGAAATAATGGATTTTATAAAAGCAGGACGATCATTCAGAAAATTTGCATAACACCATAGCTTTTCATCCTGGACAACTTTTCTAAGTAACATTTTAACATACTGTGGACGGAAAAGGGACTTTCCCTGAGACGAAAATAGTTTTTGCTCAACTGCCAAGGCTTATTTGGATTCTTCTGTACATTACCTTCCCAAAAACGTAAAACCATACAGGATATTTCATTTAAGGCAAGAAAGTTGGTATCACTTCCGGTGACACTGAAAATGGAGTAAAACTGTGGATAATACCAAAAGTTGGTTTACAAAAAATAGAAATCGATCTGTTTCTTTCTAAAACCACGGGGGGCGGGGGGTATTTCAGGATCTGTAAATAATATTCCAAACGAAAAAATCCATGCTATAGTTAGGATTGCAATTCAAAGAACATGAAATTTTCAATAACCTACCATAGTCTACCAAAACAGCTTAGCTCTAAATGATTGAATGGTTATTAGCTAATCATAATGGAAATTACCTCAAAATTGTAACTTTTAACGCTTGATTACCGAAAGTAAGAGTAATGGGCCAAAAAATGCTAGCAAAATTATATACAGGCTGTGCCACTTAAAGCACTGACGATAACTTTGGTGTGCTGTTAGAGACCACAAACGAGCAAGAGCTTTTGTTTTACAGTTGGAAACATTATCAGGTATATGTATAATCAAAATTATTCTAAATGGGTGGGCAAATATCAAGTATTACGCCAGCGGCAACTTTTTTTGGTCTCCTTATACGAGGTAGGCGCCATAAATTCCCGGCCTGATATAGAAAAAATAAATTTGGTAAAACATAATAATCTTTTTCCAATTTCTACTAATAAAATGCTCATTTTATATATTAAATTTCATTATTGAAGCAATAGTTTAATCAAAAGATGAAGAAAATGTTTATGGCAACACTTTATTCACACTGCTATTGACAACACGAGTAAAGTAAAAAAAATTAAAATTTGCACTACCTTTGAAATTTTCGTTGCTATGGATGGCTTGTTTATAAAACATGTGTCACTTCACGCAAATTCTTCAATTTGCCGATTTAAGAGTCTGAAAGTGTGTTTGAAATGGCAAATAACCAGGAAGAAAGCATACCACAAGATGTTCTGAACCAAGTTGCAATTGCAATATTCAATCCATTTCTAGAAAAATTAAAATTAATTTACGAAAAGGAGTACAAAGCATTTTGTGAATGGAAGACAATAAAAAATGTGAAAACTGTTAACGAGGAAATACTGCTAGCCTATTTCTTAGAAAAATCAAAAAAAGTAAAGGTGTCCACCTTATGGTGTCGTTACTCAATGCTCAGCAACGCTATCCATAAATGAAAATATTGATATTTCCAAGTAAGTAAACCTAAATATTCTAAATTAGATTTAACTATAATGGAGTTTTGCAGGTTTTCAAATCTCATCGCTTTTATAAAAAGAAGGACTTCAGGTTACGAGCCAAAAAAGTCTCGAACATTTGAAAAAACAGATTTCTACAAATTTTTACATTCAGGAAATTTGCATAACGCCATAGCTTTTCATTCTGAACAACTTCTAGGAGAACTGAATAACGTTTTAGCATACTGTGAACGAAAAAGGTATTTTACCTGAAACGAAAACAGTTTTCGTTCAACTGTCAAGGCCTACTTGATTTGAAAAAATCGAAAATAAACTAAAAATACCAGGTGGTGTTAAAGTTGAAAAATTCTTGTAGTTTTGGTAGCGGTTTGAAAAATTAAAGATAGTGTAGAATTCTGGCTGACAGGGATCAGAAATCCATTGAAAATCCAACATTTGGTGTACCTCTTAAGGCAAGAACACACGAAGTAATGAAGGGAATTTGAGGTGTGGTATTTACAGACCAAGGAATTAAAGTTTCGGCTATTGCGAGGGAAATATCAGAGAAAATTATCTATAAACATACATACGTAGAAAACTTATTTTTCACTGCTCTCTGTCTCTTTTGTCATGGTTAAGTAGATTGCATAAAATCTTCTCTCGTATGTGTCGTTAATAAAGCTAAAAGATAAACTGACGAAAACCGTAAAACATGGTGACTGGTGCTTTCTAAAAACTTGTTGGGTTTATGAGGGATACCTTTTAGATTTTTACAAAAACAATGAAAGAAAGAAACATTTTTTGGTACAAATCGCTTTATTGTTTTTCAAAATATTCGCCATTAAGATTTATACACTTTTGCATGCGTTCGAACCAATTCTCGAAACATTTTTTCCACTCTGAAGCTGGTATTTATAAAACATGGGTTGTGAAGGTTTCAATAGCTTTTTGATGTGATAAAAATCGTCGTTGACATTTGGGTCATTAGGCGATAATTCAGGTGAATAGGGGCAATGAGACATTAATTCCTTGTTTTTCTCCTTCAAATAATTAATTGTTTGACGTGCTGTGTGAGAGCTGGTATTGTCATGATGAAGGATGATATGACGTTGTTGATTATTTTGCCTGATTTCATCGATGACTTCTGGCAAACAACTTCTTGTATACCATTCAGCATTAAGTGTTTTTCGATCCTCCAAAGCAATGCTGTCATGTCCAGTACAACAAAAGAAAAAAGCAAGCATTTTCTTGGAAGAGCTTCGCGAACGAATAACTTTTATTGGATTCGGTTAATCTGGGAGCACCCAAACCATTGACTGTTGCTTAGTATCCTGCTCGTACGAATATATCCATCGTTTCGTCACCTGTTACGATGTTGTATACGAATTTTTTGAGTATTTCTTTACACCAATTGACACGAGCCTTTTTTTGTGGTTGGGTCAAATTATTGAGGGGTTATTGGGAATTCATTGGGGACAGATCTTTTTCACATATAAATGTTCATCAGGATCAGAATCGAATATATTGCAGTCTTAGATATGCCCAAGAATACCTCTATCTCACGGTAAGTCACATGTCGATCATTCATCATTGCATCTGACGGTGCTTTATTACCAATAGTTGAACGAAGCGGTTCGAAGCATTGTTGTTGTGTTACGTGAAATTTCCATTTTTTCACAAAATTACTTTTTTAAACGCTCGCTATAAACAAACTACTCGGGCGATTTTTGTGCTGTCACTGCTTCAATAACAAGTGTCAAAATTTACGAAAGTAGTAATGGGAATAAAGTTACTAGATATATAAAGTACCGCAATTATCCGCCATTTTGGGGCAAAAAAATTGCGGGAACTTTGAAACGTAAAAGAAGCAATATATGACTGATTCTGCAACAATTTGTTCTTTGCTATCAAATGAATGAATTTTGGGGCAAAAATATGGTTTCCTCTTTATAACACATTGGCCTCATAAATTGCGGTACTTTATATGTATATCTAGTAACTTTAAATGTGAAAACTCAATAGCGCCATCTGGTGGTCGTTTGTAAAAACTTAGGACGCTCCCCTCGTAATTGATTGCTTTCAAATTTAAAAAGCGTAGTCAAAATGTTAGTTGAATAAAACAACAAGAAAGTCTTTCTAAGTTATTTTTATACTTACATGTAAATTTAATAACCTACTTACAGAGAATGTTGTATTTACTTATTTGCTTTAATTTCCTTTATCATTTCTATCTCTTTCCTTTTGCTTGTCAGAGAGAAAGAACGTCATTACAAAAAGTCGAAATGGAAAAAACCATGTAATTACGCTACCAAATGTTTTCTTAGGGTGCATGCGACCGCCTGACGCGGAACTTAATATCTCCGCCATTACTAATTCAACAGTTAATTACGAAGCGTAGTCCTCGTAATGCAGTCTAATATTTAACTAATTGTTTCAGCCATTATTAATATCGGCGAAGAGCGCTTTCTGAAAGCAAATAATATTTTCGCCGGGTTGGCAGTACGTTTCCCCGCGGCTGGGGATTGGCGACGGATTTTCAGGAGCATATTTTACTGCCGGAACGGCATATTACGTTGATCCACGGGTTACGCTATCGCGATGGTGCTCGACTTAAACTTAAATAAACATAGAGTAATGCTTGCTTTGAATTGCCGCAATATTGTGTGCTATTGTTACATGTTGCGAATTGTGGTTCCTTCCATACAAAATTGAATTTGAAGAAACACCAGATTAATCTACATTTTCTGGAACTTTTCGGCTAAAAAATTACGAACAAGCCGCTGTTTCTTGCGGATCAGGTCAAACTTTGCTTATAATTAATTTATTTCAAAGAAAACTCAGTAGAAAATATTTTTGTTGTTTTTAGAATTTGTTATTGCCCTTTCCGTTTGTGTTATAATAGCTACATTAAATTTTATACAGCTTAACTTAAGTAGAATAAATACAGTGTAATTTTTTTCAAACCTGACATAGGGCAACTTTTTTATTTGAATTGATAGACTAATACATGCAAAAGCTAAATTGCAGGAAATTGAAACAAGTTATATGACAATCGATAAAAAGGCTAAAATAATCTGCAGTGTTAATCAGCTAACATACGAGGCAGGCGCCATAAATTCTTGGCCTGATATAGAAAAAATAAACTTGGTAAAATAAAATAATTTTTATTTTTCAATATAATCTCCCCTAACTTCAATACATTTATTACAACGATCAATTAATAATTCTATATCCTTGTAAAAATAATCTAAAGTTTTTTCCTCAAAGTGTTGTATTACAGCTGCTTGCAACTCACTATCGTCCTTGAAACGACGTCCCCTAAGATCTTCCCTTAAATGAGAAAATAAATAAGAACCATCAGTTGGAGCCATGTACGGACTATGCGGTGGAATTCCAATTCTTGAAAGCCGCATTCGCGGATGGCAGCTTGTGAAATAGCTACAGTATGGACGGGTGCATTGTCGTGCAATAATCGAACACCTTTTGACAATTTTCCTTGACGTTTTGCACGAATATTGTCCCTCAATTTATGCAATAAAGACGCATGTGCTGTTGAGAGTTGTATTGCGCTCTTTCAAGCCATTGAACAACTTTCACCTTTCTGGGACGGGGTTCATCGGGTCGCCGCCATTTCATCGATTCCTTTTTGGATATAGAATCATAATACAGATCCATTGTCTCATCTCCTATGATAATGGACTGCAAAATCGCTTTCGGGTCATCTCCACAGATGCACACATTCGACCCGACGCTACGTTCACGTTAGAGAGCAGAAAGAAGATGCGGTACCCATCTTGCTCTAATCTTATTCATACCCAAATGGTTATGGAGAATATGGCGAATACTTGTTTCAGAAATGTTGGACATCATTGCTAATTCCTTCACTTTCAAACGGCCATCTGCTAATACCATTTCTTCAATAATTGACAAGTTTTGAGGCGTTATCAGTTCAATTGGCTAACCAGAGCGCTCATCATCTTCAAGGGATTCTTGCCCTAAACGGAAACATTTTGACCACTTTTTTACAGTGGAATATGAAGGAGATAAACCCCAGAAACGCCGTCTAAACGTTGTTTAATGAGATTAAGCGTATGCCCTTCTTCCAATTTTCGTTACCTGAGATATTTTCATGCACTAGTCACGTTGTCTGTCTGCTTACTAAAAACTACTACTCTTCGAGACGTAACATATATAGTGTAAGCCTCGTTCATGTGCCACTATATAAGTCTGTCGGGCCGTGAATTTATGGTGTCTACCTCGTAGTTAACGTAGGCTCTGGAAAATAAACAAAAATTGTGTTGTCTGAAAGGAGCTGTCACTGTGTTGTTTGAAATGAGCTATTGGGCTTAAGTCTGTTATAAAAATACCATTCTTATTTATTTGCTAAAATGTATCAGATAATTCCACAAGAGAAGAGTTGAATTAATTTTTCTTCATGTTGGTGGCTTGTCTACGCGATATATGTGCTGAGTTCGATGCAAAATATCAAGATGAACTTCTTCCAAATCCGGAGTTTCTAAGGTCTAATTTAGAAAAACTGGGAACAACGAGTAGTGTGTGTCCGAGGATTCGCAAAAGGCGCAAAAAAGTTGCCTCTGAAGAAAATATTCTTGTTTGTAGTATAGAAAATCCTCATAAATCAACGTACAAAATTGCATGACAGGGTTGCCCTTAGTCAAAGGTGTGGACAACTCTACAAGGAAACAAATTTCATCCATATAAAATGAGAAGCGTCAGGAATTGCAAGAAGGCTGAAATTTTTGAAGAAGAAGCGGCACCAACCCAATTTCGAGAAGTACAATTTTTATAGCGATGGAGCAAGTTTTTGTTTAAATGGTCAATGAACAAAATTGCAGATACTGGTCTGACACTAATTCTTGTTGGACCAAAGAAAGGAGAAGCCAAAAAAGTGATAGGACCTTCCTCGGTACAGCAAAACTTAAATGATGAATTTTATTCAGAATTATTAAGAAACGAATTTGAGCTGTTTATTGATCGTTAGTAGAAAAAAGACAATTCTACTTCCAACACGACGGGCACCACCTCATTTTACGCGGTATGTTCGAAATTATCGCAATGAGCTGCTACTTGAAGAGTGGATAGAGAGAAGGGGTCAAGCTGAGTGGCCTGCTAGGTCGTTTGACTTCCCGCCATTAAATTTTTATTACGTGACTGCTCCTAAGTCTGTTGATGTTCTCAAATAAGTCATTAGGCGAAAAATTGACAACCTTGCACCTGTTACGTTGGAAAATGTTAGTAATTTTATTGTTAAACGAGTTAATTTTCGGAGATGACAAAGAAGGCACCAGTTTGAGGATTTATTGAAAAACATGTAATTTCTTAATTGGGTTATTATAGTTGTTTTTATTATAATTTTTTTGTTTTTTTTAACAAAGAAATGTTGTGTTGTATTGTTACTGAAAAATAAATAGTTTAATAATTGTAGCTCCCTTTCACCCATTGCTTTTAAACGGCTACTCCAGCAAAAAATTTCATAACACATTTTTATTCAGAATTTTGAGACATATCAAATTATGTTGCAAAAATATGGTGCTGATATTAAAAAAATAACATTGTTAGTACTTTCTGGGATATCCGCCAGCACTGAAAAGGTGTTATTTGTAAATTTTTTTACTTAAGTAATTTCATACAATTTTGCTTTTGAAAGAATTAGTTTATCACTTCAAATAAAAAGTTAAACTCTATATTTTAATAGT
Source organism: Dynastes maya (assembly GCA_029619315.2). Classification (NCBI taxonomy): domain Eukaryota; kingdom Metazoa; phylum Arthropoda; class Insecta; order Coleoptera; family Scarabaeidae; genus Dynastes; species Dynastes maya. The sequence goes on along the minus strand of JAROYE020000009.1, from coordinate 10,929,887 downwards.
AAAAAAAACAAAAGCTTTATTTCTTTCTTTTTGTTTATCATGAATAATCCTCTTCAGGAGTGTATGCTAGAATATTCCAGTAATACCCCCAAGCATGTTGACATTTTTCTCCAGATTTTTGGAGTCAAAATGATGTGTAACATAGCAATATTAGAACATTCAATTTCTTAAAAGAACCAATCATGTTTTTTACTAATTCTTTCTAAGTGTCCACATTTTTGTTCCCCAAAAGGTTTTCATTTGCTAGTTTAATGCATTGCCTGATTCGAACTTCTTTTTCGGTTAATTTATTCTTAAAGATGTTATCGTGCTTAAAACCCTCATGCCAATACTAATAAGTATGTACACCTAAAGGAAGAGAGACATATTGTTACATACTTCTTGTTTTGAGAAAGGACAATACGTTTTTTCAATTTTTGATCACCTATCCATGGAAACACATTTCTAGATGAATAAATCCTTGAATATTTTTATCCATTGCTTTCATATAAATTTTAACGACACCCAATTTAATGTGAAGTGGTGGCAATAATACCTTCTCGTTTGCTACCAAATATTTAAGAAAAAATTTCTTTGAAATACGTCGTTGAGACTCACTTTGGTTATATTTGAAAAAAGTGAATTTTGAAGAGAAAACAATGTTTTGATATTTTGAGGGAAAATAACTACTAACAGATAGAAAAACATCGGATTTGGAACATTTTTCGTAATGATAATAAAAAAAAACAATTAGTGAGAGTCACAGCCACCTAGCTTTGTTTTAAAATTTACGTGAAAAGACTTACTTAAAAAAATTACCTTATTACTAAGGTCCCTCCCTTAGTAATAAGGTCCCTCCTAATAATCTACTTATTGTAAAATGTAAAAAAAATGCAGGGCGTTGATTTTAAAAATCAAAAGTTAGGGACACTTCCGGTCAAACCGGAAGTAACTCGGCATTTAAAATAATTCAAAAGATTGTAACGTAGTCCAATATGAGCCCTCCAAAATTCAAATGTTTATTTGAAGTTACAGGGTGCATTCATTTCCCGTGTTCACTTTGTACACTACGTTGGGCCGTCACCACGCGTCAGAGAAAAAATTATTCAATGATTCAATAAATGATAGTACGTTGAACAAATCACTATCGGCAACGGATTTGATTTTCACTTGATGGAAAATGGAAATCCTAAACAAAAATCGTGAATGCCTTCTTTAAACAATAATGATTAGTTAGAGCGTCAGATTTTCTTTTCATGGAATGTAACAATTAATTATCCATTCTAATCTGTAAATAAAATAAATATGCTGAATGTAACTAGAACAATAAGTTATTGTCGTCATTATTTCTCTTCAGAAATACTTACGTTCCGTGTGAAAATCGAGTAACTAATTACTTCCGTATTTTCATAAATAAGTTTGTTAAATTAGCTTCCAAGAAACGGAAGCGAGAGAAGCAACTGTTCGTAGGTTTGACGTGAGCGAAATCTAGTTACGATGGCATATTTTCCGAGCAAAAGTGGAGAAATTTCAACAAGTGCGATTTCGAGAGCCTCACGTTAATTTCATTCCTCGCTATCCTAAACGCAAGGAGCAATTAATTCAGTTTTAAAGTTAATTTATTTGTGTACACAAGTTCGGGCGCAGTACCTAATCACCTTAATTAAACGGGTCTGGTGCGCCGTACGTTTTAGCTCTCTCACCTATACGGACCACTCGGTACGATTTCCTCCTCTTAGGTGGCGTGTTGTTAGTGGAATAGGAAACGGAAAGGCTACCGCGGCCATGGTACCTTCTTCCTCTTACTTCTAGCCACGTAGGTATTTCCCGTGCATTGCAACTATTTTGGATTGATTGCGCTGCCAGATTAAAGTAATTGTGGCCAACTTCGACTATTACAGTTATATTGTGCTATCCATTCTGGGAAAGTAGCTAGCCGCGTGCTCGCCTTAGCAACAATTAATTTATCTTTTGTAAAACGGATTAGGTGCCTCTCTAGGTAGGTAGGTGTGTATGGTGATAAAGTTACCTAATTAGATTTTGGTCGAAAATGTTTTGGAAAACAAAGAGACACGGTAAGTAAATGATTACTAGATGGAGAATAGCAATAAATATTAGATGAGGTGCTGCACGTAAGAATGGAGAAACAGGAAACAAAATTCCAGAATAATGTAAAACTGGTTTGACTTGTGGTCTTCATATTTAGGTTTTTTGGGACATTACCATTAAATTTCAAAGGACATAGGTGTTGCATACGCTTATATCTAAATGTATGACTTAAATGAGATTTCGAATGTTAGTGCGCTTTTTTGAATGGACACCACAAGGCCCTTGGTCTGTAACTAATTGATCATTTGTGACATATGGAAGTTAAAACTGCAGTGACATTAGATACCCACTGTTCTTATCAGTTTCAAGTGTAATACAAATAAGGAATAAAATATAGAAATGAGTTTTTAGGTCACAACGTAAGTATAGTTGTTAGTCACCTGACTTCTTTATAAAATTTGTGTCGCCAACCTTTTCAATGTGTTGAGCTACTTTGAGCTAATTTTGGAACAAACAGTGAGCTACCTAGTCGTAAGCGACGTAAGTCAACCTAAATGAAATAATGCGCAGTTATATTCGACATAAATGTATTTATTTTACTAATACATACTAATACAAATAAACTAATAATAATAACTTTATGACGATGCATGTGTGACTATAGATTATAAAAATCAACGACTTTGTTTCATTTCTCTCTTCTGATTATAGAATAACTTAATAGGATGGTAATTCTGGCCATGGATGTATATGCGTATTTCAGTCCCTCTGATGGACATACCAGCGTACTACCGTGGAAGTTTAATCGCGCATTTGGCACCATCGATCATAGAAATCATCAAGAAACTTCCCATTGAATTCAGCTTCGATTTACTTAAACTGTTGCCATCGTATTTGACAGACAGAAGCGATTCCCTTTGTTATAATATGTTTAAATCGTTAGGGTTTTGACCGTTATCTGGGGTACCATAAGGTTCAACTTTGGGACCATTGTTATTCATACTCTACCTCAACGACTTGTTTTCATTCTTAACATGGTCTATTTACTCCTACATAGGAACTTGGAATATTGGTTACACAACAGAATTGAAATATTGTAACTGAGGTGTGTTATAAATTCAACTTAAAATTAAAAACTCGAAAATGTTGCTATATGTCGTACACCCGCAAAACCAACTACATAAAATCTACGTATGCCATCGGAGGCGAAATCTTGAGAAAGGCTAAAATTGATAGGGATGTTGGAATACATTTTGATTCGAGTTAAAATTTTTCCAATCTCGTAAACTATATTTGTAATTCGTAAGAGACTGGCACTACTACAAATCACTTAGGAATTTAACTAACCGTACGTTTAAGCTTGAAAAGAGAGCATACTTTGATTTTGTTTCGCGCAGGGTACTCTGGAAGAGTTTCAATTATCTTGGCATTCGAAAGCAGCGGAATAAACTTGCTACTGGCTTTATCAACGCAGATGAAATTAATGATTACTTTATAAATAGTATCCCGCAAAATTATTCTAATATTTCTACACCCCTATATCGTCCGACACCCCGTATTGATGAAAAATTCAACTTTTCTTTGGTAGACTCAGCTGAGATTGTGAATGTTATATAAGTAACCTTACACATAAAATAGAAGGTAAGAAATAAATTATAAAACGTGCTGAAACACTTACCGTTTTAGAAGTCTTCCGTGAAATCACAAGCCGGGTAACATCTGTTAAATCTTTGAATTATTAGATATGTTTCCACAGCTGTTTCAGTCAAGTGAGTACGAGGTGCGGAATAAATGTTTTTTAATGCCGAAAACCACCATTCGACATCTAGCGATGTTATATTTCCATATTTAAAATAATCTCTGAAACGACTTAATGCATATTCACACGTACCTTCACAAATTTGTCTTAATATAAGAAAATCGGAATCTTTCTTTAAAACACTTTCAAAATTTCGTATTACACACCAATTTGTTTCGCCTTCTACAGCACATAACTGTGCGTGAACATCACTCACAATTTGAACAGAATCCACTAGCGAAATCGAAACATTTTGTAATTTTTCTATTCCCTCCGCTAGTCCGACGTAATTGTTGTGAATAGTTTGTAAATCTCTTTTAACCTGACTATCTTGAAATATTTTTTTCGGGGACTTTAGAAACACAGCCTTTGTACTAGCAATTAATGCATTTACTAGTGGAAAACATGTAGGAAACGTTTGTGCCGCAAGATTTAGAGTTTTTTATCTTTCAATTCCGTTTTCATTCTTTTCTCTATATGTTCACGAGCAAATGGCACTACATTTCGTATCGATGTTCAACTAGGTAATTTACAGTCCGCATATTTATTCCAGAAGGAGACAAATGCTTCTTTGTTTAGTTAACGAAACGATAGATTACATAAAATAAGAGTAACACATAAATCAAATGTAAATTTTTCTTAGTCTCGTATGCCATTTTTTGCAGAAGAATGCTGTTTGCCTTGCGATATGACGTTGACAATGGTTTCTGCACCAACACATTAAAGGGATTTTATAAACTAGACATTGAATTTGAGCGCCATCAAAAATTAAGTCCGGCATGTCCACTATAAAGTTTTTAATATAAGCGCACAATTACGAAATAAGTTACGACAGCCTACATATACACAGAACTACTCGCATACAGCATCGATTTAGTACTGACGCCGTGAACGCGTGAAATAAATAATCGCCGACTCCGCACCACATATCTACTACACTGACTGTTACCGCTGTTTGCCCAGACTACTCATAACCGTGTTGTTAATTACGTCGTGGCCTTCTTTCAAAATCCAATGGGAAAACTATAAACGTGTGTTATGGTCATTTAGAAGGAGTTTTTGAGTCTTTTTTTATATTGCTCGTACGGACTCCTACTTGTTTCTAACATGCAAGATGTTCTTTTCTGCCGGTTTTATTCTCTTCTGTGGCTTAAAATCCTTCCTGGTGATAATTTATGACCCATGTTCTAGTTGTTTTGCCAGACGGAACCATAGCAACATGAAATTCATGTTGAAATCAATGTTGTGTTATTTACCGCACCTCTCTCAATAAGCTGTTCTACACAAAATACTCTATGAGCAATCGACCAACGCTCCATATTCATCAAAATTATAAGATATGACAGAACACTTGACGGTTAGAATCATTATAACTTGGTATTTCAGATTTTGTAAATAAAGATTAAAGCTGGGTCACTCTTAATTTCACACCCTTTATGCCAAGGTGTTATCTAAAGTGCTTTGCTGATGTACTATACTAGACTTACTTTAGTTATTTATAAAGGAAGATAGAGTAAATACCATTGCTATAGCACTAAAGGATTGCATTTAATATATTTGTGGTTAGCGGCAAGGTGTGAGTTAGACTTTTGCATGCGGATGGAAGTTCTTAATGACCGGTATAGTCTCACCGAAACAACAGCTTAATTAAAATAAAAAGTGAAATGGTCGGTTCCCGCTGCCACGGCATCGACCGCAAAAACAGTTGAGAGGAGATCGGAGGGACCAACTTAGTTGTTGCACCAGCTCAGCATAACGTTTCTATGCCCATGCTGCTGCGGCCACCGCCGCCGTTACCGCTATATACTTTTAACCACCCCAGTAGCATACAGCACAGCCGGTTTCGCACGCCGCGGTCTATCCACGAGTATAGTCGATGCGAAAGCGCCCCATTTCTGTACAAACCGGTGCAAATATTTGCCCAGCTCCGCTCACAAAATTAAGTGGAATTGAAATGGACTCCAAAGGTAAACTGACGGGGTCTACTACGTCGAAGAGAGACGAATATGGATCGACTTCGAACTCCCTGCTATTCCGATATTGTTATGGGTGTGCGTGAGTTTGTACGGGGTGCGTACGCCTGTGTGAGTTCCTAAGTACGTGCGGGAAATATTGAGAAAAATGTATTATAATGATAAGTTATAAATTACGATAAAGTTAATTTCACGATTAACAAGCTGCTTGTACGTTGCAATTTCCATGACATGCAAATTAATAGGTAGGTAAGAAGGTAAGGGATTCTTTAGCAAATATACAGAAATCATGCACTTGGAACTTAAAATACTTTTTCATATTTACTGCGGATTTGTAGTCCCATGATAGAACATTTGCGTAATAAAATTTCAGTCCGCTACCTCTAACCGTTTTGGAGATATGGGCGTTTGAAGTTTTCGGACCTCCAAAAACGGCGAAAAAACGAGGTCTTAAATCGACACCGCTCTAGTTTTGGTTTGATTTATAGTTAGGTATGCGTTTCTGATCGACGAATTTGACGGTTTCCGATAGAAAATTATCCACTGGATCGATTGCGATCAAGCAGAATCTCCTGCCTCTTTTGGTTTGGGAACTATAGCGCTTCAAACTTAAAAAAAGCAATCTTCTTTTCTTAACTTTGAGAGGCCCTAGCGCCGGAACGGTTAGAGCTAGAGAGTTGAGCTTTCTTTAGTTTTAAAGCGCTCGCCGAGAGCTTTCGGACACAAACTTAGCCTCCTGGCACGTTCGGATGCCGAGATACAAGAGAGCCGTAAAAATTTGAACCCAAAGTGATGAAATTTTTTAGGGGCCTAAAACTGAAAGTCGGAATTTCGCCAATCTGATGGTGCGGAAACTTCAAACGCCCATATCTCCAAAACGGTTAGAGGTAGCCGACTGAAATTTCATTACGTAAATGTGCGACCATAGGACTATAACTCCGCACCAGCAGATTGGCGAAATTCCGACTTTCAGTTTTAGGCCCTTAAAAAATTTCATCACTTTGGGTTCAAATTTTTACGGCTCTACTGTATCTCAGCATCCGAACGTGTCAGGAGGCTAAGTTTGGATCCGTTAGAAAGCTCTCGGCGAGCGCTTTAAAACTAAAGAAAGCTCAACTCTCTAGCTCTAACCGTTCCAGCGCTAGAGCGTCTCAAAGTTAAGAAAAGAAGATTCCTTTTTTTAAGTTTAAAGCGCTATAGTTCCCAAACCAAATGAGGTAGGAGGTTCTGCTTGATCGCAATCGATTCAGTGGGTGATTTTCTATCGGGAACCGTCAAATTCGTCGACCAGAAACGCATACCTGAATAGTTAGGTTGCATGAAAGGATACTACACAGTCCTAAGGTAACCACATGTTGTGCCATAAGCAGTCATGGAATAATTGGTTCTTATTTTTTTAAAGGAAAAATGCGGTACATCAATCTGTGGTGCGAAACTTACAAAAGCCATATCTCCAAAACCGGTGGGTAGTTGAGGCAGTGTTTTACTGAATTCATTTCATGATGGTGACTCACGTCAACCAAGATCAATCCCATAGATCTCCTCGGTATTAGGACTCAAAACTTCACTATGGTGGTATGAGCGCCAGCTATACGACGACGTTAACGGTGATGAAAACTACCGATTTAGACTTAAATTACTTGAGGTTGTCATTTAATCATGATTTTGTTCAAAACTTCTTATTGTTAAACTTAAGGTTCATGAATAGGGTATCATAAATTTTTATTTAGTCTACTCGTTTTTCGTCTGAAATCATAAGGGAAGTTTGCCCACTGTATTAGGCTTTTTTCGCAAAAATCAAAAGAATCTCACGGAAAATATTCCTTTTTTTAAAAATGCTTTTTTTAAACCTCACTTAAAAACTACTGGTCGATTCTCTGCTGTCACTCCTCAAAAAACGATGTCAAATTTACAAAAATGTAGTGTCAAATTTCAATGTGCCATTTAGGCATAACAATTATGAAATACAAGTTCTTGTTAGTAAAGTACCCTATTTTCAGTGAAAACTTATCCAATATGTCTACCATGAAATACACTCGTTGAAAATAGTCAAAAAATCAATTATCGTTTCTCGACTATCAAGTTAGGTCCTTTTTTAATTAAGCTATAGTAAAAGATAGATTGCGACCAACGATTCGTGGAAATCATCGAAACTGTCAATCGCGACCAAGCGCATACCTATATAAATCAACGAAACTAGAGCGAGCGATTTTAAAGGGCCCCGTTTTTTCGCCGTTTTTGGAGGTCCGAAAACTTCAAACGCCCATATCTCCAAAATGGTTAGAGGTGGCGGACTGAAATTTTATTACGCAAATGTGCGACCATAGGACTACAACTCAGCACCACCAGATTGGCGAAATTCCGACTTTCAGTTTTAGGCCCTTAAAAAATTTCATCACTTTGGGTTCAAATTTTTACGGCTCTACTGTATCTTAGCATCCGAACGTGCCAGGAGGCTAAGTTTGGGTCCGTTCGAAAGCTCTCGGCGAGCACTTTAAAATTAAAGAAAGCTCAACTCTCTAGCTCTAACCGTTCCGGCGCTAGGGCCTCTCAAAGTTAAGAAAAGAAGATTCCTTTTTTAAAGTTTAAAGCGCTATAGTTCCCAAACCAAATGAGGAAGGAGGTTCTGCTTGATCGCAATCGATTCAGTGGGTAATTTTCTATCGGGAACCGTCAAATTCGTCGACCAGAAACGCATACCTAAATAGTTCGGTTGCATGAAAGAATACTACACAGTCCTAAGGTAACCACATGTTGTGCCATAAGCAGTCATGGAATAATTGGTTCCTATTTTTTTGAAGAGGGAAAGATGACGGTAACAGTCACATCTGGTCGGTACATTGACATGTTACAGAACTTTTTGGGACCAAAGCTGAAGAGCGACATGTGTGAGCTGTCGCCCGGCGATCGATGGAGGTTTTGAGGCAGATGTTTTCTGGGAATCTCATTTCAATGATGGGTGACGTTCAATGGCCGACTCGATCACCAGATCTAATCCCTTATGACTTCTTCCTCTGGGGTTATCTCAAGGCTGAAGTCTACAAACACAGACTTCGCACTATGGTGGTATTGAAGGCGGCCAAGAAATCCAGCTCATACGGATCGACGTCTTACAACGGGTGATGGAAAACTACCGATTTAGACTTCAGAATTACATTGGCAATGGTGGTTGTCATTTATTCGATGTTTTGTTCAAAACTTCTTATTGTTAAACTTTAAGGTTCATAGAATAAGTGGATATCAATAAATTTTTTATTTTATCTTATCTTCGTTTGTTTTCGCCTCCCTGAAATCATAAGGGAAGTATTGCTCCACCCTGTATTAGGCTTTTGTCAAAATCGCAAAAAATCAATGAATGAAAATCTTCACGGGAAATTTCCATTTTTTCATGAAATTGCTTTTTTTAAACGCTCACTTTAAATAAACCACTCGGCCGATTTCTCTGCTGTCACTTCCTCAACAATAACGAATGTCAAATTTTATAAAAATAGTAGTGTCAAATTTCAATAGTGCCATTTAGGCATAAACAATTATGAATATACAAGTTCTTGTTATGTAAAAGTACCCCTATTTTTCTCAGTGTATAAAGCTTATGCCATTATATCACAGTCTTAACTGCATGAAATACAACTTCATTGTGAAAATAGAAAAAAATCTTTCGAAACAGGGTCTATTGCTGGTGTTCTTCGAAACTTATCGAATTACCGGTCCAAATATTTCTGTAATTAAGCAAGTAGAAAGAAATTGAAACACGGCGATGTGGCACGTACAGGAGGACTTTTTCTTTTCATTAAACGTATACCGAAATACACGATCAAAGCCTGAAACGCGCGACGCCCTATCTAAAACGAGACATTAGCGTATCTGTTTCGAATAAGACGTTAGTCACACATGTGTACGACATTTAGTGGCATTAGTTCCAGTCTGGCCGACCTCACAGCGTCAAAAATACTAGCAAATTATCCCTTACGACCGGTCGATCCTTCAATTGTTTAAACAATGGCTGTCTTGTTAATCGCGTCCATGTGTTTTCCCTTAGTTACAGCGTCGGTCGTGCTTCAAAGAATGTCGCTGCGTGCGCTCGCCAAAAACTAACCTTTATTAGACGATATTATTTATAAATGTCCCGAAGGAACTTTTAATGAATAGGTGTATTATATTTTAAATGTTTCCTGCGTCTTAAAAGTGTACGCTGTGTGATATATGTATGTATTTCGAAAGTTAATTGGTCCCGATTTTTAGAAGCGTGTTGGAGTTTATTTTCCGTTTCATTATATCGTCGTTGGCCGGTCGTTTTATTTAAATAATTTCTCTTTGATGCAGGAGAGGGACGGCACGTTCCGTAAGAAGTCGTTCAGGTTATTTTCGGCGGCGAGTGACGAATGCGCGAAATCGCAAAAATGAATTCCGCTCCACTGCAGACGTATGACAGATTGTCGTGAACGGAAAAAGTCGCATACCCGATCTGGCTTGCTCCCGACCGTGATAATATTACAGGCCGGATTGCTGAATTTACCATGTGAGCTCTTATATGCGGATAAAATTCAGTGCCATACGTTGTTAATCTAACCTTATTAAAATATATGTATGTACAAATATTTGGGATGTTAACAGTGGCGCACCCAGCATTTTTCTTAGGGGGAGGGGTTGAAACATGATGGGTATTATTCTATTCCTAACAAATAAGTTTCTTTCTACATATACAGTGAAAGCTCTCCTTACGGACGGCTCTAATAAATGGACATCTGTATTATTCTGACAAAGTTCTTTGAATCAAACTAGAGCATATATCTTCAAATGCAAATAATATTCCTTTAAGCGGATATTCTAACAAACATATTCAACTCTTCTGATAAGTATTTCTTAGTTGAATCTTTCAAGCTGAAACGCGAGACCCTGCCTTTGAAGGATTTAATGTGTACATGCACCTGTTGATATATCTCATTTGGAAGTTTTTGGGGCGTGGCACTATGTTTACCTCGTAAATCTTTTGGAGCCATTTCGCTTTGCTTTAAAGATTTTTGAAGATATTCAATTTTTCCTCGAGTCGTACCATGAATTGCAACGAACGCCTTCAAACACAGTGGAATATCTTCCACGTTTCCATTTCTCATAGCTCTTACTCTGTAATTAAATGATGCACTGTGATATTCACTTTCCTCTTCAGATTTTCTGCTTCTTCTTCTTTTGAGGGGAAGCACTGTTATTAACCTACATAGGTAACCATTTTGCTCAGAATGTGATTTCAGCTTATTAAATTTTGCCAAAATATGATGTCTTTAATCGCTTGTAATAATTTCAAAACATTTTAATCTTTTGCAGTCACATGCTGCTTGTTCCTTGTGAGTAGTTAATTTTAATTTCCTTGCAACTTCCTGCATCCTGCCCGTTCTTTTTCTCTTCTTTGTGGTCCCGGAAATACCATCACAACTATTATTTTTATTCATTTTTATATTATAAAAATAGCACTAACCTTCACTAAACAATAAACATTTGCCTTTACATCAAAATCTCTGAACTCAAAAATACCATTACAAACTGAGAATGTAGTAAGCAACCTCGACAATCCTTGTTTTATTTCTGTATGAGTAAACCAATAACCTTTAATAACTTGTGACAGTACGCGTTTTGTTCTGATACGACGTAAGCACATAAATCTACATAGAATCTTGCAACAGATGACGTGAAAATCCCAAATTCGAGAGAAATTGACATTCCATGTTTTATTCCTGTACCCTTCACTTTTCAACATGAAACGGATAAAAGTCTCTAGTAAGCGGGAGGGTGACTCCAATAACTAATAATACTACTAAATTAATTAACTTACTATGGCATACGCTGTAATGCCTACGATCTGATGAAGTCGTATCTGACGAACAGAAAGCAGTATGCAGAATTCGAGGGTAATAGGGTAATCGTCGCAGTGGAAAACTCCATCTTCACCTCGACTAAAGAAAGCCCTTTAAGTCAAAAGCAACATAAAGCCTTTATTGATTTGTTTTTCGATATTAGTGGGATCATCCAGAGCGAATTCACATCTCCTGGTCAAACGATTAATGCAGAGTTCTATCCTGACGTCCTAAGGTGGCCAAAGGAGGATATGAGAAGGAAATTTTCAGAGAAATGGTGCGGGAACGATTGGGTTCTTCACCATGATAACGCAAGGCCATGTACCGCTTTCATCGTACAGCAGATGTTGGCGAAAAACAACATGGCAGTTGTTCCTCGTCCAGCATATTTGCCTGACTTTTCTCCCCCTCTGTGCAGGGATTAAAATCAAGTTGAAAGGGCGAAGATTTGTCAGTATAGAGGAGATTGAAGCTGAATCGCGTTCAGCATGAACACATTAAGAAAACAAGACTTCCATATTTTTCAATTTTTACACAGCTGGAGACACTTTAAATTGCAGCTTGAATTCGGTAAAAAGAAAGTAAGGTAGGTATTTGGGCGTGCAGATGCATAATATTTACTATTGTTTTTAGAATGTTTCAACAAAAATTTCTCATTTTTATTGCCTCATTAATACTAATATCTGTTCAAAATCCAAAAGAAAATCTTGGAAAATCTATTTATATTTTAGGTTATGCTAATTACTCATCATCAAGTTAATAAATGCACTTGTTTTAATCACCAATTACAGTAGCTTCCAAGTAACATAATAGCTCCAAGCCAAGACGAAAAAGATATGCAAATACAGATTGGAACGATATTTAAGTATTGTCAAACATTTACATTGCTCCTTAACGCTGTCTAATCAAATTCATAAAAGTACAGGGAGAGGATGAGAGAGGTATGCTGAGGGGACGATGGTGTAACACATGCCCCGCGTGTATGCGATATTGTCCATGGCAAGAGGGATCAACTAGGTTGTTTAATGATTGGGGCAGACAATCGACAATCGCTCGTAATGACGTAATTTGACGATATGTGAACAGCTGTTAGACAAATGACGGTAGAGCCAACAAGCCGCCAGGATTTCAATGTCGTTTTCCCGAGAGACGGTGGCCTCGACAGCACCGGGATATTGCGTCGGGGGTCACCCGAGAGCGACCCTCTGGCTACGCTCGTAGCCTCTGCATATATCTACGTTAGGATCATAATGTGTATGTGTGTACGTACTACAGTATGTTGTACAGGGAAGAGCGTTTATAATTCGTTTAATTTATTCGATCGTTCAGTGGATGGTGATGATAGTTGTGAAACATAGTATTATGGTTGCGGGTAAATTATCCAAAGGGAAGAGATAATTTTAACTTTTTATGACCAACTAGTCGCAAAGAATTACAATTAAAAGGAAACGCACAATATAAATACAAAGTTTGAGTTGGTGCTTGAGAAATCTGACCATTCATTAAAGCAGCATTTGTAAAGGAAATTTACAACTCTAGTCAACTCTATTCAACAGAACTTTGTTTCCTAAGAAACAACCTATTTCTTTAAATAAAAATCCATAGATAAACATATAATGAAAAAGATCTTTTGAATCATAGCAGCAAAGGGTTATTTTTAGAATAAATTTTATGGGTTTGCCATAAATATACCGTTTTAGTTTTAAAAAAATAATGCCGCTCAAGCGTCTGTCAACGCATTCTTTTAATCTTGGGCGAAAATTTTCGATCACGACTTAGCAGATCTAGTGTACTATTTGCAATTTCTTCTCTTACTTTCATTTCTAATTCCGGTAAAGTTTGGGGTCGATTAACAACACCCTGATTTTCAAAAAACCACAGAGAAGAAAGTCACATGCGGACAAATCTGGTCACCATGGAGTCGGTCAAGAAAAAGTTGTCTTAAAACAGCCATTGATGGATGAGTAGTGTGATTTGTGGTGCCATCTTGTTGGAACCAATTAATTTCCGGAAGCGGAAGTACGTGTGGTGTCAAAAAGGTTCTGATCATGTGTATGTAGATGCCTGCATTAACGGTTGTGTCGTGTCCTCTATCGTCTTCTGATGCAACTCACGTGGGTTCTCATCATTCCAATATCGATTATTTTGCCTGTTTAGATATCTATTCAGATGAATACGATGAATAAAGTTTTCAGCATCATTCACAAGCTGCGATATTTCTTAATTGAAAGTCCTGCAAGCCAGCAAATGTAACTAAAAGGAGCAGTGTCGGTAGACTTACATGGAGTAAAACTATGTTAATTCTCGTTTAGCAATCGGAAACGACGGAAATAGTTTATTATTATAAAATAATAAAATGTAGATAGGACGATAAATGCTCACGTTTTTATTTTAATTTAATGCGAAAGATGTCAAATTCAAGTGAGAGAACACTAAAACTTTGACTACAGTAGTAAATAGTGCTGTCTTTCACAATTAATGGTCTAAATATGTGGTATATGAAACGTTGGAACACTGAGGGGTATTCGAAAGGACAAATGGGCATCCTAGAAAGGCTGCACATGACGCAGATCAGTTGTGTTAAAAGCTTAGCTCCTTGAAGTTTATCAAAAACATCTTCTACGAAGCGGTAGTGGGAACCTATGTTCCTGTTCAATTCTCGTTTTTTAACAACCAAGAATCTTGACATATGTAATTTTTTGGTAGATTAGTAATATTTAATTTAAAAGTCCGAATACGGGACATATCACAAAGGTCAAAGCCACGCGAGAGTAAAAAGTAGTGTAGACAATTTAAAACCGAATTTTTTTTATGTGGTGATATAAGAAGCGTAATCAATGTTAATATCAGTAGCGTAGAAAATAGAGATTTGAAAAATGGGCGATTAAAAGAAATTAAGGGCAATATACGAGATATATCTTCAGGAGATCAATAATTTGAAGGAAGAAAAGTTGAGAACAGATATGAATAAACTACAAAGCAGAATAGAACATTTGGAAAAGGATAAAATAAAAAATAATTTGGTAATAGCTGGCCTGGATATACCGATGCAAGAGAACGAGAAAACGATAAAGGTTATTGAAAATGTTATGAAACTTGCAAGTAGAAGTTAAAGTAAAAGGAGTAGAGAAAATAGGAAAATCGAAAATGGTATTAGAAAAGCAAACTGTGGACGAAAGGCGGAAAGTAATGGAAAAGAAACAGAAACTGAGAATAATGGAACACAAAACGGTATACATTGAAAATGATTTGACAACAAAAGAAACAGGAGTTGAATTTCAAAATTAGAAAAAAAGCGCAATTAGAAAGATAAAAAGGAAACAGTAAACAAACAGGTCAAAAAACTAAAAATACCAACGAAAGTACAACGATTAAGGAAAAGGAAATAAAAGACTGGAAACTAGGAATTTGGAATATTAGGGGAATAATGACAGAAGGTAGCGTTTTTAGAAAAAATAGGTCGATTTCTATTTTTTGTGAGCTGATTGTTGCCGTTATCGGCATTTCAATTGTATTTCCGGTTTCACTGGAAGTGACGTCAACTTTCTTATTTTAAATAGAACAGCCAGTATATTTTTACATTTTTGGAAAGGTAATCGAAGGGCGGTATCATACATATTATACTTTTACTTAAGAAATATGACGATACGCAACAATAAAGGTTTTGGTAATCTATTTTTGTTGTTATGCAAAGTTGGCTAGGAAAGGGCGCCAGGGCCCGTTTCTTGTGACGCCAGACTGATCTAAAGAGCTCGTTGCTAAGCAAAGTAATCATGACAACTGTCAAATCTCAATTCCAAACGCGTAAATTATTCTTGTTATTTATTGTTATTATAACCTGCATTTGTCATATTTTCGTTCTTTGTGCTCGTTATTATTTTATCTCATTTTAAGTTGTTTTGTTAATTGCTGTTTCTCCTTTACTTTATTGAATTTTATTGCAGTTAATTAATTATGGTAGGTTTGTTTAAATTTGGTTTTAATAGACAATATATCTGCTTTTTAGGTTTTTTGCGTTGTTACTTTTATGATGGCTTCGGCACGAACCATGCGTAAATCTAGCAACAATTATCACTTTACTTGCCATGGTTCCACAACAAATTGTACAGTAATTTAAATCATATCATCTTCTGTTAAAGCAGTTCGCTCTGTAAATTTTATACTACGAGGGAAAGTCATTAAATAAGTCACAAACTGTTGTGGGAAAGCTGACATTGGGGGGCAGCACTATCCAGCTTAATGATAATCAAGTGACAGTTGACGTGCGCGTACGCAAGCAGTGTTAAAATGGCGACCGTGCTCGAAGAGTGTACTGTGGAAGAGCAGCGTGCTGTTGTGCGTTTTTTCTGGGCAAAAGGACTCCCTGCAAAAGATATTCATAAGGAAATGTCTCCTGTTTACGGTGAAAAGTATTTGTCGCGTAAAGCCGTGTATAACTGGGTCGAGAAATTCTCACAAGGGCGCTCAAAAGTTGTTGACGGTCAGCGAAGTGGCGGCCCCGTTCAGATTGCGACAGATGCAACACTTCGAAGGGTGGAAGAGATGATTCGAACTGACAGGCGGGTAACAATAGACAGCATAGCAACTGCAATAGGGT
Organism: Dynastes maya; assembly: GCA_029619315.2. Classification (NCBI taxonomy): domain Eukaryota; kingdom Metazoa; phylum Arthropoda; class Insecta; order Coleoptera; family Scarabaeidae; genus Dynastes; species Dynastes maya. The sequence continues at coordinate 10,913,642 of JAROYE020000009.1, read as the reverse complement.
GTTCTCATGGTTTAGCCTACGAACTGATGCACGATCGTTTGAATTTCCGGAAAGTTTGCTCACGGTGGGTTCCTAGACAACTGACCGAGGAACGCAGAAGGATTCGAATGGGCTTGTCCTTGCAACACCTCTCTAGGTACGCAGAGGAAGGGGAGGACATGCTTAACAGGATTGTTACTGGTGATGAATCATGGGTGCACCACTACCAACCCGAAACAAAGCGTGCTTCAATGCAATGGAAACGTCCTTCTTCACCGTCAACAAAGAAATTCAAGGTTGTGCCCTCAGCTGGCAAGGTTATGCTTACCGTGTTCTGGGATTCTCAAGGAGTGCTCCTAGCCCATTTCCAGAATAGAAATGAGAACGTGACTGCTGAATCATACTGTAGAGTCTTGTTGTTGCTTTTGGATGCAATTCGACGGAAACGTCCAGGCGTACTGACGAGAGGAATATTGCTGCATCACGATAACGCCAGGCCGCATTCGGCCCAGTTGACCCAGGCGAGAATTGAAGAATTAGGGTGGGAACTTCTTCAACATCCGGCTTACAGTCCCGACCTAGCCTCAAGCAACTATCATCTGTTTGGTCCACTAAAAAAGCATCTTGGCGGAACACATTTCGAGAGTGATAATGATGTTCAACAAGAGGTACGCAAGTGGTTCAGACGGCAGCCCAAACACATTTATGCAGCAGGCATTGGGGCATTAATAAAGCGATGGGATAAGTGTATCAATGTAGATGGAGACTATAAAATAAACCTTGTTTTTGGCTAACTATTTCTCTTATTACTTTTATAATAGCTTTTTGTGACCTACTTACTGACTTTCCCTCGTATCTATCCTTTCTTCGCGCAAAGTTCAAATATGTCCGCCTGTACAAGGGCAGTGTTCATTATGTTCCACTTCGTGGTTATTGTTGCCAAATTTACCGAATATTAAAATTAGGTACTTAATGGTTATCTTGCGTAGTCCATTCGGTGGTCATTGTAAAATCAACAACATAAAAACTGAAACCGAAGCACATTACCTATCAAAAGCTAACAAATTTAAGCAAACCTACCACAATTAATTAATTACAATAAAGATCTATGTTGAGAGCGTGTGAAATGAAATTTCTGAGAAAAGTGCTAGGATTATCAAAAGGTGACAAAATAAGAAATGAAGCAATCAGAGAATCGTTGGGAGGTAGAGTCATTGGAACAGAAGATAGAAAGTAGGCAACTAAACACGTAGGGACATATGCTGAGGATGCCGGATGCAAGGACAGCAAAGGAAGTATGGAAGGTTAAAGTAAGGAAGAGAGGAAGAGAACGCCTTTGAAAAACTTGGGTTAATCAAGTGGCTGGAGTTTTAAATAATAAAAGTCGTGGGTGGAATAGTATTGTGGAGACTGCAAAGGATAGGAAAAAGTGGAAAGTGCTTTGCAAGGAAAAGCAAAACTTAACTCCCAATCCTCTACACTAAAAGGTAAAAGGGGATCGGATAAATAAAATAAAGTAAGTAATTTAAAAGAAATTACTTATTTTAGTTATGCCCCTAGCTGCAATTGTATGCTTCCTTCAAATAGTCCTTGGGAATACGGAAGTGAAAAAAGTATTTTAAGATCAAGACATTGTTACTTGTAGTTTTTTTACTAATCGACATGAGAATTTTCCAAATACCAATTAAGTATTTAACACAGGAAACTTATAATGTTTAATTTACCCATAAATTGCTCTGAAATCCCTACTTCTTCGCAATCTTCCAATATTAGTGTCGTGACGTTGTACATATCACAAGTATTTCGCGAGCAATTTAATTCCGTTTAGCATTTTTCACGGCGACTTCTCACGGCCCGCCCTGGGAATTGATAAATTTCGTTATTTAACGCTCGCAGGACCGGCGGCGGCGGTGGCGTAACGCCTCGCCGTACCACCACCTCCGTTTCGCCGAGGTCGAGATCATCAAATAAAGATGGTGCGGTAAACATATAACTGGCGCGCGAAGAATAAAGTCCCGAGAACGTAATGGTTTCCCAAACCGCTCCAAACTGTCGCATGATTTCACCATGGTTACCAGGACAATGGTGTTTATTTGTCCTGCGGGATCGCTAACAACGTGCCAGCGCGCTTGATAAGGAAGCGATGATATTGTATACAAAATAACAGACGCGACTCGCTCCCCACCTCACCTCTTCCTTCCCTCCCGCCTCTTTCCCTCTCTCGCGCAAAGCTCATTCCACCACCCCCGCTTTTCCATCTCTCTTGGCGCTCTTTTCCCTGTATAACACCCTTTAACGTTCGTCTGCTTCCATATCCAAGGCGCTTGGTAACTCGTTTGCCTCCGAACTATCTTCCTCTTCCTTTCGCATAGCGTTTTCCGTCCTCCTCGCTTCGTCTTTGTCCCTCTCTCTAGCCTCCCGCCAAAAGCTCAGACAAAAGACCGTGCGCGATGATTAGCTTTTGTTTAATGCTTTTGTTAACTTTTTTATTCGATTTCTGTTCAAATTAAACGGGCTTCAGCCGCCCGCTTTTGTACATCATCCTCTTTCCTCCTATCGAAATGAATTTTATCGCGCCACTTGCAGGGTGTACCGAAATTATGGTATTTTATGTTTCTCCCCTTCCTGTCTTTCTTGCAGTCACGTTTTTTGGATGCCTATAAGTCCAGCGCTTCCGGCTTCAAGAACTTTTTTGATATTTGGTGTTTATGTTAGTGAGAGATGCTTAATTATTGTATTAAAGTATTACTTCTGAAACAGCAGAAAACGGTGAAAAAGGAAAACTCAAAGAGCTTTATGTGTCTCGTTTAGATTAAATATATTTTTAAGATTAACTCGATAATACATGATGTTTTGTTTTGTCCTTTGGTAGGATTTCGTTTAATTGTTTTTAGTTGGAATGACATTAATTTTAACCAAAGGAGCATCACAGTAAAATGCTGAAAACAAAGCAGCAATTGCTTTATTAGGAGCCGGGGAATGGTTTTCAGGCAATGTACTGCATTTTAACAACGGGAAACATCAAATTTTAACATTTACAACGAAGCGTATTCCGGAAATGAGAGAAACGTGATACATTTCCTGGGTTTCCATATGTCGCACAATTTGAACTTCAAATACCATTTCAACGAGTTGATAACAAATTAGTGCAATCTACGCAATAAGAAGAATGAGAGAGATAGCTACCTACGAAGCTGCAAGGGTGGCGTACTTCTCTTTGTTCCATGCATATGCGTACGGTGTACGCAATACTGCTGTGGGGGGCATACACCAGACCCAACAAGTACTCCCAAAACAGAAGGAGGCTGTAAGGTTGTAATGCACTATACCATATCGCATATTTTGTAGAGATTATTATTCCAAGAACACAAGATACCTTGCCTTACCATCTGCTTACATCCTAGCATGCTTGGAATACGTGCATGGAGCAAGGAAGTACAACCAACAAGGCGAGCTGCACACGTACAACACTTACCCCTGAAAGGTACAATGTACATACAATGCAATATACAGGTTCGAGCGTGTTGAAATTCCGTTGCGTGATAGTTGCACATATGCGTGGCCTACACTATATATTGAAATGTATTTCTCAGGGGAATTTTGGGAAAAATTTGAATTTTTTAAATCAATCTAAATTTCTAAATTCTTTGTGGGATCGGTAGTATTCCTGGATATCCTTTGAGTAATTTTCTTGTGAATTTTGTACTAAATAAATTTAAATTAACGACTTTTAGAATTAAAAATATAAACTAATCTTGAATTCGTATGCTGCTGTCACATAAACACTCTGCTCATGTTAACTTTTACAGGAATCTGCCAGCTCTAACCTCGAACCTTCCCTTCTTTGAAATTATACTTTAATTTCGTTATCAAGCATTTAAATAGAGATTGTAGTCAAAAACACTAGTTAACTTAACGAAAGTCTGACCAGAATTGATGACTTTTCTGGCGTCCCTATCTTTCTTTGTTTTAATCGCGAAGGCGATTGTTTACTTTCACAGCTAATTTTGATTATTTAAATCCAAATATAAACTTCCTGATGCCTTTCGATGAAAGGAAATTATTTGTAAAAATAGCATACAAGAATGCATGTGGTAACGCTACCAGCTGACTGAATTTTAGATGACTCTATGCTTAAATTCTAACTGACAAGGTTTAAACGTGAAATTTTACTAACGGTTTACTTAATAACGCTGGGGCAAGGATTTAATTTATGACATGATGTTGTGTTTGAATATACCCTGTTGTCTGTTTTAGATGAATTTTACATTAATTATGACGATTTACAAGATTAGAAGAATATACAAAAGAGTGGATTTGTCAGTGTTACACTACGATCGTTGTTATCTCCCCGCTCCTAGGCCAGTTGCATGGGGGGAAATGATGACTTGGAAAAACACATTTTTACCCGCAAGAGGGACTTTTCATTACCAACGGGTGGCTAACCTGATTACCCTAGACGTTCTGAGATTGACAGTTGATGTTGTCGTTGTAAATATTGAACATTACAATATATTATAGCTCGAAGAGTAGTAGTTCTTAGTAGCCAGCCAGACAACATGACTGGTACATGAAAATGTATCAGCTAACGAAAATTGAGTACCGCGCGGTCATTAAACTTTTAACAAAAGAAAGGCATACGCCTAATCGCATTAAACAACGTTTAGACGGCGTTTATGGTGATTTATCTCCTTCATATTCCACTGTCAAAAGTGGGCAAAATGTTTCCGTTTGGGGCAAGAATCGCTTGAAGATGATGGGCGCCCCGGTTGACCAATTTAACTGATAACGCTTCAAAACATTTCCATTATTGAAGAAGTGGTATTAGCAGATCGCCGTTTGAAAGTGGAGGAATTAGCAGTGGCGCCGAATTCTCCATAACCATTTAGGTATGAATAAGATTAATGCAAGATGGGTAACGCCATCTTCTTTCTGATCTCCAACGTGAACGTTGGACGTCGGGTCGAATGTGCGCGCTCGTTTTTGAACACGGAGACCAGCCGAAATCGATTTTGGAGTTCATTGTCACGGGAGATGAAACAGTGGTTCTGTATTATGATCCTCTATCCAAAAAGGAATCGATATAATGGCGGCGACCCGATGAACTTCGTCCCTGAAGGGCGAAAGTGGTTCAACGAAAAAGGTGATGACCACAATATTCTGGGATTGTGAGGGTATTTTACTCATCGACTTTATAATGCGCAATACAACTGTCAATAGCACATATTATGCGACTTTGTTTTTGTAGATCGAGGGGGAAAACGTCGAGAAAAATTGACAAAAGGTGTTCGATTATTACACGACAATGCACCCGTCCATACTGCCGCCATTTGACAAGCTGCCATCCGCGAATGTGGCTTTCAAGAATTGGAACATCTACCGTATAGTCCAGACATGGCTCCAACTGATTAATATTTATATTCTCATTTAAAGAAAGACTTTAGGGGACGCCGTTTTCAGGACGATTGTGAGTTACAAGCAGCTGTAATACAACATTTTGAGGGAAAAACATTAGATTATTTTTACAAAATTAATATCTTGTCCAATATTTATCAAAATCGTCCAGAATACTTGCAAGCGTTATCTGCATTAAGTAACAATAACCTTGCGTTACAGCTTATAGTCCGAATAACCTTTTATGTAAATGGAAGAAGCATATATCTCCACGGCAAACCATTTTTATATCCGAAATTGTTAGCATAAATACCAACTGCAGGTAGATACGTCATTCGATAAAAGACGAGAGCTGATATTTACCTGGAATTGAAGCTTTTGCATAAGTATTACTAGTGGAAAGAGGACACATAAAGGTATACCAACGTATGTGTGCGCCTAGATAGTTGCATTCACCTGTGTAAGCAATCCGCCGTCGTTATTTTCACTCGGATCACTGAAGAGGTAACCAACCGCGTACCAATTATTCTTCACCGGAGCTTGCTCACCCGGAGCATTCATTCTCAACGGTGCACGTACGTACATACGAACCTATCTATGTAGGTACATACACACATATAGGTATATATTTTAAGCTGGAGAACCAGGCGCCTTTTGTTTGACGTCCGCTACGTTTCCTACTGTTTAATTGACATCGACGGCGTAATTAAGGCGGATATGTCCTCGACGCACCTGTCAGAAACAGGTTCTCGTGGAAAACGTAATTCGCTTTATTGGAAGACCATGCAATTATCATGGTGCCGTCGTCGGTAGAAACTATGGCACACATATCTAATTGGCTAAGCACTCGCAGAGATAAGAGTAGGAGAAATCACCTCTCATCTTATTTTTGAATGCCAAGCGTTGAATTCGCGTAGATTCGCTCAGCAAAGCGCAAATGGCCTACCATCAGAGAAAGATTTACTGCATAAGCCTTTATGCCACCTGATCAAGGACACTATTTAACTAAAACTGAAACCAAAGTAGAATTAATACGGTAAGCCCATTGATCTGCAACGCTGAGGATGTAAGACTTTTTTCTGTTTATGCATAAAGCCCATAATATAAATGCACATATGTAGAAACACAAGAGCACTTGATTTTAATTCTTACTGGTAACACAGATTATACAGATGCGAAACTCTCTGACGGCGCCTTTGGTTTTTGTGGTTCAAACTTTATGATCTCGAAGTAAAAACGCCACATTGTTGGTGGTGTGCGTGCGCAAAATTCAAAAATACAATAAACACAAACTAGCAACAGACTATAAAGTAATAGGTGTTTTTTTAAGCCCAATAGAACAACCCTTCTCATAAACGAGTCGACTAAGTTCTGCCCAAAAATCTTCGATAGGACGTGCCTTTGGAATATTTGGAGGATTCATTTCTTTAGGGACGAAAGCGATGTTATTTTCTGTTAACCAGGTGGTAACAGTTTTCGCATAATGCGAACTCGCTAAGTCTGTCCAAAAGAGAATATCATCTCCTTGGTGAAATCTTTCAATAAATCGCTTCAGTTTTGGTAGACATTTTGTCCTATACACTTCAGCATTTATTGCTGAATCACGCACACTTCTTATGAGAGGATTTGAATCACCGGCTTTTGAAATAGCAATCCAAACTAAAATTTTTGGCTCAAATTTTGCTTTACCTGCGAATCTCACTTCGTCAGGAGCAGAGTTTTTATTTTTTGTGTAAAATCCAGCATTTCCAGCGATGTTAGTGTTACCAAGGGTAAAATATTTCTCATCATCTAGGATCAACACTTTTTGTGCAACTTTTAGATTGGTTCTCATCTTCCTACATCGAACCGGAATAATTTCCATTTATATATTTATATTTTGGCGCTTTTTTTCTTTTATAATATTTTAAACCTTCTTTTTTCAAATTTCTTTATATATAAGACCGAGACACTTTAAACTTTGCCGCCATTTGTCGTTGCGATATTCCAATTTTGTTTTCCATCAATTCCATCATTTTTGTAACTTTACCCTTACGTAGCTTTTCCGCTCTGCCTTTTTTTTTTAAGTTAGTAGTAGGTTTGCCATCGTAAAAATGTTTTCTGATGCTTGACGTACGTGTTGCCATGGCAATTTCATGCATGACACAGTTATTATTTTAAAATTTAAGAAAACATACAATATATCAGTTATTTTTAAATATAAATATGTAAAACTATATATATAATTAAAGCAAAATAACCTTTTTAATGAAACCATAGCCTACTATTGTTTCAATTTAAAAAAACACAAGTTTGTGTTATATCTCGTAACTGATTATGGTTGTAAGACAAATGTCAACGGAAAAATAAAAAGGGTCACGTTATCTACAGAAAATGTTAACAATTTTTTTTCTAATTTAAGAAATAAATAAGATACAACGATTAACAGATATTGATAAGAATTTGATTTTCGCTCGTAACTCGAGAACCGCTCGAAATATCAAAAATCTGTTTGGACCAATTAATTTGTCTTGAAAAATGGGCCCATGATTATGTACTTCGTTCTTGTCTAGCTATGTTCCTTCACAGGTATACCTATGAAATACGACCGATTTGGCCCACCCTATACTTCCTGAAGGAAGCGCACGCCTATGTCGCGCAGAGACATTACCTCGCTTTACTAGTAATGTTTTAACTTGGATGGAGGTGTGCTTAAATTTGAAGCTTGATGAGAATTTTGGCGATAAAAATACAATAGCTATTAAAGTATTTTGCTTTAGATTATTAGAAAGACTCTGTAATTCCTTCTTTTAGTGGCATATAATGCACTAATAGTTCGCGAATCAAAAACAACTTCAGAAAATAGGAGCATCACAGTATTTCTTATAAAGACCAAATTTTATAAAGTGTGTATTATTTTGCAGAACGATTTCATAAGGATAAAAAGAAGTTATTTTTGATTGTCCAACATTTACCGCTCTGTTAACTCAACTCATTTATTTCAAAATGCCACAAAATTACGAAACGTTAATATAGAAGTTTCTCACTTAAATTGTAGCTCCTTTTCGTGTCGGAATGAAAGCTGTAATATGAATGCAAAAACCATCTGGCTCTCAGCAATCTAACCTAGACGCAACAATAAAATCTCGACCTTCGTAAGTTACCCCCTTATTAAGAAAATAAAAGCATAATGAAGTGGTGAAAAGGCAATATAAACTTTTCTTATTTCGGGCTCCGAAATGAAATTTTAACACCTAATTCAGAAACGCTATTTGTCGAAAGTAGTTGGCCGTTGGCTGGAAACAGCCTCGCCATGCAGAGTAGCTGGTTGGGTGAAACGTTAAAAAGACTCCGACTCAGATTGTAATTAGTTTTACAAGATGAATAATATTTTGTTTTCACAGCTGACGTTTTTATAATGTCGCTCGTCGTAAAATGGTGTCGACAAGTTTATGTCTTCTGTCTAAGCAAACAATGTAATTTTAATAATTTAACATTGGCGTGCCTTTAAACGTATCGTCTGTTTCATAATGGAACTTCCGAAATAATTCGCTTATTTTTTACGATTATATACTGCTGTGGATAGCGAAAATTTTACTGTCCGGTCTAGATGATGTTCTTTAAAGATTTACCGATATTTTATTGCGTATATAAACTGATGGTGTATAAGTAAACTATATCGATTTAGCACAACGTATATTTGAAAACATTTTACTAATAAAATTTGAATTTGAAATGATTCATGAATACCATAAGATGCAGTTTTTCGAACACACAGTTGCTTACATGTTAACAGCTAACTGAAATATATTCGAATATTTTTTCCCCGTAGTATAGTTTGTAGGTGGCGGTAATCATTATTAGGGTTGCCCACTAGCGCCAATGGGCAGTGACGGAGGTTCGATACAACCCTCAGTATAACTGCGAGTCTCCGGATCTGTTGTGTATACATGTACGCTGCCGTAAATACTATTTCGTAGTTCTACGTTTGTTTTAAAAATGTTGCCTACGTCGCGAAAACGACCAATGTCGGACAAAGTTACAGAATTTATAGCAGAAATGTCTGACCTAAATTATGATGGCGTTAGAATTCAATGTGTAGTTTGGAATATCCCTTGAATGTGTTGGTCCAAAAGGGATTGTCTACGTCACGTAAATAGTAAACAGCATTCTTCAAAAAAAAGTTAACAAGGGAGCTGCTGGATCATTACGTTTTAAAGGACGAGCTGCAACATCCTAGAATAGCACCCTGTGGTATTCCTCGTTCTGATTTTAACCACGTTGACTGAATAAATTCATCATTGTCGGCTGCCTTCACAGTTGCAACCGATCTGTTAGATATGATTTCAAGAGGTTATGTATCTTACCTCTGAATCCCATAAGCCACAGTTTCGTCAGCGAAACTGAATGGTCAAGTTAGGTTGTCTTAATAATAGGTTGCGCTGGTGTATGTGGATAGAAAGAACTAATCAATATAACATTAAACGACATAGAATATAAGATTGTAATACGTAAAACAAAGAATAATATTTCAAACGTTTCTGCAATCACAACTAGTACATTGATTGGATTAGTAAGAAAGTATGCTAATTTTCGAGCGAAAATATTATTCAATAGCGTTTCTTTCTTATTCAAGTTGCAATAGTTACAGCATATAACACATGGGCTGAAAAGTCCCGAGCCTGACAAAGAAAACACGTTTTTTTTTGTTGAAAATTAGCTTTATTCATCAACGTAATTTCCATCAAGAACAACGCAATCATTCCAGCGCCGCTCTAACATTTCTATACCACTTTTGTAAAACGATTTATCTTTTGCCTCAAAATATGCCTCAGTTTCAGCGATAACCTCTTCATTCGAGCGAAATTTCTTACCGGCGAGCATTTTTTTTAGGTCTGCGAACAGCCAGTAGTCGCTGGGAGCCAAATCTGGCGAATACGGTGGATGTGGGAGCAATTCGAGGTTCAATTCATGTAGTTTTGCCATTGTTTTGATTGACTTGTGACACGGTGCGTTGTCTTGATGAAACAAAATTTTTTTCTTCGCCATATGCGGACATTGCTTTGCAATTTCGGCCTTCAGACGCTCCTGTAACGCTATATAATATTCACTGTTGATGGTAATTCCCTTCTCAAGATAGTCGATGAATATTACACCACGCACATCCAAAAATACCGAGGCCATAACCTTTCCAGCCGATTGTTGTGCTTTCGGGCGCTTTGGACGAGGTTCACCAGTTGCTGTCCACTTAGATGACGATCGTTTTAATTCCGGAGTGAAGTGGTGGATCCATGTTTCATCCGTTGTCACATATCGACGCAAAAATTCCGGTTTGTTACGTTTAAACATGGCCAAACACTGCTCAGAAGCATCAACATGTTCTTGTTTTTGGTCAACAGTGAGCAAACGCGGCACCCATTTTGAACAGAGCTTTCTCATAGTCAAATGCTCATGCAATATAAAGCCAACACGTTCTTTTGATATCTTTACGATGTCAGCTAACTCACGCAACTTCACTTTTCGATCATTCAAAACGATTTTGTGGATTTTTTTGATGTTTTCTGGTGTTACCGCCTCATTTGGATGTCCACTGCGTTCTGCATCATCGGTGTCTCTACGACCACGTTTGAAGTCAGCAAACCAACGTTTTATTGTTGTTTCTGATGGAGCGGAGTCCCCATAACACTTTTCAAGCCATTGCTTCGCTTGAACGGTATTTTTTCCCATCAAGAGGCAGTGTAAAATTAAAACACGAAATTGTTTTTGATCCATTGTTTTGGAAATAACAAAAGTAGCGTCACTCTTAGCACAATAACTCACAAACTAATGAATAGAATATCATGAAATTTTAACAGCTGTCTTTTTAAGGTTAGTACTAACTGCAAAACAGGTGAATGCAATAAAACTAGCGTCATCTATGTGTTAGGCCCGGGACTTTTCAGCCCATGTGTTATACCCCATCGTAATAAATACAATTGGAAAACTGCCTAAAGTGATTGCAACTTTCTAGCAAAATCCTTTATGCGATTACTTCCATGATCTTGACGATCTGGTGACTTGTCACTGCTTGAGCATGGTTCTTATGGTTTAAAGGATCAGTACCACACCCTCCATAGATACTAACTGTCTTACGACAAGATTTTGTCACCTTTAATAGGAGTTGCGTCTTCAACGATAAACTGTATGATTAGTTAATATAATTAAATACCTAGTCGATGCATTTTGATATTTAAATGAATTTCCCGCCTTCAATATCGCCTTACTTTGCATATAAAATTCATTTTAGTCTTTGCATATTACCTTAGAATAGTTATCGCTAAGCAATTAATACGTTATTCACTTAAGAACCTCTCCATTTGTCTTCGTCTGACAATCTACTCGTAATGGATAATTTATTCGTTCTGGAGCGAATTTGCTAGACGATTAAAAGGTATTAGAGGTGGGTCGAGGCGCTACGTGTCGTCGCTCTGGAATTTCGGAGCCATCATCATTCCCAGAACCGACACTGTAAGTACGTACCGCCCAGGCGAGGAGTACCGATGATGCCCCAGGAGTTCTAACCGCAATTGGAGTGCTGCCGTAAGAGGTCGCCACCGCACTTCTAATCCTCGCTCTCGTATCCATTAAACATTTACACTCCAGGCAAGGATTGCTAGGATTCTCTGTACGTCAGCAAATGTATCGGCGATCACCTCGTGGTCTACGGAAACGTTCTCAAGTCTGGTCTCTCCGATTGCCCATCTATTATTCGTCTTTTTTTTAATCTTTTACGCGCAGTTTTATCGATGGGTATTTATGAACATGTGACTTTGTATATAAGATTTCTTATTGAACAAAGTTATAAGTATCGTTGTTTATTGATAGACGTATGAAGTTTGGCGACGAAGAACTAAAGCGAGCAAGATGCTTAAACATTAGCTAATTAGTTTTATTACAACTGCTCGTCGCTTATATTAAGTTTGGAATACAAAACGTTCATAATCATCAACATCTTGTTATTTTGCGAGGTACGAAGTCATTTGTTTCAGTAGCGAAGTTATATAACGTCTATGAGCAGGTCTTTCAAATTGTTTTATTGAAATTTTTGAAGTAGAAAGTATAGATATTGTTAGCAGGAACCATATAGGTGCTACTATCAATAGAATTACTCTGTTTTAGTTGCAGTGTTGCAGTGATTTTAAAACGACACTAACAAAATGCACACAGACTTCCAAATTTCTTCTATAATAGTATTCTAATTTTGTAAATGCTGAAACTGTTGATTAGTTGATAGGCTGTTCCAGAGCTGCAATAAAATGGGTCTTAATTAAGGTATGTCCGTTAATGTATTTATTGCACTATGTTTAAGTTTTTAGAAAAACCAATAGACATTTTTTTTTGTACAAATCGTTTTATTGTTTTATCGAAATATTCGCTATTAAGATTTATACATTTTTGCATGTGTTCGAACCAGTTTTGGAAACATTTTTTCCACTGTGAAGGTGATATCACCAAAACATGGTTTTTGAGGTGACAAAAATCACTGTACACACATTTTTTGTTTGACATTCGGGAGCCAAAAGAAGTCGTTAGGTGATAAATTAGGAGAATACTGGCAATAAGACATTATTTCGATGTTTTTCTTCTTCAAAAAATCAATTGTTTGATGTGCTGTGTGAGATTGTTTTTCCTGATTTTATGACTTCTGGCAAACAAACTATTGTATACCATTCAGTATTAACTATTCTTCGATCTTTCAATGCAATGCTTGGAAGAAACAGGAAATCATTTTCTTGGAAGTGCTTCGTGAACTTTTGTTGGATTGGCTTCATCTAGGAATATCTAAACAGTTGATTGTTGATTTTCCGAGTTTCCGGCTCGTACGAATATATCCAAGTTTCCTCATCTGTTAATGGCGTTTGAAGTTCCTCGAATTTCCTTGCGCCAATTAATGTTCTTTTTTTGTGCTTGGTCAAATTATGCAGAATCCATCGGGAACAGATCTTTTTCACACATAAATGGTCACGCAAACTCGAATGTACTGCAGCTTTCGATACACCTAAGGATAACTGTATCCCACGGAAAGTCACATGCTGATCCTCTTCGATCATATTGGGCACAACATCGATGTTGTCTGGAACAACAACCAATTCACGAAATTCACCACTGACGAAAGCACGACCACGACGAAATTCTGCAAACAAGTTGTAAACAGTCTTTTCTGATGGTGCCCCATTACTAAAAGTTTAACGCAGCGATTTCAGGCATTGTTATTGTGTTAGGCCTTTACTTACTAAAATTGTAAAAATCATTCAACGAAAACCTTCACATGAAATTTCCATTTTGAACAGTACGCCAACAAAAAACATTGGGATAAATTCCACATGGCAACAAATTCTGAAATTTTATTTGTACCGAGCATAATTAATTCCAGCTACTAACTGTTCGAAAAATAAGTCTCTCCCTCGTTGAACTGTTTTTAAGCTGTTAATCAACTTCCATATAATTGAGTGATCCATTGATAATTTCTCTTGTAGGCGTCTATGCGCTGCTTCGGCATGATTATTGGTTTTGTCAATATCAGAAACAACACTTTCGTAGACTGACTATATTTCTGGAGGAAATATTGCCCGTCTTCTGCCATTCCCTCGGGGATTCGGGTGCCCTACATAAGTATCTTCAAACCACTGAAGAACGGGTTCCAGATTCTGAGGAAGTGCATTAGACAATTCATCTATGGCTACATCCAAATCGTCTATTGGTACAAACGCCAATGAAGTAATCATGCGTGCTTTCACTGCAAAATCCGCATCATTATTATAGTTTGCCAGCAAGTGGTGCTCCCCTAAATGCTTCCTAAGGTTTCTTGTTAAATGAAACAAGCACCCTAGTATTGTGGCCTTTGGAAATGCTTCCTTGAAAGCATTTATGGCCGCGAGCTCAAAATCACATGAAATCATTTGTGGATTTAAATTGGGTTCAACGTATCATTTTAGAATATGTCTGAATCTGCTTATCTGGCAATAAGGCATAGGCTACTGAGTGTACTCCTCCTAATTTTTCTGCTAATATCACATAAGTTTGATGAAACAAATGTGGTGCAGTCGAAAACGTCCCATCGACGAAGAATTGAAGCAACAGCTGCTCCACAATCTCCATTGAGGAGAGAAGAAATCGTGCTTCCTGCAGAATACCATGTATTCAGTAAACGGGGTGGAAGAAATGTTTTTAATTGGGAAGAGTGGACCAGAACCCAATAGAATATTAATATTTGGCCGTGTAAGAAATGTCCATGAGGTTAGGATTTTTTAATTTTTATATGGCAATAATATAAATAGATTATAATATTATAACATACATACATATACGTTACATAAGGAAAGTTCACAGATGCAGACAACCGGAATAAACATTTAATTCAGACGTATCACCGAAGAAATATCGTTGAATTTCTTCGCGGGATATCATACAATTATGAAAGGAATCCTCGCGTCCAAATGTCCTCGCGCCCAAATGTCGTCGCGCCCATTCGGCGGCGCCCAAATGGCTGCGCCCTAATGGTCGCGTCCAAATGTCTTAGACCCATAATTTCTTGAGCAAAACTAAGAGAAAGATGTTTCCATATTAGATATGGGCATCTTTCTAGTAATATGCGTAAAGTACTGAGACACAAAGGCGATTAAATCCAAAGTAAGGTAAACGCACAAGGAAGGAGGTAGACAGACAGCTCAAATTAAACCCGAATGAAAAATTCAGTCGCATTAATGCCAACTAAGTTTTTAACTTTCTGTGTACCGGTTAATTGCTGCAGAAGAAAAGTTCCGGTTCACGGAAAAGTGGGTTGTGAAATATTCAACGGAATCCCATCAACTTATAAACAGTTTTTACGGCACTTTTAAAACGGAACCCCGACGCACATTGTGCCATGTGAGTCTATTCATATTAAATGGAGTTAGGCCACGTCAGCGCTTTAAAACTGAATAATTGAACGGACTATCCTCGCAGGTGCCATTGGAGCAGCGCCGCCTTTGATACCGTAATGTTATCGTTATAGCGACACCGTGCATTATTCACTACACATTACAAGCTGAATTTTAGAATAGGCGCCGTTAAGTAGGCGCTGATTGTTCTGTGTGCCATTTTGTTTATTAAATAGGTAGCTGCTTGTCGATTCGACGCAAACGTTTGCCCTTTGTTGATAATTAAAGCGATATTAACACATGCCGGTCATATAACCATATTCGCTGTAGTGCAAACATTACTGCTTTTAAAGATGAAAAAATTAAATGTAAAATGTTTTGATTTTATAGGTTTTAAGGTAAAACTTGAAGGGTGCGAGTATGTTTCCATATTTTCAAAATGTTGTAATGTTATAATTTACAACAACGAACGTAGCTGTCATTAGCGACACGTAAGCGAGTTCAAAATGTCCATTCTCTCAATGTTAAATCCTTCTAGCGGCTATGAACTCTTACTCCTTTTATGGACTTCTATCGCTGGAGGAGGGGTATTAGCAGATTATTTTAAGTCAAGTCAACGACGATCATGGCGGAAAGGATCTTCTGTTCGTTTTATTTATGTTCAAAAACTTCAATTGTAATGGAATATTTTCTTACAACAAATAACAACATACATGCAGTTGTATCTTTAGCATAATTTCGAAAATTAAATATCGTCCGTCAAGCAATCGTCTGGTTTGTCAGCAAGATTTAATATTGTACAGTTGTTGGTGGTGTTAAACGTCAAGCATAGATTCAATTTTCCAGTTGCGTCCCTGCATGACATGCATTATGCTATTTTTAGAAAGTAAGAATATTCGATTGAAATTTATTATCAGATTATACTTTGAAAGGTATAGTTATCCAAATTAACCGTGACAAAACAATTGCGAATGTAAAAGAGTGAAGGGACGCTAATCAATTTCTCACTTTTAGTCAAAATATTCATGCTGGTAACACGCGTTTGTCTGTGTTCCCATTTTTTAAGTATTCAGCGTTTAAATTCTACCATAAATGCGAAGTAAAAGTCAAGTTAGGTGATTTAAGAATGCACAGAGTTCCAGTTTGCAACATATAAATATAGAGTTTATATTGGAATGTAACAATTCCAGGTTAGTTTTCTCCTTTCAAGTTTTAATACTTGCAAAATTTCATTAATTGATATTTAATTTAATTTAAAATGCCGAAAGAGTGTCTAGGGACACTCCCGGACCCACAAATGGTACAATTAATTAATTTCGAAAAATTGTTTTTTTTTAATTTTTTCCTTTATTTAAAATAATACAGTAGATGGAAGTAGACGATTGTCGCACCAAAAAGAGCACAAGAAGGCAGGTTCAATAAACAAGTAATTCTCTTCATTCGAAATAAATAACTTTAAAGATACAAGAATTAACAATGTCTTTTAAAAATTAGCAAAAGTTCCTATAGTCCTTTTTTAACCTTTTCCTATGACTTTCTCATGTTTATAAAAAAAAAAATACAGCGTGAATCAAGAAGCGCTGTAGTATGTTAGGAAGCTTCGCTACTTTTTACAGTCTCATAATACCTCTAAAGATGCTTTGGATATACGACGGTAAGTCAAATATTATCTACACTTTCGCCATAACAAGCTTTGAAGGTTATCGTAGCGGCGGCCGCTTGCGCATGCGTTGAGTTGGCGCCTCTGTGGTCATGTGTGCGGAATTTAATCACGATCGCGTCATTTGTCTGCTAGCTACAACAGCATAAGCATGTCAGCTCCGCTATTAGTTTGCACCAAAGAGGAACAACGAGCAGTAATCCGATTTGTGTGGTCAGAGGATGTGAAAGGTGCTGAAATTCACCGGAGACTTTTGTCACAATACGGGAACAGTGCTTTATCTCATAAAAGCATTTTTTTGTGGATCGAAATGTTTCAAAGTGGCTGCACGAGCGTAACATAAAAAGAGGGAACATTTCGATCCACAAAAAAAAACGCTTCTACGAGGTAAAGCACTGTCCCCGTATTGTGACAAAAGTTTGCGGTGAATTTCAGCACTTTTCACACCTTCTTACCACAAAAATCGGATCATTGCTCGTTGTTCCTCTTTGGTGCAAACTAATAGCGGAGCTGACAACGCATGCGCAAGCGGCCGCCACTACGATAACCTTCAAAGCTTGTTATGGCGAAAGTGTACATAATATTTGACTTACCCTCGTATTCGCCAACATTGAGGATAATAAGGAACAAATTTGCGCTGGCGCGAAATTGAAACAGTCAAAAATTACAGACTTTTTTGATCAGTAACTAATATATACAAAATTAAAATATACGTATGCAATAAATATCGTCTGAATGATGTAGTCATCACTAGAGCAACGCAAACTGCGCTGAAAGCCAGCGGCTGACGCATAAATGTTTACACAAAATAAACACGGCCGGAACAATTCGGTATAAGCGTCAGTATAACTGCTACTCGAAAGCCGATTTGTTGTGTATGCATCTACGCTGTCGTATACTATATCGCAGTTCTACGTTTGTTTTGAAAATGTTTCCTATATACGTCGCGAAAACGACCAAAGTTAGACACAATAAGAGAATTTATTGCAGAAATGCCTGATTTAAAGTGTGATGGCGCTAAAATTCAATATGTAGTGTGTAAAATAGATTTAATGTGTTGGTCGAAAAGGGATTGTCTACGGCACGTAAATAGTGGAGGGCATGTTTTAAAAAAAAATTCCACACGAGATTATGACAAGTTTAAATTTAATTTATGTGTTTATTGCATGTAATTTATCATTTCATTTACTAAGGAAGAAAGCATACGTCTCGTTTTGGAATGAATATTCGGACTTTAAGTTACCAAGTGAGAGAACATTACAGAGAATTGTGCCGTCTGCTCGTGAGCATGTCTAGAAAAGAATTAAATCGGAGTTGCAAGATAAAAAACTGTGGTTATGTGTGGACGAAACAACAGATCGTAAAAAAACATTCTGTGGTTAATGTAATGGTACGCACAATGGAACCACATCGACCGTCACGCTCAATTTGACTAGCTTCCAGACGAATACAACAATGCACTGCCGAAGTAATTTCAATGTTGGTGTTAAATACATTGGAAAAGTTTGAACTTTCAACAAATCAACTGTTGATGTTTATGAGTGATGGTGCCGCAAACATGCTTGCTGTAGGTCGATCTCTTAAAAAAACATTGTGCTAATTTGTTGCATATTACATGTAAATTCATACTCTCAGTCTCGTAGCAGATAGTATCAGAAAATGTTATCCCGAGGTAGACGCTCTAATAGCACATACAAAAGCTGTGTTTGTAAAATCCCCAAAACGTATTCGGGAATTTCATAGACTATGCCCCGGTATTCCTGAACCACCACAACCTATTCTTACTCGTTGGGGAACATGGTTAGAGGCTGCATTTTATTATCTTAAATATTTTGAGAATATAAAGAACGCGATTTTATAATTCGACCCAAAGGAAACTGCGGCTGTCAAGGTAAGATTTGGAAATTATTCAGAACAATTACGTGGGACTAGCGGATGCGATAGAAAAACTACAAAATTCTTCGGTGTCGTTAGTAGAATCTTTGCAAATAGTGCAACATGCTCACGCACAGCTATGCGCGATAGAAGACGCAAGAAATGTTTGTGTTTTAGAAAGGTTTGAAAGTGTTTTAGATAAAGACTTTGATTTTGGCACATTAAGACAAATTTGTGAAGGTGCGTCAACAGAACCGTTAAGTTATCTGAAAGATTATTTTACTTACGCAAATATAACGTCACTAGATGTAGAACGTTCGTTTTCGGCATACAAAAACACTTTTTCTTCACGCCGCACTTACTTTGCCGAAACAACTTTGGAAACATATCTAACGTTACAAATATTAAATAGACATTATCCACCTTGTGATTTCACGGAGGACTCTTAAAACGGTAAGTGTTTGAGCACGTATCACATTTAATTTATTTTGTGTAAACTTTTATGCGTCCGCCAATGGCTTTCAGCGCAGTTGCGTTGCCCTAGTTATCACTAATTTTTTAATTTGTCAAATGTATTTCGTCCATTTTGTTTATTATGAACTCCGCATATAACGAACTGAATTTCAATGAATACACTCAATAAATTAAATAATTTCCCAATACATAAATATACCACTGAAGAAAACAAAATTTTTCAAGTGTACACATACAATCAATAGTTTTTGATCACGTTGTATATAGTCTTGGTTTAGGAACATTTATAAATAAGAAATGCACCAACTGATCTCATTTATAGGTTACGCGAATGCGATGAAGCGAGTAAAGTTCCTTGAAGGCTTTTGTAGTTGAAAATATATTGTTTTGTAAAGTAAAGTCTTAATCAGCCTATGTTGAAAAATTTTTTATGGAGTAGTCTAAATATGTACAGTATACTTTGGTTGTTTGAAGATATGTGGAATTTACGTAATAATTAAATAACAAAATATTTGCTACACTTTAGATTATTAAAAAACAAATTGGTTGAATATTTGGCTTTAATTAACTAAATCTATACGAATGATTAAACAAATTTAAATAACACTTCGAGATTAATATGACAATTATCTCAGCACTAATTTGCTGATTCATTCGTACATGAAAATCGAGCAGGTTGCCATTCATTATGGTAAACGCATCACTGCTCCAGTGCGATCAATGCCGTACCCAACTACAAGATGTGATGATTTAAAAATGAAGCAGTGCTGCCACTATCCGCCGCCACCGTCGATCGTAACGAATCAGATATTGTGCAGCGCGATATAATAATTCGATACGTTTTGATAATAAGCTTCCCAAATCCCCGTTCTTTTGTTCCCGATAACAATGGAGGAAATAAATGACATACGCATGGTGATTCTAATGCCATCTATTAATAAATTACGTACACGACACCCGGGGGGCCGGTACTGGCACTAAACGATTGTGTACCGTTATTAGTGCGGTAATGACATCTATTTATATTATAATTGCAGAATTTTAAATGGCATCGCTATACGGTTTATGGTATAGAAAATTGGACAGGACGAAATATCCTTCCGAGCTACGCACAATTTAATGTTGTAAATTAAATATGTGTTTTGACCAAAATTGCTAAAGCGGCAATAACCATAGCATTTACATTTCCGTTTTTGATACCAACATGTTGATTTTGAGTGATTTATGTGTTATAGTAACATTTTCTTTAATGATCCAAATAATACAAGTAGAGAAATGGTTTCTTGAGTCAAGATATTAGATTTTTTTGAAATTTTATTTGTAATAAATAATTATTTTCTTGGGGTTAGAAAATAAAAAAAAAATCCAAGACAAAAAAATCTTTCTTCCAAGTAAATCATTTAGTTTTAGGTTAAGAAGGTATTCATATCACATTAACCGGTATCTTTTGAAAATGTTCATGAAACGTTGTACGTTAAAATTATATCAATGTATGTGTAAGTATGGCATTTGTATTCCGGTTTTTGTCGCTACTTTCTAGGACGGCGTGACTATATATCTTGGCACTAGGTGGCGCCAGGAAATATTTCAGTGTTGTTTTTGGAGATTAGTGGCATAAACTGAGAGATGAACAGCAATGTGGGCAGGTGCAAAAAGCGATAGTGCTTCTGGGATGATTCCATCAATACCATGAGGTATGTATCCGCATTATGCTGGTTATTGTTTCTTGGCACTTTTTTGATGTGTACTTCTACATAAAAATTCACTTTTGTTTGAACATTATTCTGTAGATATCCTACCTTAGCCTTTTTAAAATCACAATCAATGAGAATAATTTACTGCGTTTAATGTGCAATTAGTAACGTGGATGTATTTCTAAGGATTATAAGTAAATAAATGCTTTATTTTAAGAAAATGAAACTAATAATTTATGAACGGTGCCTAAACGCTTTCTGGAGTTAAGACAACTATTCACTGTCCTTAAGAAAATATTGCTTTGTGTTATAACCTGAATTTGTGACACCGTTATTAACCCTTCGACTGTGTGCTAGAAAAAACTTTGTGGTGGGGTATTATATACCCCAATTTTTATGAGTGCTTTAGAAGTACAGAACATAAAAGCTGTGGGAAAATTGTAATCAACTAATATGACACTAGTTATATATTTTTTAAAACAATAAGTATTTCCATCTTTAAGGAAAATGATCAGAAATATTTTTTCTGAATTTCTAAGAACTTATTTCATAAAACAGAACTGAAAAATAGTCCTACTTCTACACAATTTACGCATATAAAATTGCCATGACCCATACATATTGGCCTATTGCATCTGCTGTAGCAATAAAATGTCTTTTTGAACATATTTCACATCTCTTGCTGGTTTTCATTCGTTTGGTAGGCGAAGAAAAGGTGTTGTTTTCATATTTTTCTTGTAAATCCCCGGGAATTCTGGAATTTTGTGACCTTCTAATTTTGTGGTCACTCAAGAGCATGGGAATTTACAAAAAGGAATATATTTTAATGAATTCCAGCCTATTGATTCCATCATGATTTAAAATGTGTAATTTTAGAAGAGTTTCTTAGTTCAGTGCTAAGGATAATAGTGAAGTGTCTCGCTGTTCCATTGTTGTAATGTTGGAGTTTTTATGTGCGAAGCATTAATTTTCAAGACTATTAAGGTTATTTGTGATCTAATTGCTAGTACGGCACAAGAGACGTGATTTTATATTCCAAAATCTCAAAGTAAAACTTTGAATTTTGTACTCTTACGAGTAACGCCTTGGCTTATAATAGGCTTGCTTTTCGAACACTAACCTCTTAGGTACACCCAAATGGTTTGTATCTACAGTCGAAAAGTCTTTTGCCTTAAACAAGGTTTTCAAAAAAGCGTGGAATGTAAAAGCTATGTTCTTTTTTAAATTGAACACCCTGTATATTTTTTCATTTTTGAATCCCACGTTAAAAAATATATTTCTCAAAATTATCTATCTCTCACTGTTTTTGAGATATTTCGCATATATTATAAGAGAGCACTGTACTTTTATAATATACGCAAATATTGCAAAATTTAAAAACCGCATTAATAGTCATTTAAATATCTGTATGAAGGAGCTCATGTTAGCCCCTATTTGGATATTTCGAGATTTAGTGGTGGAGGGCGCTAGATAAAGAATCACCGCAGACAAAGATGGTATGTTATGAGTACCCAGGTCTTTGTAGGAATGCACGCAACTTCGGCCTCTCGAAATACCACGATTGTCATCCGTCGTTTCTTCGCTTATGCGTAACGAAATGTTCTTCCCCGCACGATTTGTGGTTCTTGTCCTTGTCGCTTCTGTAGGCGACAGTAGCATGGAGCAATCGATACTAGAGGTGGTGTATGAAATAAATATTCGAAATAACGAGAGTGTCTGGGTAGCCGTGAGTTCTATGGCATTATTGCTGTAGTGATCGGCTGCTTGCTACTGTCTAACACATGTATATGAATCTTACGATACATATAAATGTGTACACAAAATATGTACAGAATTGAAGAAACCTAATTATGTAATCAACATATACAACACGTATGCATTTGCCCCTTTTATTTTCTATGTAATAAGGGAACTGTTTATTTAATAAATTTGTTTTTGTACCTACGTACTGTGTTTCATTAAGAGAGCAAATAAGTAAGCGAGCAAATCTACAAGCATTATATACATCTAAACAAAAGCAATTGGTCCTTCCTCTCCACAAGCAAGATATACTGAAGCAGACGATTAGCGGCGTTGTTCTTCAAATCAAGAGAACATAACTGTGCTAGTGAACTGTTCAATGTTCCAGTGCTACAGTGTTCGGGTACGTGATGATTTAACTATCACGTTGTTTGGAAATAAAATATAGTTGGAATAACAAAGCAAATATTTACTACAAGGACATTTTCTTGAACAAAATAATTTTATTTGACTTGAACATATCGGTCCTCTAGGGTAGAAAATTTATTTGTTACAATTTTCTGTACCATTCCTTTAAGGCAGTTAATGTTGTACGATTTGACCGTTATTGAATCATTTCTTTTTGAACGCGCTTAATACATAAACGATCTTTTCGCAGTATCACTTTTAGACACCATTGCATCCATTATTAGGTCCCATTGTACTAGCTTCTTACGTAGTAGTAATAGTACAGTAATCGAACCTTTAGAAATTAAATTACAATCAATTAGGGCGATGCATTTCGAATCGTTTAGTCACAGATGGTGTCTTAAATTTACACACTTCGTGTCCGGTGTACCGGCAATAACGTCCGGCATATAAATCTATACGTAGTTGGCAAGCCTGATTCATTCGATAGCGATTTAGTTTAGCGCAACTCCCGGTCCCTTGAGACTGGGTGGTGTACGATGATTTGAGGCATCGTTTAAAAATGTTCGTAATAAGATCGGTGGTAATATGAAATATGTGAGTTTTTCCAGCTATATGTGTCAGTTAATATCAATTACATCATTTCACTTATAGAATTACAATGGGTGGTTAAAAATTCATTAATTTGGCTAAATGAAGGGAAAAAGTTTTGAGAATATTGAAATTAAATACATTCATAAAAATAGCTGTCGGCCAGGGTGTAATTTGTGAGCCTTTTTGTTTTAAAAACTGAAATTGTTGTTTTCCTAAAGTAACCTATTATATTTTTAAAGTTTAACAAATTGTTGTTTGCATTAACGACTTTCAATATACGAGGGTAAGTCAAAAATTACTTACACTTTTAGTTCTACAACTGTATTAAACAAAGAGAGATGTACAACAGATACATTATTTTTCGATATAGTCTCCACCGCTAGCAATGCACTTGGTCCAGCGAGCCACAAGCTTCCGTATGCCTTCCTGGTAGAAGGTTTTCGGTTGGTCGTGAAGCTACTTTTGCACCGCATCCCGAACGGCTGTGTCTGAGGCGAATCGACGACCTCTCAAAGCTTCCTTGAGCGGTCCAAAGAGATGAAAGTCTGAGGGAGCTAGATCAGCTGTAGGGAGAGTGTTCCAGGGTCTCAAAGCACAACCTGTTGATAGTTTCTATGGTGTTATGGGCCGTGTGCGGACGAGCGTTGTCTTGCAATAACAAAACTTTCTTTGAAAGTAGACCACGGCGTTTGTTTCGAATTGCTGTTTTCAGCTTATTCGCCAACAAATCACTGTACTTCGCACTATTTATGGTAGTCCCCCTGTCGAAGTAGTCGTCCAGTATAAGGTCTTTCTCGTCCCAAAACACGGTTAGCATCACCTTCCCAGCCGATAGCGAGGTCTTGAATTTTTTCGTGCTAGGGGATCCTGGGTGTTTCCATTCCATACTCTGGCGTTTTGATGTGATGAACCCACGTTTCATCAACGGTCACTATTCTGCTTAAAAATGTGCCCCCTTCCGCGTTGAAGCGATCCAGTAAGGGTTGGCAGATGTTTAAACGTTTGGTTTTATTTTCTGCGGTAAGTATTCGTGGAACCCATCGCGCGCACACTTTACGAAATTTGAGTTCATCGTGGATAATTTGATAGGCAGAACCGTGACTGATGTTTAAAGAAGATGTAACCTCACCTATGGTAACTCGCCTATTTGCTGTAACCATCTCTCGAGCTTGCTGAATGTTGTCGTCGGTGGTCGAGGTTGACGGCCGTTCAGCTCCCTCTTTTTGTGTTACGCTCGTGCGGCAACTTTGAAACATTTTGATCCACAAATAAACGCTTTAACGAGATAATGTTTGATGTCCCCGTATTGTGGCAAAAGTCTCCGTTGAATTTCAGCACCTTTCCACCCTCTGACCACAAAAATTGGATCACTGCTCGTTGTTCCTCTTTGGTGCAAACTAATAGCGGAGCTGACATGCCTATGCTGTTGTAGTTAGCAGACAAATGACGTGATCGTGATTAAATTCCGCACACATGACCACAAAGGCGCTAACTCAACGCATGCGCAAGCGGCCGCCACTACGATAACCTTCAAAGCTTGTTATGGCGAAAGTGTAGATAATATTTGACTTATCCTCGTACTTTTATCGGTTTTCAAACTTATTACTTATTGTCTATATGTATATTATTCACATACATTAATTTCGGATTTATTGTTAGCAATAATAAGTACAAATATTAACATTAATATCCTAAAGAATCCTAGTAAACATTCTTAAAGTTTCAACAGAAAAAAACATTGACAACCGTTAAGTATTATTTGTTCTTCAACTTCAGTCTTAAGAGGTAGACGGGGAACTACTCCTTAATGCACAGGTCAATATGATGATTGGCTCCTTTTACGCGTACAATGATTTAAACACTCTAAAATAAGGACCCTGGCGGAGCGACGGGACCTTTAGTTCCGCGCCAGCTTTAAAAGTCCGGACGAGCCGGGCGTGGAGATCCAGGACTCAACTTTAATTGAAAATGACAAATCCCTCTATTGAAATGGTAATCAACTACTAGGAAATCCTATTAGGATAAACTCTGGGACTGATCGATACGTTTCCGTTTGCGAAAGAAAGACGCTCGCATCGAGGAAACAAGGAGGGAAATTAAAGAGACCGATTTCGTTTATAACGCTTTACCAATTCTTTTTTTCCTATGCCTTGGCGATTATTTTTCGCGATTCCTTGTTTTCTAATGTATATAGTTCGATTGCGTCGAAAACGTCAGATAATGCATTCAATTTCTTCCGAAAGATAGTTGTTCCTTAGTTTTAGTGGAAGTATTGGGTCTATCGCACGAAACAGCTGTTTTAGTCCTTTCGCAGCCAACGAGGTTTTCATATTTAATTTGTTCAATTAGAACAAACTGAGAGAATGTAGCTTTTTGCCGTTGTACCAATATTCGAGCCTTGCCGTCATTCGATGAAAACGCTCGCCATGCTCATCGTATCTGTTTGGTGATTGTTCGGCACATTTTTCTGCATGGGAATGCAAAAAATGAATTTTTAATGACATTCGAACATTTAAACGGTGAAAAGCAGTGAGCATATCTTCAATTTCACATGTAGCACAAATTTTCCACTTTTGATCATTATATTGCACTAAATCGATGATTTTTTTTAGCGATGCATATGTCTCTTTTGTATTGCTGCTCAGTGTAACCGGAATGGAACTTTTTGAATTGGTGTTGTGCAGCAGAACCGCTTTCAAACTGCTGTTTGACGAGTCGATAAACAATTGCATCGTTAAAATTAAATCACGGATATCAGTGAAATAAGCTAGTGGATTATTCTCAGTGGATTTGAAAAAATTCGTAAAATGATGATGACCATTGATAGCTCCATATATCCGAAGATCTACTGCCAAAATGTTCGTTTGTTTCAAGTCTTTTGCCAAAAGAGTGGATTGTCGTTGTGATAATTTCAGGCTTCTTATCATATTATTCAAACGAAATTGCATGATTTCAATGTGATTGCATGGTGCAGTGACATTTGATGGTTAACAGCGCCGCTTATATACCCATTTGACCAAGTGGCGGTAGCGGGGGTGGAAGTCTCTAGGAGATTCACGAATGGTCCATGGAAGTTTCTCAAAGGTTCTAGAAAGCTCATGGATCAGATCTTCCAGAAAATTCCGGAAGGTTCTTTGGGCTTAAAATTTTTAAATTGAGATTGCTCAAAAACGCGAGCTAACTTTTAAAAACGGTTGGCACCATTGGATTCAGTGTACTCGAATTAGGTTTACCCCCCGGGTGCCCAGCTTGTACGGGGATGTTTTTATTTTATTTAAGACGTATTATCTCGAAAACAAGCGAAAATTTGAAAAATCCTTTAATTATGTTATTACTTGAAAACAAATGAAAATCGGAAAGAACATAAGTTTCTTTACATTATTTTCGTGAACAGCATTAATACTTTTGATTTAAAATGAAAAATGCGTAGGTAATTTTTTCGAATGTATTGGATGATAGTCATATTTGAAAGTTGAATACCAAGAAGCATATTTTAATAGATCCAAAATAGCTTTCATTCTTCACAAGAAGACTTAAAGGCAAACTGGTTATAGAATACGAACGAGATTCGCTTTCCTCCTTGAGGACTAAGAGGCTCGTAAACGGAAGTTAATTCTTTCATTTTCAACTTGATAAATAGATTGTTGCATCGAATGTATCGTATACGCTATGACGATAAGATTGTTTTATCGGGGATTATTGCTGAAACAGATTTCGTCTCCCATCCAATACATATTAGATCGGACCGGTCAACCCTAGTTCCAATCGAGAGACCCTTACAATCTTACCACCTCGCGCACCCCAATCATTTCGCCGCTATTGCGATAGTTTCACTGCTCGCAAGTGGTACGGTGGACACGCTGCGGCACCATCGCCCATAATTTTATAACATCGCATAAATTGCCGGTTAAATGGCCCTTAACGCGTTTACTCTCACTCATTCAGCGTTTTTGTTTTGCTTTAATATTTAATTTTCCGTTTGGTTGATTTGGCCTTTTCGCTCCCTGCTTACGTCGCCTAGCGGTATCTCCATTTTAATGCTATTCTGATTTTCCACTTTATTTTTGTTGCCCATGTGCGTATGCAATAAAGGAAATGATTAATACTTTTTGAATTATTCAATTAATGCAGGAACGAAATCGAAGCTGCTTCCTTTTTCCTTTATTTTAAGCTATATGATTTGACTCCATGATCATACTTCTTCAAAGTGCTAAAAATAGAATATAAAAGTTATTTCAATGGGTTACAATATCTACATGAAGGATTTACTGAAATCATTTTGTAATAGTAAACGAAAAATTTAGTAATTGATACTATTTATGAACTTATACGGTTAGAAAACGCAAAAAGTATTATAAAAGCTACGAAAAAAAAACTGGTTGCAGTATACGGGGGTTCATAATAGCAAACAGAAAATTGATTTAAAGTGCATTATTGTTCTTCAAAGAAACTATATGTCTTTAGCTTATGAGCTGGCAAAAAGAAATAATTTGAAATATCCAGCAACCTGGGATAAATATCAACAGGCTGGTGATGATTGGTTGAGTTGTTGTATGAAGATATATTAATAAAGCCAGAAGCTACGAGTTTGGGATGTGCAACAAGCTTTAACAGTCAATGCATTTTTTGACAACCTATCGAGCACTTTCACTAAATTTCTATCCGGACCACTTATACAGAATATTTATAACCTTGATGAGACTGCATTAACGACAGTTCATAAACCCCCCAACATTATTGGGCAAAAGGGTCTCAAGCAGATTAGCCACATAACATCTGGAGAAAGGGGTGGTTTGGTGACTGCATGTTGTTGTATTAATGCAACCGGAAATTCAGTGCCGCCATTTCTAATATTTCCAAGGGTGCATTTTAAAGAACGAATACTTACAGGATGCTCTCCGGGAACTGTAGACAGTGCTGCGAAAAGTGGATGGATGAATAGTGAAATTTTTATTGATGTATTAAAACATTTTCACACTTCTGTAAAAAGTACGCCGGAGTCACCCGTACTTCTAGTAATCGACAATCATGAATCCCATATTTCAATAGCTTCTCTGGAATTTTGCAAAAACAATGGAATTTTGCTTCTTACTCTACCCTCACATACAAGCAATAAGCTGCAACCCGTAAATAAGACTGTTTTTAAGTCGCTTAAATCAAATTTTAACAATGCTTGCAACGACTGGATGGTTATGCATCTTGGCAAAGCTATAACAATATACGAAACCAATGGTTTACTAAGAATAGGGTAGTGAAGAACAACTAGCAATGCCCTCAGTTTAGCAACAATAATCAGTGTCTTCAACTTCGCGACAATCACCACTGCCTTCAACTTCGCGACAGTCGCTAATCCTATAAACGCCAAAAAAATCACCACAAAATTCTCCTGAAGAGGAGAAACGATCAAATCATCCTGAATCAGGGGTACAAACGCACAAAATTTCTATCCCGCATTTGATATCATCGATTATTATAAAACCGTTTCCAAAAGCCTCTCCAAATAGGAAAAGAAAAAGCCAAATCTTTACAGACACCCCAATTAAGAATCAAATTATTGAAGATATACAGAGCAAGAAATTAGTGGAGCGAAGAATACTACAACCAAAATCTTTATAAAAATTGAAGTTGAAAAAATGTTTAAAAGTTAACTTATCTAATTAAATTAATGTTCTCTTTTAAAGTCATTAACCAAATTGATATAACAGTGTGCCCCGAACCATGTAACACAGTACTCCGCTAAGGGGCACAATGTTACGTTTAGCACTAACTTACACGATGTTGTATTATAAAATAAATGGTTTAATAAATTTGTTACATAATCTTGCAAAAGTAATGTTAGACCATAACCAACCAGGGGTAATGAAAATATTTGTTTTAGGCGTATTTTACAAAGAAATACGATTTTAAACAATTTTTCCATAACACTGTGCCCCCTCTTCTCTCCCGTTTGATTCTTATATATTATGTATCTCTTCGTGTTACTGTGTTGTTTCTTTTGCATTTTAAGATCAATAAGCTTGTACAATACATTACTATTATTTATTCATTTTCATGTAAGAGTTATCACCCTGGTCGTTTCGTAAACTACGAAAATCTTGCCACATTAGCATCTTCTCTTTCCCGAAATTACTATTCCATACGTGAAGTTTCAGATCGTCTAGCCAACCCGTCGTAAAATAATCATCAACGCTGGGAACGACAAATCGGGCCCGTCCATCTCTCGCATCGTACCGTGTGATGTTTGGTTGCGAAATGATAGAGATTGATGGGCCGCGTTATCGGGGCGGAAATGGCGAAATAATTACCCCTCCGAAACGTTACGTACGCAGGCCGGTTGCCTGCTTCCGCGCCCAAAAATGGATTAATACATTTTTAATGTGACTTGTTCAAACAAGATCTTTATTATGTAACTGGCTGCGTGTGTGTTGGGAACCCCGTATACCTAACTATACGTGTGTAAGTTATACGCATACAAGTCTGTAATGTTTGCGCGCGGCAGTGCGCTTTTTGTTACGTACAGGGAAGAGGGAAGCGATCCAGCGGCAGCGTTTTGCAGCCCCCATACGCTTATTTATTTATTTATCCACTGGCTTCTGTTATTTCTATTATTAATGCGGTTTGATTGTTAGCGGTTTATTTTTTGTCGATTTTTTATTCGCAGACGTGCGTCTATGTATGGACAGTCTTGGCCAATAAAACGGAGCACTTTACATTTTACAAAACACAAAACTTTCAAATTCTATAAATTCTGTAAATTAATATCGCGCATGACCTTCTCGGGCTTCAATGATTGCCTGTATACGTTTAAGCATTACATCTAGCAATTCTTCGCAATGCGCTGGTGGAATATTTTTTCGCACTTTTTTTATTTTGGCTTCAAGTTGAGTTTTCGCAAAGTTTTCAATTTTTCAAGCTGTGTGGTGGGAAACGTTATCTTGTCGAAACAAATTATTTTTAAAAGCTCCTCTGAAAAGAAAAATGGGGCATTTAGAACTTCTATGCATGTTTGGCTGTTCATGTGCCCGTGACATATGAATACTTCCCTAACCCCCTGTGATGACATGCACCCCCATATCATAATGCTGCCGCCTCCATAGTTAAGAGTAAGAAAGACCCAATTTTTACGAAATTCTTCGTTAATCGTACGACGCACAAAGGATATACTCTATCAAAAGCAATGTTCAACCTGCAAAATCAGCATTATGATGATGATAGCATTTAGTTTCAAAGCATTATCCTCTTAATACTTAACTCCATATTCGTTTCGTTGGACCACGACATCCTTTTCTAGTTTTCGATTGTCTAACGATGGTGCCTTTTTGCCCACTCTAAGCGGTTTTTTTCTGTTGATTTCGGGCAATAACGGTTTTTTTCTTGCCTTCCAACCTATCAATCTTGGATTATTTAAGTGTCTTTTTGGACTACTTTTTGCAATAATTTCTTTTTAATAGACGGTTCTCTCTAGTTGTTGTTATCGTGGGACGTTCACTTTTAGGCTTACTTTTGTAAGATCCAGTAGTCTTATAGCGTAGAAGATGCAAATACCATTTCGTTTCACGAGCACATCTTCGTTGGTAAATCGAGTTATTTAATGTTCAATTTCATTAGAATATACTCAGAATGCTTACGGACCAAGATCTTTACTTAGATTTCTTGTGGTCCTACACATTCTCGAAAAAAAAATTCTTGAAAAAAATACCAATGTTATTACTTAAAGAACTGGGGTACAAATATGGAATATACTAGAAATTTGCTACATAACATTTATTTATCGCTAAAGCCTGCAGATATTATGATCTGTTACGTTCTCCTACTTTGAAGAACAATGCCGCTAGTTGTCTGCTTCGGTGTATCTTCCTTGTGAGGAGGGAGGACCAATTGCTTATGCTTGGATGTAAATAATGCTTATGTATTTGTTCGCTTACTCGGTTGCTTTCTAAATAAAACGCAGTACGTAGATATAAAACATAAATTTATTAAATAAACAATCCCTTTGTAGCATGAACACATAGAAACCTGCTATTTCTCATGTACAAAAATGCAAATAAATAAGTATTGTGTAATATATTAATTCCGTGTAACGTATTTATATCTATTTCAACGTTTCTGAATGCTTGGTTTACCACCACAACCCTCCGGAGCATGAGCTGTCGTCCGACCAGACGACAGTAGCAATGAAAAAGCCGCAAAAATATGCTATAGAACTCACGGGTCTCAGACGCTTGTGTTATTTTATGTATTTGTATGATACATCACCTCTAGTATCTAGTGGTCCTGCTGCTGTCCCTATACATAAGTGAAAAAGTGAGAAACCAAAGATTGTGTGATGAATAGACGCTATATTATGCGTAAGCAAAGGAGCGACGATTGACAATAGTGGTATTATGATTTCCTCCTCGACGCCAAATGCATATCGAGCGCTCGTTTCCAGTATATACGCTAACGGTAGCTCCATCGTGGAGATACATATATAAATGACTCTTAAGCGATCTTTAACTTATGCGTTCATGATTTTGATAATATTTACGTATATTATAAGAAATTAAATATGTTTTTACAATAATTGCGTACATGTTAAAGTTTTAATGAATATAAATATCAAATATATGAATTTATACAAAACAAAACAAGTGAAATATTGAACTTACAAGAGAATAAAACAAACGATTCACAAAAAAGGCACATAAAATGTCGATTTTATAAA
Source organism: Dynastes maya (assembly GCA_029619315.2). Lineage (NCBI taxonomy): Eukaryota > Metazoa > Arthropoda > Insecta > Coleoptera > Scarabaeidae > Dynastes > Dynastes maya. Next base: position 10,881,242 of record JAROYE020000009.1, on the reverse strand, counting down.
ATAGAATAAATAAAATTAAAAATTTACAGAAAATAAATGAAATGTTAAGTGTTCTTAACAACATCCTTTTTTCTCTGACTGCTATAGTTGACAGACTCATTTTTTCCCTGTACTACTTTCTTTTTTTTTTTACAAACTCGACGTTGACTTCTTCTTGGTATGCTAAGGCAGAGAAAGCTTTCATAAGAAGGAACGGGTGCGCAAATATCGAATTGTGGTATTCTATATTCCCAACAGCTCACATTGTAAACATTTTAGAATAGATTTCGTTAGGTATTAAAAAATAAATTACAGTAGTATTTTTGTAAAACCCATTTCACATACGAGTCAATAGTAGCAGACACTTAAGAAGGTATGAGAACTAATAATCTCTCATATGTACCTGCTAAAGTTTTGAAAGCACGCACTTAAAAATATCGCTCCTGTTAAACGGTGGAAATGCTAAATTTGTTCATGGGTCACTCTAACCTTAATAGTAGATCTAGGCTAAAAGTTCACGATTCCTTTGATAGACGTAACGACATATATTTTGCAGAAACCTTGGTATTCCATATTACCAACATATTCCATATTTGCATCTTTTACTCTGCCTATTTGTGTCTAATTGAACACTATAACGTGAACACTAACTTTTGAGCAATTTGTGTCCTTTTAGTTTCAGTTAACTGTCGCTTTTTTGACATAATAACGTTTGTATAACTAGTTTTACCAATATTGCAAGTAAAATAAATTCATGAAGTTCCTAACCAAAGTCTTTTTATTAGGAGGAAGAGTTGAAGTCTTTTTATTTAGATCCTGTGGAATGTGGAACAGGTTTGGTAAGTACTGGTTCGTTATATCTCGTTAATTAATATGAAATATGTTCATATGAACACCTTTATTTTTGTTATCTTTGTGTTCAAAATTAGTTTTTAGCTGCATTCTCTAGTATGGTTCACATTTTATAGAGATAAAATGGTTTTTAATTTTAATCATAATATACAGTCTGTTCACAGATGGAGTTGACAATACACAATGGACAAAATATTTTTGAGTTGGAATTTAATATTTGAAAAATAAGTCCTGCATGGTTTGAAACTTATTTCTAGTGTGTTTTCGATTTTTTAAAATCAAGCAAGCCTTTATAGATGAGAAAAAAACTATTTTCGTTTCAGGTAAGTACCTTTTTCCGGTCGCAGTATGCCGAAGCGTTACTAAGAAAAATTGTCCAGAATGAAAAATTATGGTGTGATGCATTTTTTTTTTTTTTTTGAATGATCGGCCTACTTTGATAAAATTCACTATTTGTCAATTTCGCTTCATGTAAAGTACTGCCTTCGTTCACAGTACGTCAATATGTTGCTAAGAAAAATTGCTTAAAACGAAAAGTTATGGAATTATGCAAATTTGCAGAATGATCGGTTTGATAATCATGATGGGGTTCATGATAAGACAATTGGATTTTATCAAACTGAGCCGATCATTCAGAAAATTCCCATAACGCCATAACTTTTCATTCCGATCAACTTTTCTTGACAATACTTTGGCGTACCGTGACAAAAAAATTTTGAGTTAGAAATTAATGTTTGGGAAATAAGTCCTGCTTGGCCTGAAATATATTTTTAGTTTGCTTTCGATAGATTCGTTTCAGATAGAGTACCTTTTCCGTTTACAGTACGCCAACGTATGATCAAGAAAAGTTGTTCAAAATCAAAAGTTATGCCGTAATGGGATTTTTCTCAATAATCGGCCTACTTTGATAAAATCCAATTGTTCTATTGTGAACTTCATGTTTATCAAAGTAAGCCAATCATTCTGAAAATTTGCGCAAAGCCATATAATTTTTCGTTCTTAGCAATTTTTCTTAGTAACACATTGACGTACTGTGAACGAAAAAAGTACTTCACCTGAAACGAAATTAACAAATAGTGGATTTTATCAAAGTATGCCGATCATTTAAAAAAAATGCATCACGCCATAACTTTTCATTCTAAACAACTTTTTTTAATAACACTTTGGCATACTGCGAACGGAAAAGGTACTTTACCTGAAACGAAAATAGTTTTTTTCTCAACTGTAAAGGCCTACTTGATTTAAAAAAAAACCAAGTCGCACTAGAAATAAATTTCAGACTAAGCAGGACTTATTTTCTAAATATTAAATTCCAACTAAACATTTTTTGTCCATAATACCTATTGTCAACTCCATCCGTATTGAGGTATTCATTTTATATAAATCTGTGCTATAAAATCTATAATTTTATATACAGGAATAACTGCATTATATCCTAATTATTATCATAAAATTTGGTAAATTATTTGCCCGTTTTAACGTATACAATAAATTATATCAAAAGGTGTTATATTTCTCATCTATATCTGTTAATATCCATTTCTCTTCTACATCTAATAATTATAAGTATAGGGACAAGTTCCATTCGGTGATATATAAAAGCTGCCCACTTAAAAATTAATTGTAAAATATAACATTTGTGGAAGAATAAAATACTCTGAAACAATCAAATATAATTTTGGATTTATTAATGAACTCATTCTGAACTAGGTTCTGATCTAGTTTTCTTTAACATGAAAATTCAAAGAATTATTCTATTTGCGACTTGCAGATGTTTATGTCAATGCTCTCGAGCAGCTGTTTCATTCATAATTTTATAACAGCCACTGGTCGATTTTAAAGTTAAAAGCACAAATCGCCGTAAATTTACATCTTCACAGTATTATATATTTTCCAAATTACCTGCCATGTAGCAATCCGTGAATCTAGTACAACAGATTAATTGTCATCGGTGGCAGATTACACTGGCTAACAAAATTTAAGCTTTTTCTTGTCCCGCAAATTAGTATATGTGAACCTTGCAGCATTTTTTATGTTGAATTCAAATCAGGCAGGGTTTCTAAGTGACAGCGCAATAAATAGTAGAACAACATGTAGAATGTGTTTATTTATAAAACAACTGAAAATGTTTCTAAAATGTACAAATGCATGATTTTCTGCGTCAGGAACGTCTCTCATCCGTGTCCAGCAACAGTCTGCCAGCATAGAGGGGCTCCACTTGCCTTGGTAGCGCTTTTCGTTGTCCAAAATATCTTGGTGAAATCTTTCCCCATGTTCGTTTCAAGATTGTCCGGAAAAAATCTAAATGTGTCTAAAAAAATGCATTTTTAGACTCATATTGCACCCCAATGTTTCATGCGAAGTCAAAAGGTCTTTTACAATGTGCTCGTAGTCTTCGGATTTGTGATTGCCTAAAAAGTTCTCACAAATATTCTTAAATGACAGCCAGGCGGATTTTTCATGTTTGTTCAGCTCTATATCGAACTTTTCGTCTCGAAACAAGTCCCTGATCTGGGGTCCTACAAATATACCCTCCTTTATTTTAGCATTACTGATTCTGGGGAACTTATTCCTCAAATACGCGAATCCGCGATCGTTTTTGTCCATTGCTTTGACGAAAGTCCTAGTTTTATATATAAAGGGGGCAAATACATTTTCTGAGGATCGACAAGAGGGGGGTTGATGACATTCTTAACTCCTGGAGTCAACGATGTTCGTGTTGGCCACACTTTCTGTGCATAATGTTTTTTTTTTTTTGTTTCGACTGTCCCGCTCACACAGGAAACAACAGTACTTCATGTAGCCGAGCTGCAATCCGAGTAATAGCGCTACAACCTTTAGACTGCCGCATTTGATTTTTTCTAAAAGAATCTTCATGTTGTCGTATGTTTCCTTCATGTTGCCTGAGTGGGCCAGAGGAATTGAGGGCAATTTATTTCCATTGTGAAGTAAAACGGTTTTTTAGCTAGCTTTGGATGAATCAATGAACAAACGCCATTCATCATTGCAGAACACCAGGTTATCTTCAAGGGAGAAGTAATCATTGAATTTGGCATGACGACTACGATAAAACGTCACTCTGAAGTAGATTCCAGCCCTTCAATATGGATCCCAAAAGTTCGGCTTGCTTCTTAGACAGGTCCAAATCACGAACGAGGTCACTAAGGTCTCCTTGAGTCAGCAAATGTGGTTCATTTGAAGAACATCCTGATACAAATGTGGGATCCAAATTCAAATTTTCTTCTGCTACTTGATGTGCTTTCTCATCACTAGACTCATCATCACTCAAAGTCATGTTTTCTGCAGGTGCTGGTGCAGGTAACTCCTCGTTATGAAGTACTGGTCTCAGTGCAGATGGTAGATTAGGATATACAACAGTGTGTTTAGATTTTGATGTAATACCAGTTATATTTGTCAGGTAGAAGTAGCAGTCCGAAACGTGGTCTTTAGGTTCTCTCCATACCATAGGAACTGCAAAAGGCGTATGACGTGAACCTTTTGCCCATGCTGTGAGAAGCCGAACACATGTGACACCGCAAATATGGGAGGCCCAACTTTTGTCCTGGTCGCCTACTTTACAACCAAAATAAAGTTCATAACATTTTCTAACTAACGATGTAAGCGAACGTTTCTGGGTTTTAAAAGTCAACTCGCCGCAGAAGTAGCAGAAGGAATTTGGATTATTTTTACAATTTCTCGGCATTTCAGTGGCACTTGGGGTATCAACACAATACTTTAAACACAACAGCACACTTTCTCAAGGGTTAGAACAAGGTAAATGTGGAGCTGCAATGTTCTCTAGCCGGTGAATTTACTGCAATTGCGCTCCCGGCCAAAGATCTTATATTGCTCCCGGCCAACTTGTCGAGACCTGTTCTGCCTGTTCTGAATGACGCAGAATTACTTAGAATTACGCAATATTGTGTAACATTTTATTTCAAATGCCTAAATATCACCGGCATATTTATCGGCATTTTATTCTAAAGCACACAGTATTATGCTATGTGGATATACTGGAACTCAAAAACTGTGGGTGATGCAGTAATTTTGAAAGTGAATTTTGATTCAGCGTGCAAAAATACAAAAAATACACGGGACAGGCATTTTTATACTTGGGGCAAAAACCTTGTTAACCAGTGGTATTTGTTTCAGTGAATACGATTCGGCCATTTTCACGTAGCTCGTCATCGGTTCTTCCTCCAATTACTAAATTTGTGTCATCAGCATTATAACAGATGTTTACTGGTACTTCTGCACCACCAATCACGTTGCTGATGAAAATAATAAAAAGGAGTGCACCAAAATGCTTCCTTGAGCTAGGCCTATATTTTTGGTGGAAAGATGAGACTTATAGGTAGAGTTGCTCACTAGAGCCAACGGGCAGTGGCGGAGGTTCGATACAACCCTCAGTATAACTGCGAGCCTCAACCAGATCTGTTGTGTATACATGTACGCTGCCGTAAATACTATTTCGTAGTTCTACGTTTGTTTTAAAAATGTTGCCTACGTCGCGAAAACGACCAATGTTGGACAAAGAATTTATAGCAGAAATGCCTGACCTAAATTATGATGACGATAAAATTCAATGTGTAGTTTGTGATATCCCTTTAAAGTGTTGGTCCAAAAGGGACGGTCTACGTCACGCAAATAGTAAACATTCTTCAAAAAAAAATTGCACACGACACTATGACAAATTTAAATTTAATTTATGTATTACCATTATTGCACGTAATCTACCGTTTAATTTACTAGACAAGGAAGCATATGTCTTCTTTTGAAATAAATATTCGGACTGCAAATTACCAAGTCGGGCATCGTTACAAAGAATTGTGCCATCTGCTCGTGAATATGTTGAAAAGAGAATTAAATCGGAGCTGGAAGATAAAAAACTGTGGTTATGTGTGGACGAAACAACAGATCGTAAAAAACATTCTGTGGTTAATGTAATGGTACGTACAATGGAACCACATCAATCGTCACCTTCAATTCTATTTGCTTCCAGACGAGTACAACAATGTACTGCCGAAGTAATTTCAAAGTTAGTGTTAAATACATTGGAAAAGTTTGAACTTTCAACAAACCAACTGTTGATGTTTATGAGTGATGGTGCCGCAAACATGCTTTCTGTAGGCCGGTCTCTTAAAAAACATTGTGCTAATTTGTTACATATTACGTAAAAAATTCATGCTTTCAGTCATGTGGCAGATAGTATTAGAAAATGTTATTCTGAGTTAGACGCTTTAATAGCGCATACAAAAGCAGCGTTTGTCAAATCGCCAAAACGTATTCGCAAATTTCACAGACTGTGCCCCCGTATGCCTGAGCCACCAGAGCCTATTCTTACACGTTGGGAAACATGGTTACAATCCGCGTTTTATTATCATAAATATTTTAAGAATATTAAGAACGTGGTTTTACAATTCGATCCAAAGGAAGTTGCGGCTATCAAGGAAGGCCAGTCGAAATTTCAAGATAGTCAGGTTAAAACGGATTTAAAAACTATTCAGAACAATTACTTCGGACTAGTGGAGGCAATAGAAAAATTACAAAATCCCTCGGTGTCGTTAGTGGAATCTCTGCAGATAGTGCAACATGTTCACGCACAGCTATGCGCGGTAGAACACGCAAAAAATTGTTTGTTGGCACATTAAGACAAATTTGTGAAGGTGCGTCAACAGAACAATTAAGTTGTTCCAAAGATTATTTTAATTACGCTAATATAACATCACTAGATATAGTACGTTCGTTTTCTGCATATAAACACACTTTTTCCTTACGCCGCACTCGGTTTGCCGAAACAACTGTGGAAACATATCTAATGTTGCAGATATTTGATAAACATTATTCACATTGTGATTTCACGGAAGACTTTTAAGACGGTAAGTGTTTGAGCACGTATTATATTTTATTTCTGACCATTTACTTTTTGTAAACTTTTATGCGCCCGCCACTGGCTGTTGGCGTAAATTGAGCAACTCTACTTATAAGTAACTTGGTTCTTTGTAATGTTAATTTTTTGCTGTCTGCTAGTTGGGTACGATCGTAGCAGTTGTCAGGCTCGTTCCCTTATCCTGTATAATTGCAGTTTTTTAAGAAGCAATTCTAAGTTAATTCAGTCATATGCCATGCTCAAGTCAAGGCATTAGCTGAGAGAATTCAGTGTGGGTATACACAATTAGAGAATCTATACCTACTCTTTACGAAAAGCTACTATTGATATAGTATGCCTCATTGAATTTGGAAATTTAAATGTGCTTAAATACTTCCTTTTTACCTTTCTGCTGTGTTTCGACGGAATAAAATTCTACTTCACTTGAAATAGATTCGTTCAATAACCATTTGAAGTAAGGATAGTAGAAAATAATTACATTCGCGATAAACCGTCACATTTCAGATTCTCCTCGCGTTCGCTAGAAAAGTTTATTCCTTGGAAAAGGAGGACGACTTGCAGAAAGAACGTTCGATCTAGAAAGAGACGGTGATAGAACAGCGTATTCCGCTGATAATATGGAATATACATAATACACATGTATATATGTATATACGTGTATATATGTATACGGAATCGACTCTTCTCGGAAGTAAAATCAGAATCCTCATTCCATCCTCCGCAGCCGAGCCGTTCCGAAATACAACAGACAAACAGAAATTGGAGAAATCCGGTACAGTGGAACGTCTAAAATGCTAATTCGAACGCCTCTCCTCGGGAAGTGGTTAACAGCACAAACAGCGTCTATTATGTGCGCGCAATAAGACCTCTCCGTCTCTAATACGATCTCAATTTAGTTTAGTTCCGCTCTGTTACACGGGTCGCGTGGCAATCGCCTCCTCCTTTTTCGGTCCCCGAACGACACCCCCGCATTTGTCACTTGCTACGGCCGAGCTCGGTGGCTGTGTGTTGTGATGCCGCTGCCGCTGCCGCGCGATGATCATTTCCCCCCCTCTTTTTTCTTCGTTTTCGCGACCAGGCATCTATAGTCCTCCTTATCGAAACGACGACGAATTATTTCGCAATTTTTCTTTTTAGCGGCCGCCTCCGCAGACACGCATACGCACGCTTGAAAGCCAAAAGGAAAAATTCTCTTTCTGGTGCTCATGCATGGATAATTTTCAATTGTTTATTCGACTTTTGAAAAATAAATGGAAACCGTTTTGATTTGGTATCTTCTGATATTTCGAAAAATACGCTAATTAATATTCTTTATACGCAAAAATTCAATTCTTGTTCATCTTCACTAAATAATTGCAAACGTATATTCTAACGTATTTAACCGAAATCTTTAAGAACTCCTTCACTGACTTCAAATATTGTTCTTTTAATAAAGGATGATTCTAATGAAGTTTTGCGTGTTAAGGAAATTTGTTAAGTGTTTGAATACATCAGATTTCCACGAATATTTTTTATGTTGTTGATCAATAGCACGTGTTTACTACCTGCCATCTACTTTAGTAGTAATCCTTCTTTCATTGGATACATACGCTTTGGTGACGATTGTTTAATTCATATTTTAAAATAATTTAAAATGGCAACGGATAAAAAGTAGTTCAAGAAATTTTCTTCAGGTGTCAGCTTGACCAATGAACGCTCTGTGAGATCGAAAATCATTAACAACGGGGATCTTGAACAAGTTGTAGAGGCAAATTGCAGTACAACGTTCTTAAAGATTGTAGAAAACGATGGAACCATTCATTTGTACCTTCACCAGCCAGGGAAGACGTGGAAGATAAGCAAGTGGGTCCTACATGAATTCCCAGATGATAACAAATTCAGCCGTCTTACCATTTGTTCGGCAAACATTTCACGCAAGTAAAAATGTGGGGGGGGGGGGAGAAAAGAACAGGATGGTGGAATATGGAAGTGCTAAAATGCAGTTAAGGAGAAGAAAAAATCGCGGTAGAAATTCATATTCATATAAGCAAGTACAGAACAGGATAGAATAGAATATTATGAAAGAAGAAGTAGTGCAAAACGGGTGATAAGGATGCGAAAAAGAAAAGCTGGGAGGTTTAAGAAATGAAGTGATCATAAGTAGAACCAGTAATACGGACAATAGAGAAACAAGAGCTGAAGTGGTATGGCCACATATACCGAATGAACCAGTGTAGACTCGTGAGGAGGGTGACAGAACCAAGAAGAGCTATAAAGAAAAAGGGAAGAAGGCCCAGAAAGAGATGGATGCAGCAGATAGCAGAAATAAGTATAAGAAGAGGAAAGTCTACAGATGAAATGAAAGCCTTAACCAGGGACCGTAAGGAATGGAAGAAATAGATAACTAGTCAAATAAACGATACTCTGACGCCCTAAAAGGGCAAAAGGAAGAAGCGAAGAAGAAGAAGAAGAGTATAGCAGCATAGTGGAATAACGACCGATTTTGCTCGATTTTCACGGAATTTATCATTGACGAAAGCACAACTACGACGAAATTTCGAAAACCATTTGAAAATAGTCTTTTTTCCTTCATTGCCAAAAGTTAGTAGAAGCCATTTGAGGCATTGTTCTTGTCTTTAGGCCTTTACTAAAATCGTAAAAAAACATCCAACAAAATTCTTCATGTGAAATTTTTTTCATAAAGCTTCTTTTTCTAGACGCTCACTATAAACAATCTACCGATTTCTGTGCTGCCTCTGCTTCAACAATGACAAATGTCAAATTTTATAGCGGTATCTAGTGATCGCTTGTACTATACAAGGGGTTAAAACGCTAACCTGGTACAAATATATAATCAAAATGATTTTACTTTGTCTTATCACATATCATATATGTTAATAAACTTTATTACAATTATGTTACCTCTTATTAACAAATCTGGCTTTTACTAGTTAATGAAAGGTAATATAATTATATTAAAAAGTATTACGTATCTCATACCTGGTATTATCTATTTTAAGAGCGTAATAAATGAAAATCGTTTGATCATTTTAAATTGTAAAAATTTTTGTAAAATAATGACAAATAAAAGAGATGAAATTTTTGAGAAAATACTGCAAATGCCATTTTCTTCTTTGAAGAGAGAATATCTCAAAAACCGTTCACTTTAAATATATGGTGTATAATACAAATTTGCTTTATTTTTTATGAAGGAATCTAAAAAGGTAATATACAGGGTGCTCTATTTAAAATAAACTTAAACAACGTGCCAGAGAAACTAAGTACGCTGTATACTTCAAAATAATTGTCGGTTATAAATTATTTGATTTTAAGCAACTTTTATCCCGAACATTTTTCCATTAAATGAATGGCTAAGCTGTTATTTACCGCATTTTAAAAAGTTGCCGCACCCGATATCTACGCAAATAATACAGCTTTTAGACAACGTAAAACGATTCGAGGGATTTAAATTTCTTAACATTTGTTAGTCAGCACCTACCGTGCGAACATAAACATGTGATCCTTAGCCGCATCGTTCAACCGCTCAAATCTAGCCCTAAACCTAAAGCATGACGGACTCATGTGAATATGTACCAGCGGTTGTAGCATATCTGGTATTCAAGCGAGTATGTGTATGTGTGCGTACGAGATTTCGTCGTCCTGTGCCGGGCGTCGCTGATGCGATGGACCCAGGCGAACGATTAAACGGATCCCGGAATTAAATAACAAAGGACCCAGTCAGACGGTTGACAAGTTCAAATTGCTTTTCGCTGATCGTCATTTAAATGTAAATTGGTAAGTTGTAGTCAAAATATTAACCAATTATGCAAATAGATCGTCCTCGCAATAAAACAGAGCGCCGGCAATTTTACGCGAATTTTAACTTCGACCGACTTCTTTTGTTCCTAATCTACGTACTGGGCGATGGGATATTCGTTTCGCCGGAAAGCGATATGTTTCGATTGGATTAGGGTGCTGGGAGGTAGTTTTCTGAAAAATACGGAAGAAAGTTGTGTTCTCAAGTAACTAGGATATATGAATTCAATTCAATACCACGTAAAGTTTTATGTTAATACAGTAGAAAGTCGTTTAATCGCATTAATTAGGACCCAGGCTTGTGCTGATAACGATTTTTGGGGATAATCGAACATGCGTTTATTTGATGCAGAAAAACACGTAAAATTCATCGTTTTTTTTAACCTATTCATTCAAAAGTCAGGTTTATATTTTATAGAAAAAATACATACTATATAAAACAAAAAGATATGTAATGTAGTGGGATGTTTGACGTGAAGAGCGTACGTTTAAATGTTTCGCATTAATCAATTTAATATCAAAATTCGTTAAATATTAGATTTTAACATAAAATTTGAGCAATTTGAATTATTTTGGAGTTCTGACATTCTGATTATTTATATTATTAATCTGTTATTCTTTAAAAAAAGGCTCGGTTAATGTTACGTTACAGGGAATAATAAAAAATTCCGAGTTATCTCAAGTTACTTACATCTTTAAAACATTATTTGTAAAAATGACACGAACACACGCACTGTATTTGGAAAACAACCATCAAAATTCCTTACGTCACCTGCAGCACCGAATTCGGTCTTCAAAACATCAAAATTAAATTAAAATCAAGTTGTTAGATTGGCAATGCTAGGACAACCGATAAACAAGAAGTTAGTTACGTAAACATACTGACAGTAAACAAACACTTTCCGATAGAAAAATCTAGAAATTGCATTTTAAAAACTAAACGTTGCTGAAATTATTAAGTTTAAAGTATCGAAAAACTGTAAAATTGAAATAGAAATAGTTATAAATAATAATGAAGAGTATTTAATCAAGCAAACACCATTTTAAGAAGCAGTCAAGAAAAATTTTATCGAGAACACGATCAAAGGGCTTTTAGAAGAGGATATTGGATATTGATACTGCTGAAAAAAGAAAACTAGGACCTATTAGAAGAAGGGACACACAAACACATATAACACACCTACATGTTAACTGTAAGTAATAAATTTAATCTCTGTAAGTAAAAAACTTTAAATAAAAGGAACGCAGATTATCTCCCTATTCAATATTTTTAATCATCATTTGAAACATCACAGTAAATACTGTAAGTGAAGTATATTTACATCGTCAAACACAGCTGCCATTCGACCACGTATAGTGTATTCAGTTTGGCCATTCGGTCAATGTGAAATTCCCTCTGGAGGATATTACCATTTCTTCAGAGGCCGCTATTCCTCCTCGAGCTTGCAATCTTCGGAGTGGGGGTATTAAATAATTTAAAGTCCAGACGACGACAAATATGGGGTAGTGGGGACAAAACTCCTCTTCTGTACAATTTTTCGATTTCGAGGATCGTGAAAATCAATGGAATATCTCCCTACAATAAATAATAGTGTAAATTCAAAAGTATTTCGAGCATAATTTCGTAATTTTAATTATCTATGGCAATGTTTCTGTCTAGAACGTCAGTGAGTTTTAGTATTGCTTAGTTGTCGATGCTATTCTGTATCACAAAATAGCATGAATTCAGTTATCCAGTCGCGCTGCTACATATTCCATTATGCTACTTTAAAATAGATAACTTTATTTATTGAAAATTTAACATCAAATTATATTTGGAAGGGTATTACCAAAATTTGCTATGGACAAAATAATCGCGATCGCGATTAAAATAATATAGTGAAGGGACGCTAATTAATTTGATTACATTTGGTCAAGTTTTCATCGAGGTAACTCGTATTTTGACTGTGTTCCAAGTTTCAGAGTGTGTAATATTCGAATCGTAGTTAAAATTCAAAGTAGAAGTGAAGGTTGCAGTTTGAGAATTGGCAGTTCAAGGTTAGTTTGCATGTTTCGGTTTAAATTTTCATTAATTTCCATTTACTGATATCAAAATTCATTTAAAATTGCCGAAAGAGTGTGTAAGAACACTTCCGAACACCCAGTTCATTTAAGTATTTAACTAATTTACAAAAACTCCATCTTTTGAACAACTACCCTGTTTTAAAACATTTCAATACGTACATACATACACTATATAACTCTACTTATGTATTTTAGTTCTTGTTGTATGGACGTATGTGAATGCAGAGTTCAGTAATGCAGTAGACATTGAGGAGTTTGGTCGTTCGGTTATTTATCAGATTCTCAGTGTGTGTTTTCGAAAACATGGGACGTAAGCCTAGTGTACCTCTTGCATCACATGTGAAGAAATATATTTGGCATTTCCCTGGTTTGGAATTTACAGGTTCGCACATTCGTTGCAAATTTTGCGGTATAGGGTTGCTAGGTCGCACGACGTTTGAATGTAGAATTTAAGAAACAATATTCCGTACTGGCAATTTTTATATGACTTTATTTTCATGTTGAGCACGTGCAACATCCCACAACACCTAGTAGATAGTGAAAACTTTCGTCTTTTTTGGGATAAATATGTTCCATCATAGAAGCTACCAACAAAAAGACAATTGCGGTACAATTTACCACATGTGTAAAGTACAGTAGAAGACGAGTTGAGAAATCAAAAAATCTGGGTCACTGTGGACGAAACTACTGATGCTCAATAACACAGCGTGATTCATATTGTGGCGCGTCCTTTAAAGCGTAATGGTCCAGCAGCTTCCTTGTTGTTAGCCAGTAAAAGGATTGAAAGAACTGATGCCAAAACCGTTGTAAACATAATAAAAAATATGTTAAGAGAATTTTGTACCGTAGGAGCTCAAATCAGGTAGGATGTTAATAGTATGCTTTACGACTCTTCTTCACATAACATGCCTCATACATGCATGTCATCTCTGTTTCTTCCAAGTAGAAGAAACATTTTCTGTCTTGGATTTGCTTGATTTTCTAGCCCTAAGAAAATATTTATTTAATCCAAATAAAATATGAAGAAAATTATTTTCTTATATTAAACATTTTTAGTCTTAAAATAAAAATATTTTCTTGAATAGAGACTGATTTTTGCAATAAAATCTATTTTCTTGATGCAAGAAACCATTGCTCTGCGAGTAGTTATTACGAATACATAATAAGAAAAAGAAATCAGGATTATGATTTCAGATTTTCTGAATTAAATTTAAGTAGTCCCCTTGTTGTTTCTATTGAATGTTGATGGGACGTACTCGCCAACGTCTTCCCTTTCTAGATTTATTTTTAGATTTGTTCGCCATGATTAACACAGTATATAACGTTTCTGTGTAATTCCATTCATTACAAAAGAAATTATTAGCAGACACATAAATTAAGATTATTATACGAGATATCTGTTGTCATCGTGTCACGAAATCATTTTAAGAATTACGGTAGAATATTGCAAATAATTTCGCGCTACCCTATATGAACGCGCCTTAATTGAGCTAATTTGTAATGGCATCCACCGTAAAAAAATATTTTCGATTCGAAGTTTGAAAATCACCAATACAACACTTACAACACGCTGCTACCGTCGTCGCCTGGGTCCAAGGGATTCTCCGGGCATTCGACACGGAACCAATTTATCGAATGACGTGTGCCCGGAGCAATCCCTGAGGACTCTGAAATATGACGTGGCGACAATATTACGCTTGGGACTTCATTAATGCCCTGTAAACTGTCGTCCAAATAAAATTAATAGTGATCTTCCCCCGGCTCCGGTACTAAAACCGCGATAACATCCCGAGACCATTGTGTGTGTTTGTATGTATCCTTCGCGTAGTCGTCTACCGAGGATTATTATTATACCTACTGCGCCTCTCTCGCCGAAAAGCAAAAGAAAAAAAAACGTACGACCGGGCAAAGCAGAGACCAGACCATCAGAGGGTTACATTTAATGCATACTCGATTAGATTCTCCTATAAATTTTGATGGTGGTCATATTATGTATGGATGTATACATATGCGCAGCGTTTGTATGTGTTTTATTACCTCCGTCTGCACGCTGTACCTTTAATCTGCCTCTTGGTATGGTAATAATCGGTATTTATCTGTTTAATCAGGAACACTCATAAATGATCGTTCTATAGAAACCACCCATTTTATTAGTCATCATAATTTAATATGTCTGGAAACAAAATTAGAATTATCTAATTTCACGTCAACATTCATATCTGCTGTACAAATTTCATACGCTAACAATCAAATGACTGCAAAATTTTGCATTTTTGTTTAAATAAAAACTAGCCCACTAACGAAAAAGATTACACTGCAGTATTTAGGCATTTTACTTTAATTTTAGAATTTCCCATTCTTACATTATTCTTGTTTTAGTTATAATTCCTAATATTGTACAGATGTCCATAAAGTCCCGACCTATTTTAGAAAAAGCGCCACTAATTGTAGTTTTTGTTTTCAGGTATCGTTAAGTAGTCGAATAATGTTCAGATTAGGGGAAAGAAGAGCTGTTGTTAGAGGATGTTTGAGGGATATCCTATGAAGTCGTTAGAACCAAGTTCAAGCATAAATTTAGGAGACCTGATCCTGTAAAAGCGAATATTCGGCTTCTTGTGAACAAATTCCAAAGAACAGGACGCGTAAAAGATGAACACGTTCGGATAGGCCACCAACAGCGAAGACACCGTCCAAACTATTCAGCAAGGAATTAAATGTAGTCCATCTTACAGTTAGTAGGGAGTTCGGTGGACCAATTAGCGCCGTTTGGAATGTTTTATCGAATGAAAATATAAAATTCTCTCTTAGTCCTTACAATTTATTTATATACATTGAGAAAATGTGAAATTAGCTATATCTATATATGTACGGCGAGAGAGAGAACGTTTGCATGTTAACTTACGTACTGTGTATGAGACTAATGCGTTACTTTTGCCGATCCCTGTTATTATAGTATATTTGAACTAGCTTCGGCAATATGCCATCATCAGCCATAATCTAAGTTAATATTATACATCAATGTATTGATATTTAACAGAAACAATATAGCACTTACAGCCGATGTTTTGTATACATGTACGCTGCCGTAAATACTATTTCGTAGTTCTACGTTTGTTTTAAAAATGTTGCCTACGTCGCGAAAACGACCAATGTTGGACAAAGTTACAGAATTTATAGCAGAAATGCCTGACCTAAATTATGATTGCGTTAAAATTCAATGTGTAGTTTGTAATATCCCTTTAATGTGTTAGTCCATAGGGATTGTCTACGTCACGTAAACAGCAAACAGCATTCTTAAAAAAAAATTTCACACGACACTATGACAAATTTTAATGTAATGTATGTGTTACCTTTATTGCATGTAATCTACCGTTTAATTTACTAGCCAAGGAAGCATGTGTCTTCTTTTGGAATAAATATTCGAACTGCAAATTACCAAGTCGGGCATCATTACAAAGAATTGTGCCATCTGCTCGTGAACATGTTGAAAAAAGAATTAAATCGGAGTTGAAAAATAAAAAGCTGTGGTTATATGTGGACGAAACAACAGATCGTAAAAAAACACTCTGTGGTTAATGTAATGGAACCACATCAATCGTCACCTTCAATTCTATTAGCTTCCAGACGAGTACAACAATGTACTGCCGAAGTAATTTCAAAGTTAGTGTTAAATACATTGGAAAAGTTTGAACTTCCAACAAACCAACTGTTGATGTTTATGAGTGATGGTACCAAACATGCTTTCTGTAGGCCGGTCTCTTAAAAAACATTGTGCTAACTTGTTATATATTACGTGTGAAATCCATGTTTCCAGTCATGTGGCAGATAGATAGTATTAGAAAATGTCATCCTGAGGTAGACGCTTTAATAGCGCATACAAAAGCAGTGCTTGTCAAATCCCCAAAACGTATTCGCAAATTTCGCAGACAGTGCCCCCGTATGCCTGAGTCACCAGAACCTATTCTTACACGTTGGGGAACATGGTTACAGGCCGCGTTTTATTATCATAAATATTTTGAGAATATTAAGAACGTGGTTTTACAATTCGATCCAAAGGAAAGCCAGTCGAAATTTCAAGATAGTCAGGTTAAAACGGATTTAAAAACTGTTCAGAACAATTACTTCGGACTAGTGGAGGCAATAGAAAAATTATGAAATCCTTCGGTGTCGTTAGTGGAATCTCTGCAAATAGTGCAACATGTTCACGCACAGCTATACGCGGTTGAAGACGCAAAAAATGTTTGTATTCTAGAAAGGTTTGAAAGTGTTTTTTAGAGAAAGATTCTGATTTTGGAACATTAAGACACATTTGTAAAGGTGCGTCAACAGAACCGTTAAGTTGTTCCGAAGATTATTTTAATTACGCAAATATAACGTCACTAGATGTAGAACGTTCGTTTTCTGTATATAAAAACACACTGTTTCCTTACGCCGCACTCGGTTTGCCGAAACAACCGTGGAAACATAGCTAATGTTCCAGATATTTAACAGACATTATTCACTTTGTGATTTCACGGAAGACTTTTAAGACGGTAAGTGTTTGAGCACGTAATACATTTTATTTCTGACCATTTATTTTGTGTAAACATTTATGCGTCCGCCACTGGCTGTTGGCGCAAATTGAGCAACTCTGCATAATAGTTATGTTGTAAAGTGTTAAAATTGAAATGAAAAAATTTGAGATTTATAAAAAGGTGAAATTTGAAGTGGAAATATTTAAATGTAAAATTAATTGCTGATAAAAATTGAAAGGAGGTATAACTAAGTATATAAAGATTAAAATGGGGGGATGAGCCAATTAAATTTGGATTTTAAGTTGAAAACACAAAAAGATATGGAGAAGGAAAGGTATGATAAAATTGAAATTCTAGGATCAAATGAATCAAATCACAGCATGTGTACTTATTGCTAGTCGAGGAGGAACAGAATGATGGATACGCCAGTACACTCATGACAGTGGACTGTGAAGGAAGAATCGGCTTCGAAAAAGGCGAAGGCCATTCCATCGTCTGGGAAAGTGATGGCGACTGGTTTTTGGAATAGTCATTGGGCTGTGTTAATCAACTATCTTGAAAAAGGAAAAATAGTAACAGATTACTTCACATGCTGAAGGCAAAAATTGCAGTTGAAGAAAAAGGAATCTTTGTTCCACCAAGACAACGCAATGTCCCACACATCAGTGGTCGCTATGACAAAAATTCACGAATTGGGTTTCGAATTGATGAATCACCCACTCTACACACCAGTATTCACCAGAACTGGCCCCCAGCGACTTTTTTCTGTGTTCTAGGCTCAAAGTTTCGCT
Source organism: Dynastes maya (assembly GCA_029619315.2). Classification (NCBI taxonomy): domain Eukaryota; kingdom Metazoa; phylum Arthropoda; class Insecta; order Coleoptera; family Scarabaeidae; genus Dynastes; species Dynastes maya. The sequence goes on along the minus strand of JAROYE020000009.1, from coordinate 10,863,357 downwards.
CGGAGGACAGAGATTTGCATCGAATGAGGAGGCCATCACATTCGTAAACACCTACTTTGCAGAATAAGATGTTAACTACTATTTGAACAGATTAAGGAGATGGGACAATCGCTGGGAGTGTATAGATTTACAAGCCGACTATGTTGAGAAATAAAACTGAATTTGACAATAGATGTCCTCTGACAGCGGTTGAATTGTTACTAATTCTGAATCATTTCCATCGCGCGACTCCACGCCCTTTTACTTTCATAGCGAGCAAACGTTGCAGCAGTGTCCATATATTTTAGTGGTTCGCTTTACTACGAAACTTACTAACGCGGTATGTTTAACTATGTGTACTTCGCAGCGATTTTACGTTGGAAGAGAATAGAGATTTATTGTCGTGTGGACATGTTTCCTCTTATCTTCTTCTTCTTCTTAATCTTAAGGCTTTTACCGTGAAGTGTAGGGCTATGAGTTGAGTTATTCATTTCATTCGTTCTGCATATTTTTTTCCATTCTTTTCTGTCTTCCGTTTTTTCTTTTACTTCTTCTCATTTTATTCCTCTTTTTTTCTAATTCTTCTCTAATTCCCTTAGTCCATGTTTTTCCTTGTCCCGGTCTTCCTCTTGTCTTTCGCCCTTGTACTTTTGTTTCATGCGGCTAACATGTCTATACCATCTTAATTGTCCCTCTCCTATTTTTTCTTGTATCAGTCCAATTTTTAGTCTTGCCTAAATATCCCGTTTCGTGTTTTGTCCTTTATTGTTTTACTTTGTATTTTCCTCAGGAGCCTCATTTCTACAGCGTTATAAGATTTGTGTTTTTCTGTTATTGTCCATGATTCACTACCATACAATAACACTGATCTAATTATCTTCTTTACTACTTCCGTTTTTATTTCCTTTTGGATCTCCCGTCTTCCTAAGCAAAAACTTATAATGTAAGAATAAAGCTATACATACATCAACAAATCAATTTTTCTGTGTGTGTAGTCTATTACTAGAAATCATTTCGACAATAAAGAATTAGAAATAAATAAAGTGTGACATGATATAGCCAATTTTCTATCACCACCACATTATTATTATCAAATTAATTTACAAATTACTTTTTTTCCCTTCCACGCCTTCATACTCGAATAAAAATAAAGCGAAAGAATATCTATGCATACCTTCCAGGCGTGAATACGTTCTTCCAGAATTCGCAATCTATACTAAACCGAAAACGAAGTCGGGATTGTGTTTCTTGATAAATGAAATTTCGCCGCATTCTGATACCGTTAATAACGTACTGTACACCCCATTTGGAGTAGGTTTACGTTACCTGGGGACCACGACGCCGCCCTTCGTAAATTAACAGTATCATTTTTGTCAATCTTTCCCGAGCTGCCATCTGACACTTTATCATTACCGAAAGCAACTCCGGGAATTATATCCTATATTAAAAATTGATACTAGTACTTGCGTTTCGGCTTACGCATTTAATTTTAGCCTTGTTAAATGGAAATATGTGGGAGGAAGATTGAATGTTGAACAGCTTAACGTGCATAGTGAAGTTCATGCGCTACAAAATTAACTTATTATCTAAATTTTAATATCGGTTAAACTGGAATTGGTATAAGACAAGACTGCCTTACAATACCAGGTGTCTAGGATCAATGTTACAAGCGATATCTTCCTTATTTGCGTTCAAGAAATACTTAATACAAAAAATATTAATAGTAAATAAAAAAATTCTAAAAAAAAGTTAAATAAATATTGAATACATTAATAATTCATAAAATTAATCACTGATAGATATTGTTCAAAATGGCCACCATTCGACGCAACAGACGCTTCAAATCGACCATTCAGTCCACTGGATGTTCCTGCTATGATTATATTCATCGTAACGGAATTACATGCACGCAGAATCTTAAGTTTCAAATAGCCTAAGTTCGTAGGCGTAGTAGAATACACAACTTCTTTCAAATATCCATAGAAAAAGAGGTCCAGTGAGCTTAAGTCTGGCGAGTGAGGTAGCCATTGAACAATTCATCTATTGGGATATACGCCATTTAAATATTCTACAAGCAACCGCGGGTTATGAGGCGGCGCGCCATCTTGTTGCAACCACAAATCACTGCGCTCTGCTAAAGAATCTTCCATTAACTCGGGAAGGTCATTATGTAACAAATAATGTTGCGCTATCAAAGTTCCTTCAAAGATGTATGGATCAATGATATGTCCATTAAATAACCCGTATCAAATCTTGACACCCCTGAGTTACCTGAATATTACATGAAAATAAGTCTCACGCGTCAAATGAGGAATTTCTGGAGCGTAGTAATTGCAGTAACGGCGATTCACAACCCCATTGTTATGAAATCATGTCTCGTGAATCCACAGAATTCTATTGATCCCTCAATAGAATTTTTGTGAGATCTGGACCATTGTTCTATTTTTAGTTTTCAAAAATAATTCAAATTTTGTAAATATAAAATGAATTTTAGTAAATGTTGAAAATTCAAAATATAATTATATAAATCAATGCAAGTTCATTCCAATATCCCACTACAATACGCTTAATAAAGTTTAAAAAGGTTTATTTAAGATGAAATACGAAGTAATGTAGCTGTGATTATACAAAATGATCTGGGAGAAGTATGTTGTGGCTTTAAGCTGCTCCAGAACATAATTATTTAGGGTCTACATATTTAAACAAAGTAAATTGGCTGACGTTTCAGTTAGAACATCCGATAGAGAAGCTTAGTGATTTAATTAACAAAATACGGCATTAGAAATTAATTTAATTCCCAACAACCAAATCGGTCAGCTCATTACGAAAATACTGTTTAAATTGCGGCAAATGTACTCGTTGGCCGTATTAGGACTGGCTGCGTGTGTATATACAATCTATGTATGTATACAGAGACGCGCATACACGCGCTGTATGTATATCCGAGTGCAGCGGGAGTGAATTAAACGGCATTGCAGATTAATAAAGGCTACTAATTTGACCGATAATTGTCGGGAAATTAGTGACATACTGGAAAACGTTTCAGATTAATTTGGAGCGTGGCTATTCACTGCGGGTAGCGAATCGATTACATCAGACTGTAGATTATAATTATTTTGTAAATTTCCCTTAATAACAAAGGTACAAAAATAAAAAATTACAAACTTATTGTAGTTTATTTCTTCGGTTTTATTGAGGTAATATTATATTGAAGGTACGTACGTATTTACTTGAGTAGAAATGTGCCTGGCTTTATTGCTGGGTAAACAAAGAGATTTTTAAATAAATTGCCATATTTATGTATACCGTTGATAGATGTACAGTCCCTAGCCATATTACTTGAAACATGTCATAAATCAACCCTTTTACCTGGAAATTCCCATCCTATTATAGTGATATTCTTTTGCTTTAAATCCGATCGTTTGTAGGGGGTCTAGGTTATTGTATCAATAAATAAAAATACCAGAGAAATGATATTTAGAAGAGTAAAGTACGTATATATAAATATTTCAATTGTCATCTTACATTTAGCGAGTTCACAGTTTAGAGAATGCATCGATATTTTTTAAAATATTTCGTCATAACCGTATAGATGCTAAGTTGTGGAGTATCGTTAAGTGTTTTGTGTTGATATATCGTTATTGCAATGGCAAAATTGTTATTCTATCTCTCTCTTAATAATTAATTATTTGGAATTTGAAAAAAATTGAAGTATTTGGGGTTTTTTGTAGAAAATGCCCGGGAAAGATTTAACAAGTGAACAAAAAGCCGCTATACAAGCTCTTCTACAATCAAACAAACATTCACAACGAGAAATTGCAAAATTACAGAAAGTATCTCCTTCTGTATCGCGTTTAGCTAGAAACTTAAACGAAGGAGCTAGCACATCGACACAAAGACGGGCAAAGTGGGGTCGGAAAAGAAAAACTTCGAAGAGATCTGACCGTGAAATTGTTCGTCAGGCTTTGAGCAATAGATTTGCTACAATAAAAATTATTCAACAAAATTTGCAAAGGAGAGGAATAGAGATTTCGAGCAGAACTGTCAGGCGCCGATTGCGCGAAAATCGACTAATGGGCCGAAGACCTGTAAAAAAGTTGCGTTTAACAGAAAAAATGAAATCTGCTCGTCTCAACTTTGCAAGAGCATATCGACATTTCACAGACGAGAATTGGAAAAAGGTGAATAACTTAACAACATGATTTTTACTGAATTAATGTTTGCATTATTTAATAGGTTTTCTTTAATGACAAGTGCTCGCTCTGTGTGTTAGTGCAGCGAGCACAATTTGTTCGTAGACGACCTGGCGAACGTCTCACAGAGTCCACGGTTCTTCGAACTGTAAAACACCCTCCGCAGGTAATGATTTGGGGAGTGATTAGTGGAGACGGACCTGGCCCTTTGTATTTTGTAGAAGGTACAATGCGTCAAGAGCAGTACATAAATGTGTTAAAAAACACGTTATTACCGTATTTTAAGCCAGGACGTCGCATACCGACAGGGCGTATATTTATGCAAGATAATGTGGCAAAAAAGGTTAAGAAATTCTTTGAAGACAATCACATACCTCTTTTACGTAGGCCCGGAAATTCGCCGGACCCCAATCCCATCGAGAACGTATGGAATCGACTAAAAAGTAAGGTATATATAAGAGAAAATCCTACAAAGGAAATATGAATGAAGAATATAAAGGATGTATGGGAGAATGATGAAGATATAAAAGAGATAAACATATCTTGCATTGAAAGTATGCGCCGAAGAATTAAGGGTGCTATTAAAAATCATGGGTTATAGACTAAATATTAATTACTTATTTAATATTTACATATGTTAAATATTTTTACAATATATTTTATAAATAAAAAATATAATACATGTATAGTTTATATTTTATTATGAAGAAACTACAAAATATTGGTTGGAGTGAGGGTACCTTCGTTTCTGATATTAAGGTTATGTATATCTAGAAACCGTCATATGAAGCGGCGAAATCCCCAGGAGGGGTGTCTAAGCCATTTATTATTATTATATCGGTTCTAAAGGTAAGTTTGCGATGTAAGTAAGGTGATATCTTTGAAACCATTAAGTTAAAGTAGAAACAGGCCTAATTGAATGTTACTCTCGATTTCATGTTCAACCAACTTGCCCACGTCAACGTATGTCTTTTCCTAATAACATCACAGTAATTAAATCTTGATAAAACAAGTGAATCACAATGGGTTTTACGCAAATCTACTGTGGTGATTGGTGCATCTAGTGCATACAGGCGACAGCTACGTGCGTGTGCAACGTGTTTGTGTGTCACATGTAGTCCATCTCTGCCGTTTATGGCGTTAACGAACCCCTCGAGTTCACGGAGACAGCCCCATGTGCTCCGCGCGGGCCGAGAACAACATTGGCGCACCATCACCTAGGAGAAAACCATCTTCATACGGGCCACTTTCAACGTGAGCGCACAAGGAAGAAACATCAAAATATATAGTTTTGTCATGTACACTTCCTGACTATCTAGCTACGATGTTTCTTATTTTTAGGTCTGCATCACATACAGTCTGAACATCACTAGAAAAAATTCATTACGGATGCGGAAGACTTCTGCATTTGGACCGCTTGGAGGAGTGTAATCCGGTTCAGCCGAAAGGCGAACATATTTTAAATTAATGGGTCCGATCGTATAACTACCTATTTCGAAATTTCGGAGTTCCATTCATAATAACATCCGTAAAACTTATAACTAATGGGTTTTGTGGAATAGCCTGTATATGTCAGCGACAAATGCCGTTTTGGTAGAACATGCTATAATTCAACCATCCAAAATACCTTGACAAATATTCTTTATGCTCGAAACAATTTGTTAGTGTGTAAAAATATTATTTCCGAAAGCAATGTTGCTAATATCTCAAAAATTAGTCTGATAACGGAACTTTTTAGACATAGAATAAAATACACATTATATTATTAACGAAATAGATTTTTTTTTCGAAATGTGTTCCATTAGACTCAATACAGCGTTTGGCACGGGTGACTAATGCATGCATCGATTTTTTGATGTCGGGTTTTGGGATGTTCTTCAGCACCTCTGTCACGGCTGCTTGAATTGCTGGAACATCAGCATAAAAGTGTCCTTTCATTGCAGTTTTTAGTTTCGGGAACAGAAAATAGTCGCACGGTGATAGATCGAATACGGTGGGTGGGCGATGAGACAAATTTGTTTTTTACTCAAAAACTCACGAACTTTTAAGGTCTTGTGAGATGATGCATTATCGTGCAATAAAAACAGCTGTTTTCCTGCTGAATATTCGGGCCTAACTCGAACAATTCTCGACCACAAACGATGTGAAACTCCTAAATAGTATTCCCCATTAACAGTTTCACCTTCTCGAACAAATTCCTTGTGGACAATACCTTTTGAATCATAAAAAGTAATCAACATTGTCTTGATTCTTGACTTCTGAAAGAGCATTTTTTTGTGGTTTTGGCTCGCCTTTCGACTTCCTTTGCGCAGATTGGCGCTTAGTTTCAGAGTCATATTTAAAGCACCATGTCTCATCATCAATGATAGAATCAAGAAAATCTAGGTCGTTTTCAGCAGTTTGAATGATGTTTCTACAATGCTTTACACGAGCGATTTTTTGGTCTTCAATTAATTGATGTGGAACAAAACGTGCACACACCTTTCTTTTACCCAAATCGATCGTAAAAATTTGTCAAATAGTCTCTCTATTGGTATTTAATTCTTCAGCCAACATTCTCACAGTGAAATTCCCATCGATAGCAATGATTTCACGAATTTTTTGCACCAATTCAACGCGATTTTCACCTTCTGGACGTCCAGGTCTTGCATTATCATTTAAATCACCACGACCGTTTTTAAATCGCGTAAACCACTCATAAACTCTTGTACGAGACATACAATCATCACCATAAACTTTTTTCAACAGTTCGTACGTCTCAGCATTTTTTTTTTCCAATTTTAAAACAAAATTTAATATTAGCTCTTTGTTCCATTATGATTTCACGACATGAGCACCTAAACTACAGTCACTAAAATGCATGTAACTTTATAAGCTGTCATCCGATTTGCATGAACTTAAGTGCATTTAAAAGAGGAAACCTGTATGTTTCTAATGCTGCTACCGTTTAATAGATGGCACTAAGTGTTGTATGATTTAAATTAAAAGTTCCGTTGTTTAATTATTAGACGTATGTTGTTATCGCTAAAAACCCTTCCTTTTTGATTGTTCTACTATACTAAAACACAGTCTCTGGTCTCTGGTAAGCCCCTTCTTCAGGTCTAGAATACAACAAAAACGTTACAACGATGTGCCTTAAAATTTTCACTTACAATAATAAATTTAATGGTCAAATTGAGATAAAAGTATCTACACATTTATCAAATTTTTATTTATTTTTCACCTAATTATGGACATAAATACTATCAAGTATATTTTTACCAAAACAGAAACGTTACTTGTGTAATAATGGAACAATTGGTAAAATGTTTCAGTTACTATAATTATCACGTTAAGACATTAGGTATACATAACTCTCATATATTAGGTATACATACATTAGGTATACATAACTCTAGTGAAAGGAAGTAAAATAGGCATCTGCAACCAAATTTATATTGTAGGTGTGGCTGCATTTATGGCCGGTAGTGTATAGTGTCCTTTATTTTAAAAACGAAACCCGACAAATCCTATTCGATACAATCACAAATATCCACTTACCTTAATGCGGAAGCGAACACACTCCCACACGTCTAAAAATAGCAAGTGCCGGTTAAGATGAAGGGCTCCCGGAGAGAAAACTCAACGCCTCGCTGCTACCGCAGCCGCCGCCATCTTTCTCCGTACTTTGGAGACGTGTGCCGGTTCACACATCACTCTTACGAGGATCAGCCACTAATCTCCTAACAAGGGCAAAAACAATCGCATCGGGCCGTTGCTTTAATCTATCGGATCCCCGGATTACAAGGCCTACTAGATGCGAAGTTGAATGAAAAATTAATTACCGTCCCCGAATTTATTAAATAGGATTAATTCGAAATTCGTTCTGCTTGAAACAAGGGAATTGCTATATAAATATTGCACCGAATCTATCATATTTATTTAACATACTTAACAATTTCAATGGTAGTTAATATTTTATTCAAAAGTATTTTTAAAGGCGAGAAGAAAGAAAGAAGGGAAACGTAAACTTATACCATTTAGTTGAGTTTAACAGTGTATAAGTACAATTACTTACGTAATAGTATGCTTTTTGTTCGAAATGATATAAATCAGAATTGGTTTATTGAGTTTAACAATCCCTTTAATTATTCTTAAAAGATTATCAAGCGCAAGATGTACATAAATGGGAAAATGTCTATATTTTACAATATTGTTGCATCTTTTTACAACGTGTGCAACTATTGTAGCAACCTTTGTAACGGATCATTGACTAAATTTTTACAACAATAATGTATTAAATAGAAATACAATCCGCTAACCACAATCGAGTAGTAGAGATTTGGGCAAGGTGTAGGTAGTCGTATATTCTCAAACAAATTATAACAAATTGTCCTACAATTGTCTGATTCTTTATAACATTTTTCCCGTGAGGCCGAATTACCCCGAACCAGCAAAGCGTAGGAAATAATGAACTGACACAAGGAAAATAAGTAACCCTTAGAGCAACTCCGGACATACTACGGCTTAACGCACGCAGCACGTAGGTGCTGATACTTAATTTGGTACACACCGACGCCACGTGTGGTTCCTAGGTAAATGTGGGATCGAGATATACCTCCTAAGAACTTAACAGACACTGGGTTTGTGATATCTGGATATTTACGCAAAATGAATGTAGATATAGTAGTTTTAGTAGCATTTGGAACCACTGACCAGCCTCTTTGTGCGCAGCAACGTTCATGTGTCTGGCTACGTCATAGTTTTTACTACAAAAAGTAAAGAATTACTGAACCGTTTGCGATTCTTACTGACAAATTGCTTATATCCATTAGAAACAACAAGGGTCAAAGAATGGTCCCCTGAGGAACGCCAACACAAACGAGAATTCTGTCAAAAAAAGATTCGTTGCATTTAACTATTCGTTTAAATAACATTTGATCAGAGCTATATTGTTAGGGTCGAAATTGTATTTCGGAAGTTTGTCTATTAGAAGATCGTGTTGTACACAATCAAGAGCTTTGCTTAAATCACAGAAGGTAGCAATCAAATACTGGCCATTTTCAAAACATTCCACCGTTTTCTCAACAATGTGTATTTTCGCATTCCTGGTATCCAGATTCGCTCTGAAGCCATATTGAGACAATGTGAATAAGTTTTCAAATAAATTACTAATTCTTCCATAGGTTGATTGGTCGATAATTATCAATCTGCTCAAGATTTCCCTTTTTGAACACAGGAATTAGAACAGCAATTTTTAGAACGTCAGGGAAAGTATATTCTTTAATGCAAATATTTATTAGTTTCGTCAGAGGCACTATGATGAGTTCTTTCATACCTTTGATAATATATGCGAGAAAGCTACAAATATCTCGAGAAGATTTTGATTTAATATTAATAATTATGTCATGTATTCCAATAAAACTAACCGGGCCCGATGGTGAACTCGCTTTCATGGTTAATATCAATTTTATCAAGTAGTTCTTTAAAGTTATAATTTACGTTACCTTATTGACTTGACTAATTTGATTCGGGATGTTTATAAAACAATTTTTAGCCACATTTGGATCAAAATTAACACTAATATTTGTTTTTCTACATGTTCTTTGGCTATTAATAACTTGCCATACAGATTTTCCTGAATAATTAGCATTGGTTAATATTTTATTGTTAAAACTAATTTTTGATTTCCTAATTTTTCATTTATATAGATTTCCATCTTAATTACGATGATTTTTGATTGCAATTGAATTTGTTTGAGCAAATAACTCGTTTAGTGCTTGCTGACGAATTATTTTGCTTATATTTTAGCGTTTTCTGTGGGAAAGCCTGATTGAAGTCATAGATCAGAATTTCCACAAATCTGTCAGTTTACATTTTTCTGTTTTTATGATGGGAAGGCATTGAGAGGATTGAAGTCATTTGATGAATCGTATACATGACATTTTTATGCATAATTATATAAAAGTATAGAAACAGTTCACTAGAACCCTTACCACAACACTTAATTCGTACTGGACGCACGTTTCGATAGCCAAGCTATCATCATCAGCAGCAAGACTCCAGTACGAATTAAGTGTTGTGGTAAGGGTTTTAGTGAACTGTTTCAGTGTTCCAGTGCCACAGTGTTAGAGTACCCGTTTAAAAGTATAGAAAACAGGGCGGGACGCGATGATGGTTGATTTGTTCGTATTGAAACCTTATTAATTTTATTACGGACGAGGGTTCTACCACAAAACAATTCCTTTTGTAGAATTGCTGATCAATTTATTAAGTACACAGATACGAAAGAAGTCAGAAAAACGTTGGCGTCAGAAATACTCGGATTTGAAGGTCTCTGTTTGTATTCGCTCATAACCGAGCTTCCATCGCAACCCCACTTTGTTATAAGATGAAGATTACTTACTTCTTAAATATTTAATGCATCAAAACCTCTTCCAAAGCTTTAAATAAATGTCAAACAGTGCAATCAAGTAAACTTTGTAGTACCTCAGCTATAGACTCAATAACGTTCACATTCTCTTATCCGCTGCAACAGCTTCATAATAAGGGTAGAGATCGCTATTGCGTTCCCGAGCTGCATCTTTAATAATATCGTATTAAAATGTTGTAAGTTTTCCTTCTACAAATATCAATAAAGCTTAATCAGAAGACTACGATACACCTATTTAACGATAGGCTTTCCTGTGTCTTTTTATACTATTATGAGTGGAAAATCTTTCAATACATTAGCAGTAACAAATTGTCCTTCTGCTCGAAGTGACATTTGAGCAACGTAACTTATTTCTTAAGAGCTAATTTCAGTTCGGAATCCTTTAGTCTTACTTTGCTTAGATCTTTCACTACTTCGAGAAAACTCGGCAGATTTCTCAGACAAGTGTTTCTCACACCTTTATTTGAAATCATCCAATGGATAGCTCCTTAGATATGCAACTAGTTTCTTTGTTTCAATTATTGGTCTTATTTTTTTAGTATGCTGACAATCCTACCTACATCAAAAGAACATTGAAAAGAAATGAACCTATTACCTAAATAGTTTTTGCCTCTAGTAACAACATCTAATAAATGTGAAAACCGAATGAAGTGAAAAGCAACAAACTGGCCTCCTGTCCATAGTACCAAATTTAACATTAAAATCACCAGTGAAATAGTAATTTTAATGTTGATTGTTGATTTTACAATGGCCTCCACATGGACCACTTAAGGTAAACTTCAAGTAGCTAATTTTAATATTTGGTGAATTTGGCAACAGTTACCATTATTGGAACATAATGAACACTGGCCTTGTACATCCGGAAATATTTGAACTTTGCAGATAGGATAGATAGGATAAAATTTACAGAAAACAATATGATTTAAATACTTTAGGACCTTACTATATATCATGTTGCTGGGAATGGGTTTTCCTCGGTTCAAAAAAACGTGCAAAAAGTAATTGGAAAAAAAGGAAAACACTGAGTTGGTGGTCTGTCCACTGGGGGCGTGGTGTCAATATAACGATTGCTTGTTGTGTTAACGTAGTGAGAAGCTGTGTACCGCCAATGATCGTTTACAAGCCCAAGAGGAATTAAACGCTGGCGCACCTCCTGGAGCCATTGTAACGATTTCTGATATAGTTTTCGTAAAGCAGCTTCAATGTTTCATAGGGAATTAGCTCACGAAAAGATACCTCGTGTATTAATTCCTTATCCACAAACTACGTTCCTTTGATGAAGGATATCGCTCTTTGATTTTCTTTGTATTTCCTGTTATACTTTTCTCACTAACATACTCCATACACCACTTTTATCTGACTGACAAGTTATAATGTGCGAACAATGCTAGGCCTACCATATAATGGCAAAGATATGGAAACTACATTTTGCAGAGGTCATTTTTCTTTTTAAATAATTAGTAGATAATGGCTATATAACAGAAAACTATTGCTATATGCTCTTACGAATTATGACAAAACGAATAGGTTATTTGATTTTGTTTAGAAACCTTCTTAATGTCACCAACTACATAAACCGTTTAAAAGAGACGTCACTACTTCTTTTCCGTATTTTCGAATAGTGGAACCTATCCAAGTTGCTTCTCTATCCCATAAAAAAGCAGTCCAGTCGTCGTAGATTCGACATCGAACTCTATGCGATAATATTTCGAACGGCAGCAAAGTAACCCCTGGAAAATCTCCGTAGTGTGAAGAACGGGAGGCGGAAAGGACGATCGGGGGCGTGCGCGGGGTGCGGGAACGCCGCACGCGGGGCCGGTTTTATATAATTCAATTTCATGGTTGAATCCCTTCGTTTGCCGGCACGGATGCGATCGTTTTATGCTGTACGTATATACACTCATATACATGAAGTCCGGGAACGATGCGAACGCCATGCACTGTACACGCATCCGTGTACGCTAAACACACGCCCGCTCTTGCACGCACACATAGAACATTATGGAAATGTAGCGGAGCGCAGACTAGGGAGTCATTAATAGACGCACCCGTTTTACGTTTAATAGGCTTATATATCGAATAATCTGGCGGAAAATTGTTTAAAAAATCGACAAGGATTCCACTCGATTTTTCTGCAATATATCTCTACTTGGCCTCAAACATAAATAGAGAAAATAAAAAAATATGTTGTTATATACACACAGAGAAATGTTTTCTTGCATTAAGAAAATAGATTTCCTTGCAAAAATCAGTCTCTATTCAAGAAAATATTTTTATTCCAAGACTAAAAAAAAGCAAGGGACCTCTTTTGGTCTAAATTGAACAAGGAATCTAGCGAAATAACTAAAATTGTATTTTAGTCAGCGGCGTAGAAAGTATTACAGAAAAGAGACACTGGGCCCAGTCTCCACCACTGAATTAAATAACTTGTCACTGGTAGTCGCAATTAGCCATTTTTCAAATATTTAAGGAACATTATTCCTTTCGAAAATATTCAATTCCCTATATCTTAAAAACTAAAGCTTTGAAGGCATATGTTCATTAAAACTTTCTTGTCTAAAATTACTTGAAAAATCGCCAGTGACATTTTCATAGATAAAATCTGGACCATTCTGTATAGTGAAAACACTTGTCATGATACAGAAATCATTGCATTCTGAAAAGGTTGATGTTGGATAGCAAGAAGAAGAATTATTGGTACATTATACTTTCATGAAACGGTAGATCCAGAAAGATAGCGTAATAACTAGAGTTGGCATCTTTTCGCGGATGATTTAAGTTGGTAGTTCTGTCGATAAAGAACATATTCCCCAATTCCTTAACCTATTGCAGACGAATATGTCCTTTATTGCCGGAAATACCAACTTAAATCATCCGCGAAATTTAAAAAATGCCAACTCTAGTAGTAACTTATTGCAACCTTTTCAAATCACTTGCATGATGACGAACCAACGAATGGATGCTTCCAACAAGCTAATGCCACAGCGCATAAAACACTGCAAACAATGAATCTCTTACATGAATATTTTGATAACCGTGTAATAGATTTTCCTCCACGTTCTCCTGATCTAACTATTAAAAATTTTATTTTTCCTCACTTAAGAAGTACAGTACAATACACCACACACAGGAAAAGAGCTTCTCGAAGTAATTCAAAATGTTTGTGACACTACAACATCTTAACACCTTGTCAATGCATTTAGCAACGTGAAACTACGAGTTGGGGTTTATGTTGGAACCAAAATAGGTCACTTTGGGCATATCCTCTAATTGTTTGCTAATTTCTTCTTTTACTTTGACTAGGAAATAAATGTTTTATTCTGCTAGGTTTATTACTATTGACTTAGAATACCACATTAGCTATTTACGCTTTAAACAGAGACTTATTTGGATGATTACTGTCAAATATGTTGAACGTAATTTGGAGTTTTAATCTTGATATGATTTAAGCAAGATTTAACTGTCAGATATCTAGTTGTAATCAACGTAAAAAATAATACAAAAGAAACATGGCCCTTTCGATTACGTTCTTTCATGATCATTTGGTGATTTTATATTTTGTAATTGTCAACTTCAATAATCCATTGTGCGCATCATTTTAATTCTGTGGATTTAGTGAATAAATAAAATGTCAAATATAATTTTAATTAATTTGCATATTCAATATAGGTCAAAACGATTTTAAAAATTAATTAATAAATCAAATATTTACTGATTTGGATTTAATTTCGATTTATAAGTTTTGCTTAACTGGTAATTATAAATACAATTAACAGGAATTAATCGAATGAATTTGATTTGGATTTGTTGCTCTATTTCTTTGTAACTTGAGTGATGCAGAAGTATTTAGTAGTACAATAAGTTTATGCATGTCCAAATCCTTTTATATTTTGAGTGATTGGGCAACGCTGTTCCAAGTTTTTTGAGTATCACTTCACAAATACTCAGCGATAGATAAATACTTTCATCGTAAAGGAATCATATTTACTAACTTGGGTGGCAGTTTTATTTATAAGATTTCCTTACCTCTGTATACATACATATATGCTATTTTCTTTTTATTTTTCTTGACTTTGGTTTAATTACTTAAATATTAAGTTTTTCGTTTTATTGCGGTTTGAGTCGTTAACAGAAGATAAAAACAAAAAAAAAACTTTTTTCTTTTTTTTCCTTTTCCCACATTTATTTCATTGCTACGTTTCGTTGGTTTTTTATTAACTTATTCAAGCTATCTTATCAGTAGAGTTTGTTAAAAAGGTGGCACCGGATGGCAGTAGCGTTGCGGAAGCGGCGTGGGTAAGGGTAATTTTCAACTCGTAGTCGATCTCAACAGTACCGCCAGAGAGTTCAAAGCGACAGTACATTGCACGCTGCACGCCAAATAAGTACGCGGAGATGGGACGCCCAAAGGGTCTAACGTTCTCTTCGAATGCGAATAAATATCTCAGGCATTTCCCTGGATTAGAATATAGAAGTCCGCATATTTATTGCACAATATGCAATAGCGGATTGCTAATTCGCGATAGGTTTGAATGTAGAAAACATTGTAAAAGTAAACGTCATGTATTGAATTTAAGAAACAGTATTCCATACTGGCAATTTTTATATGATTTTATTTTTATGTTAAGTGTGTGTGCAACATCCCACAACATCTAGTATCTAATGAACACTTTCGTCTTTTTTGGGCTAAGTACGTTCCCTCATGGAAGCTGCCAACATCTATGGAATTACGATACAATTTGCCACGTGTGCAAGGTACAGTAAAGGAATGTATAAAAGACAAGTTGAGAAATAAGAAAATCTGCCTATGTGTGGATGAAACAACTGATGCTCAGAAACACAGCGTCATTCATGTTGTAGCGCGTCCTTTAAAGCGTGATGGTCCACCAGCTTCATTGTTGTTAACCAGTAAAAGGATTAAGAAAACTAATACAGAAACCGTTGTCAAGATAATAAAAGATTCGTTGAGAGAATTTTGTATCACAGTAACCCAAGTCACAATGTTCGTTACTGACGGAGCCGCAACAATGCTGAGAGTTGGTAGGATGTTGAAAATATGCTTTCCGAATCTTCTCCACATAACATGCCTCATACACGCATGTTACCTCGTAGCAGAAACTATTCGAATGAAATATCCGATGGTGGATAAGTTAATAGCATCTACCAAAAAAGTGTTCATCAAATTTCCCAAACACATCCGTGAATTCAAACAATTGTGTCCGAAATTACCACCACCACCTCAGCCTGTAATAACGCGATGGGGAACATGGCTCCAGGCAGTATCTTACTATCAGAAATATTTTTCACAAGTGAAAAATGTCATGTTGAAACTTGATTCAAATGATTCTGCAGCAGTTCGAGATAGTCAGCAACTTTTTTCCAATTCGGACGTTCAACAACAAATTGGTGAAATTTCCATGAACTATTCTGAAGTTGCACAAGCTATTGAGCAATTAGTCACTTATCTACACGAGACGCATTAAATTGCATAAACAATTTACAAACCGCTCTAGAAAACTTGACGAACACTATAGGAGTTGATGTTGCTCAGAAATTTGGTGCAATTTTAACGAAAAACCCCGATTTACAAAAGGTTCGGTCTATAACTGAAAATCAAAAGTGCCCAGATGAGGAAAAGGAATATCTGACATTTGCAAATCTTACTTCACTGGATGTCGAGCGATCATTTTCGAAGTATACGACAACGTATTCACAACACCATCGACGGCTGAATGAATCGACAATGGAAGCGTTGTTGACGTTGCAATTCTACGCAGCTTACCAGAGCGGTTGCCAATTGCCACAGTGGACATCAAGACGACAGGAAAAGGTAACAATATTATTTTTCACTAATATTGTATATTACGTACCTACTTTTATGCGGTGCGCCACTGCCGGTACCACATTTTTAACAAACTCTAATCATCCCTTTTTGTTTTTATTTCTTTTTTCACTTTTATTTTATTTTATATATTTTTTTTAATATTTAATGTCAATGAAATCATGTCTAAGGATCAAGTCGCGTTGAATATTTTTAAAAGCATTTTTATCAGGTTAAACATAAAATATGTACGACAACAAAACGAGTAGCAGACACACTGAAAATGTGTTTTTTCCTCTTCTGTTAACAACCTAAAACCCAACAAAGAGAAAAACCTTATATTTAAATATAAATCCTTAATTAAGGGGTATGTGAAGTGTTTATTTGATTAGAATTTATGCCAAAGTATGTTAGATAAGACGAAAAAAGATATACAGAAATTAAAACGAATATATTAAGGCTATTTACATCAGTTTTACAGTACGGTTAATAATAAATACAATCTACATTTTCTTCATTCTTCTTTATCATCTTCTGTATAATAACAACGATCTTAAATTGCGGAATTTACATATTTTATATACAATTGCACGATTTCTTTAATCATATTCGCATTATTATAATTTTTGGTTTTACAAATAGTATTTACATCAGGAGATGGTAGTCTTTATTCTTCTAGATAATAACTGGTAACTTCTTACGTTTGATATGTTTTTCGCCTCGATGAATTTCACGAGCCCAAATTGTGCCCGTGATTGGTCAAGTGAAAATACGGCGTATAACTACCGGAACCAGCCGCTTGTAAAGGATAAACACCGGCGTAAGGAACGTGGTGCGAATACAACAGGCTCGAATGGGTATGGTGTCCCGGAAACGCTGGAAAACTGCTTCCGGAGCCGACGTTCGGTGGGGGTACAGTGGGCGAATTCACGTCCATGCCCGGATTTTGCTTTTTCCATTTCGTCCGGCGATTTTGAAACCAAATCTTCACTTGCGTCTCGGTCAGACTGAGGCTGAGCGCTAGGTTCAATCGTTCGCAGACGCTCAGGTATCTTGTCGTCTTGAATTTATTCTCTAAGGCGACGAGTTGTTCGTAGGTAAATGCGGTTCTGGCTCGTCTCGGTTTGCCCGTATTTTGCGACTTCGAGTCGCTTTTCTTCTTCTTTGATGTGGGGTCTTTGAGGTCTTCGCTAATGTCACTTTGGATTTCGTCGTCGTCGTCGGAGTGGTGTTCTTTGCCTGGAAAAAGAAAATGATACAATGAGGAGCCTAATTCATTTTAAAAAAGTTTCCGAAAGATAATTGAAAGGAATTATTGGAGAATCATATAAGGAAAATATTTGGGCGTATTACTATTATTTATTG
Organism: Dynastes maya; assembly: GCA_029619315.2. Lineage (NCBI taxonomy): Eukaryota > Metazoa > Arthropoda > Insecta > Coleoptera > Scarabaeidae > Dynastes > Dynastes maya. The sequence continues at coordinate 10,845,587 of JAROYE020000009.1, read as the reverse complement.
AAAATAAACATTGAGAAATTACTTATTCTTATTATACCGATGCTGCAGCATGATCCACATAATCATGTATATACATTAAAAGAAAATAACTTAAATATAAATTAAAAGAAAAAAACATTAGCATTTGCAGCTTATACAGGCTGTGTCGGGAGGAACGGACCAAACTCCAGGAGTGTATTGTACATGCGAAAATAATGTAAAAAACTCATATGTTCTTGTCAAATTTTCATTTGTTTTCAAGTTATAACGTAATTAAAAAAATTAAATAGCGTTCTTGTAAATGGTCCAAGTGGTCGAGTTAATACGTCTTAAATAAAATAAAAGTATCCTTGCATTGACTACCCATATAAAACAAAAAGTCAGGTACGTTCAACATTAAAAGTTTGTTTCGCTTCTTATCACATATGACGTACCGGCTATCTGAATCAATCCTTTCGAGGCTCAAAATCGTTTCAATAATTTTGTTGTTCTGATGTGTGTCAGTCCAAATTTATTGTGACAGCGGTTTGACGTTTATTTTAAAGTTTGTACATTATTTTGTTTGTTGTGGTCCTATCAGTTGGCGTCCAAGGGCTTCAGACATCATACCATTAGACTATTGTTTGTGGGGCTTGTAAAAAAATGAAGTTTACAAGGCTGAAGTTGATACTTGGGATACAATAATTCGATGTATTAAAAATACTGCAACCGATATTAATGAAAGGCATCAAGTAATCACGACAGCAACAGGCGCTCATCTTTATTTTATTTTTATTAAGAGAACGCTATAGATTAAAAAAATGTTAATGTATGAAATATTGTTTATTTGTAATTACTTTATAACTTAAACCAACTGAAAATCGGATAAAAGTATATAAGTATTTTTACATTATTCTCATGAGCACAATATACTCCTGGGGTCCGTTCCTCCCGACTCGTCCCGTATAGAACTTCATTTAATGTCAGGCATTATTGTGCTACAGTTTTTATAAAATTACTTGGAAAAAAACAATACAAAAATAATTAATTTTCTTAAATAAATAATGACAAACAGGTATACCGTACTGGAGCTATGGTTTATGAACTGCTTTCAGCGAGGATGCGCAGAGCTTGCATTAACTAGGGTATAATAGACACATATGTATATGGTAAGATGTTATATTAAAAAATTATATGGGATTGAACATGAGAAAACTGTTCTGGCAGTATATGACAGCGCCATATCCCGGCAAATTGTTTATTTTGATAGAGAATATCTAGAGGAGAGTCAAGAAAATGTGATTTTAGCAATGTAGTACATTTGGTGTCTTCTGCTTACTATAGCCTTATAGTTTACAGCTTATAGGTGCCAAGGAAGTTAATATACACTAACGTGAATACATTTCATACCGCTTTCTCAAACAGATTTACAAAGTATTCATAGCTACTATAAATGCTTACATGACGCACTGGAACAATTACAAAATAGAGCGTTGTCGTTAGTGAAGTCACTGCAAATAGTGGACGAAGTACATACTCTGCTACGCACTATAAAAAGATTCCAATTTTATCACATTACAACAAATTTGTAATGGTACTTCGACTAATCCATTAATTGAGTTCAAAGATTATTTTAATCATACATGTATTACATCGGTAGATGTCGAACGATCTTTCTCCAAATATAAACACATTTTTTCACCACTGCGAACACGGTTCCACGAGACAACTATTGAAACGTATCTAATACTATCAATTTTTTACGATTCTTATCCACTGGGTTATAATACTAATGAGGGTGCTTCTACTTCTCATGTTCAGTAATTCCAATGCAATCCGCCTGTTTAAGAGGATGAATGTTTCACAGCCTTACAGATATTATAATTCTTGATTAGTTTTTTTATTATTATTCGCTTTATTACTTCTTTTTCGGTATTATAAATATTGAAGAAACCGCACGCCTATGGCGCGACGAACGAATATCTTACTCCACTGATGAGTAGCATTTTTCTCTTAGTGGTGGGCTCAGTACTCGAAACTCTCGAATATGGTCCCACAGGCAATCATTCAGGAAGGTCTTCACAACAAGAAAGTCAGTGTTTGGTATAGTTTCACAGTTTAATTTCATCATTGGTCACTATTTTTTCGAGTAAATACAGAATGACGAGATCGTAACTATAAATGTTACTGGTGAACGATATTTGCAAATGTTAAGAGATTATCCAATTCCACAGTTGCAAAACGAGGATGCAATTAAAAACACACCCGCACATTTACTGACCAGTTAAAGATTTGTTAACTGCTGTTTTTCAAGATCGTATTATAAGCAGACATTTTGAAAATTCGTGGTCGCCAAGACATGAACCCAGCGGATTTTTAGCTTTGGAGTCAATCAAAAAAATTTGTGTTTAGAGTATGATCAATGGAGGAATTAAAAAACAGCATTAGGAAGCAAATTGCTGCAATTCAGCCCGAAATGTTGTATAATGGGGTGCATTACTTGCAGGAAAGTCAGGAAATTACATTGAACAGTTGTGGTAAACAATGTTGGACATAAGAAATCCTGTTATCTCTTGCCTTACGATAACCTTGTATATGTAATGTGTTGATCATCAAATTAGGATAACTTCCCATACCACACGACTTTCCTCTATAGCAGTGCATTTCAAACAAAGTGTTTGTTAAAACTTCTTTCCCTTATTTGAATTAGAACATGTTCTAAAAGTTTAATTAACTATTTAGCTTACATCCTGCATAAACAAAGATTAACTGCTCTAAATTACAACATAAATTAAACAACCTTGTTCACATCATACGAACTAAAACTGTGTGACGACCATTACCATCGGATTAAAAATCGGGACGCGTTCAAACATTTAACGCCAACGGGGACAAATTAACCGATGCGTTTTCATGACGCTCCGCCTTATTTTTCCGATTTTTTCCCGGCGGTGGCGGCTTGTATAACCGCCGCGTCGCCGAAAGATGAAAGAAAATCCCCAAAAGGAGCGAGTACGGATGGTTGTATGGGAAGGCCGTGTAGCGAATACCAACCTCTAGACGGCTGGCGTTATTCCGTCGCTACGCTGCGTAAACTGAACGAGCATTGTTTTAATAATTAATATGTCCGCTTTGAGCAAAACCAAAGGATTAATTACAAAGTTCACGGCTTGCTAACGAGCCCAAAGGCAATTACGCTAAGACTGTTAATTACTTGTTCCGACGGTTTCGTTGGCGTTTCGGTTGCGATATTAGGAGGGACTCTTCGAAGTTAGCGTTGGCTGTAATTTCGTATATACGGATCTGTGTAAACGTGTGCGTGCGCGTGAGAGAGTATGGTGCGCTTGCTCTTCAATACACATCGTCGGCGTCGTTCGCTCGTTTGATTGTGTCGATTGAAAGATTGTTCGATTTGAAAGACGATTCTTTTAACATTTTAATAATTTCAGCACAAATTGTAAGAAGCTTCATTATAAAATGTTAAATGGATATACTTCAAAAGTTCCACATAATGTTGTGTCCTGGCAAGACGGTGGTATGGCACTTGCAGCTCCACTCATTTACAGATAGAATACCCGTGATGTTGACCATTGCACTGTGGCCGAAATAACGTCAAAAGTGCACTTTATTCCCAAAATCAAAGGTTTTTGCATGGGAATTTCGGTGATAGGTTTTTGAAGGAAACATTTAAGAGCTCTTATTCTAGTGTAACCCGAGATTTAGTTACTTTTTAGAGCCAGATAAAGTGAAGAAATATATTTTTCACAAATTTGATTAAAAATTAATACTATTTCTCGTAGTTACAATTACTTTATATTAAAATTGTAGACTAAAATATTTGTTGCTACAGTGTAGCACACAATTTTATTATAAAAATTAGTTGCTTGAATTTTGTATTGTGGAAGGAGTTGATAGACATATTTGTACATTATGTATAAGAAGCAGAAATACGTGTTCGTACAACGTTTTCGAGGATTTGAAAAAAAATTTTTGTCGAAGATGCGGAGATATTTACAACACTTCTTGGGTGTGGTATGTAGATTATTGTGTAGAAATACTAAGAACCACTTTTAACCGCTTCGGAATGCATTAGCGCTCATAAGTATTTTGGCACCTCAAATTTCAGAGTAAATCGTTAAATATTTAAATGAAAATATTAAAATATGTACTATTTGGTATTTTTCCTTTTTTTGCATTAAGGGATCAAAGCCACATTACCATCGCAATGTATCAAATTATAAAAACTACACCTATTAAATTGTAATTCGACAGTCAACGAGAAACTTAATAAGAACTCTGTAAATTTCAATGTTATTAGACCTTAGTAGTAGCTATTTGGTATTTAAGTATACACAAATATACAATTTTAACAATTAAAATTATTTATTTGACCAGAATTTTAGATTCGTCTATGTGACCTCCTTTACCTTTAATGATTGCGTCGCATAATTGGGGCATTCTTGCAATTAATTTAAACAATGTTTCCGGAGTTATTCGAGCCCTTGCTGCCCGTAGTTTATTCCACATGTCATCTGCTGAAGTTGGAGCAGCTTTTCTTACTTCCCGAACCAGTTCTTCCCATAATAACTCGATGGAATTCAAGTCCGGGTTTTGGGGTGGCCATTTCATGATTGTTGAGTGTCCCTTCCTCTTCCAACTGTTCTAAATTTTGCTTGTATAATTTTGAAGAGCGTTTGGGTCATTGTCTTCGTTGGAATACAAAATTTGGACTCAAAATTCTTACACTAGAGGGTATTGCATTTTCCTCCAAGATGCGTTTGTATTGCTCCTTTCTCATTATGCCTTGAATTTTTACGAGATCACCTGCGGATGTACCAGCAAAACAACCCCAAATCATTACCGAACCACCGCCGTGTTTGACGGTAGAGACTGTGCATTGCTCTAGTGTACGTTCACCAACAGATCTTCTTACAAACACTCCTCTTTGTGAGCGAAAATCTCGAATTTGGATTCGTCGGTCCACAATACCTTGCTCCAATCTTCTACCGTCCCATTGTAACCTCTTTTTCTTATTAATTTGGCGAAGCAAGGGCTTTCGCATCGCAATTCGACCGTGAAGGCCGGCTTTTTGCAGACGGCGTTTAACCGTGGACACGCTAATCGGCTGCTTTTCTTCTATTTCGCTTGCTGGACACCACGATTGGAATATCTTAAGCTGATGTCGCCACTTCGTACTTTATTTAGAAAACTGCAACTTTCACTGTATTTTTTTATGTTATAATCAATACTAGATGGATTTAAATGTAATTTTCTAGCAATTTGACGATTCCTTATGCCTAAGTTATGTTGTACTACTATCAGAGCATGCGTTTCAACACTAATTTCTTTCCTTTTCGGCATGTTTTAAAATTTTAAACGAAATTATAAATACTATTTGTTAAGAGATGTTGTCGCTACTGGAACAATAACTAACCATAATTTAAACATATACTTCAAATGGCTTTGTTATAGCTTCATAATTCATAGTAAAATTATCAACTGTTACATTTTTCTTCAAGAAATACGCTCTTTGTTGTCGCTACAACCTGCACTTTTACGACTGTATTACTTCTCAATTTCTCATACAGATAAAAGAAGTAAATTGAGCAATATTATTTAATGAATTTAAGTGAATCTTCCTTATTACTAGCATACTATTCAATAGTGCTTGTTAAGGCTTCTTAACATTTTATTGTTATTTTTTACGCTAACAAATTTGTTACTGGATTTATTCTATTTTGTGAACCCATTATTCTACTGTTGCATTGCGTAGATTTAATCCTTCATTCGTTTTACTTTGTTAATTTAATATTTCATTTGTGTTAGCTGTAAATTCACCATTTCTTTTGTTTTATTTCTTATAAACTTGTGTATATTGTATTTGTTTACATTTAAAATATTTTATGTGTACCTATTAAGCACAAAAGCATATTTCAATTCATTTAATATACATAAAAGCAACAGAATCATTCACACACAAAGGTAAAATCGATGTAAAACTGTATTAATTCAACTTGTATTATATTGTAGACCTCGAGGTAAGACCCACACTAGAGAGAGAACCACCGCGATGTATAAAACAGACAATCGCTGCCGAGAAAGCAAGCCTAATGCACATATACGTGTCATTATCTCGAAGTGCCGAAACTACGTCGGAGAACCGAGTGTGCGGAGTGTCACTATTCATATCCGTCGCTCCTTCGCCTATATGCGCAATGCAGCGCTCGGACCCGCACGATGTATGGTCTTTGGAAAGTTCGCTTGTATAGAGAGGTAGTAGCAAGACGGAGCATACATACAAGATACCGTAGCAAATACTTACTATAGCTAGAACGTCTGAGTAGTCGTTTTCGGCTGTATTCTGCTACTACCTCCGCGACCAGACGTTCGAGCTCCGTCAACGGTTTGGTGGTGGCCCTAAGAATGCATAATGCATACAAACGTTGCGAATTAATATACAAATAAGTGTTGCGATACTGAAGACACATTTAAGGTTACAAAGTGCCTCGCACTCGTACTAGATGCGTTTATATTTATACATATAAATATATGTTGCGAATGAAAGACATACAAACGTTGCGATTTATATGCCCACAAAATATGTACACAAACAAGTAAGGAAACCATTATAAAATGTATATAATACTAAGGTATATGCATATTTTTTACAATATTACAAGAGGGAAACCTCCTTTTGTATTTTTTTTATGTAATAATAAGGGGAACTGTTTTAATAATTTTTTTTATACATACGTACTGTATTTCATTTCGAGAGGTACTGAATTATCGAGCAAATAAGCAACTGTTTTATACATTTAAGCAAGAAAGATACACCAAAGCAGACGACTAGCGGCATTGTTCTTCAAACCAGGAGAACGTAACAATGTAACAATGCTGGAATGTATTTCCTAAATACATGCTTTGTATATAAAAATCTAAAATCTAAGGGTGCCCAAATACTTATGAGCGGTAGTGTATATGAGGAATTATATAAGCGGTCTTCCGTTTATTTTTTTTATAAGCCTAGGTCTACTGTATTATTTTAGTGTTTATAACCTTAACTTATTCGAATAAATAATATTGTAATAAGATTATTTTATTCTGGACCTATTATTATATTAAGTGTTCAATTTAATCTCGCCAAAAATTTACACTAGAATATAATTGCATTTCCTATTTTGTGAAGTAAGTAGATATGTCTATATTAAGCAGATTCATGACAAAATTATAAATATTATTAAATTTTAAATAACAAAGTAGATGCCTGGTTCGCTACTTATAGATCAGCCTGTATATGCGGAAATACTTTTGAAAGATACTCTATATAATCTACTATGTTAGGACACCCTGTATATGCATTTGAGTATTGTACATCGCATATTGATGCATGGTGAATATGATCAAACTTATAGTGTTGTGCATACGCAGCCAGTCATATTATTTATTGTAGAATTTTCTAGATATTGTAATTTTTAACTAAAGTTTGACATTCTCCGAAGATTTCTAAAAAATTAATAACGCAGTTAATAAAACATCAAATATAAATAAGGGATTGTAAAGTAACATTCATACAAGCTTCAAAGTAGTAGAACACTCACGAACATTACTGACCAAATCATTAAAATTCCTAAGACACTCTGCCCAGACTGAAAATTCCAACATAGGTATACAACCTCCAAGATTTATGAAACGGTAAAAGTATTTATGTATGTTAACCATTTTGCGGGTTTATTAGGGTTTATTCCGTATCGTGCTTAGAACGATTGGCAAGGAGAAGGAAGAAGTGAAAACAAAATATTCGCTAGGCATTCGTCGTTATTTACTTAACGGTTCCACGAATATGGGGTGGAAGTTGAGAAAGCAAACTTGGCCCAATGTTGGAAAAGTGGCGGGTCTGATGGGGGTTTTATGAGACTTACTCGATGTGGTGTGCGTGTATTTGTTCTGGAAGAGGTCGTTAACTTATTGTGAAGGTGTGTGAATGTTATTTTATGTGGTGGCACTTATGTATCTACTAAGGAGCGTCATCAATATAGTGCGTAACGTTAATATATGGGATTATTGAAAATTTTAAGGTGTTAATTCTCCAAGTACCAGAAGTTCATATTGAACGATTGAAAATTATAAATTAGTTGTTCCAGGTACTTTTGATGTTTATTGGTATTGATTAGAAAGAAAAGCATCAGATTACACGGAAACGCAGAATAGTAAACTAATCACTATTTTTGTTTATTTCTGTTTAGTGATATATTGTGGATGGAGTGCAGAATGGTTGTTTATTTCAGGTAGAAAGATGTGCCTACTTATACGTGTCTGGTCTGTGTCTTTCAAGTTAAAAATTTAAATTTGCTAATAGAAAATGTCAAGCATTGTATATATGTACCAGGGCCAAGCTGATATTATTGAGAATTAGCAAACGGTTAATATATTTTAGAATTTTATTTTAAGGAATTCCCTTCAGCGACAATACATTCGACCATTCTCTCCTTTCCCTTCTGAAAGGCCGCCAAATAATCTTTTTTGGAATATTTGCGAAATACTGATGAATGGCCGTATCAATTTCTTCCTCAGGCGAAAATCTCATACCTTACAAATGTTCAATGCAAAAGTCAAAATCTTCTTTAACCCCATAAAACAGCCAAAAGCCACACATCGCCAAATCTTATAAGTACGATGGATGTCCTATTATTTTTATGTTGTTTTCAGCTAAATATTGGATCGTGAGAGCTGCGAAATGGGACGATACGTTATCGTAACACAACATAATGCCCTTCTGAAGAACTCTACTGAACACCTCAAGCAAACATTTTTCGGTGTAACATTTAGCTGTAATTTTTTGTTCATCCACATACCAGGCCCGAACACCGCATCCATAACTTTTGTCATAGCTCGCTACGTCTTTGTCATTGTTGGTGCTGTTTCATACATGGTTCTCTTGACGGATAGGAGAAATGGAAGATAGGTTTCGTCGCCTGTCACAATTTAAAAAAAAAATTGTGTGCATCATTGTTCAAAAGAGTTAAAGTTTTATAGCAAATTCTTACAGGTTCTGCTTTTTGAGAATCAGAGAGCTGATGCGGGATAGAACGACTGACAACTTTTTTTTTAGTGCAGGTGATCGTGTATGTATTAATAGCTGAGGATCTAGAGTTGATGCTCTATTACAGCATACGTGACGCTGTTGTCCTCTTCAATTATTTTCTTAACAGGAGCAATATTTTCTTCGGTGATGGCCGTATGAGTATGTCCTGCTCTTTTCTGATGCTGAACAGAACTTCTTTCGCTCTCAAAATCTTTATACCATCGGTAAATTGTAGCCAAAGGAGGTATTTTTTCATTAAAGGTTGATTCTAAACTTCGTTTACACTCATAAGTAGAGCAACGCAAACTGCGCTGAAAGCCAGTGGCTGACGCATAAAAGTTTACACAAAATAAATTAAATGCGATACGTGCTCAAACACTTACCGTTTTAAGAGTCCTCCGTGAAATCACAAAGTGGATAATGTCTATTTAATATTTGTTGTTTCGGCAAAGTGAGTGCGGCGTGAAGAAAAAGTGTTTTTGTATGCCGAAAACGAACGTTCTACATCTAGTGACGTTATATTTGCGTAAGTAAAATAATCTTTCAAATAACTTAACGGTTCTGTTGACGCACCTTCACAAATTTGTCTTAATGTGCCAAAATCAGAGTCTTTATCTAAAACACTTTCAAACCTTTCTAAAACACAAACATTTCTTGCGTCTTTTATCGCGCATAGCTATGCGTGAACATGTTGCACTATTTGCAAAGATTCCGCTAACGACACCGAAGAATTTTGTAATTTTTCTATCGCATCCGCTAGTCCTACGTAATTGTTCTGAATAATTTCCAAATCTGTTTGAACTTGACTGTCCTGAAATTTCAAGCGGCTTACCTTGACAGCCGCAGCTTCCTTTGGGTCGAATTCTAAAATCACGTTCTTTATATTCTCAAAATATTTAAGATTTATTACTATTACTATGATAAATAATAACATTTTACCATATCTACCATCTCGTTAATTGAATAATCTGGCATTAATGACTCAAATTAAATATGTATTTGGGCCACACAAACTTTATTGTATCCAAAAACAATACAAAATAACATAAAACTGTCAAATTTTGTTTTCAAGACACACATATTTGTATGTAAAAAATCAGTAATATCCACGAAAATTTAATTCTTTTATCAGATTTGTATATTTCTTTGTATTTATAATAACGTTGTTTCAACTTTTTACTTCTGCCTTGTATACATATTAAAAAGCTGATATTAAAGGGTAACATCATTGTAATAAAGCTTATTAAACTCATGGCAATACATCTTCTAAGCCATCGTTTAAAAAGTAGGCGTAATTGCTTACTAATAATGATCGAAATTTTGTACAGCTACAGTTTCATCTTCATTTATCGAATGTGTATTTTTCATTATCCAATATTAAAATTTACGTAACGTTTCATTCGTTAAATTTCTAACAAAAAAAGGAAATCATTTGCAAAAACAACGAATAGTGTAGTTCCAAGCAATGAACCTTGAAGGATTCCTGCTTTCATACTCGATACCTACTTAGTTATACCTCCTATATTTGTATATAAAAACAATGATTTTCTCAATTGAATTCGTTTACTTTTAGAATTTAGTGTTTTGTAAAATTTTAAACTTATAAGTAGGTGTCTATGTATAACATTTCTCCGGTAAAAGCTCGTTAAACTAAAATTCCCGCCCCTTTCGACAGAAAAGGATATTCTCCAGAACGCTAGCATCAGTTTAGTCCGGACAACACGTTCGACGCCAGGTAATCGTATTTTGATAGCCGCTTAGGCACACCGGAGGATGGCCGTCCTCCCGCCCGCCGTCGCGTCGCAGTGCTCGCCTAGCGCCGGCATTCGATTCGCTAAATCCGGGGCTCACTATGATTAAGCACCGGTAATACGAGAACATCACGGGAGCTTGTGAAATCAATACGTAACAAGCGACAAACGTGTTAACCGCATTCATTTGTCTGGTTACCGCCGAAACAATGCAGTGCGGTGGCGCTGTCAGCCGCGACTTCAACAGCAGAACGGGATTTACAGGATCAAACGCGGATTCCAATTTATGGGCTTCGCGGCTGTATCGTATGAAAATATTTCTCGACGTTGTCGTCTTTGGCGGTAAAGTTTGGTACGGTCGTACTTGGGAAAGTCCGATGTATTAATAATGACAAAATAAGGAATCTGCACATCATACAATCAAATTTACATCTCTTAGAGTTAAAGAGTAACTATGAAGACACAAAATAATTATTCCTAATATAGATTTAGTTATAGAGCTAATTTCTTAAACTTCGAACATTTTATTACTCATTTCAAATATTTTTAAAATGTTCAAAGTGTTTAGTATATACTATAATGAAACTCTGATGAAAAATTGAATTTCTCAGAGATAAAAGTTACATAAAATATTAAATGTGAGGGATCTAACTTAATCTTGTTATTTTTCGAATGGAATTAAAAACCGAGATTCATCTACAACGCTCGATGAAAATAATTTAATATTTTGAAATATTGTGTGGAATATATTGTCAGTCCTACGCAATTAGCTTGTCATTTGAACACGGAATCTTTCCCTCTAAATTAAAAGTATCAATAATATATCCTTTACATACAAATGTGATATTTACTCTCTTGATAACTATAGACCAATCATTAGTTTACCTGTTTTTTCCAAAATATTTGAACGATTGAACAAGAGGTAATGCACTAAATAAATCAAAATATATTACAAATATTTTATTTCGAAAGCCAGAGAATATATTTATCAGGGTCACAAGGATGTGTAAATTAAACTTCCTCTGCTTATAACCAAAGTAGTTTATTATGTTATTAATCCTAAAAGTATCAGTTGAAAGGCTTTGAAAGAAGATTGTTTGGTTTTTAACAAATACCGTCCCCCACATTCCTCGAACTGCAAATTATACACCTGCTACTATTAGTTTCATTCTTGCTGTGGTTGAGTATACATAGTGGTAAAAATTATATCTCTAATTATTAATTAGTTTTCAATTAAGTTCAAAAACACTAAATATTTTATTTATTTCTAAGTTTGAACAAAACAAAAGATGTTTAAATAAGAACCTTTATTGTATGTGTGTGTTATGTGTATAATATAAATTAATTCAAATCAGTGTTCAAAGTATATTTTTAAAATGTCCGAGGATAAACTTGAACAGTGTAGTATTGGAAAACAGTGAGGAACTGATTGACACAAACTGAGTTATACTAAACAGAAAAGGCTCATCATTGCTACCTCCTTGGAACAATCAGAGGTCAATATTTTAAGTCTGAGGAGTGGTGTCAGTTTAGAATTATTGCATACTGTCTGTGAACATCATAAGGCACTTTTCTTAAAGAAATTTGAGGTACACCAAACATCGTATATGGATCCATTCAAATATTATAAAACGAAGGTAACAAAATCTTTAAGGACAGTAAGTTTGGAATTCTCCCAAAAAATCAACAACATAGGCAATTGTGAAAAATCAATTCCTGGGCAAAAAATATATAATGTTTGTAGGGATAAAATCAACAAATATGATGAAAATGCAATTGATGATGAAATGGAAAGTGATAATGAAGAAGTAGAACAATCTGTTTCAAAACAGCAAGCATTAGAGGAACTAAATACATCCCTACAAAATTTAAGGGAATCCCCATTCAATCACATAGCAAAATAAGCTACGCTAAGAGAAAAGTCGAATCTGTTTCCAGTGCAATTAAATCAAAATTAAGCAAGGTTTTAGAAAAGGAATTTCCACTATCAGATGAATCTACAAAAGCAGTGACAGGAGAAATTGAACAAAAAGCAAAAGATATGGACAGATTAATTGATTTAATGAAAAAAAAAAACTGTGCAGTAGTGTTGCCACTACAAAAAGATAACAAGTATAAATTTTAATCCTAGCTCTTGCTTCATGGAGCAGGAAAAAAAAAATAAGTGAAGAATTCAATGTTAGTGAATGTACAGCACGTAAAGTCCAGGTGTTAAAATTGGTTTCTCTAAATTCTGCATGCTTAGACCAAAGTGGTGTGTGTTAGAAGGCGCTGCCGGCATACATTTTGTTTGTGTGTGTACTATTCATGAAAATCTAACACTGAGTGCTTGCTCAATTGAAGAAAATCACAATGAACTTATTGATCAATTAGTTTGTTTAAAAGACAGCAAATCATGCATGTTACGGCAGTGCTCCAAATGCCTCTTAAGCACCAACTTGAAAAGTGATGAAGTGACATATTCAGCCTGGGAATCTACTGATAGGACTCAACAGATGCAATTCACTGTCACTTTCGATGAATATTTGGAAAAACTAGTGGAAGGACTAGAACAGTTGATCCCCCTTTCACTTATAGCAAAATCCGAAAATCCAAAAAGTAAAGCAAGTTTGACAGTAGATAATGCCATTGTTCTGCTAGATTTTAGTGAAAATTATTCCTATGTGCTGCAAAATGAAGCCCAGAGATATCATTGGACAAACAATAGCTGTTCACTTCATCTCGCTGTGATGTACACACGTGTTGAGAACAACGATGACCTTATAGTGTCTAGTTTGTGTATAGTGTTGGATGACTTGGAGCGTGATGTAGCATTTGTTCGTGAAACGCAAAAAGTTGTTGCGGAATATTTGAAAAGCTCTTTCCCAAATGTCATAAGTGTTACTTATTTCAATGATGGTTGTGCAGCACAATAAAAAAACCGCAAAAACTTTCTGAACTTGTGTCACCATGAAAAGGACATTGGACTGAAAGCTACATGGTCTTTCTTTGCCACCAGCCATGGAAAGTCTCCTTGTGATGGTATTGGTGGCACCGTCAAACGACTTGTGGCAAAAGCAAGTCTGCAAACAAACCCTGGTAGTAGCATTAATACCGTACAAAAATTCTTTAACTTTTGCAATTCAAGAATAGAGAACATTCAGTTCACATTCATTAAGAAAGAAACACTCACAGAGAAACGACAAAAACTAGGTACCCGTTTCTCTAAAGCGAAGACAGTTCCTAGAACACGTAGTTTTCACCACCTTTTACCTAAATCTGAAGACCTAATAGCAACAAAACGAGTAAGTTTTGATAAAAATTTCTGCACGATCTTCAGTTTTTCTGAAAAAAACTCACCAGTGAAGACGCCCGACATCAGTGTGTAAAACAACATCGCCTGCATCCACGATGACCTCTGGTTTTGTCTAAAGACGAAGACGAGATGTGAAAGTTAAATTTTTAGATCCCTTTGGACCTGCCAAGTCTTTTCACTTGCCTAAAAAAGAAGATATCTGCTGGATTCCAGTAAGCAACATCATTTAATGTGTCAGCTCTACAACCACAAAAGCATCAGGGAGGATGTATTATTTTCCAGAGTTATGTTAAAGAACAAGAACACATTAATAAAATTGTGATCTCAGTAATTCCTGTATTTGCAACAATCATTGTGCGGATTTCTAAAGGCAACTCTCTTGTTTTCGGTATTTTAATACCTATTCTAGATAATTCTATTAACGATATTCACTCTTTAAAAGAACAATACCCACTAAATCTAAATTCATAATTCTAGTTCGGGTAAATAGGGAATTGTCATCTATACTTGCACTACATTAAATATTTATTAGTGAAGGATAATTGTATTACATTTCGGGAGTTTTCATGGCCCTATTTGGCCCACTAATTATAGGATTAAGGAGATTCAATCGGTAATTAAGTATTAGAGGAGCTTTGCGGAATTATTTAATGTGTTATCCTTCTTTTACTAGTATGTAAATAGTTATACCCCCTAAATAACAACAAATAAATAATTTTCTGAATTCCAATAAAAAATGTAGGTGGGCAAATAATTATGGCCGGTAGTGTATGTATCGTACTTATTGAAATGCTATTACAACGAATTTTAGCAGTTACTTCATTAGATTACATAAGTTGCAACAATTATTTGAATAATTAAATCATTCTACATTTATTAAACTACCAGAAATTATGCAGTGTTCCTATAGTTATAATAGCTGAAAGAACGAGTGAACGAAATAACAGTAACTATTCCATATTTTGGCATCTCCAACAGCTTTCGCCATTTACAGACAAAAATTGGCCGGCCATAAAAATATTACACACCTGCGCTCGTAGGTGTGTGCTCACTCTTCCATGGATTCGGCGAATTTCGAGGAATAAGACTATGGATAACCTTACTCTGAAAAGAGTTGCGAGCTTCCGGCTCAACTTACCACACAAACTGATCTTCCTATTTAAGATTACTATCGATTTCCAAACCCAATACTGCAGCGCTATTACTAAACAATAACTTATTGGAAAAAAGTGATAAATCAAAGCAACAGATCTAGGATTAGCAAATAACACATACCTTGTACCTGCTTGATTAATGACAAGTCTGTTATCTGAAAACCAATTGCATAAATTGTCGTAGATTAATTGAGTAGACTGACAAAGTTGTTCTAATGTATTCTCCTGTACAATCACGCTATCATCTGCGTGATTCACAAACTGACAATCAATGTGCTCAACTGCATGTACTATGTCATTTACAAATACCAGAAAGAGAGTTGGTCCAAATACTGAGCCTTGAGGTACTCCAACATATGTAACAGTTAGATTAGAAAGGACATCGTCGCAACGTACTCTCTGTTGCCTATTGCTCAAGTAAGTCTGTTCTACGAATACGTACCTTATTAACACAGTTGAAAGCCCTGGACAAATCAACGAACAACTCCAAAATGAATATTCGGTTGTCAACAACCGGTAGACATGTGTTAGGAAACTAAAAAGGGCAGTGCCTGTACTTTTACCAGGGATAAAACCGCGCTGTGTGTCTCGCTGTAACCCTCAGTTATCAACAAGAAGTCCCATCTCAATTGAATATCAGAATAGCCTACTGTAAGTTGGTTTTGTTAACTTAGTTAGACATAATGTAGTTCTAGCTTCAACCTTTATAGACAGTTTGATACAAATTACTTCATAAAAAGGTCAGGGAAGTTTCGATAAATGAAGCTACACTCAGTTTTCATATTAATTATGTAAAAATGTAGCTGCGTCATATTATAATGAATTACGGTGCCTGTTTGTTATTTTTAAGTTTACCAAATATGCTAGCAGTCAAAAAACCACCAATTTTCTTTCAGGATATAATACCCCATACTGTTAGGATTAATGAAAAAAAATAATTACTTTGGTTACTGCTCTGCCTTTTGCCTAGAATCATATTTTAAAATCGTATGTTCTTAATTTGAAAAATTTCATGAAATCAAAGTATAAGCAAGTATTATCATTGGTATTTAAGAGTTAGGTTGCTAAATGTATTTCTACCTAAATCTATAGGTTTTTCTGTATATTTTAGTGACAAAGTCATTGCGATATCATGAAAACTGACGAAGTTATAACATTTTTCTTAAAATGATGTCACCAACGCCAAGAGACTAAAAAACGCCCGTTATAAGGTTTTAGGAATTTTTGAAAATTAATATCTTAAAAAGTATACAAGATATCCAAATAAAATTTAATATGGTTAATTAGGATGGTCAATTAGATCAAATAAAAAAAGTTCCATAAAAATCTGAGACCTTGGGTGTCATCAGCTGGATGAATTGATATGGATGACCCTAAATGACATTTGCTACAATTGTAAAAGTTATTCTAACATTTTTTTTTCTGTGTACACTGTATAAGACTATAACTACCACCCAGCGTTAACTATTTAGACCGGTAGTGATTGTACTAACGACAACACCACTTTCAATGCATGCTCTCTCGTGGAAGCTGTCAATGTTGCGTACATAAGAATTACACCTACAAAGCAATAAAAATTAATTAAAGACTAACGCACTGATTTCGTTTATGGATGAAGTAGAGGATCTATTAAGCGTCATAACTCACCACATTACCTTTGGTTCAAGCGAGCGTAGCTAATAAAACTGTCAAAGTAAATTACCGGAAAGGTATAAATAAAGCGATGTGGTTAGACTAGCTTTTATTTTAACGATTTTCAAGGATTAGCTTTTAGAAAATAATTTGTAAAGGTGGATTTTTAATGAACATCGTCTTCCTGCTGTTTACTTAATAAATAGATACTTACGATAAGCATTCTTGACTTGCATAATTTATTTAATGTTAGACTAATTAACTATTTTTATTGATTTTTTTATTTTAAAAATAGATATTGAAACAAATGGCGGTAGTTGATTTAAATTGATTAAATACACGCAGAGAAACGTTTACTGTTTCAATTATCCGCAATATAATCACTGTTTTAAAGCAAACGAAATATTTTCTTAGCGTTACTTTCTCCGCTTAAGAGAAATATATACTTGTAATAAAATACGGGGTGTGGCAATTAAATAACCGGACTGGTGCTACAATATATTTTATTGATCACCAATTACATTACAAAGTTTATCCCCTTCAATGTACTCTCCTTGCCGATCCCTACAACGCTCCATACGAATTTTCCACTGTCGAAAGCAGTGCTAGAAGTCCGTTTCTGTCAGCTTGTTGAGAACCTTCGTCGCTTTCGCTTTCACCGCTTCCACACTGTCAAATCTTGTCCCCTTAAGC
Organism: Dynastes maya; assembly: GCA_029619315.2. Lineage (NCBI taxonomy): Eukaryota > Metazoa > Arthropoda > Insecta > Coleoptera > Scarabaeidae > Dynastes > Dynastes maya. Next base: position 10,828,022 of record JAROYE020000009.1, on the reverse strand, counting down.
TCCGTTTTTACCTTAGGAAATAAAAAAAAAGTTACAGGGGGGCAGGTCGGGCGAGTATGGTAGGTGGTCCAACACGGTGATGCCGGATTTCGCAAAAAACGCCTTCACAGACAAGGCGGAATGGACTGACGCATTGTCTTGGTGGAGCATCCAGGATTTGCTCTTCCACAAATCGGGTCTTCGTCTTCTCACTCGTTCACGAATGGTAGTTAGAACCTCGTGTTTCACAAGAAACTTGAGGTTAACTCGTTGCTCGATCTGAACAGCATTTTTCCGATGCGACGCTAGCGTAAGGACTTGAACGGACGATTGCTACAGCGAGACTGAGCGACGTACAACCGTGCCCATCGAGCTCAGGGTGAGGGAAGCATCTACAGGCACAGACATGTTCAAACCTGTCGTGGCGTGCTCGGTGTTTGCCGATAGTAACACCAGTCCGGTTATTTAATTGCCACACCCCGTAATTGTATTTCTTTGTTTAAGACATTTGTTAACTTGATTCAAGAAAATCTTGCTGAAAATTTAAAGGAAGCGATTCTTACTGCAAATCATTGCATGAGAAGCATCAGAAAGGGCTAATGCAGGATTTACTAGCAGTGGGAGTTAAGATGCCAACAGATATAACTTGCTTGCTGTCCCATAACTGCAAATGCGTGTACGATCAGATCTTGAGATATTTACAAAGAACGATGATTAGGATTTGAACTAGTAGGTTTACATAGCCGTGGTTTCATTTCTCTCCTTTGTAAGGGTTCCTTTGATCCGATGGCCGATGTTTGTGAAAGTCGTCCTGACAGGCACCAGGACGTGAAATGTGTTTTCGAACCTTGTCCTTTCCTTGATCCATTGTTAGATATAATACGGCAAAGCTCTGTCACGGGTAGTTTCTGTTTACCGGATTTTTACATGATGTGGTAATATGGGCAATGATCCCAATACTTAATTAATTAAAAAAAAATAATAAATAAAAAAAAAGTTACTGCATTATGTACGGATAAGTCGTACTGTTTTAAACACGGTAAGCGCAATTAATAATGTGCATATAAATAATATGCATTTCAAGACTTCTAAGTAAAAAGTGCTTTATTTTAAGAAAATGAAACTATTGATGCATGAACAATATCTAAACGCTTTCTGGAATTAAGGAAACCATTTACTATCCTTAAGAAAATACTGTTTTGTGTTATAATGGCTATTTACTTGTACAAAGAATCGCTTTCTTTAAGATTTCCTTGAATCAAGTTAGCAAATATCTTAAATAAAGAAATACAATTATTTCATTACAAGTACATACTTCTCTTAAGCGGAGAAAGATACGCTAAGAAAATATTTAGAAGGATTATTGTATTGCGGATAATTGAAGCAATAATTGTTTTAAATTAAAGGGGACAGCTTTGATATAAGTAAACGTTTCTCTGCGTGTATAGAGGAAATATTTTTTATTGATATTTAGTTAAATTTTCCTAAGTGTTGATCAATCCTAAAAAAAAATTATTTTCCGAATAAAATTAAATCAAAATTAAGCAATTTTTATGTCAAGAGGGTTTATATTTTTATTAAATAATTATCTTCCTTTTTTTTATAAAATTTTGAAATTTTACAGTTTCCTAAATTAAACCCCCTAACCGACAGCTGTTCTATATAAATTTATTTAATTAATTATTTCCAAATTTTTACTACTCACTGCACTTCTTCACGTGAAAAAATTACAGTACAATGTCCTCAGCGAATTTCCCGCCCTGTAATTTATTCAAATCACGTTCAAAGGGTATTTATTTTTCAAATCTCATTTATAATTTCCTAGATTTCAAATTAAAGGATCGAAAAGTGATTCAACATACAATATTTATGCTTTATATTACACATAAGTTCATATTTACATATTTGTAACTCTGTTATTCGAAGAATTTTGAAACTTTCATCTTCCGTCAAAAAATATTTTATCCCGTCTATTTTTGAATTTAGGATGCACATTCAAAGTTTACGTTATGAATGAAATTGAAATAATAACCTTTTTGATTCCAAAATCCACACCAAAATGTATTACGCCTACATAATGGTGCAGCATGTCAAAAATTTGAAGTAATTACATTACAATAAGTTGTAATGGTTACCATATTTACCAATGCATTTTAATTACTGCATGTGAGTAGTAATACGTTCGGTGATATACAATGGAATTAATTAATTTCGAGTTTAAGAAATATAATTAATATTTTCGATGGTGAAATTTTTTTGCCCAGTAAATGTTGTTTGTTGTATTCTTTTTTCATTTTTAGCAAAAATGAGTGTTACCTTTATGTGTAAGATAAGGAAAAAAGATAGGCCATAAACAAATAAAAATTAATACAACCTCAATTTCAAATATACACTACCGGCTATAAGTCTTTACCCACCCTCAAAATATTTCAAAAACAAGTGAATTACTAATTATAAAATAAAACTTTATTCTGTATTTATAACAACAACTTAAACAGTGTTAAAATCAATGTATTTGCTAACAAAGATAATCATAAATTAACTTAAATTCGCGATTCGTCAATATGACCACCTTTCGCATTTAATACAGCCGCACACAATCTCGGCATTCTTTCCAACAGCTTCGCCAGTGTTAATGGCTCTATTTTTCTCCACGCATCCTTCAGTTACGTCCAAAGTATAGTTGTCGATGTTGAAGCAGATTTTCGAACCTCTCGGTCGAGCTCATCCCACAACAGCTCGATCGGATTGAGATCCGGATTTTGGCGCGCACATTTCACTACGACAATTTTTTTTCTCTGCTCCAATTGTTCTAAATACTCACGGCATATCTTAGCAGTGTGTTTCGGATCGATATCGTGCTGGAACACGAAGTTTTCACCGATTATTCGTGTTCCAGATGAAATTGCATTCCTCTCCAAAATCTCCCTATAGCCTTCTTTTCTAAGGATACCATCTATTTTTATCAAATCGCCCGTGGAAGTACCGCCAAAACACCACCAAACCATAACTGATCCTCCTCCATCTTTTATTGTTGGTACAATACAGGATTCAAATGTTCGTTCCCCTTTCGATCTACGGACAAATGTTCTCCTGTTTGAACCAAAAGTGAAAAATTTTGACTCGTCGGTCCAGAGCATTTTCTTCCAATCTTCCAAGGTCCAGTCTTTGTGCTCTCTTGCCCATGCTAACCGTTTTGCTTTGTTAGCTTCGCGTAGTAAAGGTTTGCGCATAGCAATTCTTCCGTACAAACCACCTTGGCGTAAACGTCTCTTTACTGTGGTGACGCTAACTGGGTTTGGGCTCGACATATTCATTTCGGCAACAATTTCTGACGCCGTTTTTTGTCTATTTCGTTTGCTTTTGATTACCATTGCGCGATCTTCTCGGGTGTTGTTATTTTTGATCGTCCTGGTCGCTGTTTATCGGATACACCACCACTTGTTTGAAATTTTTTAACATTATAATCCATGATTCTACGGTCTAATTTCAGTAATTTAGCAATTTCTCGGTTACTTTTCGCGATGTTGAGGTATACCACTATTTGAGTACGCGTTTCTATCGATAATTTCTTTCTTGTTGACATTACTTTAACGTTACTCGCTGATTTAAAATATTGTAGACTATTCACTGCTTGCAATACAAGAAATGAACGCAAACTAAACTTTTCCTTATATTGAAATGCTTGTTGTATCGTCTATTATCATATTTTATGACGATCGTAATAAACATTTTCGAGAAAGGGGTCTTTATCTAATCCGTCTACCTGAACGTGTCTAGGCCGCAAAAAGGTTATTTTCGATATCTTAATTTTAATCAGCTCATTACGTACACACAGAACATTAGAGAGGAACTATAATCTATCTCGTATTTACAGTTTAATAATACAAACATTTTCATAGCGATAAAATATCGTTTATTTGAATAATCGCCAATTATGCAGGTGGGTAAAGACTTATGGCCGGTAGTGTAAGTAAATTGAGTACATACATTTTTCAATGATAAAATCATTATTATGGTACACTAAGAATTATAGTATAATTTACTGAGTATCTCCTACTTCTATTTTGTTACTACATATGACAAAGTTTTAACAATATTTTAAGAATCAATGTGTGCTTATAATTGCTCAGAATGAGAAAAGCATCCACACCTGTTTACTGTTTACAGAAACCGTAGAGTAAAAATGATTCAAGATCGAAACGAAATCGTAATGAAAGCTTTCCTTTTGCAAATAGTTTACTGCATTTAGTAGCTATAAATTTGGGTAATTATTCTGCTAAATACCATCAATGCTCTATCAAGTATTCATGCGTTTTTTACTAGTTACATAATTTATTATATCAAATCATACAGTTTTAGGATCAATGTAATATTTACCAGCTCATGGTTTCAAATTTCATTACTTTTGTGATTAAGTCTGCCGTGTTACTTTCCTAAACCATATTTAATAGCAGAGGCATGAAGCAGTTACTTTTATGAAAATTATGAAAACGTAAAAACAGCATATTGTATGCCATTCTGAAGTAAATATTTTCAACCAGTTTTTGATTCCGTAAAAAGTTATCAGGTCGAATATTTTTACATATCTTGCAATTACTTATGTTGTACATATAAATAGCATACTATAGTAGCGCGGTAATGATATAATCTAATTTCTTCTTTAGACTAAAAAGGACAATTTTGTATGATTTGCTAAAATGTGAAAGGAATGACAAAGAGGTAGGTAGATATATTAATGCTAAGTAGGTTATTGCCGTTTTTCTTTATCGAAATTATAGCTTCTGTTTTATTTGAAATCAATTAAGAATGAAATCTGAAGAGGAAATAACGAAATAAGGTATAAATCTTTCAAATTTTACGGGATTGGTGTTTTCAACAAATATATTTTATTCTTTATAGCTGCTAGAGCAGCCAACAACTGTTAGAATAATTGGAACCAGTATATTAAAAAAAGTTAAGTATTGCTATCTGTTTTATAGTTTTGTTATATTTTAAATATTATACATATAAATATGAGTGTTACAACAAGGAGAAAATAGTACCCACGTATAAGCAGGTTGTAAACACATTCAGACTATTCAACCAAAATTAGGGGTTATCTAAAATCCAATTTTATTGCTGACTTTCGACAAATTAAAGATTTAAAAAGGAAACGAATTCGTAGCTGATGCTTTTTTTAATCTAATAGAAGTCTATTAAACTTAACAAAATATACTCAAGAAGCTATTTGAAAAAAAAGATATATTTATTCATTATAGATTCAGCTTTTCCTGTTGTATTATTAGATATATTAATCTGATTTAGATAAGTACATTTTATTCGAGATAATTTGTTTAATTGGCAGGTAAATGAATGGATATAAAAAGGCAGAGTAATTAAATTTGTATCCCATACCGGTTTCACTTCCGTCAAAATCTGAAGAACCCACCGATTCCTGATGCGTCGGTTTCCAACAGCAAATACCGTCACTGAATATTGTCTGTCTGCCGGTGAACTTGTTCGGATCCAGGATATTTTCGACGGAGAAGGCTAGCCTTCGATTCTGGTGCGATACTACCGACGGGCTTGCGTCCCTTGGACTTTCTGGCCTACTAACGTCATCACTACAAACACTTTCCGGTCGTTTATTTACACTAACCGAGTTCAATTTTTCGTGTTCGTCACTGTTAACGTAACCTTTACTATTAAAGTCACTGTTATCGGTTTTTTGCGTATGGAGTAAATTTTCGAAAGATAATCGGCCTTGCCTTCGCGTTAAATCCACCGGACATAAGCTTTCGTCGTTTTCGACGTCAACCTCGACGTTGAGGTCTTCTTCTTCCGAATCGCTGTTTTTATCACAGGTATCCGCGTCTCTAGAATCTTCGGAAATCCGTTTAGATTGCTGCTGTACGAAGATTTGAGAATTTAGGTCGATCGGCGAACGTTTTTTGCAATCTAGCTTCTCCGTGTGTGGTTGTTGATTCGGAATTAATTCTTGCGTTGATTTATGACCCGTTTCGATTATTCTTTGCATCATCATCATGGTCATACTTGTCGTGTTGATGGATGATTTGCATAGGATCGTTCTAAATGTTATGAGATCGATTAATTTAACGCATGGTCGTTTTAGAGGGATTGATTATATTAGGATGTGTAGCGGGTGATAGCTCACGAATTTGTTTATAATTTGAGTAGAAGCGTGATGAGTTTTTTTTTACAATGTGAGAATTAAGATGCACAAATATTATGTTTGCAGACTTGATCTAATCAACACAGTAGATTAACGAATACTAAACTAAATTTGATCGGGTCCAAATCTCTCTCTTGCGTCCGTCTCGTGTCAGCTCCCTTCCCTATCATGGCGAGCTCCACATGAGTACGTTACATTAAATCCAGCATCTTTGGTCCAGGCGAACGGGTGGGGATCGACAAGGTACGGCATTGGATCCGAGACGCCCTGCGGTTAACTCTCATTGGCTTCGTCTTAAAATTGGGCGGGGCCGCGTTAAATGTGTACAGTCGGGAATATTTGTTTTGTAATTATGAATATGATTTCATATTCTATGATAACAAAAGAAGGGTAATTAACAAGCCATGATTGTCGGTCATATCCGGAACAATAGAGTCGTTATTTAGACACCGCCGCGCCTGTTTTGCTCTGCATCAGGCTTCGCGTTATATGCCCGATCCTGATGAAACAATTTAAATTTAGTGTGCCGTACATGTGTGTGCGACGTTTGTGGAAACGTTTCGCCGACGCTCGTTTTGACTGGTTGTTATATAATTACACAACTATATCTATTGTTTCGCGTTTTCGGGGGCGAGCCGTTTTTTCTGGACGCGCGAGTATGATTTGGTTGAAACGCGGCCATTGTAAATGAGGATTTTTCGCGTTCAGCGCGTTTTGCAAACAATTGCATTCGTGCATTACGAAATATAACCGATTTGGTTTTATTTCGTTCGAAAACTGCATCAATTTTTTGCAGCGAATGGTAGAACGGTATAAGGATTATGGTTTCAATGTTTGCTCCTATGTTGATAATTCTTTTTTGTTGCAAAACTAGTAACAATCTCATATCTTGAATTGGTATAATAACAATTTTTGAACGGAATTGCAGTTCCTCAATGATACGTGTAGATGTAGATGCAATTTACATATTGAGATGTTTTAAAGAGACAAGAGACGTGGCGAGCGCATAAAAGTTTACACATAAAATAGAAGGTAAGAAATAAATTATAAAACGTGCTGAAACACTTACCGTTTTAAAAGTCTTCCGTGAAATCACAAACTGGTCAACATCTGTTAAATATTTGAATCATTAGATATGTTTCCACTGCTGTTTCAGTCATGTGAGTACGACGTGCGGAATAAATGTTTTTTGATGCCGAAAACGACCGTTCGACATCTAGCGATGTTATATTTGCATATTTAAAATAATCTTTGAAACAACTTAATGCATCATCACACGCACCTTCACAAATTTGCCTTAATATAAGAAAATCGGAGTCTTTCTCTAAAATACTTTCAAATCTTCGTATTACACACCAATTTGTTTCGCCTTCTACAGCGTGAACATCATTCACAACTTGAACAGAATCCACTAGTGACATCGAAACATTTTGTAATTTTTCTATTCCCTCTGCTAGTCCGAAGTAATTGTTGTGAATAGTTTGTAAATCTCTTTTAACCTGACTATCTTGAAATATTTCCTGGCTTTTCTTGATTGCTGCAGCTTCTGTCGGATTGAATTTTAAAACTACCTTCTTTACTTGATCAAAATATTTGTTGCAGTAAAACGCAGCCTGCAACCATGTTCCCCAACGTGTAACAATCGGATGTGGTGGTTCAGGTAAATCAGGACACAGTTTGTGAAATAGTCTGGTACGTTTCGGGGACTTTAGAAACACTGCCTTTGTACTAGCAATCAATGCATTTACTAGTGGAAAACATGTAGGAATCGTTTGTGCCGCAAGATTTAGAGTATGGATTTTACACGTTACATGTAAGAAGTTACCACTGTGTCTTTTAAGAGATCGGCCCAAAGGACGCATGTTTGCGGCACCATCACTCATAAACATTAAAAGTTGCTTAGTTGAAACTTCAAATCTGTTCAATGAGTTCAACACCACCCTTAAAATCTCATCGGCAGCACAATTTATAACTCTTTTGGAAGCAAATAAGGAGGCTGACGGTCGATTTGGTTCCATTGTACGGTCCATTACATTAACCACAGAATATTTTTGACGATCTATTGTTTCGCCCACACACAACCACAGTTTTTTATCTTTCAATTCTGTTTTCATGCTTTTTTCTATATGTTCACGAGCAAATGGCACTACATTTCGTATCGATGTCCGACTAGGTAATTTACAGTCTGCATATTTATTCCAGAAGGAGACAAATGCTTCTTTGTCTAGTAAACGAAACGATAGATTACATAGAATAAGAGTAACACATAAATCAAATGCAAATTTTTCTTGATCTCGTATGCCACTTTTTGCAGAAGAATGCTGTTTGCTTTCGATGTGACGTTGACAGTGGCTTCTGGACCAACACATTAAAGGGATTTTACAAACTAGACATTGAATTTTAGCGCCATCATAATTGAAATCCGGCATGTCCACTATAAAGTTTTTATACTGTGTCTGCCAATGGTCGTTTTCGCGATGTACCTAACTGCGACATTTTTAAAGCAAACATAAGCGTACAATTACGAAATAAGTTACGACAGCCTACATATACACAGAACTACTCGCATACAGCATCGATTTAGTACTGACGCTGTGAACGCGTGAAATAAATAATCCCCAACCCCGCACCACATATCTACTACACTGACTGCTACCGCTGTTTGCCCAGACTAATCATAGCTATTCGTATCTTACTGGCCGTCGCTCTGAAAAGGTCTATTGAGCTGCAATTACACCATTCTTTAAGGTTTCTCAGCCAGCAAATTCTTCTCCTTCCTATACTTCTTTTGCCTTTGATTTTTCCCTGTATAATGGGTCTAAGTATTTCGTACTTCCTACTTCCGGTAATATGGCCTAAATATTCCAAGTTTCTTACTTTAATGACCTTTATGGCTTCGTGGTTCTTTTTTAAACGTCTTAGCACTTTGTAATTCGTTGAACCCATTGAATCTTTCTCGTCTATAACGCCACATTTGAAATGCTTCTTTATATGTTCCACTTTCAGTGTCAAAGGTAGGTGCCATGGATAAATCAGGAATTTACGAAATTTCGCGTAAAAATTGTGGTCAAGTGTATACGTATTGGGTAGACAAAATTAGAAAGTTTGATAAATCTACTGTCGCCCTACGTATGCTGGAAAATAATCATAAGGTTCATAATATAAAGTTAATTAAGAACATTAACAGCATTGTTCAAATAAATTGTTGGAAGGCATGGAATATACAAATACAAACATAATTTAATAAATTCAGATTTAGGACTACTAAATTCCATGTGGAATGAAGCGCTTCATTGAGAGACATCTAAAGAAGAAGGGAAAATAAAAACGGATTACGTCATCTTGACATGTTAAATACAATTCAATATAATTAAGGATTGCTTACTTTAGAATCGCATATTGCCTAATTTATTTTATTATACGAGAAGATTAGTTTTTCCCTTACTCTGTTAGTTCAATTTTCCTGCTGATGATAGTTTGGTTATTGAAACGTGCGTCCAGTGCGGGTGAAGTATTGTGCCACAGAGTACGAGTACTTGATTAAATGTTAATAAGTTTATTCGCAGTTAATCCCTTTGTGTGTTGTGTGCGTTTAATGAAATCCTGTTTGGTTATAGAAAAAGGAAGATTTGTATCTACTTCTCAGTTTTATATTTGAATGCAAATAAACAACGATTATACACAGCACTGGTGTTCTTGTGTCTTATGTGGCTGTTGAGGGGGTGAACCTCTTACATAGTAATGTAGTTCTCTAAGTTGCCCCTTAACGGCGACCATGTTCATAGTAAGGTAACTAAATCTAGGTCTGATGTTTAATAAGGCCCAGCTTCGTTATTTTTTCTAGTCTGTGGTGAAGAAAATAAACTATATTACCAACATAACACCTTTCAACATCTGTCGTCAGTCACACAAGTTAATTTTTAAAAAGTTCTTCAGTTTCCTATGAATGCCACAATTTCTTCAGAATTGCGTTGGTTGCTAAAGATAGGCGGGTAAAACTTTTGTTTTAAAACAAACAAAACTGATTTAATGATTAATTGCAATATACAATGGCAAAGGACATTAAATAAGCTATCTAAAAGTCTATATGTTATAGCCCTTTACTGTTGTAAATAAATATAACGGACCTAAGCTCTCAAAAAACATAAAGTTATGATGTGTTCCCTAGCAAAGCCCACTGTATGTGCACTAAATAAAGCTCATGGGCCTTGTTTGGATCACCTGATGAGATCGCTGTTTAAAGTTTTTCAGAATAAGATTACAGATTTTTCATCTTTTACAGTCGAAATAGAGAGAGCCAAATGAGCAGAAGCTCAGAGAGTCTAGCGATGAGTGCTGTCAAGGACGGGATGCCTGTTATAAGAGCTACAAAGAAATTCAACATACTCAGAAGAACTCTTACGTTTTTAGATGCCCTTCTTCAACTCATGTCAACTTTCATTAGTATTTTCTATATGTACTTTAATTTTTGAGATAATTGACATAATTTAAGAATTTTGCCAAATGCATCTGTTTCTTTAACTGTCGATTTCTTAAACACCTCACACGCTAAGTGGTGATTAAAATTCTATTGAGTACCTCTTGGAGTTTTCGTCAGTACGTCGAAATGTTTTTTATATCGAAATCGTTGATTCATTCTATTTAATTTTTTTAATGGAACACCCTGCATATTTTTCTGGGATCTAATAGAGAAGCCACTCTAGAAGTTTTTTATAAACATTTCCCTATACCTAAAATGTGTCGTGGCTTGGTAAATTACATAAATAACTATGCGGATGAGTTTTCTGCTAAAATGCCTAGAGTACTGTGTCAAAATAGTATAAAGTTTTGTTTTTCTAAAGATATTTATTAAAAATAATTTGTAAAATATAATTCATGCATACAATTTCAATATCTATTCGATTTTTCATTTCCTTTAAATATACTGCAATGCGATTCTTTGGATATTGTTGAACCTTTATTAACATTTCGGGGGTAATATTCGGTGTAATGTCCACCTAATGCATTACTAATTTGTCTAAGAATAAATAAGATAATTAACTTACTTGGAGTATGCTATAAAGGTTCTAATTAACTAAGGTTAAGTTCAGCTACTTATGTACTTATATACATAGCTCAGTTTACGGTACCGGAAACATGAAATTAAAGATTAACTACGTACCTACAGAAGAAAATATTTTTATTTCAAAACTATAAAAATGTATAATATAACAAAATAATTTTCGTGAAAGTTTTTCTGTACTCAATAAATATTTTCTTAGGGTTAGAAAATCAAGAAAATCCTAGATAGAAAAATGTTTTTTCCAAGTAAATCATTTAGCTTTAAGTTAAGGAAATATTCATACTAAAGGTAGGAATGAAAAGGCGGTCTAGATCTCACAAAGTTCCATTGAGAAATTGGGCGACCAGTTTTGTGTTAAAAAAACACATCACCAGCTACAAGAATATCCAATAAAAGAAAAATTACAATAAAGGAAAAAAATCTAAAGTTAATAATTAAAATTAGGACCAAGTGAATGAACTGATAAAAAAATGTTTCTTTTATATATTACAATATAATTAAATTATTTCTTTAATAATGTATTTATAATAAGTACTATTTTTATGCAGTTTAATAAATAATTCTTTCTTTTATTATTATTTATTACACATTAAAAGCAACTATAGCTAAATTAGTACACCTGGTAAATAGTAATAAAAAAATATATTACATTAACCGGTATCTTTTGAAAATGTTTATGAAACGTCGTACGTTAAAAGTTATATCGTATGCGCAAGCATGACATTTGTACTTGGGTTTCTATCGCTACTATCTAGGACGGCATAACTATATCTCTTGAAAGTAGGTGGCGCCAAGAAATATTTTAGTGAGCGCTTTTGAAGATTAGTGGCATAAACTGAGAGATAGTAGAGCAATGTGGCCAGGAGCAAGAAGCTTTCATGCAGTTTTCTTCCCTTATTGTTTTGGCGGAGGTGATTCCAACAATACTATGGGCTATTTTTTATTAGAATTATCTTAGTTATTGTTTCTAGGCACTTTTTTCATGTGTTCTTCTGCATGAAGTTCACTTTTGTTTGAACATTATTCTGTAGATAACCTCTAAGTTACCCGTTTAACAAGCAATAAGAATATTTTACTGCATTATGTACTAATATGTCGTACTGTTTCAAACAAGGTAAGTGCAATTAATAATGTGGATATATGTGGGTGTATGGGTAAGCATGGCATCTGTACTCGGGTTTCTGTCCCTATTATTTAGGACGACATGACTATATCTCTTGAAAGTAGGTGGCGCTAGAAAATATTTCAGTGAGTGTTTTTGAGGATTAGTGGCATAAACTGAGAGATGGGGAACAATGTGGGCAGGAGCAAAGAGCGTTACTGCTTTTCTCTTCTCACATTGTTTTTGCCGGTAGTGATTCCATCAATACCATGAGGTATTTATTGGAATTATCTTAGTTATTGTTTCTATGCACTTTTTTAATGTGTACTTTCTTCTACATTAAGTTCACTTTTGTTTGAACATTATTCTGTAGACAACCTCCACCTTAGCGTTTTTAAAATCACAAGCAATGAGAATAATTTACTGCATTTTGTACGGATATGTCGAACTGTTTTAAACAAGGTAAGTGCAATTAATAGTGTGGATATAAATTTCAAGAAATCTAAATAAACGCTTCATTTTAATAAAATGAAACTGTTGATTTAAGAATACATAAGCGCTTTCTTGAAAACTTTTTACCATCCTTAACAAAATATTGTTTTGTGTTATAACGGCCATCGACTGATATATACCAAGAATCGCTTTCTTCAAATTTTCTGCAAGATTTTCTTGAATCAAGTTAACAAATGTCTTAAACAAAGAAATACAATTATTTCATTGCAAGTATATGTACACTTCTCTCAAGTGGAGAAAAAATGCTAAAGAAATATTTCTTCTAAAGAAATATTTCTTTTAATTTAAAACAACTATTGTATTGTGGATAGTAGAAACAGTAAATGTGTTGAATTGAGGCGGACAAGTTAACGTTTCTCTGCGTGCATGAAGTACTGGTAAAACAAAAGGCAGCTTTACCATTTCTTTCCCAAATACCTGCAACAACACCCTGTAAGGACCTTTTCAAAAAACACAAAATACTCACCATTCCCTGTATATCCTCTCCGTCCTAATGAAAATCCACTCTAACAAACAAGTTAGTTCTTTATTCGTTTCTGTGATACTTAATAGTATAGAACATGTCAAATATATACAAAAAGATAATACATGTACACCACAAAACAAAAAAAAAATAATAAAACAATGGAAAATGATGAGACCTATTTTGACGAGTGTAACAAGAGATTAGTGTATAGCCGTCAATTTTTGCAAACATTTTTTCGCCAGATTTTAGTCAATGTTCGTTCAAACACAGAATCTGAATATTCGTTTGCTGTGGCTCAAGGAAGGTACATAAGCCATAAGTCTTATTTTTTATACTTTGAATATTTAGATGTAATATTGTTGTTTCATCTGTAGATTCACTAATTTGACTATCATTATCTAAGTTTCCCGAAGAGAAACTGCTTGCCGGTGAAAATTTCTGTATGGCCTAATGATTGTATTAACTGACCAAAGATCCGCATTAAACAATTGATCTGCGCTACTCTTATTTATGGCTATTTTGAATGCCGCTATGTTGGTATTTTTAATTTCTAATTTTATACAATCTAGTACATTTATATTGCTCTCTAATAAATATTGTTTTAAATCATCTTCCGTAGTATCGCGCTTGAATTGCGATACAAATACCCACTTTCTGCCTTCAAGTGCCGACAATGTCGTATGTTTTTTTCCTTCCAATAATTGTTTTGTGTTTTACTTGTTTTAGATTATCGATTTCTTTATGAGAATTGTTTTTACCTGCAATGTTTTCATTTGTACTTTTTCTTGGCATTTGTTGCTGGCTTTTTCCCTTTGGTATGTTTACGGTTTTTTCATTTGTGATTCTTTTCAAAATATCTGTTTCCGTATTTCTTTAGACACAACGTCTTTGTACGATTGGGATGAATTTAGTGGTTTCAAGTTCGTGTTCGCTACGAAAGAGCGCGTTATTGGTCTCTGTTCTTGTGTTTTTTCAATCTTTTGTTCATGAAGTTCTGATATCATCTTGTTTTGTGTGTTTAGTTTTTCAGACTGTTCTTGGATTAGTTTCATGCAGTTTTTAACCTTTTCGGTAAGTTTTGTTATTAACTCAAGTGTTTGATCCAATGTTTCATTTGCCGTTCCGTAGGAACAGTTGTCACATACCCATTTCCATGTCCAATATTTTAATTTCACCAGGTTTAAAAGCACTACAGCTTACATGTATACATTTACCACATTCTTTGTAACGCATTACAACTTTATCAGTTAATTTTTCATTGGGATAATTAACATTTATATTGCACCTAATACAACAACACGTTTGCTTTGACGCCATCTTGTCTATTATTACAAAACAACATTCTTCACGGAAAGGTACACAACTACAACCCAAGAATTGTAGGGAATCTGGTCTTGCCGTACCACAGGATCTACAAAGCGCAAAGTGCATTAAATTACTATGTGGTAAAGTTCTACTATAAAATTCCACCAGATTTACAAGCGATGAACTAAAGACAATTTAAAACACTTGTGGTAGACAAACTAGTCAAACCCCGTATATTCTATTGAAAAGTTTTTTACAAAACGAATTTTAATTTATATTTATTGTCGTTCTTGAGTTTTCGTTATTTTATCTATATGTTTTATCCATCTCAAGTCTTTATTTATACAAATGCTTTTGTTCTAAATGTTGTGAAGTCTTGTTTTTTTACACTTATTGTATTATAGACGATGTACGAAATGAAATTTATTAATAAATAATAATGATGATAAAGGGTAGAACATCAAAAATTCTATGCAATTCTAAATGTCACACTAGCCTGAGATGCAACAATAAACAAATGTCCGCATAAACAGCTTATCGAGCGCGGGTTTTCCCGACGTCCGTGTGTGAACGTTTCTGCGAATGTATCGGTGACAAAATCCCTGGGGTAAATCGAATTAAAAAGGGAGTGGATCGCTCGAGTGTTGGCAAATAGACCAAGAACTGATTCCATTACGGCGTCTATTATCCACTGATTGAAATGAAATTGACACATCTGCTAGTTACCTATCGAAGTGAGGGTTTGAAAACTGGACCGCAACCTTACGGCCTCTCGCGTGGGCGCGCGCGTCGTCAAGTACCTCCAACGCACATTCTCCAATCTTTCTATGTGGATTTCTATCCCAATTGAGAATTCGATTACCAAAAAAAAGTTCTAACTGCTTCAATTGGAGGACAAGTGCGTCGATGTTTATCATGTGTTATTTCCCACTTTTATTCGATTTTGTGGAGATCTTGAGGAAAAAAATAGACGTAGACCAGGGAAATGCAACTTCTCTTGTTCCGTAGAGCTTTCGACACAATTCATCATGAAACGTTGCTCTCAATTTTGAAATCTAATGGTATATCGGATTCATGTATAGCAATTTTTCGTTCCTCTTTACGTAATAGAACACAGCGAGTTGTAATAGATGACATGATATCTAATTCGGTAATAATACACCACGGAACGCCACAAGGCGCGATTCTCAGCCCAACTCTATTCAATACGTATACTTCACAGTTGCCTCTGGTTTTGAACCACTGCAACTATCATTTATACGCTGACGACACCCAAATCTACCTTTCGTTTGAGCAATCAAAGCTACTTCAAGCCCAGCAGCAATTAAATGAGGATCTCAAACGGATCTCAGAATTTGCAGATAACAATAAATTGGAAATAAACCCTTCCAAGTCGCAGCTGATATTGTTGGGGCCGCAAAAGGCGTGCGTTTTCGCGGAGCTCAATCTAGAGATTTTTGTTCGAGGGCAACGATTAATACCGCAAAAATCGGTTAAGAACTTGGGATTGCAAATAGGTAAGCGTTTGAGTTTTGATTGCAACACCTCGCACCTCATTAGGAGAACAATATTGTCTTTAAAAGCAGTAAAACAAAATTTCATACATTAACATGTTTTTATTCATAGCGTTTTTTTAATAAATGTTCAAAGATACCGCCATTGACATTTTATGCTTCGTCTACTAAGGGCGCCTGTTGCTATTTACAAGAACGTTAGTTGAAACTTACGCTATAACTTGAAAACAAATAAAAAAACCATTTTCACGTGTACAATTCACTCCTGGAGGTTGGTCCGTTCCCCCCGACTCACCCTGTATTGTACATTGTATGATCATTCACGGTAATGTCTTTATTTTTTTTATAAAAAGCGAACAACATTAATTGTTTGTAAACTAAGAGCAATTTTAAATTAATTAGTAATTTTGTGATTGCCGCGCTTTTTAAGTTAAGTTGGAGCCACCCTATTTGTTAAGGCTCGGGGCACTTTTCAAGTTTTCATATCAGTAAATTCAAAACAAATTTGTCGTAGGTATGTATTACATTTCTTCTGTCAGTTTAATGCATTCTAGGGCTTCATTCATTGTTTTAATCTTCATTTATTACAGTTTACCATCTATTTTATTTGTAGGAAATTAACTTCATTTCTTCTGTATTCAACAATTAGTTCTTCAAAATTAAGTATTCGCCGAATTGTTAGAAATCCTTTTAGTTATTTAGCAAAGAGAACAGGAAATCAAACAAATTGGCCGTAGTCAATCCATTTCCGCCCAATTTTGTATTTCTTCATCAAAGAAACACCGTTGTTAAAATTCGACCAGATGGAGATTTAGAAAAGATGCGAATAGACCGACACCTTCTTAACAAATTTCGTTCAATGGAACCTGATACGTAGATACGTAGACGACAGATACATAAGGTCACTGGAACTCTCACCATCGTCGAATAATATTCAATTTGAATCAATTTAAACCGTGACAAAATCAATAGCGACTTATGAAACGGAGAGGCATTTAGTCGAATGACTCGAAGCCGCTCTTTTATTTCGGTAATTGGTTTCTTGTATTTGTAAGACCCTTAATCTCGCATTCTTTTTATCTAATTTCTTTCCCGATAACTCCTCTTTGTGCGTCGTCTCTCCCGGGCACCATTGTATGTTAAATGGGTACGCGAGTAATATGTGGACCGGACCTCACGGGAAAATGGATCGCCCGTTTGGCTCGTTTAAGGACTAGATCGGCCGAAATCGCTCGAATAATGGCGATTTGTTGGCTGATAATTGGTTTTGAGTATTTACCTAGAATCTTTTTATCGATACTGATTGATTTTCGTGTTGTCAGTAGTGGTGTACCGTAAAGGAAGCAGATCCGTTATTATATTCCTACGGCTACTGGGCTAATGACGATATGGCTTTAAGCTTTTTATTTTTTAATTCTATTTTTAATTTAACATATGTTGTGTTGCGATGAAGCAAGTGTTTAATGCATGAATCTATGTTACAGGGTTGGTAGTAAAAGTAATAATAAAAATAAGTTATCTAATGAAAACCTAGATAAAAGTGACTATTATTAGTAATCTAAGACATCCCAAGGTACCAATTTAATAATTAGATTTTTGAATTAGACTCGTTGCCCTCTTCTAACTGAAATATGTGGATTCAATCCAACATATGCCAATATATTTATTTGCATTTCTTCTGTTCTAACGGGTGTTACATGATGAGAATGTTTTAAATTTGAAGGAAATGAGCCCGTTCGCATTAGATTCAAAACGTTAGGAAGTCGTTCTTCATAAAGTGTTGCTGTTTCACGAGAATTTTTATTCATAAATTAATAACATATCGACACATTCATTTGTAGAAAAATTAGAAGGCATTTTAAAGATTTTATAACACTACTTCACAACGTATTTAGTTATATGTACGCAAATTACTTTCGCAAATCGAAATAAATACCTTGAATCCTTGTTCAAACAACCTATACCACTGTGTACGTGCCACCAAATTTAAACTAATAGTTTATAATATGTTTTTATTAGTAGCTATTTGTTGTATGATATTTTTGTTTATACCCTTGTTCCCCTAACTTCTAGTACTTCAATCATAGAGTCAAAAAAATTATGGTTGCAATTTAAAAAAATTGGTTTGTGGTAGGTTACTTAGAGGGTGGTTTAGTAGGGGTAGATTTAAGAAGTACATCTTTTAGGATTCTGCAAACCATTTTCGACAACACCTTGCTCGATTTTATGTCTCTACAAGTAAGGAAGATATCGCTCGTAATATTGAATCTGGGACACCCGGTATAGTATGTCGTAAATTGAGTAGTTATCTTTCTTATTTTGAAGTTTTAGGGATGCTTATATGTTTAAATCGACAAAGATTTGCAGATGGCTAACTGAGACTCCGTTGAAGTCTTGAAATTCTTAACAGTGCAGAAGTTATTGGTAAAAATATTTGTTTGGAAAAAGTATTGTCAATAACCAACCCCAAAAGCTTGACACCATTTCTATCATGACATATCGTAGCAAAAATTAAACAAGTTTCCTCATCATTTAAAATAGGACCATTTTGATGTGGTCACGTTCCATTGTTTATCATTTTATTATTAATCCAGGATTTTAATTATTCAATGCAAATCCTCAGTTTCTTTGTGATTGTTTTATGACGAATATTTCTTTACCGCTAAAATATAGTAAACCATGTGCAAATATTAAGAAGTATGCTTGTAAAGGGAAAGGTAGGTGCTTAGATTATAAAAAAAATTATGATGTGATGAGCAAATAGCATTCAATGTATTGGGGTTATAAAAATAAAGGTATGAAAAGTTTGATGCCCCCCTCAATTCAAAGCGCTTCGTAGTATAAGTAAATAGTCGTTATAACACAAAACAATATTTTCTTAAGGATAGTAAATAGTTTTCACGATTTAAGAAAGCGTTTAGATATTGTTCATAAATTAATAGCTTCATTTAAAAAAAAAATAAAGCATTTATTTACTTAGAATTCTTAATGTAGAAGTACACATGAAAAAAGAGCCTAGAAACAATAAAAAAGATAATGCTAATAATAAATAGCTCATGGTATTAGTGGAATCACTCCCGACAAAAACAATGTGAGAAGAGAAAAGCACTAACGCTTTTTGCTCCTGCCCACATAGTTGTTTATCTCCCAGCTTATGCCACTAATCTTCAAAAACGGCACTGAAATATTTCCTGGCGCCACCTACTGCCAAGAGTTATAGTTATAGATAGTAGAGACAGAAGAAACATTTTTTTGTCTTAGATTTTCTTGATTTCCTAACTCTAAAAAAAATATTTATTTAATACAAATAAAATTTCAAGAAAATTATATTCTTATGTTATACATTTTCATCTTGAAATAAAAATATTTTCTTGTATAGAGACTGATTTTTGCAAGAAAATCTATTTTCTTGATGCAAGAAACCATTTCTTTGCGTGTGTTAAGTTTGAGAAAATACACTAATGCACTAACGAGAGAAATATGATACCATTGTACTTGTTATGACCCCCCCTAGTTTTATTGATAAACACAATCTCAACTTCGACAATAATGCTAACGTTAAACCAACACCTAGTATAACTTCCTAAAATTTTCTTTTTGTGTACATATGAGATCCTTATTTTTATCACATTCAGCATCGATAACTAAATATATTCTCCCTTACACCTACACAGAAAAGCTTGCAAATGCTCTGTATAAATAACTCCTTGACAAAGTTCATTGCGTATAGTAATGATTAGAGTAATCTGAACTTGCGGACTCGCATAGGCGTCGGTATTACGGGTTAATATAAGAATACGAAAAATTCATAAATAAACTAAACCGGTAGAGAAGCAGGCATGTAGTGTCGACCTTGAATATAAATCATGTTAAACCGCGCTGAGAGAGATTTCGTTTTAGTACCGGTTGAGCTGTTGCAGAGATTAGTCGAACGGTCAAGGTTATGTACTTACGTGTCGCTTTTGAAAATATAGCTGGTGTTTTTTGTGTGTTGTAGTATTATACCAAGTACATAATTAGTATATCGTTTCATATAGAACTAATATTTACATACCTAAGAAAACAATGCCTCGTAATAGATTTGCTACTAATGTACATAAGTATGTGTCACTTTTTCCCCATTTAAAATATGACGGTAGTGCAGTTTTTTGCTTAATATGCAATGTTCGTTTGGCTGCATTGGACAGAACTGATTGCCAGAGGCATGTCAATGGTATTAAGCATATGAGAAATGCAAGAACTGAAATACCTTATACACTATTCCTCATACATTTATTAATTATGTTTACCTCTTGTAATCTTCCGTTGTCGTTGGTGAGAAAAGCAGCTTTTAAAACGTTTTGGCGACAATACGTTCCAAAGTACCCATTACCCTCACAAACACAATTACAGAATCATTTGCCGCGCATGAAAGAGATGCTAGAAAATGTGTGTAAACGTGATTTGTGTTCCACAAAAATATGGACTACCGTGGATGAGACGACCGATATAAAGAAAAACAGTATTGTGAATGTAATAGATCGCGTTTTATCTAGCGAGAACACATCATCTCGATATTTGTTAGCTTGCAAACGTGTTCAACAATGTACCACAGAAAATATTCAAAAAGTGATAATGAACGCTTTGAAAAAATTTAAAATTGCCCAAGATCATGTTGTGATGATTGTGATAGATAGTGCAGCAACGATGTTAAGTGTTGGGCGACCCTTAAAACATATATTTCCTAACTTAATACATATAACCTGCGTTAAGTTGTTCGACAACATTACGGAAACGTTGATCGGATGATTAGAAGTACTAAAGCAGTGTTTCGTAAATCTCCTAAACGTTTAAAAGGATTTCGTAAATTTCGTCCAGGTATTCCAGAACCTCCTGAACCAATTTTAACGCGATGGGGTACTTGGCTAACAGCAGCTTCTTACTATTTGATCCATTTTCAACAAATTCAATCAGTTATAATGCGATTTAATCGGAATTAATCCAAAGCAATTAGAGAAAGTCAAAGAGAATTTCAAATTCCTCAACTTTTAGAAGATTTAACAACAATATGTACCAATTATACAGTATTACTAGATGCCATCAGAAAACTACAATATACTGAATTGTCATTGCATGAATCATTAGACTTAGTGGAGAGTGTAAAAAATAAATTACACACATTAAATGATACGCCAGGATTATGCGCTAGTCAAAAGTTGGCAGATGTTTTAAGAAAAAATCCCGATTTTAATACTTTAGAGGCCGTTTATAATAAGTGTAAGAATAGTGAACTTTTAAGTGATTTTGAAAAACAGTTTCTACATGCAAATGTAACTTCCTTAGATGTGGAGAGATCATTTTCTATGTATAAGAATATTTTTCCTTGTCGACGCACAAGGTTTAAAGAAGTAACTGTGGAAACATATGCAATGATGCAAGTTTACAGTAGTTCACATCCTGATGCCTCTAATTTGTTGAATAATTAGCAAGTAAATTTATTTATGAATTTTTCGTATTCTTATATTAACCCGTAATACCGACGCCTATGCGAGTCCGCAAGTTTTGGTTACTCTAGTAATGATAGTATCTTGTGTAAAAAATGAAGTTCGAAATTTTCGGACGTTGTCCCTAATTGCTTTTAAACAAGATGATCCGAGAATCACCTGAATGCCCGTTAATTTGGTCGAAATAATTTAGCTTGAAGCCCACAATATCGAACGCTGCATAAAGAGCTCTATTCGGTTCGGTGCATAAAAAATTTGAATGGATTTTAATTACCTCACAGGTTTGGATTTATTTGTGTCGATATAAAACCGTTTTGTAAATCGTTTTTTTTTAATATATAAAAATCAAAGTTAATTAGATCTGGAAAAGTGTTTATCATGGTTTAATTCTATTCAACACAAATGTAAATAGTAATAGGTAGTTCTTATACATGGTCTTCCTTAGATACCTACATACTTAAAGATGTGTTGAATTTTAATAATAATAATAATAATAATAATAATAATAATAATAATAATAATAATAATAATAATAATAATAATAATAATATTTTTAACAATTTTACATAATTTCGAGTAGAACTGTCAGGCGCCGATTGCCCGATAATCGCCTAATGGGCCGAAGACCTGTAAAAAAGCCGCGTTTAACAGAAAATATGAAATCTGCTCGTCTCAACTTTGCAAGAGGATATCGACATTTCACAGACGAGAATTGGAAAAAGGTGAATAACTTAACAACATGATTTTTACTGAATTAATGTTTGCATTATTTAATAGGTTTTCTTTAGTGACGAGTGCTCGCTCTGTGTGTTAGTGCAGCGAGCACAATTTGTTCGTAGACGACCTGGCGAACGTCTCACAGAGTCCACGGTTCTTTGAACTGTAAAATACCCTCCGCAGGTAATGATTTGGGAAGTGATTAGTGGAGACGGACCCGGCCCTTTGTATTTCGTAGAAGGTACAATGCGTCAAGAACAGTACATAAATGTGTTAAAAAATACGTTATTACCGTATTTTAAGCCAGGACGTCGCATACCGACAGGGCGTATATTTATGCAAGATAATGCTCCTTACCATGTGGAAAAAAAGGTTAAGAAATTCTTTGAAGACAATCACATACCTCTTCTACGTTGGCCCGGAAATTCACCGGACCTCAATCCCATCGAGAACGTATGGAATCGAAGTAAGGTATATGAAAGAGAGAACCCTACAAAGGAAATATTAATGAAGAATATAAAGGATGTATGGGAGAAAGATAAAGATATAAAAGAGGCAATCATATCTTACATTGAAAGTATGCCCTAAAGAATTAAGGGTGTTGTTAAAACTCATGGGCTATGGACTAAATATTAATTACTTATTTAATATTTACATATGTTTACATCGACAAATATTTCATTTGACTGATTTGACATCAGGTTTTGTCAGAGCTTATTATTTCTAATTGAAATTTTGTTTTCTTATTAATTTTTACCGTGCCAATTGATTCGTTAAACATCCTCGCAGTAACAATTGAAACATTTTTAATTAGCATCGCCTTTTACATTTTTATGATCTATAGAAACAAAAGAATATTTTTAACGACGGCGACTGGAATGGATACGCTCTGCGACATCCGTAAGTATTAATAATGGCAACGGCATCGGTATCTCAGTGATCGTTTTTTCTAAATATATCACACCTAATTAATGAAGTTGTCTCTCGCTTACATTGTTTTCTTTTAATTAACGGTCCCTTGCGCGATTTTCGTCCCTTCTTCCCGCCGCCGCCCCTACGCCGATTCACTTACGCCGCTTTTCGCGAAAAAAAGAGGCGCAGCGGTGTGATAAAAAAAATCAACCGTTCAGAGTACCAAATTAATGCAGGCGTCGATGGGTATATTGCTCATTAAAAGTTTTTAAAACAGAGAAGTGTACCATAACGACCTATTGTTTATTAGATGGGGGATTTTTTGATGAACGCCAATTAAAAAAATATCAATGTTGCGTTAGCGGGTTGTTGGTTGTTGGCATCGCTTCAGTGAGAAAACTTCTTGGTTCCATTATGAATTTTGAAATGTTTCCTATACAATAAGGTGGTATAATATAGTCCTGCTGTATATCTGGCTTCGACGTCTCTTTTTCTTCTAATTATTATCTATCCATAACAAACTGGAAGCGATTTTTTATAAAATTTTCTGTTTGAAATGAATAACGGAATGTACAATCATGAAAGAAACATCATTGTTACATAAAGATTTCGTATACCGATTGTGAAAATGTGAAATTAGCTATATCGCTATATGTACGGCGAGAGAGCGAGAAGGGGATTGCGTGGAATCCGATCAATTCGATGCGGATTGCGCTAGTACAAATCTAACAATGTTGGGATGTAGACCTACTGTGTGAAGAGCGCACGTAATAATACATACAGATTCTGATGAAATTAAAGAAAAACAAATAAGTACTCTAGATATTCTTACTAAGATCGTCCCCACATAATGCAGTCTACCTCATAACCAACCATATCGGTAACCTTGAGTCATCTACTGCCGCTAGCTCCTCCGCTTGAGAGCGAGGAGGGGATAGTGATATGGCTAATTTCGCATTTTCCTAATCGGTATACGTAACGAGGGTAACTAATAAAACAAAGTATAGTAAGTGTTAAAATAATATATAACGCTGTCTGGAGACACCCAGATAAACTTTAAATAGTGTTAATTTAGTGTTAAAATGTATCTTGTTGTAACACAGGCAGTAGAAAAATGTCTTCCGTTGTAGGTATAAGTAAGTCATCACTCCATTGCACCCTAATAGACAATATGTCACACCCATACAGATTTTGAAGGAATAACGCCATCTGGTAGATTTCTTAAACGTTAACGGATGGCACAAATTGCGTCGTCTAAAACAGCACCGAATACCCTCTCAAACAAATCCACACTTCTTTAATTCGGGTAAAAACTACAGAAGCTACAGCAGGTTCAGTTTTAATTCGGCAACGTCTGCTACACTTATTATTAGTCTGGGCAAACAGCGGTAACAGCCAGTACAGTAGATATGTGGCGCGGAGTCGGCGATTATTTATTTCACGCGTTCACAATGTCAGTACTAAATCGATGCTGTATGCGAGTAGTTATGTGTATATGTAGGCTGTCGTAACTTATTTCGTAATTGTACGCTTATGTTCGCTTTAAAAGTATCGCAGTTAGGTACGTCGCGAAAACGACCAATGGCAAACACAGTTAAAAACTTTATAGTGGACATGCCGGACTTAATTTTTGATGGCGTTAAATTTAATGTCTAGTTTGTAAAATCCCTTTAATGTGTTGGTCCAGAAGCCATTGTCAACGTCACATCGAAAGCAAACAGCATTCTTCTGCAAAAAGTGGGATACGAGACCAAGAAAAATTTACATTTGATTTATGTGTTACTCTGATTTTATGTAATCTATCGTTTCGTTTACTAGACAAATTAGCATTTGTCTCCTTCTGGAATAAACATGCGGACTGTAAATTACCTAGTCGGACATCGATACGGAATGTAGTGCCATTTCCTCGTGAACATATAGAAAGAAGAATAAAAACGGAACTGAAAGATAAAAAACTGTGGTTGTGTGTGGACAAAACAACAGATCGTCAAAAACATTCTGTGAGATTTTAAAGGCGGTATTGAACTCATTGAACAAATTTCAAGTTTCAACTAAACAACTTTTAATGTTTATGAGTGATGGCGCCGCAAACATGCGTTCTTTGGGCCGATCTCTTAAAGAACACAATAGTAACTTCTTCCATGTAACGTGGAAAATCTATACTCTGAATCTTGCGGCACGAACGATTCCTACATGTTTTCCACTAGTAAATGCATTGATTGCTAGTACAAAGGCAGTGTTTCTAAAGTCCCCGAAACGTACCCGACTATTTCACAAACCGTGTCCTGATTGACCTGAACCACCACAGCCGATTGTTACACGTTGGGGAACATGGTTGCAGGCTGCGTTTTACTACAACAAGTACTTTGATCAAGTAAAGAAGGTAGTTTTAAAATTCAATCCGACAGAAGCTGCAGCAATCAAGAAAAGCCAGGAAATATTTCAAGATAGTCAAGTTAAAAGAGATTTACAAGCTATTCACAACAATTACTTCGGACTAGCGGAGGGAATAGAAAAATTACAAAATGTTTCGATGTCGCTAATGGATTTTGTGCAAATTGTGAATGATGTTCACGCACAGTTATGCGCTGTAGAAGGCGAAACAAATTGGTGTGTAATACGAAAATTTGAAGGTGTTTTAGAGAAAGACTCTGATTTTCTTATATTAAGACAAATTTGTGAAGGTGCGTGTGAAGATGCATTAAGTTGTTTCAAAGATTATTTTAAATATGCAAATATAACATCGCTAGATGTCGAACGGCCGTTTTCGGCATTAAAAAACATTTATTCCGCACGTCGTACTCGCTTGACTGAAACAGCTGTGGAAACATATCTAATGATTCAAATATTTAACAGATGTTACCCAGTTTGCGATTTCACGGAAGACTTTTAAAACGGTAAGTGTTTCAGCACGTTTTATAATTTATTTCTTACCTTCTATTTTATGTATAAACTTTTATGCGCTCGCCACGCCTCTGGCTGTTACCGCATATTTGCCCAGGTTACTTATTATGCACAATATGACAAAACGTCTTTAACCAAAGTGTTGGGTAATTAACTTAATAAAGCGTTTACAATCATAGTTAATCCTGAAACTTTTACCTGCTAATTTGAAATTTACTGTTGACTCTAGCAACCGCGCCCCTTGGCGGTCAAGTTTGGAATTTAAAAATATTTTCATTACATTTTCCCTTTGCCACTTCATGAAAAAATTTTTCCCATCACTATAGCTATTATAGTTTCTAAGATATCGCCAGTCCCCACTTTTAGTGGGACACACCATATAAGAACAAACAAAACGTTGGAAAAACGGGCAGAAGACTCTTGATCTTCTAATATTTATTTAAAAATATAGGTTAGGAATCTCTGTTCCCAACATAGTAATATTGCTAAGAACTTTTTATTTTTGTTGTGAACGGAGCTTTTCCAAATTAAAACTAATTAAAAATTATCTTCGTTCAACAATGACTGATTTAATATTGCTAAATCTAGCGATACTTTCCATTGAACAACAACTAGCAAATGACAAATTTTCACAATGTCATTGATATATAACCGCCCTACATTTTATCATTATGTATACAATCTCTTTAAACAAAAGAAATAACATATTCTAGTTATTTATTTACGTTCAGTAATTCTTAATAATAATAATAATAATAGTAATAGTTATATTTATTTGTAATCATACCATTACAGAACATTGTCACTTGGGTTTTAGCATGTACATCGTACAATAGTTAATTTATAAATAAATTAGATAAAAATATAAATACAAGTATAAAGTGTGTATATACAGTCCCTGGCCATATTACTTGAAACATGTCATAAATCAACCCTTTTACCTGGAAATTCCCATCCTATTATAGTGATATTCTTTTGCTTTGAATCCGATCATTTATAGGGGGACTAGATTATTGTATCAATAAATAAAAATACCGGAGAAATGATATTTAGAAGAATAAAGTACGTATATATAAATATTTCAGTTATCAACTTACATTTAGCGAGTTCATAGTTTAGAGAATGCATCGATATTTTTTTTAATATTTCGTCATAACCGTATAGAAGCTAAGCTGTGGAGTATCGTTAAGTATTTTGTGTTGATATATCGTTATTGCAAAGGTAAAATTGTTATTCTATCTCTCTCTCAATAATTAATTATTTGGAATTTGAAAAAAATTGAAATATTTGGGGTCTTTTGTAGAGAATGCCCGGGAAAGATTTAACAAGTGAACAAAAAGCCGCTATACAAGCTCTTCTACAATCAAACAAACATTCACAACGAGAAATTGCAAAATTACAGAAAGTATCTCTTTCTTCTGTATCGCGTTTAGCTAGAAACTTAAACGAAGGAGCTAGCACATCGACACAAAGACGGGCAAAGTGCGGTCGGAAAAGAAAAACTTGGAAGAGATCTGACTATGAAATTGTTCATCAGGCCTTGAGCAATAGATTTGCTACAATTAAAACGATTCAAAACAATTTACAAGAGAGAGGAATAGAGATTTCGAGCAGAACTGTCAGGCGCCGATTGCGCGAAAATCGCATAATGGGCCGAAGACCTGTAAAAAAGCCGCGTTTAACAGAAAAAATGAAATCTGCTCATCTCAAATTTGTAAGAGAATATCGACATTTCACAGACAAGAATTGGAAAAAGGTGAATAACTTAACAACATGATTTTACTGAATTAATGTTTGCATTATTTAATAGGTTTTCTTTAGTGACGAGTGCTCGCTCTGTGTGTTAGTGCAGCGAGCACAATTTGTTCGTAGACGACCTGGCGAACGTCTCACAGAGTCCACGGTTCTTCGAACTGTAAAACACCCTCCCCAGGTAATAATTTGTGGAGTGATTGGTGGAGACGCACCCGGCCCTTTGTATTTTGTAGAAGGTACAATGCGTCAAGAGCAGTATATAAATGTGTTAAAAAACACGTTATTACCGCATTTTAAGCCAGGACGTCGCATACCGACAGGGCGTATATTTATGCAAAATAATGCTCCTTGCCATGTGGCAAAAAGGTTAAGAAATTCTTTGAAGACAATCACATACCTCTTTTACGTTGGCCCGGAAATTCACCGGACCTCAATCCCATCGAGAACGTATGGAATCGACTGAAAAGTAAGGTATATGAAAGAGAAAACCCTACAAAGGAAATATTAATGAAGAATATAAAGGATGTATGGGAGAACGATGAAGATATAAAAGGGACAATCATATCTTGCATTGAAAGTATGCCCCGAAGAATTAAGGGTGTTATTAAAAATCATGGGTTATGGACTAAATATTAATTACTTATTTAATATTTACATATGTTACATATTTTTACAATATATTTTATAAATAAAAAATATAATACATGCATGGTTTATATTTTATTATGAAGAAACTACAAAACATCGAGTGTTTCAAGTAATTTGGCCAGGGACTGTACATATGTATAAATAAAAAACGGGATAAAATAAAACAAGTGTAAAAACAAATAGGACTAAAACATGTAGAACAAATAATTACACAAGTAGATTAGGCAAATAACTACTTTTGATTTTGATTGACTTAGAAAGGGCGGCTAATTGGGGATCACCTCAGGTGGCAAAAGTTCTTCATACGCCACATAGGATCAACATCACACGTAAAAAGAAAATATCACATATAGATAGTATTCCTTGCACATAAAGCAGTTTGACAATTTTAAAAGAGGAAATTTATGCTATTTAAAGTTTTATGATTATAAAACGAAATTATACATATAAAGCCCACCCATTTTCCGTTTAATTCAAATCGAAACCGCTGCATGATGAGGTCACTGGAAAAAAAAGAGTCAGCCGGCGATCGCGGAAAAACAAATTTAAGAGGGATCCCTATTCAAATATAAATATTTAAGTGATTCATAACAGTTTGCAGTTTGGCTGCCGGTAGCTGGTGTCCCTTGCGGCGGCCGCCATGTTGCCTGATGGCCGAATGATGATTGTTTTATAAATATTTGATGCAGCGACGCCTGGAACGCTTCCGAAGCTCAAATCAGAGTTTATGGGACATCATAATATCGCGATGTTTTATAGATGTATGCTGTTATCTTCGGAATGTGTTTGCAAAGGCAATTTGGCGGAATTTCATAGCGGGAATGGCCTTTTTGACGAACGGCGCGTTATCACGTCGCCCCCTGGAACACCTTCTATCCGGTATTCGCGAACCCCTGTTCCGTTCTGAATAAAAATTACCTTATATATACTTGTTAGGATCGAGAACGGAAGTGGTGCGAACGCCCGTTTTTCGGAAAATTCTTGCATATACGCTTATTAAAGTTTCAAACGGTAGTTAAACGTATATTGGTATATATACGTGTGTACCGGAGGAGGTGTGCGATATAGGTAACCTGAAATCACGTCTGCGTCGTCGGATTTTCACCGGAACGATGATAAAAATGACTACATTTTTACGAACTGCCGACGCCGTCGTATAACTACACTTTGTTATGATTTGGAGGTGTTTTATGAGCGATGCGATCTGGGTCGAGATTAAGCCGAAATGGTTATATAGAAGTTATATGGTTTTATATAGATACTTTAAGGAAAAATATTAACAATACTGAAAATATTTTCTTTACAACGTTGCGTGCCTATTATGTATGAGCATTATGTGCTGATGCACCTAGTACACATTTTACGAGGTATCAAGTATTTAACTGTAGTTATACGTAAACTTAGAACACAAGAAGAAATACAAGAGGAAATAGGGCCAGAAATGATAATGGAAGAACTAGAATAAGCAATTAGAAGTGCAAAGAACAGAAAAGCAGTAGACCCCAAGAATGGTTCTCATCCACCTTTATCACACTTCCAAAAGACATTACATGCGAGAGAATGTTCCCAGTACAGAACATCATTGATAAGCCACACGCCCAATATATTCCTGAAAATAATGCACGGAAAGCTATATGGGAAACTAGAAGAAGATATAGATAATACCCAGTTTCGTTTCCGAAAAGGGCTTGAAACAAGAGAAGCACTCTTCGCTTTCAATGTGCTCGCCCAAAGATGTCTATCTAGACATCTTAAAGACTAAAGTATAATTGCAGCTCAATAGACCTTTTCAGAGCGGCGGCCAGTAAGATACGAATAGTTATGATTAGCCTGGGCAAACAGCGGTAGCAGTCAGTGTAGTAGATATGTGGTGCGGAGTTGGCGATTATTTATTTCACGCGTTCACAACGTCAGTACTAAATCGATGCGAGTAGTTATGTGTATATGTAGGCTGTCGTAACTTACTTCGTAATTGTACGCTTATGTTTGCTTAAAAAATGTCGCAGTTAGGTACGTCGCGAAAACGACCAATGGCAGACACAGTTAAAAACTTTATAGTGGACATACCGGACTTAATTTTTGATGGCGCTAAAATTCAATGTTTAGTTTGTAAACTCCCTTTAATGTGTTGATCCAGAAACCATTGTCAACGTCACATCGAAGGCAAACAACATTATTCTGCAAAAAGTGGCATACGAGACCAAGAAAAATTTACATTTGATTTATGTGTTACTCTTATTTTATGTAATCTATCGTTCCGTTTACTAAACAAAGAAGCATTTGTCTCCTTCTGGAATAAATACGCAGACTGTAAATTACCTAGTCGGACATCGATACGAAATGTAGTGCCATCTGCTCGTGAACATATAGAAAAAAGAATGAAAACGGAACTGAAAGATAAAAAACTGTGGTTGTGTGTGGACGAAACAGCAGATCGTCAAAAACATTCTGTGGTTAATGTAATGGTACGGACAATGGAACCACATCGACCGCTATCCTCTTTCTTTCTTGCTTCCAAAAGAGTTATAAATTGTACTGCCGATGAGATTTTAAAGGTGGTGTTGAACTCATTGAACAAATTTGAAGTTTCAACTAAGCAACTTTAATGTCTATGAGTTATGGTGCCGCAAACATGCGTTCTTTGGGCCGACCTCTTAAAGGACACAGTGGTAACTTCTTACATGTAACGTGTAAAATCCATATTCTAAATCTTGCGGCACAAACGATTCCTACATGTTTTCCACTAGTAAATGCATTGATTGCTAGTACAAAGGCAATGTTTCTAAAGTCCCCGAAACGTACCCGACTATTTCACAAACTGTGTCCTGATTTACCTGAACCACCACAGCCGATTGTTACACGTTGGGGAACATGGTTGCAGGCTGCGTTTTACTACAACAAATATTTTGATCAAGTAAAGAAGGTAGTTTTAAAATTCAATCCGACAGAAGCTGCAGCAATCAAGAAAAGCCAGGAAATATTTAAAGATAGTCAGGTTAAAAGAGATTTACAAACTATTCACAAGAATTAGTATTAGTATTGCTAATTTCATGCGGCTGGTGCTGCTGCTGTTAGATCGATGTTGTGTTCTACTATTTCAATGTCCACGTTGATGTCTTCCGCGTTGTTGACGTTGACGTTGACGATGATGTCTCCGTTGAAATCTGTCTGTTGATGTCGATGTTCAGCTCGACGTTGTTCTCGTTGTCCACGTTGAGTTCGACGTGGGGTGCTATGAAGATGTCTGGACCAATGGTGATTGTTGATTGATAAATTGATGAAGTTGATGATTGGAAATTGTTGTTTGGAATTGCTTGTTTCAACAATTTCTTTTGTTCTACAAAAGACTTCATTTGTAGGTTCACCAACATATTTACAGGTACATGAATTACAATATTACGACAGGTGTTGGCACATCACACGCTGTACTATAATTCTTCTTGAACTTGTTTTGCATAAAGCTTTTATATTATTTAAATTGCTGACAGCTAGTTTCACATGCAAAACACTTCGAGGAGCTGTTTACTACTTTATTATTCCCATATATGTAACCTTAGACTCTAAGATAACATTCTACTGAATATGTGGTTCACATAACATAACTTGTACTAGTTTGTGAGACTTGGGACTTTGGTTAATATTTTGAGGTAACATTCGATAGTAAACGTAAACGTAATTGTTGCCGGTAGAATGACTCATCTATAAACAATTTGATAGCTTCCTGTGATTCTAGGAAAGAAAAGCGATCGGTTTATTTTCGGATCCCGTATAAATGGTACGGAAGCGTTTCGGAATTTGGCAGACAACGAATTCGACGATAAATAATAATAGGCAAGTGGTACTACGAATCAAAATGAAGTGGAAACCGTTCCGAATCACAACATAATCACTTAACCACGCCATCTATATTTGAAATTTATACATTTACTCCATTAAAACATTGGCGCGTCCGTCTGGTCGTTATTAATTTTCATCGCGCGTTTGATGTCCGCGCGCGATACGCAACGCGGAACGATCGGAGCGAGTGAAACCAATTAAATTATTATTTACCGCCGATGGTCCCGTAAACGTTTTGGCACCGAACGACGTAATGGCATCGCATAAACACGTGTGCCGGGGCGCGTACCTATTCCAACCTAACCGAGTAACGCGCTCTTTCTTCGTGATGAACAAAACGACCAAAATTCCAAAATAAATTAACGTATAAATTGTCCTGTAATTATTTCCCATCGTTGCGACTGCTGAAACGTGTCGCGCTCTTTTGGATGCTCGAACTTTTGAAAAACGGAAATGAAAATAGTCCGAAGTGAAGACGTTTAAATGATCAGTAGTTTGGTTCGAGCACCAAAATGATGTACGGACACATTTACGAGATGCCGTTTATATTTAAAGTTTTTAAATTGTTGAGCTTCGTCTCTACGCCCAATAGGATTTTATAAAATTATTGACGCACAGTATTAAACTTGTATTGTAGAAGCTACTGGATGACAGAATGATCATAACCGCTTTTTAATAATACAGAAAGCTGTCCTAATCTATTGCAAATTAACCAAAGCTTTTGGTTGCATTTATTTGAATTGTATTTTTTATCTGTTATAAAGCAGAAGGGAATATATATTGTTATGTTATGTTCAACGTTGTATCTACGACAACAACTTCTCTCAGTTGTCACTTCGGTACTGACTAAATGTCAGTCTGGCCACTCGTTGGTAACTAAATATCCCTCTTCCGGAAAAAATTGGAAATTTCTTCATTACCATACCCCTTCAGCCAACTGTTCTTGGGGCGAGGACATTATAATTTAAATATAAGTCCAGATAATGACAAGTGTGGGGTATCATGGACAAATCTACTCGTTTATTAATTTTTCTATTCACTTATTTCGTCCAAATTAATGTAAAAATCGTCTGGAATAAGCAACAGCATAAATTGCAAAGTACAACAGATAATATTTCATCAATTAAATCTTTATCTGAAAGATTTCTGTAAATTAGCAGTGGATTTTCTCGTTTATAGCTTGCAGGTGACAGTTCGGACCACATAATCAGCAATATACAACCTCCTGGTAAAGTCACTGCATTCGTTTTCGTATGCTAATATCATTTGATTGAAAGTCATCGAAAAGTTAGTTTCTATTTGGGTTAAATTATCAAAATTGGCTGTGAGATAAAACAATCGCCGGTCTTTCGCGATTTAAAATAAAAGAAAGATGAACGACGCCAGACATTTTCATCAAGAGAGAGCGAGGAGGGGATACCGATATAGCTAATTTCTCATTTTCCCAATCGGTATATTTGTCCTTAGCAATAGCAGAAAGAATATGTGAATGATATACCGTTCCCATAAGATATTGTGGTTGCTGCTAAGGTTAGCCAAAGATTATTTTTTATATGAAGATTGTTAGAATATAATTTTAAGCTAAACTTGTTGATTATCACGCTAAACACGTTAGAATGTAGAAAATATTTTGAGTTTTAAATATACCTACATTAGTAGTGGAACAGGATATCAATTAAACTAGTTACTATTAATTTATGAATCGCTATTTAAGCAGCATACGAAGTATTTATAAGAAAGTGCAGACGAATTAATCAGCACGTGTGTCCGCGTGTCTAATTCAATAAATTAATTTCGTGTTAATTTTATCGTCGGTTTCGTCTCTCTATCTTATATAGAGGTCGTTGATGGACTAATGCCGCTCTCCGGCACTCAAGAATATTATATATGTTCCTCCTTTGTAGTTGGAGAAAATTAAAATTAGAACGCGGCATTTGATATTATTACAGCAGATGACTTGTTGACGGGCAAATTTAATAACTCGTAAAGAAATGGTTGCGAGCTCTTTTGAAATGTTATTTGACCAGAACGTTGTCAACGATGGAACGGTTTTTAAGCGATATTCCGTACGAATTATGAGATAGTTTTAGTATAGCTGAAGAAAGCTTGTCGGTATTATTAAAAAAGTAAAATTATCGGATTTTTGGTGTCTACTAAATCGGATTTTAAATTTTTATAAATGTTTTTTATTCGTGTGTTGCTTAGACCGTGTTAAGACTCTATTCCAGGTCATTATTCTTGGGTTTATCCATCATGTTTTTCATTGTTTTCTTTTTTTTTCAATATTTGAAGCTTATACTCGTAAAAAATGACAGTGGATTTCTCTTGATGGATAATCCTCGAATGCTTGAATCGCTGATTTCTTCTGCCCCCGGAAAACCAGATAGACGCTACAATGGAAAGTAGCCGCCAAAGCCTGCACTCAACAAATTGTAAGATCTTCAAAGGCATACCTTTTTATAAATCGAGCCTTTTTAGTTAACTATTCTAGTATTGTTTTATTCGATGAATATAAATTATGCGGTAAAAAATGAATTCTTGGAGAACCTGGCATAATTGCATGCATTTCAACTACCATTTAAGAACATTATTTAAAGGGTTGGTAGGTATAACTGGTGTGAATTATAAAATTCTGGGTAGAGTTGTGCTCAATCTGCCATAGATCCTACTTAACCATTTCATTTAATTAAGCTTCAGTGATCCGCAGTGCTACAATTCAAAACATAAGATGTGTGACAAGCAAGTAGGTACTTTCCAAGGTACATTGAAAGGAAGCGAATCAGTTAAAATAATTTTCATATTACGATGCACGTGTGGATAGATATTGCATTTAGACTAACAAATTTTGTATGTCAAAAAGTTATTTGACTTATTGTTTAAATCTGAATGACAACAAATCTGTTGCTTCTGCAAATTTGTAATTAAGTGAACTGTATACTAGAGATTCGCGAAAGCCAGAGCGCAAATAGCAATAGCATCAAATAAGGTACAGAACCGTTAAATTTACTCTGATCAGATTCAGTTGTACTTCTTTAGAAATAGCAATCTTAAATCTTTTTCTCTGCGTTACAGCGAAGGGGTCAAGTTGTCTTCCTGAATTAACAGGTAATTTTGGTAATGTATATATAATATAATTATATCTATTGCAATGTTTTATATCAGGGTAATTGTTAAAAAAATCGGAATTTTTATAAATTGATTTAATTTTTTAATTGAACTGTGGGATTAGAGACTGTTCTTACATACTCTTTCGGCAATTTAAAAAAATTGAAAAATACAAACAAACCTTGATTTTACGAAGATGTCATATAAACTCTATGTTCCTTATGACATTCACAGGAAAGCTGCATATTCTAACCTCCGCCCTTCTCTTCTACCATGAATGATTTCTATCCAAATATAATTTCACGAGGAATTTTGTATAAATAAAGTTATTTTTAGAAGCAGCATGGGGGAATGAATGGACTGACTCTATTTGTTGACTGAAATTATGCTATTTTGTGATACAGAATAGCATCGACAACCAAACAATAACAAAATTTACCAACATTATACTTAATAAATTTATGATAGATATTTGATTTATGAAACCTTGTTAGAAATACTTCTGAATTTACCCTGTTGTTTGTTTTAGGAGAATTTTACATTAAATTTGAGGATTTACGAAATAAGGAGAATGAAAAGAAGAGTAGTTTCGTCCTCGATTCATCAAGATCGTCGTTAGCTAGAGTTAAATAAATTATTTAGTACCCCCACTCCGAAGATCGAAGGCTCGGGGAGGAAAGGAGGCTTCCGAAAAATAATTAATATCCGCCAGAGGGAATTTTATATCTATCGAGGGGCCCTACTGAAAACCCTATACGTGCTAGAGTGATAGCTGGGTTTGACGATGTAAATATTTAACAGAACACTACTTATAGTACTATTGTATTAACAAAATAGATAGGGATAGCAACACACGAGACACAGGGCTCCTGTGCTCACATTATTTATTTTTTAACAAAATATACAAATAAAAAAAGAAGCATACACTGTCAGAGGTATTATAACAATATTGCCAACATTTTCAATAAAACTCCATTGTACAAGTTAGCACATGTTTTTACTTTATTTAATGGAAAATAATGAAAATGCATTATTAAGCAAACTGATACTTTTTAGACGAGCCAACAGATCTTCAATGAACGGTCATATCTCATTATTTTTTATACGTTCCACACACTCAGCGTTTTCTCTGCGTTTTGTTTATGTAAATACGGCTTTTATCCGTAGGCATCCATTGTCACTAATGCGACCGTAAATCTCTCGTTCGCCGTATAAAATTAAGTTAGGTTAACTGATATTTATGATCTCGGCGTAGGTATTATTAGAATCGTTTCGTCTCCGTCCTTTTCTATCCTCGAGGATGTAATTCTCCCTAACCAATTTGCCGAAACAAATTAGTTATTTAGGGTGTAAAACAGATTTTTTTCTCCTGTTGTTGCTTCGCCGAGATGTTTGTCGTTTTAGGCTTTAAGGGGCAAGCGTTCGTCTTGTATCGCGCGGTTATTTATGTCTGTTTTCATTTCGACTGTTGTCAAACATGCGTTCAAGTGAGAGAAATACGTAAACTTGACGTTTCTAATCCCAAAACATATACATAAATATATGTAGGTATATGGAAAAGAATTCACAAATTTTGGATAATGTAGAAATACGTAATGTTGGAATTATGGCTAAGATATAAATGTTAGCATTATTTACACTAATGAAATAAAGTGTACAAGAATTTGTGTTAAGATTTCGTGTAATTCCTTTTTTTTGTAAAAAGCATAATAATAATTGTAATGTAACTGGTGAACATGGAAAGTCTCTACAACAGAATAGTTACCACCACCGCAAGCCAGATATTTAATTCGGAAGATCCGTTATTGAAAATGATTCCAGAGCAAGAAAGAAAAGGCCAAGGCGCATTCTTGCATTTTGATTTTCGATAACTTGAAGAGCAAGAGATCTTATAGTCCTGATGGGATTCCTTCTTTTTTGATGAAATCTATGAAGCTCTATGTCTGTATGCCACTGATGTATCTTATAAATCTCTCCTTTCAGTTGGGTATTTTTCCTAATGCTCTGTCAAACCTATCTTCAAAAAGGGTGACAGACTATCTCCTCACAATTATCGTCCGATTTTAGTTACTTCTGCAGTAGCTAGGCTTTTCGAATATGATATGTTGAAGAGGCTAAACTCTTTTTTGGATCACTCTAAGATTATTACTTCCTTACAATGTGGACTTCGTTCTGGAAAATCGACCATCTCCGCCATACATCTATTTTACAATGTGGTTCTTCAGTTCATTGAAGAAAAGCGCTTTCCTGTTGGTATCTTTTGCGATCTCAGTTGAGCTTTTGATTGCGTACCTCACGATCGCTTGTTAGAGAAATTATCAGCCTATGGAGTTTGAGGAAGAGCGGGTCAGTGGTTTCCATCCTACCTGGATAATCGTTTTCAGTTTGTCGAGATACGTATGCATAAGTAGGGTGTTACTCATAAATCTGGAATCTTGACTGTTACTTGAGGAGTCCCTCAAGGTTCGGTTCTTGCTCTAATTTTGTTTACTCTGTATCTGAATGACATTGTGATCTTCTTAATTATGTATGCAGACGATACCTTTGCTATGGCTGTGGGTGATTCGGAAGAAGAAGCCCCTCATACCGGTAATTTACTCCTTGAAAAGTTATTTATATGGTTCTCCTCTAACAAGCTCTATTTGAATCCCTCAAAAACGGCAATTCTTCTATTCCATGCAACGCAAAGACTTATTAATTCAAATCTCCAACTTACTTGTCATGGTTCGTGCTTCAGTTTTCAGCAAGAGATCAAGTTTTTAGGTCTGACTTTCACTAATACTCTGCTGTGGAGACCTCATTGTGATACGCTATGCGGCAGGTTAAATCAAAGTATATATCAAATTCGTTCCTTGCAAAATGCTGTTGACCTAGATGTATTGCGTACTATACCGTACGAGCGAGCGTACTATGATCACCCGACTTTACATGAACTCAGCGCATCTAAACGTGTGTTGTGTTGAATGACACTGTGGAATGTCATTTGCTTGACAAAATTTCGTAAACGCAAATTCATTTGTGCTCCTTACTCATGTTATAAACGGCGTGTTCGTTTGCGTACATGTGCAAGCCACAACTTCGCTCTTGTATTTCCAAAAACACCTTACGCACGTTATAAACTGCATATTCGTTCACGTACATGTGTAAGACACGACTTTGCTATCGCATTTCCGAAAAATGCCGATTATGCCAGCTAATCACACGTTCTTACGATATGTGTTTCAGCCACTTTGAACCCAGACTGACCTACGGAATTGAGTTTTTTTAGTCTTAACGCGCTCGCCGAGAGCTTTCCAACGGACCCAAATCTAACCTCCTAGCTCATCCGGTTGCCGAGATATAAGAGAGCCGTAAAAATGTCTACCCAAAGTGATCGAATTTTTGAAGTTCTTAAAACAGCTGCAAAATAAAAAAATTGCTCCGAATCGCGTTGTGTTATATACCACGAC
This sequence comes from Dynastes maya, assembly GCA_029619315.2. Classification (NCBI taxonomy): domain Eukaryota; kingdom Metazoa; phylum Arthropoda; class Insecta; order Coleoptera; family Scarabaeidae; genus Dynastes; species Dynastes maya. Next base: position 10,789,096 of record JAROYE020000009.1, on the reverse strand, counting down.
GCAGATCAAAACGATATGATTACTTTCTTTGACTGCTCCAACCGTTCGCAAGTTATGGGCGTTTTTTGTTTTTTGAACCACCAAAAACGGCGTCAAAACGAGATCTGAAATCGACATCGCTCTAGTTATCGGCTGATTTATCGTTAGCTATGCATTTCTGCTTGACAAGTTTGACGAGCTCCGATAGAAAATTGTCCGCTGAATCGATTGCGACCAAGCAGAACCTCCTAGCTTTTTTGGTTTGGGAGCTACAGAGCTTCAAAGTTAAAAAAGGGAATCCTCTTTTCTGAACTTTGAAACGTCCTAACATCGGAACAGTTAGAGCTAACGAGTTGAGGTTTTTTTAGTCTTAAAGCGCTCGCCGAAAGCTTTCCAACGGACCCAAACCTAACCTCCTAGCTCATCCGGATGCCGAGATATAAGGGAGACGTAAACATTTCTACCCAAAATAATGGAATTCTTTAAGTTCTTAAAACAGCTGCAAAATAAAAAATACTCCAAATCAGTTTTCGTCTGATTTGTCGTTAGCTATGCATTTCTGCTTGACAAGTTTGACGAGCTCCGATAGAAAATTGTCCGCTGAATCGATTGCGACCAAGCAGAACGTCCTTGCCTTTTTTGGTTTGGGAGCTACAGAGCTTCAAAGTTAAAAAAGGGAATCTTCTTTTCTGAACTTTGAAACGTCCTAGCACCGGAACGGTTGAAGCTAGAGAGTTTAGTCTTAAAGCGCTCGCCGAGAGCTTTCCAACGGGCCCAAACCTAACTGCTAAATTAAAAATTCTTCCGCTAGCCTGTTTATACACACTTGAGACTTGTATTTATGTACATAGCAATAAAACAAATTTGAATACTCGTTCTTATCACAGTTGTCCAGTGAGAAATACTTCTATTCTGCCTAAAAAAATTAATTTGAATCTTGTTGAAAACAGTCCCTATTTTTTGGGAGTGAGATTATATAATAAATTACCTTATTACATAATTAATTTAAGTTTAAGTAGTTTTAAGCTAGAATTAAAAAGAATATTGTATCAATCTAATTTCTATGGTGTTGAAGGATTCCTTAATGCAGTTTTGAGTTAATTTTGTTTAAACGTTTGACTTAAAAAGCTAGTTTTCAATAAACTATTATTATTGTTGTATGGGACAGCTACTAAGACATGCAAGGAACTGAACTTACTGCAGTCCTTGGAAGCGAATCCAAAAGCACCAAACATCTTCTCCTTACCACAAAAAGAACTAAGGGCCATACTAAAGAGTAAGGCAGAAAGGGTCATGCAAGCTGAACACAACAACAAGCCACTGCACGGCGGATTTTTTGAAAACATAAGAGAACTGGGACTATCCAGAAAACTTGGATTCTCCTTCTTAAGATTCCCGACACTCTACTCCGAAACAGAAGAATACGTAGTTGCCATGCAGGATGATGTTTTCAGATCTTTGGCGTACCAAATGCATGTTCCTGGGGTACGAATATTCGATAGCAGCTGCAAGGCATGCAAGACGCACGAACAGACTACGATGCACCTCCTATCGGCCTGTCCAAAATACGCCGTAATTCTGTACACTGACCGCCCTTAAAAATCTTTATTTTTATCTGCGATGCAGAGATGCAACCGGTAGTACAGAATGAAAATTGCAAAATTCTCTAGAATTTTGTTTTCACTACCATGGTGAAGCTCCAGGCGAACAAACCCAATATGGCCGCCTTTGATCACCAAAGTAAGACGGTCTACATCACGAAAATATCACGATCAGGAGAGACGAACATCAAGACTGAAGAGGATGAAAAGATAACGAAATACAGGAATCCGTGTTTTCAGTTGAGACTTACCTATCATTCTATACGACACAATCTTCATCCCACTGATAATTGGCGTCCTTGGAGACATGGCTCCAAGTATCCTGGACCACCAAGATAAATATTATCAGTAATTAAAATCCTGATATACTTAACACACAGATGCAAAAATATATAATACTCGGCTCGCTGCACATCCTTCGTGCCCACGAAGCCAGCCACCCGCCACTTTACTTACCTCAATCGCGCATAGCTGTGCGTGAACATGTTGCACTATTTGTAGAGATTCTTCTAACGGCACCGCAGGATTTTGTAATTTTTCTATTGCATCTGCTAGCCCGAAGTAATTGTCGTGAATGATTTTTAAATCCATTTTAACCTGACTATCTTGAAATTTCGACTGGCTTTTCTGGATACCGGCAGCTTCCTTTGTATCGAATTGTAAAACCACGTTCTTAATATTGTCAAAATATTCGTGATAATAAAACGCGGCCTGCAACCATGTTCCCCAACGAGTTAGAATAGGTTCTGGTGGCTCTGGTATACGGGGGCACAGTCTGTGAAATTCGCGAATACGTTTCGGTGATTTGACAAATACTGCTTTGGTATGCGCTATTAAAGCGTCTACCTCAGGATAACATTTTCTGATACTATCCGCCACAAGATTGAGAGCATGAATTTTGCACGTAATGTATAACAACTTAGCAGAATGCTTTTTAAGAGACCGGCCTACAGAAAGCATGTTTGCAGCACCATCACTCACTAACATCAAGAGTTGGTTTGTTGAAAGTTCAAACTTGTCCAATGTATTTAACACTAACTTTGAAATTACTTCGGCAGTACACTGTTGTATTCGTTTGGAGACTAACAGAATTGAAGGTGCCGATTGATGAGGTTCCCATTTGCGTGCCATTACATTAAGAACAGAATGTTTCTTCCGATCTGTTGTTTCGTCGACACATAACCAGAATTTTTGATCTTTCAACTCCGATTTTATTTTTTGTTCAATATGTTCGCGCGCAGATGGCACAATTCTTCGTAACGATGTTCGATTTGGTAATTTGCACTCCGAATAGTTATTCCAAAAGCAGATAAATGGTTCCTTGTCTAGTAAATTAAACGGTATATTACATGCGATAAACGTAACGCATAAATTAAATATAAATTTTTCATTGTCTCGTGCGCAATTTCTTTTTGAGACATGCTTTTCACTATTTACGTGTCATAGACAATGTTGTCTGGACCAACACATTAACGGGATTTTACAGATTACACATTTAATTTTAGCACCTTCATATATTAAGTCTGGAATTTCTGCAATAAATTTTCGAAGTTTGTCCGACCGCGGTCGTTTTGCTGACGAAATCATAATTTTTCTAGGACAGATAAACAATTGCGCAAATGACCGGCAGCGAAAATGTCCGTACTACTCCGCAGACGAAGTAATACTACCGTTCCTCTCGGTCCGAACTGATTCTACGCCGATGCGCGGTACCGCTCGTGGCCAGCATTAATAATAACCTGGCAATGCATATCGAATCTAGGGGCCGTATTGACTATAAATTACGGCCCTATAAGATAATTATATGTTTATGTATATATATTTTTTACAAACAGTATAAATTTACATAGTAAGCAATTCGATGTTACAAGTAATTAAAGAATTTACATATTAAATGAGATTTAAATGTACAAACTTGTAGTTACGCATAATTCCATTTCTATTCAATTCACTTAAATTTTGTCATTAGGGTCCTCAGCAGTTTGTTTGCGTATCCAGGTAGTTATTACCGCAGGTGGTGCAATAACAGCATTTAAGCCGTTCAAAGTTATATTCTTATAATTTGAAATAAACTATACGTGTAAATGGTTTTAAAACATCAAACGAAAATAAATACTTGTTGCATAGGTGCATTGTCACACAGCTCTTGGGTTGCTCTTATTGTTTATGGAATGTATATTCGTGCATTTAAGAGGAAACGCAAAAATCTCAATTTCTACTTTTTATCGAGATGCAGCATATGTATGTCGTGCAACGTACGTACACGCTGTCTGGGATCTGGATCTGCAGCATAACGTGACAGTCTAGCTTAAAAATCAAAGAAGCACTCGTCATACATAGCGTGTATAATTAACCTGCGCATCGTCGAAGAATAGATCTTTGTTCCACGTTCATAATCGAACGCATTCACGGAGTTATTTTGGTGTTGTATATCGGGAGCGAGCAAGATTTTAGTGGCACGGCGGTTGCTGCGGCAATTCATTCGCTCGGTGGCGGTCGACTTCTCATTTTTCCCGCGGATATATCTTATTTAAAGTCGGCGGCGACATGTGTTTGCGGGCGACTTGTAAACCAGCCGACCGGCAAATGACAGATCCAGGCAGCTGGGAATTTTAACGACTAACAAATTGCCAAATTACTTCACGGAGACTCCTCAGCGACTAACTGATGGTAATTGGACGTAGATATATATCGAAAGATGACTCCTCTCGGTAATAAATTAAACGCGATGCCTTTTTGGTCTTATTCCCGAGACGGTCGCCGCGCTATTTCTTCTGCTCCTGCTTCTTCGTCTTCATCTTCTTTTTTTCCATACTGCTTCGCCCCTCATCCACGTCCTCCTCTTACTGCGCGATATCGTAAATCTTTGTGCGAGCGCAATTATCCATGGCTATGAACTATTAATAATAATTAGGTCTTTTGGGTTGGCTGGTTGTGTTTTAGTTTTTGGTTAATGGGGAAAGGATGGTGATCGTCGATCATCGACCGTAGAGGAGAGACAAGGAATTTGCGATGATAAAAGCGAAGGAAATTGTAGAAATAAGTGTGATATATGCTGGTAGGTGGCGCGACAAGCTTAACAAAATTGCGGCAATAAAGATTATGGATTGAGGTGTATGTGCTAAGATGATTATTGTTAATAAGCCAATCTTTAGACTTGATGATGGTTCTTGAATCGGGTATGAGAATTTTAAACGAAAATATGTTGATTAACAGATTGCTCGTTATAAACTTCAACAGATAAAATCTTGCGTAGTTCTAAGAAACAAAAAAACTTGTAGACACAATTACTGTATTCACTAATTAATTTTAGTACAGTCAGAGATTCTTAAGTATATCGCCTTCTTGCTAAATTTTGTAGTTTTATTGTTGCCAACGGTTCAATTGCACTTCCGTTGCTATCAGAAGTGATGCAACTTTCTGATTTTAAATAGAACACCCTGTACAATAGGGTAGAGTGGAAATGGTTCCAATTTTTTTTTCTCTGATTGATTCGCCGGTATGGGGAGTAGTTGCCTATCGTATAGGTTAATCATCGTGCAGAAATTCGCCTTTGTATGACATCTTTGGCTGCCCATTTGATCTTGAATTTTTCAAAAAATAAATGTTATTCTAAATTCACAAATCTTCATGCAACTCTTCGCTTATTTCCAGAAAAAATGTCGTGGATTGATTTCTTTGTGGAAATAACCTAGTACTCACCACATGGAGGTGGTTGCATATCGAGTTTTACCTCCCTTCCTTCCTCATCTTTAAGCCACATCGTCTTTACTTCTCTTGGAAAACTTGAAGAAATTGACTTTTTGTTTCAAATTTTGACAAGGTATTTCTAGAAGCGACTCATGATTTTATGAAGCCATACAAACTAACCTTGAATTAGAATTTTTGTCCAAATATAAATTTTATGATGCATTTCGATGAAAGAAAGTTATTTATAGAAATAGCATGCGAGAATGAATACGGTAACGCTACCAGATGAAATTAGACGACTCTATGCTCAAAAGAACCACTGACAACATAAATATGACGAATTTTACTGACGATTTACTTGATAACACTAGGACAGAGATTTAATTTACGGAATGATGTTTCAAGTACCTTTGAATATACACTTTTGTCTGTTTTAGAAGAAGTTTTACATTAATTTTGACGATTGACAAATGGAGAAATTGCATAAAAGATGGAGTTTTATCTACGTTACCTTAAGATCGTCGTTATCTGGGCTTATATATTTTATATAACGTCCACACTCCAAGGCCAGTCGGCCAGAGGGGAGATTGTGGCTTGGAAAATTACCTTTTTACCCGCTGAATACCCTATACGTTTGAGATTGACAGCTGATGTTCCCGATGTAAATATTGAACATTACAGTTGATATGCGCTATGCCACACGGTTTTCTTTTTGAACAGGAGTCAAACTGTGGGGAATCAAACGGTCACCAGGCTTACGTACTATCAAAACTTGTGTAAAATGGAGTCAATTGCTTTCACGCCAATCTTTAAAGTTGTTTGCATACTCCTGGCAGTAACATGCCGGTCCTCTTCAAGCATGTTTCGTATGAGACCGGAAACTGCGTTTTTGGCTTAGGAGATCGAAAATGATAATTTAAGGAAAGTCGACAACGTTGAAATTCATTGTACTACCGCTTTACGGTAGAAACACGATTTGTCACCAAACACTAGACTGATTTCTTTTAAATATTCAGCTCGATAATGCTCTTTATTCAATTCATGTGATTTCTTGGGGAAAAGATTTCTACAACGCACTTTATTAACGACCAACAGCATTTCAACGAAGAGATCCTTAAAGGAAAGTATGTATGAGTCAACAAATTTCTTTGTGTGTGATATAAAGCTTGTAAGAAGGACGTTACAATAAAGAAGAAATTATTGCCGAATAGTTCAAAGTGCTTTGAAGGAAAATACTCCTATAAATTATTAAAAAACTCGATTTACATAAGCAAGTCAGATGAATGAATTTTTTAGGAGTTGAACAAAGAAAGAAATTTCTGGAATATCGAAAGAAGAAACAACCAATTCTCTTCAGTACAAATCATTCTCCGGCAAAAATACATATCTCCATTAATATTTCCGTGACGTTTAGACAACGTTTTAGAGCCACACAAGACGGGAACTAATTAATTCTGTAAGTCCATCCTTTTTGGAAATGGTACTAGCGCATAGGTTATAAATACATCTATATCATCCTAGTAATAGTTCTTCTTTCCTTCTTTTCCTGTGGGTGTGCGTAGCGTGTATAAGTGAAATAATTCCACTTCTCTACGTTTCGATCCCCATCTCGATGTTTCCATCTTCGTCGAGCCTTTTAAACGCTCGAAATTAATGACAGGGCACTATATTCGTAAACTAATTAAAATTGCTGAAGTTCCTCTTCAACTGGATTTGTTTAATCATTAACGATCGTTTCGGTTTATGTGTTTTAGAAGATGAGGAAAATTCGGATGGGTAAAGTGATGAAATTAGAGCGTTAAAACCGGTAAATAGTGATTTATTTTTAAAATAGCATCGGACGTTTACTTAATGGTTTTTTTTTCGTTTTCGCCGCGTTCATATTTTATTATTAAGTGACATTGTTCTGTAGTTGATCCTCATGGTTAAAAATACTTAGCAAAAATATGGGATTATCAATCAATTCTTGTGGACGCTCGCCAGAGAAAAGTTAGCAGAAGATCAGTTAAATGTATTTTAAACACAGTTTATGTCACATAGAAGTTGTTTTTTAAATAAATTGAAAAGAATTTAAAAAGTTATTTTATTAGAGTTGGACAAATACTACATTTATTAAAGGTGAAGCAAGTACCCTATGATCAAAAAGTACCCGGAATTTCTCATTTAAACGAACCGCGCTTGAGATATTGTCAAAATCATTTTTTTTCTAGGTTGGTACATCTGTCAGTTGTTTACATGTCATTTTTAAGCGCTATCTGTCAGATAGTTTGTGCGTAATAGCTTTGTAAACAAGTAAGTGTTTGGTGTACTCTACGAATTTCACTAAGTCGAATTTAGTTGAAATTTTGTGTTTCTAACAAAATATCATGTGCGGAAGCGTTGAAAATGTAAACGGTAGCCTACGGGGACTCGACAATGTCGAAAACACAAGCATACGGGTGGTACAAAGAGTTTGAAGCTGGTCGTACTGTGGTTGATGATTTGCCTCGTACCGTTCGCCCATCCACCTCTGTGACTGACGAAAACATCGAAAAAGTTAAAAAAATCGTGCTCGAAGATCGTGTTGAATATGTCGCCTTCATATTTACATGAAATTAGAGTTAAGAAAGGTGGAATTAAATCTCACGTATGTAAAAGCGTCCCGCATTATGTCAAAGATCAAGAATCGAGAGCGAAAACTGCTTGCAGAAAAATTCTCGAAAAATTGGCACCTCCAGGAAGCGGAAAAATTATTATCATGGATGATGAAACATGCTGTGCTGTTGATCCAAAAGATCTTCCTAGGAGAAAACACTATCATTGTGCTCCCAATACAGACGTACCAATTGAAAAAAAATTCAAACCTTAGAAACAATTTTTCAAAAAATATCTGATATGGCGATGGATGAACATGGGAATGTTTCGAAACCGTATATTTTCACAGGCATCATGAATTGGAAAATTTACCTAAATGTTTACGCAAGAGGCTTATTCCCTTTATCTAAAATAGGAATGTTCTGTTTTGGCCTGATATGGCAACATGTCATTATGCTGCCAAATGCATAGAATTTCTTCAAGAAAATAACATAGATTCTGTATGAAAAGTAAATAACGCTCCAAATACACTTCTGGTCCGACCCATTGAAAAGTATTGAGTATTATTGAAAAGAGAATATTCTAAAAGGAAAACACCTACGAAAAGTTTGAATTCTCTCAGACGTATAGCGACGGCTATAGCCCAAAAAGAGCAATGTAAGAAGAAAGCTACGTCAAGTAGGTAGACTAGGAGTGTACGAACCTTACCATAAGTAAAAGTTCATATAAATATGTTGCTTATCTCTTCAAATAAAGTTCATTGTTGCTGAAATATTGCGTTTAGTTTATAGGTATTTTTTAATTTTGTGCCAAGAGTTACCGAGCGTACTCTAGGCGACCAGTTTCGTGTTCAAAAAACACATCATCAGGCCAGCTACAAGGATATCCAATAAAAGAAAAACTACAATAATGGAAAGAAAAACCTAAAGTTTGTAATTAAAATTAGGGGCAAGTGAAAGCTAATGAAAAAGTCTTTTTTTACAGGTTGCAGTAGAATTAAACTTTTTCTTTAATAATGTAATTAAATAAGGATTATTTTCATGTAGTTTAATTATTAATGAGTTAATGTGTAAGTTTATTTGTCCTTTTTTATTATTATTTATTATATGTTTAAAAAAACTATAGTTAAATTAGTACACAAGGTTAATAGTAATAAAAAGAAAAAAAATTGCATTAACCGGTATCTTTTGAAAATGTTTATGAAACGTTGCACGTTAAAGGTTATATCATTGTAAGGGTAAGTATGGCATCTGTATTCCGGTTTCTACTATCTAGGACGGCATGGCTAAATTCCTTGGCAACAAGTGGCGCCAGGAAATATTTCTGTACTGTTTTTGAAGAATAGGTGCATAAACTGAGAGATAAACAACGATGTGGGCAGGAGTAAAAAGCGTTAGTGCTTTTCTCTCCTCACATTTTTGCCTCGGAGTGATTCCATCAATACCATGGGTTATTTCATAAGCATTACCTTGGCTATTCTTTCTAGGCACTTTTTTCATGCGTACTTGCAGACTTTTGCGTGTCGTATGTCATTTCACACCCTTTCATAGTTCTATATCTGGATCTTACCGTATTCATAAACTGTGTGGGGCAAGAAGTAAGCATCAATGAAAAACTTTTTTGTCGTTAGTATTTCAGGAAATTGTTACTAATAATAAGATAAAAATTCCTGCATTTTTTGAAACTAACGTCGTACGTCAGCTTACACTTCCGGTTACGCAGAAGTTACTACCAATAATATGAATTTAAATAATGATATTTAATGTAGGTAATAAAATGTAATCACATATAAATAAACAGTAAATAAATGTCCAGTATTAAATCTTTGAGCATTGCTTTATATAACATTCTTAAATGAATTTTATGTCAAACAACTATTTCAACTATTTCCCCCATTCTATAGATAATCCGACCAAGCGTTTATAATGATTTTTATCGTCCACATAGTCGTAGGCATTAGAATCATTAACATTAATTACCCCCTGTTTCAGATGTATCCCATTAAATAACCGAGGAAGCAATAAGACGCAATCCTTATAACGATACCGCCACCGTTCTCTTCAGGAGACGAAGGTATTTCAGTGCAAAAGGAGCGCCGCTACCCAGATGAACGCATTTCGGATTTTATGGCGTGAAATCGGTTTGCGTGAACAACGTTAATTAGCAGATCTGTCCCCTGAAGTGGCACTTTTCGCCCTTTCGGAGATGATTTATGAACTGCAGAAACTTTATCAGTCGCGCATCTTCAAAAGAATAACTGTGTGGCGGCGATTTGCTTCTTGATCTTAGATCTTTGTTGGACTCTGTCTATTCTATAGAGTCATTCTAGAGATATAAAAAGTTATTTACACAAAATTCGACAATTGAGCAAAGCAAAGAACATTTAAATGTCAGTATTTTTAACTGGTAACATCTGTGATTAGATAAAATAACTTAAAATGATTGAGCTAAATTTAAATTAGATGTAACAAGAATGAGAAAACATCTAACTTCGTTGCGAACTCTCAGTTGGTAACTTAACACATACAGAATCATTTACGATGACTAAATATCTGTTAGATGCATTTCTGAAGGTAATAGCAAATATATAATTTTTAAATTTTGACGAGCGATATTAGGATAGCAGAGTACACAGTTCGACTTAAAATATTCTTTGTTGCACTCTTAATTCGACTGCAAATGGTCATGAACTTTCTGATTTCAAAAGCAACACCTACTGAATAATTTGCAATGCCCAAAGCAAACTATTGATTGTACCGTAACTGGTTTATGGTTATTAATAGTAATGGTATCTATCAATAACTCCTAAAATTCATGATCAGGTACCATTCGTGGTTTTGAAGAACCACCATGCTAGATGATACGTTTGGTAATAATGTATTTGAGGATTTAAGTATTGAGAATAGATTTGGAAAGCCTTATTTATAGCAAGATAAGTACATCTGACGTCATATGCGCAAAGAGACTGTTTTTGTTGGTCAAGTCTATTATTATGCAGTTAAAAGATAGGGGTGGAATGATTTCAGCTGAAACCTCAATTGGGTGCCAAGCTCTGATTAGGTTGCAACTCGTTATCTTGGATACATTTCAGTTGTTTTGTTAGTCGAGGCTGTTATCGTTCCATTTTTATTAAGAAAATTCTTTTTGAAAATTCTTTTTGAAGACATTTAAGTTAAACGTTTATTACTAAATAAATAATATTTATTTCAGGTAGTTATAATAAAATAGTCGAGAATGGTATATCGTTTTCTGGAGGACTAACAATAGAAACGCTGTTTCGATTAAATAAGCGTGGTAGTTAAAATGCATAGTTATTTTTAGATGGTGGAAAACCTCTGATAAAAGAAGATTTTTAATGGAAACATATGACATACGAGCTAAGAGAATAAAATATTTAAAACAACTTGAGCTTTATATACAGGAAAATAGGCCTATCATCTTCTCCGATGAATATTTTTAAAAATTCAAACGCATAGCATGCGACTGATAAAAACAAACAACTAATTGAGGTTATGTCATTTATTCTGAATGTTGCTATAATGGCATTACATCGTTGCGGATATTCGCCAAGTACAATATTCAATCTATTGAAAAACTTGGATATTACGAAAAGGTTTGTTTATCGCCCCACTGAAAGATACAATGAAACTGGCAGTGTCGGTGACAAAGAAAGATCTGACCGTCCTCACTGTTGAAGAACAATTTAATCGGAAAAATGATCGAGTGTATGTCTCCAATAGTGAAGGAGTAGGGGCGGTTGCTTCCCGTGTTCAAAGGGGTCATCATCCATCCTCAGTATAATGCATTTCATTTTCTTGAATTACTACATGTAGATATTTTTAATTTAGGTTTCTATGAAGCATGGAGATTATATATTGTTATGTTCAACTTTGTATGTACGACAACAACAGCCTCCCCCGGTTGTCACTTCTGAACGACTAAATGTCAGGTTGGCCACTCGTTGGTAACTAAATATCCCTCTTGCGGGGAAAAATGGAAATTTCCTCGTTACCATCTCCCCTCAGCCAACTGGTCTTGGGGCGAGGACATTATATTTATAATATAAGTCCAGATAACGACGAGTGTGGGGTAGCATGGACAAATCTACTTGTCAGTTAATTTTCCTCTTCACGTAATTCGTCCAAATTCATGTAGAAATCGTCTTAAATAAGCAACAGCGTAAATTGGAATGTACAATAAATAATATTTCATCAATTAAATCTTTATCTGAAAGGTTTAAGTAAATTATTAGAGGATTTTCACGTTTAAAGCTTGTCAGTGACATTTTGTATCACAGAATCATTGAAATACGACCTCCTAGTTGAGTCACTGCATTCATTCTCGGATGCTATTTGCAGAAATAATCTCATTTGATCGAAATTCATCGTAAAAGTTTCTATTTGGGTTAAATTATCAAAATTGGCTGTGAAATAAAACAATCGCCGGTCTTTCGCGATTTAAAATAAAAGAAAGAGGAGCGACGCCATAATTTTTCATCAATCTTTATTCAGCCTTGGTTGAATCAAAGTGTTTCTTAACTCCCTATCCCCATATAAAATGCTCGATTGTGAAATCAAAGCCTTTATTTGAAGAGAAAAGGGTTAAATTTCCAGAACAGGCAAATTACCGACGCCACTGGCGTATTTCGTTCGCGCGGCTAATGATGACGACATATGTACTTCCCTATTTGGGTTCCCTTTAAGAGCTATGAAACAAAATAGACTCTAACATGAATATAAAATATTTGTTATAAACAAACAAACAATAAATGTTATTCCATTTATCGCATAAGTTTATCGACAAAGTTTCAGTAGGGTGCTATCGTTTATTAATATTTATGCAATGTTTTTCTATAACATTTTAAGTTATAATTTTTTATTGTCTTCTTCTTTCTCAAGACCCTGGTAGCCTGAGGGTATCAGGTAGAATTTTTTATAAGAACGTGAAATTATGAAGATTACGGTCTGCCATCTAAAGGTAACTAAGAAAGCTTAATAATGAGATTATTAAAACTAAAGTTATCTTCTTTACTATAGCTTTGATACAGGAAACTATGTATGTTACACCATGATTTCCCTGTAAGTTGAAGTTTGAAGATAAACATTTTAAAAATGGTTATGATGTATTGTATTTCTATCACTCAATATTAGTACTACATCTAAGTTTAAATACAAAGATTTCCACTTGTTGTATTATTATGCGACATCTGCAGGGTGGAAAGCGTAATATGTGTAGACTAAGACTAGGAAACATAGATGGCAGCCAAGGAAAGTAGGGGAAAAGCTGCAATATTAAACCTGCCGTTCTTTTGAGGTAGTACGTATAGATGGCACCACCCAATTGGTTTTCAGCTTTTTTTTGATTTGAATTAAGAAGTATAGAAGCATTTTCGGAAAGCATTAAAATAAACATTTGACGATAATGAAAAAAAATATAAATTTATTTTGGAATAAATTTAAATGAAATAACCAAATACAGTCTTCTAGAAGGAGTGTTAATGTAGGAATCTGGTTGGTAGCGATTTCTATTTAAGCGCAAATCTGCAAATACAGTAAGAAGGTAGCTAACCAACGCCTTTATTTGTCAATATGGGAAGCGTCTACTAGATGATGTACAAATTAGAATATAATAAAAAATAATTTTTTTTTGGAAATGTTAAATAGGCGATCTTCAAATTTAACTTGGTTTAATTTGATGCGTTTAATAATTTTCAATTTAAATTTCCTCTACAAATTCTTGCAATTCGTAATTCAAATGAGAAAGCCAATACATTCACACTTGCAATTACACTACTTTATAACACAAAAGAAAGCATTCAATAGGATTTGGCTAAATGTTTTGGGAGCTGAAACTTTTACACAGCATACAACATTCCTGCTTACATTCTAAAGACAAGAGCTTTAGTACAAGCATTGCAATTTTATGTTTTTTTTACTTAGAACATTGTTCTGCACTTAATTTTGTTATTTAAGGAAATTGTTTTTGAGTTTCTTTAATATTGCTTGGTTAATGAATATGCTCACTTCCAGCGGTAGAATGTGCAAGAAGTAAATCAAAATCAAGATTATGGAATGTAGAGAATAATGGACAAACCTAAGAACTTAATAAATGGTTTATAGAGGCCCTATCACTAGGCGAGATAGATAAAAGTCTAGAGTGCACGCAGAGACATGGTTTCTTGCATTAAGAAAATAGATTTTCTTACAAAATCAATCTCTATTCAAGAAAATATTTTTATTTTAAGACTATAAAAATATGTAATATAAGAAAATAATTTCCTTGAAATGTTATTTGGATTAAATAAATATTTTCTTAGGGTTAGATAATCGAGAAAATCGAAGACTTTTTCCAAGTAAATCATTTAATTTTAATTTAAGAAGATATTCATATTAGAAGCAGAAATGAAAAAATGGTCCAGATCTCCGAAAGTTCTTAATGAACTAATATTTAAGTTTATTTACCTTTTTTTTATTATTTATTATATATTAAAAAAAAAAACTATGGTTAAATTAATATACGTGGAAAATTGTAAAAAAAAGAAAAGAAAACATTACATTAACCGGTATCTTTTGAAAATGTTTATGAAATGTTGTACATTAAAGGTTATATCATTGTATGGCATCTGTATTCCGGTTTCTCTTGCTACAATCTAGGACGGCATGATTACATTTCTTGGGAGTAGGTGGCACCAGGAAACATTTCAGTGCTGTTTTTGAAGATTATTGGCATAAACTGAGAGACGAACAACAATGTGGGCAGGAGCAAGATGCGTTAGTGCTTTTTTCTTCTCACGTTGTTTTTGGCGGGAGTGATTCCATTAATACCATGAGCTAAAAGTTTCCCAAATCCGAAGGATCGGCGATTGACGAAGTAGTTTGCAATTGATTCTGTAAAGCCAGAAATAAAAATCTCCCTATATCTGGACCTTTAATAAAGGGAAAAGCTTTGGAAGTAGCCGAAAATTTAAAACTGACGAGTTTTCAAGCTTCAAATGGATGGCTAGAACAATTTTGTAAAAGACGCAATATAGCCTTTAAAACAATTTGTGGTAAGTCGGCTGATGTTGACTTGGACAGTGTTGAAACCTGGAACCAAAGCTACAAGTAATATTGAAGAACTGTTCACCAAAAAATTGTACAATGCGGACGAAACCGGAATTTTTTATTTTGCAATGCCCAACAAAACGTTCGATCTGAAAAACGATAAGTGTGCTGGTAAAAAAACTGCAAAACAAAGATTGACAATTTTATTTTGCGTAAATATGGAAGCTGACAAGCAAAGCCCATTAATCATTGGGAAAAGTAAAAACCCTCCATGCTTTAAAGAATATCATATCGACAGACTGCCCTTAGAATGGGCATTTAATAAAAAAGCTTGGATGACAACAGAGATTATGACTTCCTGGCTAAAAAAATTTGACGAAAAAATGAGAAAAGAAAATAGAAAAGTCTTATTATTTCTGGGTAACACCACGTCCCATCTAAACGTGACACTAGAAAATGTGGAAACCATTTTCCTGCCTCCAAGCACCACTTCCCATTGTCAGCCATTGGATCGAGGGATTATCCATTAGTTTAAGATGAGCTATAAAATTTCTAATCAGAAGGCTTCTAACATTCACAAACCAGGAAAGTTCTTTTGAAGATGCAGAAAAAAGTATTAATTTAACCAGCGCTTTAATTTGGATATCAGCAGCTCGGAAAGACGTGTCGCCAGCTATAATTTCAAAATGTTTTGCAAAAGCAGGATTCTGGGAAAATAACCAGCAAGAAATGGATTTCGCTGAGGAAGACGAAATTCCACTAGCCCAGCTTCTTCTTGTATTATGTGGTGTAAGCCTAGAAAATTATACATCTATTGATTGCAATGTTTTGACCGAAAATCGCAGTGTTAACGTTCAAGAAATAATCAGCGAATTAATTGATGATCAAGACTGTAATTCAAACAGTGAAGCTGATATGGAAGAATCTGACATTTGTAATTCAAACACTAAAGAAATGGATGAAGTCTGTGAAAAACTAAGAGATGTACAAAGTTTCTTATTTTGTAGTGATGAAAGTGAACTAGCTGTACAAATTGCTCAAATTCTGGCAAAACGTGAATCTCAGGTTTTACAAACAAAATTTAAAAACTTAAAACAAACCTCAACTGAAAAATATTTGAAAAAAGTGTAATAATGCATGTAATGTTATTTTTATTAATGGTGGTTGAAAACGAAGTCCACTCTCTCACAATAACTCTTACAATAAGTTATTGTAATTATTATTTAAGCTAACTTTTGATATTTACGTTTTTTTAAATAAAGAAAACAAAAATAACTTTTTTTATGTACTCCTGACAACCTCTCAATAACGGCCACCTCCCAATAACGGCCATTTTTACAATAAATCTTTGTGGCCGCTATTTAGAGGTTTTACTGTAAATTTTATTTGTGTATGGAAATATATTCAGTCTAAAGCCAAGGCAATGTCTGCTCATTACTTGAATTTTGTTCAGTGTTGTGCTGAAAACGATTTGTACAAACGAACCTTCGTATACAAAATAAAAAAGAACGCCGTAGTTTTCTCAAATCTTTTACGTGCCAATTACAGAGATGGACGGAAAACCGAACTTTTCTCCTATTTTCCAAATCTCTCTTGTTGTTTCTACGTAGAGGCCATTATTGGAAATCGTAAAGAGCTTATTGATGACGGGCAAGGTATGGGAAACGGAAACACGAGTTTTGATGGGAAAAAAGGCAGGCGATAATCGAAATAAAAATTAAAAAATATTTATACCTATATACCTGCTACCCCTACAATCCAACGCCACCCACCCCCGTTGTCTATATAGAAAAAGGGAGAAAATGGTCAAGAGCGGCGCGATCTGAAACATAAAGTTTTAAAAAAGCTTTTTGGTTAATGGGAAATAGGCGGGATTATCCCGGTGGCTAATGTAATTTGCTCATCTGAACATGTTTAGTAGGTTTTCGCGTGACTGCTATTTTTTCAAAGCTCTGCTTTTATTATTCCTCGCTTTTATCTTTTGTTAATTATTTTTATGAATCTGCGCACAGACGTTTTGCGTTCCGCGTAGTCGTTTTCGCTTTTTTTCGCTTTTCGCTCGGTGTTCTTTTTTAATTTCGTTGAGCCGCTGTACGTACAGATCTGCGTACGCCCGTTCCCTCTCATTACCCCCTTTTTTTGACGGGGGATACCTCACTACCGACCGCCTCTATATACTTTTAATAACCGTACGTATACGAGTACAAAATATTAATTTCATAGAATGTTTAATTAACCAATGGATTTTTTCGAGTCGAGGAAGCAGGAAAAAATTCAAGAATCCGTTAGATCTGTTCATCTGTTCGCGTATACCATATATGTATGCGAATATATATTTCATTTGGATTTTTATTTTTCGCCTGCTTCGAAGTAATGCAACATTTTCCGGTTTTTGATTCGCTATTGCTCTTTTCATCTGCTTTATTCCTTTGGCAAAATTAATTACGACATATACGCCTTTATATAGATAGGACTAATTTTCATGAATGCTATTTCGCAACTGAACGTGTTCTCTCGTCCGTTATGGAAATTTCTATCTCCTTCTATATTATTGTATATCAACGTTATATTTGCATATCATTAGCTAAAATGAAATTATATAATTATAGAAAGAGGCACCGTCACCCTTTCTATAACTATATAATTTCATTTTGAAAAATTATAGATTATGGTATACAAAAAATGGTCCAGATCTCACAAAGTTCTATTGAGAAATTAAGCGACCGGTTCCGTGTTCAAAAGACACATTATCAGGCCAGCTACAAAGATATACAATAAAAGAAAAATTACAATAATGGAAAAAAACCTAAAGTTAATAATTGAAATTAGGAGCAAGTGAAGGAACTAATGACACACACACACAAGTGAAAAATGTCATCTTGAAACTTGATTCAAATGATTCTGCAGCAGTTCGAGATAGTCAGCAACTTTTTTCCAATTCGGGCGTTCAACAACAAATAGAGGAAATTTCCATGAACTATTCTGAAGTTGCACAAGCTATTGAGCAAAACAGTCACTTATCTGCATGAGACGCATTAAATTGCATAAACAATTTACAAGCCGCTCTAAAAAACTTGACGAACACTATAGGAGTCGATGTTGCTAAAAAATTTGGTGCAATTTTAACGAAAAAACCCGATTTACAAAAGGTTCGGTCTATAACTGAAAATCAAGAGTGCCCAGATGAGGAAAAGGAATATCTGACATTCGCAAGTCTTCCTTCACTGGATGTCGAACGATCATTTTCGAAGTATACGACAACGTATTCACAACACCGTCGACGGTGATGAATCAAAAGAAGCGTTGCTGATGTTGCAATTCTACGCAGCTTACCAGGGCGGTTGCCAATTGCTACAGTGGACATCAAGACGACAGGAAAAGGTAACAATATTATTTTTCACTAATATTGTATATTACGTACCTACTTTTATGCGGTGCGCCACTGCCGGTACCACCTTTTTAACAAACTCTATTTATGAACAACACCTAAACGATTTCTTGAATTAAAAAAACTATTTATTATCCTTAAGAAAATATTGTTTTGTGTTATAATGGCTATTTACTTATACCAAGAATCGCTTTCTTCAAATGGTCTACAAGATTTTTTTGAATCAAGCTAACAAATGTCTTAAACAATTATTTCGTTACAAATATATACTTCTCTTAAACGGAGAAAAAGTTTTTATCTAAAAATTCAAAACTTCGTAAAAAGAAATATAATTTTTTTAATTCAAAATAAAATGCTGTATCTCTTGAACACTAAGAATTGTTTAATTTTCCATTTATTACATCAAGTAATTTAATGAAAACGTTAATCCTGCTTATTGATTTATTTTATTCAGAATCTCATTACAACATACTTAATAACAGGAAATTTTATATTATCTTAATCTAATCCTAAACTCTTGACGTAACTGTGGTCCACGTGGTCGACTATTACGCTTAGTTATTAACTTGTTACCTAGACATTTTAATTGAATTAAAACGAGTTACAAGAGAAAATTAAACTTCGTCCCAATCAGCATAATGTGATTGAAATAGCTAATTGCATTGCACTTTAATATTTGCAGAAAAACGTAGCAGTAATTGCATAAGCAATAATATTCTGTTTTAAATTAATACATTTTGTGTTTATCGCTTTCTGTAGCAAGTTACATGCACGCTCACTAATTACCTACACTCACAATTTAAATTATATTGATTAAACCAACTCGTACGAGGACTGTTCTTTTATTTGCGGTTCTAGCACCTCAAAGCTCATTCTTAAATCGTAACTGTAGTGCTTAGCAAGCTCGAGATATTTCCTTTGCCATTCACGAATTTTTGGAAAATTTGGACTTTTAGGTCACAAAAATCATTGTTGGCTGTGTTTTGTTTTGAGATTTCGCTTCAAATTAGCTATATTAATAATTTTCATTTTAATTTAATACGTTGCTTGCAACAAGTTGTGTACAATTTTAAATTTAATGATGTTTGAACCTAAAATTATAGTAAATCAAAACGTTTGGTTGTAGTGAGTAAAGTCAGTAAAGTATAAATTACTCTTAGCCCAGGTATCTCAATAATTTTGAGGTTTCATGATCCCTTTCAGAATGCAGATTATGATGTTAGTAAACTGTGAGCGTTACCAACCGTTATATGGTTAGAGAAGGATAAAGTTGGATCAAATGTTATGCCTAGATCTTTGATTAAATTTATTTTAGACAGAGTTTGTTTATCAATTGAGTAAGAAAATTGATACGGCTTAATTTTCCTTGTAAAGGACATGTAACAGCATTTAGAAGTATTGAGCAACAAGGTATTATTCACTGACCATTTAACTAGAAGATCAATATTACGCTGCAATTGATCAGCTTCGTCACGACCAGACACAACACAAAACAGCTTAATATCATCCGCATATGCCAAAACAGAACAGGGAAGTGATTGCAAGAGATCGTTTATAAATAACTTAAAAAGGAGAGGACCAAGGTTTGATCCTTGCGGAACACCACTTGTGGATATAAAATTAAATGCTCAAATCTAAAATAAATATGATTCTATTAATGAGCGCAATCCAGGAGAGAAACCAAAAGAATCTAGTTTATGTAAAAGAAGCTTGTGATCAATCCTATCAAACGCGTGAGAGAAATCAGTGTATACGGTATCCACCTGCCCTTGATTATCCAAGATCTCACTAACATACTGAGTAAAGGAGTATAAATTTGTCGTTGTAGAACGGCCAGTCATGAATCCATGGTGATGTGGCGATATGTATTGTTTTATATTGAAAAATATAGTACAGTACAAGTATTGCTCAAGAACCCTTAGAGAAATTATTTAAGGTAGAGATCGGCCGATAATTAGTTATTAAGGCTTTGCCGCCTTTCTTGTGGATTGGAACAATTCTTGCTCGCTTCCATCTTTCAGGGAAGGTAGATGTACTAA
Source organism: Dynastes maya (assembly GCA_029619315.2). Taxonomy (NCBI): domain Eukaryota; kingdom Metazoa; phylum Arthropoda; class Insecta; order Coleoptera; family Scarabaeidae; genus Dynastes; species Dynastes maya. Next base: position 10,768,782 of record JAROYE020000009.1, on the reverse strand, counting down.
TTGCCAAATTAATAATTTTGGCAATAAGCTTGTTTAATAAGAAGCGAGCATCTCTAATCAAAAAACTTGGCACAAGGTCTTCACCGGCAGTAAATTTGTTCTGAAACGAGGCCATAATATTAGCTACATCATCTTCACAAATGGGACGAATGTTGAACGTTTGCAGTTGTTGGAGGTTCTCAGGCAAATTCAATGTGCCAGTCGGCAAATAGGTTTCGACGAAACAATAAGCAAACGCGTCTACAATTTCTTTGGGATCATCTAAGTCAATTCCATTAGATGAAAGTCGACTAGGAATACGTGTCCTCCCTTGCCTTACATGAACAAAGGTCCATAACTGCTTAGGATCAGATTTCATTGATGTTTCTATACAAGTAATGTAGGATTTGTGGGCATTGGAGATTTGGTCTATTGTTAAAGATCTCAATCTACAATACTCTTGATAAAATTTTAGGTTTTTAGTAGAGATCCACTTATGTCTATAGAAGTCTTTGGTTCTTAAATTCCTCTTAACTTCAGATGAGAATCACGATGGAAAAGAAGATTTATTGGGTAAAAATACAACATTACGAGGGGAAAACCTTAGACTATTTTTACAAGGGTATAGAATTATGAATTGATTGTTGTAATAAGTGCATTAAGGTTTGAGGAGATTATATTGAAAAATAAAAATTGTTATATTTTATCAAGTTTATTTTTTTCTATATCGGGCCGAGAATTTATGGCGCCTACCTCGTAGTTTAACAGAGCTTAACTTTAAACGTTCAATGTGTCGCTAACACCGTACAATCAGGACCTACTATTTAGACTCAAACTAAAGTAAGCAATCCTCGTATTTGTAAATACATACGTACTTGAGATATATGTGTGATATATCCGTATGTACAAATGGAGTGGGTGCTGAGTGTTTCGTGTAGAAACTCATTTAATGGCCGAACACTTTTAATAATTAACTCGGAAAGAAAATTTTATGATAGCGTTGTAATTAAAAAGCTCGAAACAACACGAAATCCTTCTGGGAGAACTTTCCTGAAGAATATAGCGGTCGTTAAATATATAGCTGAATTAAATTCAACAAAGAAGCTGAAGCGCTTTTTTAATGTCTCAATGAAAACCGAATACCTGCTCTCTCTCGCGCGACGGCATACACAAATACGAAAATAATTAATGTGCATTAGGAAATTAAGAAGGAACGATGATGTACGCATTAAAAAATAATCTGTCGGCCATTAATTTTGCAGCGAGGCTCGCAGAAAAAACAGAACATGATGGGATAAGGTGAAGCAATACATAAAAAATTGTTGCCACCTCTTGAAGGTACAGTTTGGCTATTCCTGCCCTGTCATCTTTTGATGTGAGGAGTTATAATTAGTCTGGGCAAACGACGGTAACAGTCAGTGTAGTAGATATGTGGTGCGGAGTCGCGATATTATTCACGCGTAACACAGCGTCAGTACTAATCGATGCTGTATGCGAATTCGGTGTATATGTAGGCTGTCGTAACTTATTTCGATAATGTACGCTTATGTTTGCTTTAAATGTCGCAGTTAGGTACGTAGCGAACGATAACGGTAGACATAGTTAAAAACTTTATAGGGACATGCGCTAATTTGATGGCGCTAAAATCATGTCTAGTTTGTAAAATCCTTAATGTGTTGGTCAAAGCCATTGCACGTCGAAGCAAACAGCATTCTTGCAAAAAGTGGCATACAGACCAAGAACATTACATGATTATGTGTACCTTATTTCGTGTAATATCGTTCGTTTACTAGACAAGGAAGTAGTTTGTTCCTTCTGATTAATATGCGACTGTAAATACCTAGTCGACATCGATACGAATCTAGTGCATTGCTCGTGAACATATAGAAAATGAATGAAAACGGAATTGCAACGAAAAAACTTGTGTGTGGAAACGAACACAGATCGTCAAGAGACATTCTGTGGTTAATGCAATGGTACGTACAATGAACACATGCGCAGTCATGTCCTTCTTACTGCTTCCAAAGAGTTATAAATTACGCCAGAATTTTAAAGGTGTGTTGACACTCATTGAACAAATTGAAGTTCAACTTTTAAGTTTATGGGTGATGGTGCCGCAAACATGCGTTCTTGGCGCGATCTCTTAAGAACACATGTACTTCTACAGAACGAGTAAATCCTACTCAATCTTGCGGCACAACGATTTCTACATGTTTTCCACTAGTAAATGCATTGATGGCAAGTACAAAGCAGTGTTCTAAAGTCCCCGAAACGTACCCGACTATTCACAAACTTGTCCGATTTACCTGAACACCACAGCATGTTACACGTTGGAACATGTTGCAGCTGCGTTTTACTACACAATATTTTGATCAGTACAGAAGGTATTTTAAAATTCAATCCGACAGAAGCTGCAGAATCAAGAAAAGCCAGGAAATATTTCAAGATAGTCGGTAAAAGAGATTACAAACTTTAACACGTTACAACAATACTTCGACTACGGAGGATTAGAAAAATTACAAAATGTTTCGATGTCGCTAGTGGATTCTGTTCAAATTGTGAGCGATATTCACGCAAGTTATGCGTTGTAAAGGCGATAGCAATTGTGTGTATCAAATTTGAAGTGTTTTAGAGAAAACTCTGATTTTTCATTTAGAAAATTTGTGGGGTGCGTGTGAGTGCATTAAGTGTTCAAAAATTATTTAAATATGCAATTACATCGCTAGATGTCGACGTCTTTGGGCATTGAAAAACGTTTTTTCGCACGTCGTACTACTTGACTGAACAGCATGTGGAAAATATCAATGATTCAAATATTTAACATATGTTACCAGTTTGTGATGTCACGGAAAAAATGGTAAATGTTTCAGCACGTTTTATAATTTATTTCTTACTTTCTATTTTATGTGTAAACTTTTATGCGTTCGCCACGCCTTTGGCTGTTACCGCATATTTGCCCAGGTTATTCATTACAATAACATAACAACAGCCAAGTTGATTGAAATTACAACACTGCGAACAGTAATTATTTATTACTATTAAATCAGAATTTTAAAATACCTACTAACTAATCAAACATTTTTTTTTATATACCTTAGAATTTTTTAAAGAAAATTAAAACAAAGTTTTCTTGCCAGAACGAATCATATCCACGAAATTAAAAAAAACAATAAAAGAGAAAGATTGAATCACTTGAAATTAAGCTTGGGAGTTGTAGTAATATTGATTATTTTAATAAAGGTAATATTATATTAATGCTACATTTAATGTTGATAATTTTATATAACTCGCAAATATTTTTAACTAATTTACCTTTTGCCATACAATTATTTAACATCGCCGAAATAGCTCAGTTGGGAGAGCGTTAGACTGAAGATCTAAGTCCCGTTCATCCGTTCGCGCACATTTTGTTTTATTTTTTTTTTTCATTTTGCTAATGTTATTCAAAATAGCTTTATTACCCACAGACGACGTTTTAACATTGTATATACGATGGCGTCCGAGAGCAAAGTACCCTCGCTTAGAAATACAATAATTTATTAAAAATAAAAGCGTATTAAGGATGAAAGTTGGTCCTTAAATTTTTCACGTACACCAAGCTGATTGAGGCACTTGTCCCATCTGCAGACGAGGTCTAACATACCCTTGGTATAGAAATCAGGTCCCTGCCCACGCAGCCACTATGTTCTTTCCATGTCCCAGAACGTTGTACAATTTTCTTTATGACCTCCACTATATAGTCGATATTACAATCTTTCCTTTTAAGCTTGCTTAATATAACGCAAATTAAGAAGAACCCGGAAGGAATTATTCATATTACTTCGATTTGTTAACGTTACAAGTACAAATTTCTGAACAAGAATACATGCTGATTGCAATGGAAATTTAAATGTATGTTTCAGACATGTAAATAAAACGATCTTAGACTACTACAGACTATAAATTAGCAATGCCCTTTTTGGTCTTTGTATTCAAACTCCACCTCACATAAATAATAATCCTTTCAGCGGACGGACAATATATACAAGGCGGATCTTATGAATATAAATAGTGTACTTGTATTTATTTTGCAATAAATCCATTTCGTAGAGAGAAGACAACCTTGCGCAAAACACCTTGCATCTGACAGCTTTATTGGAATAATATTACACCCATCGTAAACTACGAGAAAAAACTTTGTAATGATTTAGGCAGGTGCTGCGTCTGATGGAATATGTCGGAAACGTATTCGTAGATTAATGGCGAAATCGTCAGTTTTTAAATATTTATTCTTTTTGAAATGCACATATTACGTTGTTAGAGATGACAAAGTAATTTTCACCTTAAACCAGAATTCCATAATATTTTGATAAAAATGTAAATGTCATTCTGGATGTATGTAAGTAATTTAGTAATAAAATCAGCGTATTTCCTTTGAAAATTTTCCAGCAAATTGATGCAGTCTTGACGTCATGCTTTTGATGAATTGTAGTATTAACACAAAAATTCAAACAACTCTAAAGTATTGGCGCACTCCGCACCACACAAGTTATTAATTAATTCGGAACAGCCGCTTCAAGGACTCGTGTGTCTCCATCCTCAACCGTAACGTCCATCTAAACGAAATTAATCGCAGGATTACTGAAGTGTATGGTACGTGAACAATGGATGAGTCATCTGTAAGGCGCCGGGTTCGAAATTTCAAAAAGGGATGAGATAATGTGCACGCTGAAGAACGGTCAGGTCGCCCGTCCCTTATCACCGATGATCTGAAGAAACGTGTCGGACCATCAATAACAGAAAAATTTGCACGAAATGGGTGCCCAAAATGTTTACCGACGAGCACAAAACCAACCGCATGGGTGCAGCGTTGACGTTTTTGACTCGTTACGAGCAGCATTCCTTGATCAAATTGTTACTGGGGATGAAACCTGGGTGTGCCATTTCACACCTGAGACAGAACGCAAGTCCATGGAGTGGCACCATCCACAATCTCCAACAAGGAAGTTTAAGCAGTTTCCACAAAGGTATGGTCTCATGTTCTGAATCGAAAGGTCTGTTGTTGGTGATTAATGTCACAAGGGCGACCATCAATGCGGATACGTACTGTGAAACACTTCAGAAGCTGCGTAGGGTTATCCAAACAGAGATGGATGCTGACAAGGCATTTCTTGCATGACATGCTCGTCCCCACACGGCTCGAAAGACACTGACCTTCTCGGAAGTCAAGTGGGAGATTCTGACGACCCTGCGTATAGCCTCGACTTGGCTCCAAGTGACTATCATTTGTTCAGTAAACTCAAGGATTTCTTGTTAGGAGAACGTTTCCAAAGTGATGATGACTTAAAAGCAGGTGTACAGCTTTGGCTGGCTACTTTGGCAGTAGAGGTTTACGCGGAAGGCATAAACAAACTGGTTTCAAGATACAACAAATGTCTCAATAACGGCGGCGACTACATTGAAAAATGAGTAAATGTGTTACCTTCATTTATATAAAATCATTATTTACTTTCCTTCATTTTTCTTTTAATTATATGTAAACGGGTACTATTTTCTGGAATGCCCTCGTATATGGAAAAGTAGACGAAAGGGTCTCTTGTCATTGTAGCACCAAACGTAAACCATATGTCCGCCTTACCCTAATAAATCAAAAAGACTAGAGTAAGACAGCGGTCCGTTCTCTTTATTCATCAAATTTTTGTAAATAGTTTCGTAAGCGTTTAATTCCCGCGCCGAAGTTACGTTCTTAATCAACTTCAGGTTTACTAATTTAATATTATGTCCGGTTTCGTTTATGTGTTGTGCTACACTTGACGATTCGATCTCTCCGTATCTGTAGTATCTGATGTGCTCATTGAATCTAGTACTTCTCGCTTTTTTATTTTGACCAATATAGGCTACTCATTAACAAGTTGGCTATGAAAGGGGACGGCGGATTGTCCATCGCCGTACCCTCTACTTGCCTTCTATTTGAAAACGATTTCGATTCATGCAAAGCAAAGTCAATCTTTTGTATTCCGCAATTTTGACGTTTTCAATTTTATTAAGTTTTAAGAACTCAAATATTCTAGGGTTTCTGGAATTGGTACGCTGGGCAAGAGTGAACATACATCAAATGATATTAAACTTTCCCCATCTTCTAATTCAATATTATTTACCTTATTTATAAATTCACTTTTATTATTTACAGAATTTGAATTATTCTTTATTATTCGAATTTTGACATCGAAGTCGTTGAATTGGCACACCTGCGGTAACGGAGCAAACAAATAGACAAAAATATAAATTTTTGACATGATACAAGTTTTGGATAACTATTTTGAAAATAATTCTAAAATGAATATTTAAAGAATTTTGTTCATCAAACACAATCAAAAGAAGTTTAAAACCATTTAGAAGCAAAGAAGAAAAAAAAGTTGAAACAAAAAAGTATATATAATCAGGAAAAATAAAGTACAATATAACTGTACACCTCTAAGTGCCCACTTCTCAATGTTCAATGTCCAAAGCTCAACTGTTTGATGTAATACTGCAGCCGATATTAAAGAAAGATATGAAGCAATCAGGAGAGCAACAGGCGCCCTTTGTAGACGAAGTATAAAATGTTTAGTCATTGGTGGTATTTTTGAATATTTATTAAAAGGACAATAGTATTAAAAATGTTAATGTATGAAATTTTGTTTATTTGTAAGTACGCTATAACTTGAAAACAAATGAAAATCGTATAGGAACATACGAGTTTTTTTACGTGTACAATACATTCCTAGACTCGCTCCCCGACTCCCTGTATTTTAGACAAATTGATTTCTGGTAAATATTGGGTCTCTTTTTCTATTTATAGTGTAACTCGAATCATTAGTATGCTAACCGTTGAACGGTAAAAGAATTAATCGTTATAAAATTTGTATGCTTGATAATATAATTGAATAAGTCGAATTAGATCTTAATCAATCAATCAATCAAAATATACGGAGCATAAAACTATAATGACTGAAACCGCAAATTTGAAAAGTCAATTGAGGGCGACAAGGTGAATCATACAGCACGTACAAACACGTTGGCTTTCGTAGAGGAGACGATGAGCCCGTTGTTTTCTGGTGGCGAATTATAAAATGACCAGTCAACCGTCAAACCATATAGGATATCTCCAGAGACGCGGGCCCTATTACCGGAGCATTAACGCCGTCTGTCAGGCACATCTGTTAATTTTTGCACCCTACGAGCGCCACGCAGACACTGTACTGTGGGCCTTCTCGTTTGGTAATTACTTGTAAATGCCCGGGCACTGGGTACGTTAGTCTGCATGGTACCCACAATCTCGAGGATCTCCTTCGTTGCGTCCGCTGTAAACAGAAGCTGGCACGCGTAATTAAAATGTATATTATGTTTTGACAGGCCATCCACCATTCCATGCACACATACATATGTACATAGAAGCTATTTATAAGTTGGAAGATGCTTGTGTGTGTTATTTGAGGATAAAGAAAGATGAGGTATTATCTTGGGAAGGGAATGCTCCCATTTAACAATGACCAACTTGATCGATTACATATGAATCTCATTGAAGGGCAGTGTTTTTATGGATAAGCAAATTATTAATAGGACAGATGCATAAAAAGGTTTTATAGAATTATATGAATTTTACTTGGATCAAGAAAACATTAGATTCTTTTAAGAAAACATTTATTTGGTTCAAACCGCTTAAATTAATTAATACAGGTAACCCTCGGTTTACGCCGGATTTCTGTTTCTAAAAAAACCGGCGTAAACCGAATCGGCTTAAACTGAACCCAATTATAATGGGAGGTATGGGGTTAGGTTCCACTTCGTCAAAAAATAGGCATATGCTATGTATAACATTATTATATTTGACGTTTATAAAATAATATAATATGTATAATTAAACTAATAAATGTATATGTAATTGTAAAAATAAAATAAAATTCTCAATAACAAAAACGAAACAATATTTTATCAAAAAAACGTGATATTTCAATGTGTTATTATTTCTATGCTGAAATTCCTGGATTCGGATCTCCTATAACTTTCAAAAAAAATATATATCGTGTGTTAACTGTTTAGATTTTCTTTTTCTTTCTTTAAGAAGTTCAGAATATGGTCGAATTGGTGCAATAATACTCCTTTTTACATTCGAGTTCATCAGTCACGGTTTCTATCGTTGAAAGAATACTCTCTAGATCGGTCGTTTTTATAACTCTTAGAGGTTCTTCGTTTTCTTTCTCCTCCTCTGAACGTTGACGACTTAATTCGTTGGCTAATTCTTCGTTGGAGAGCGGCTGATCGTGGTTCTCCAAAACTTCTATCACATCTTCAGCTGTCACATTGTCTAATCCTACCTCTCGCGCGTTTGTGAATAGTACACCAACATTGGTTTAAGCCTAAAAGTTCTGGAAGCATTAGCTCCTAAGAAAAGAGTGACTCTATTTTTCGCAGCTTTAAAAGCTGAAGCGGACCCGTTCTTCCTGGGAAATGGAGGTTCGTGATGGCAACTTTTTCCAATAAAGCCCAGTCTCATCACCATTAAAAATGAGATCAGGAGGATAATTGCCTTGTTCTACACAGTCTTGAAACTTTTTTGGAAAAGCAGCCGCTGCTGTAACATCTGCACTTGCCGCCTCACCACATAATTTAACACTACGACACTTACTTCGAGATTTGAATCTCATAAACCAACCCTTGTTTCTTTGCCTCCTTCTGTCTTCTTAAGATCACTAAAAATTGTCTTTGCTTTCTCAGTTATAACAGCCTGAGTCAGAGGAATGTTTTTCTGATTTAAATCATCTACCTATAACGATAATTTTTCCATTTTTTTCAAAAATTTTACTTCTTCTATAACTGGCTTGTCGCTGTAGATTATTGCGCAGACTCTCTTATTCTATGAGCATTTTTCTTGATGGTAGTAATCGTCGATGGAGCTAAGTTCATACTTTTACAAACATTAGGACATATTTGCCCATCTTCCATGCTTCGAATCACATCCATCTTTTTTTCAAGTGTTATAGATTGGCGTGCCTTTTTAGCACCATGTTCAGATAACTTTTCTGCACTTCTTTTATGAGGCATGGTATTTTTACTTTACCAATAATTTACGTAAAAATATCAAATAGAAAATATAAATGGATTCAATCGTAATACTGCATTTAATAAATGTGCAGACGTCGTAGCAGCTCGGTAAATACGTTACCACTGGAGCATCAACTAGTCTAGTTGTTTCGGTACTTTCCCAGTCAGGCCGGGGAAGCCCAGTACGTACTCAGTCGAACCGGGCAATATCAAGATGCAGGCATGTGGCTTTATTGTGAATCGGCGTAAATGGAACAGTCGTGAATCGAGGGCTACCTTAATTTGCTTGGTTCAAATATTTATTTGTTCGTTTAATTCAGGATTATAGTATGCAGTGCCACACTTGAAGTTCGCATCATGCGGAAAATTTTTAAGTTGATATATGTAAAGTCTTTCCTCACCATTTGTTTTCGTTTAAAATGACTTTTTAACCTTTGGTAACAGAACTTATAAATATGGGATTGCAGTTACCGTTAAACGTTAATTATATTCTCGCTCAGGATAGCTTTGAAGTAAACTTCTGTCTTTTCACATTTTTAACTAGAGAAAATATTATGATATAGCTTTTGATACTCCTATGTGTTTCTATCCTTTGTGGGTTTTTCCTTTTACCCTATGGGGCCTACCTGTGTTGTTTTTTTTTTGTGAGTCACCCGATCGGTCCCGGGTGTGAAGTGTGTCTTTGTTTTTAATACCTGTGTTCATTCGGGTTGTTAGGTGTCTGGGGTAACTGGCCAGTGGCGTCCGCCAAAGCCATTTAATAATAATAATAATAATAACCTCCATACGTTTAAAAACGAGCGCGCACATTCGACCTGGCAAGATACGGTACCCATCTTGCACTAATCTTATTCATACCCAAGTGGTTATGGAGAATTTGTCGAATACTTGTTTCAGAAATGTTAGACATCACTGCTAATTCCTTCACTTTCAAATAGCGATCTGCTAATACCATCTCTTCAATAATTGAAATGTTTCGAGGCGTTATCAGTTCAATTGACTGTATTTCCTATGTACACGAGAGGAATCGTTTAAAACCAACCAGTAAAGCTAATACACACAATGTACTTTGCAAGTCGGATCTCTATAGTTAGGCCAAGCCCCTTCCATGCTCGTTTATATCGATTCCATTTACCTAATACACATTTTCCTAAACCCTGTATACCAACGCATAAGCAATTACATTAACTACGGCTCGGTCGGTGTATAAAACACTTCGCGACGATCGACTCATATCTAAAACTGGCCGCGATTGGTTTACTTTATTTGCGTTGCCCATTAGGTGAAAGAGACCGCGGCCAATCGCGTTCGAAATAACGGTTTGTCCGACAACGCGGAGAACTAACAATTGACGTGACCGACGGCGCCCATGGAAAATAATTGCGCATCGAATGGGATGCGATAACTGGAGGGAAAAGCTCCTCGTCGTGTCGAGGAAAACTCATATAAGAGGGACGCTCTAGGAACGAACCTTACCTGATGTGATTTGATAAGAGCAGGGCTGACACTAATTAGTGAATTGAGTATTTTGAAAAATGTGTTTAATGAAATTGGCTACTATACAGTTACTAATTTTTTAAGACATTAAGGAAAAACAATTATTAAGAAGTAGTAGTATGCAATTTAAATATTATATATCGAATTATACAGCGTGTCCCACTAAGAGTGGGAATTTTAAAATATTTTCATTAAGTTTCCCTCTGCCATTTTAGTCATGAAAAAATTTTTCCCATCACTATAGCTAGTGTGGTTTCTAAGATATCGCTGGTCTCTCTGGATAATTATAGAGAATAAATTGACTTTACCAAACAATTGACTTGCCCTGTATAAGTAAGTCTCATATTTTGATTGTCTCCTTCATATTGGTTGTACCTGGGTTTATATAGAAATCGATTTGCCTTTCTGCACTGGCATCCACACTAAAGTAACCTTGTTGTCTTTAGGCAGAGCCATTAAGTTTTGCAGGCATTCCCGTACTAAATTAGAGGCTATATGATGATGATAAGGTGCCTGTAAGGCTGCTTGACTGTCAGAGAGAATACAAATCGTCCCTTCTCCAGGTTGTCGACAGAGACTCTCCTACGTATAGGTTTTTATAGAAAATATTTCTGTTTTGAAAGCCCATGGTGTATCGTCCAAGTAATCCACGTAATTTGCAACCCTGGTTTTCCTCAAATGCCAGCGCCAAAACGATTAAAATACATCCTACTTTTTAAAACACCCCCCAAAAAAAAGTCACGTGCAAATCTGGGGCTCTGGCTGGCTAAGAGATTTCGCCATGTTTGAATATGAGTTAGTCAAAGAAAAAGCTCTTTTAAAGTAGCCATTGACAAACGAGCAGTATGATTTGTGATGCCATCGTGCTGGAACCAATTAATTTCCGGAAGCTGAAGCGCCTGTGGTGTCAAAAATGTTCTGATCTTGTGTGTGTAGATGTCTGCATTAACGGTTGTGCCGTGTCCTCTATCGTCCTGGAAAAAATATGACCCAATAATGCCGGATGATGAAACTGCATACCAAACCGTAACTTTCAGATTATGTAATTGCCTCTGATACAACTCACGTGGGTTCTCATCATTCCTATATCGAGAATTTTGATATAGGTTCTTCATATTGATTCTCATTTAGCAATTAGAAACGATGAAAATAATTTATTATTCTAATGTTAACTATAGTTTCTTACGGTGCAGCTGCATGGTTCTAATTTAATTGGTGTTGTTTTATGATCCATTCACTAACTGCGCCACGCACTGCACTTTTAGTAATACCTAGACCCGGTTCAAGTCCTGTAAAGTTCATTTTTGAACCTTCTCTCGCTAGCTGGTCTGCAATTTCATTGCCCGCTACACATTTGTGTCTTGGTACCCACACCAAGGTAATCTTGTGTTTAGACAGAACGATTAGGTTTTGCAAGCACTCCTACACTAATTTGGAGGCTATATCATACGATGCTAATGCCTTTAAGGCTGCCTGACTGTCAGAGAGAAAACTCTCCCACGCGAAAGATTTGTATAGCATATATTTCTGTTTGAAATACCGTGGCGTATCGCCCAAGTAATCCATGTAGTTTGCAACCCTAACTTTCCTTACAAATACCAGTGCCAGAACTGGTACCCGTATTTGACTCGCCAGTATGCCAGATTTGGGTTTTCGGTTTCTTGCTTTCTCCATTTTCGCATCTTTCCCAATTCAAGATTGCTTTGAAAGGTTTGTCATAGGACACCCTCTAGATTGTTATGTCGTTACCTATATCAAAAATAGGGTTTATTACTATTTCTATTCTGGTGTGCTCCCACCTACTGTGGGTTTTCCAGTTACCAACATTTTTCATTCTGTATGCTTTCATTCTAGCCTCCCCCATGATATGGATGTCAAGAAGGGTAGATTTAGCATGATTTCCATAGCAGCCGTTGGAGTGCTTTTAATGACTCCAGTTATGCATAAGGATTCCAGTCTTTGAATTCTGGAGAGATTAGTTAATGCAATCTTCTGCGCGGTTTTAGGCCACTAAACTAGGCAACTAGTAAGGTTTGGTTTGTTTGTGGTTGTAGATTTATTGTTATTTTTTGATTATTGACCTTTACATACATCCTTGTCGGAATGCCATAAAGAAAGCATTTAAATTCTTCGTGTTCTACATCCAACTCTGAAGGCGTCAATGCTAGATTTACGTGTGTATATAACATAACCTCCATTATCTTCTCCGCAACAGCACACACCCAACCGAGAAATTAAAGCTAATCTAATTAGCGTTTTATTAGAGTGGTCTCTTCCATTATTCACGGATTGATTACGTTATTATTTCGACTGAGGGCACCTATCCCATATACCCGAAATGGAAGCACTCTTCGTGCGTTTTTCGTTTATTTCATCCCTTCGCGTTGCGTTTTAGCGGAGGTATAGGCTGGGGACCGATAACCATACATTATCGTTATTATTATCAAAAACCGTGAGTGCGCTGTTGTAGATTTCGTTGCGCGATATGTGCGCATTGTTCTTTTTAATTTAAAAGAATTAGCGGTAATGGCAGCTTTGTACTTTTAATTCTATTAAATTAATGGCGCGTAACGGTCGGCGCTACTGTATGCGCCGGTAAGGTGCGGTCAAATTTTGATCATCGTGCAGTCCTAACTATTTTAATTACCCTCCTACAGTTCTAGGTTTTCATTTACATTTCGTGTCTCCAGTCGGCGGTTGTTTTAATTGCAAATTAAAATATATTTAAGAGCTCAATTAACTTTTTTTTTGTAATTAGGTGACTCGTAAATCATTCTTATTTAGAAATTGAGGCACTTCGTAATGACATTTTTGTAAATGCCATTTTTGAGTGGGGTTTATAGATTTCGATTCTCTGTTTTGATCTTTATCATTGTTTTGAAACTGAAATAAGCTTCTACTTTCATTTAAACGCGTTAAATGATAGATACGAAGGTAAGTCAAAGATTATCTACACTTTCGCCATAACAAGCTTTGAAGGTTATCGTAGTGGCGGTCGCTTGCGCATGCGTTGAGTTGGCGCCTCTGCGGTCATGTGTGCGGAATTTAATCACGATCACGTCATTTGTCTGCTAGCTACAACAGCATAACCACACAAACATGCATGACCACAGAAACAAACATGCATGACCACAGAAGCGCCAACTCAACGCATGCGCAAGCGGCCGCCACTACGATAACCTTCAAAGCTTGTTATGGCGAAAGTGTAGATAATATTTGACTTACCCTCGTATATTATAATACATCAGCTGTGGCAGAAAATCCGCTAAATGGAACTATGAGCTGCATTGTCATGAAAGAAGTAAAGATAGCAACCAAACAATTCTTCCTTATTTGTGAAGATAATTGGTACAGGCATTTTGTTTCAACCTCCTTTGGTTTTCTTCTTTAATTATAATAAATAAAACTTCTGAGTTTCGTGGCCTTATTCTTTCACTTAAACTTTGTATAAATACTTAATACATTAAAAATCTTTTTTCTTTGACCTTTCGATGCAACATGTCATTTTTATCAAAAGGTTGTAAAATTGTTATTTTATTTGTGTCACCATTGTTTATTAATACCCTGGTTTTTGTAATTAAAAAAGGGGGAATTTTTACATTATTTTAAAATCTTTAACAATATTAGTGTTAACGCTATATGTCTATAAACATTTACAAACAGATTAAAAAGGTTGTATGAACATATATACAATATTTAATCTGTGAATGTTTGTAGAGATATAGCGTTAACGCTAATATTGTTAACAATTTTAAAATAATGTAAAAATACATAATTCAGTTTAATTACAAAAACCAAAATATTAATAAAGAGGAATGGTGACACAAAAAAGACATAAGCAATGAATTTTTAATTTTTTGATAAAGATGACACGTTGGGTCAAAGTTTAATTAAAAGAATAAGGCAACATAATTTGAGTAAATAACCTTATTTTTCATGTTGCTTAATGAAAATATTAGAAAAATATTTTTCAAAATGTTTAGTTGTTACCACTCAATTAAAGTCAATTTAAAAATATATTTGTGGGTATTATCTTCTGCTCATCCTCTTCTGTCTTTTCTTTTATTCTTGTCATTACAGGCATGCTGACCACTACACCACGGGGACCTTATGTCAAACCTCATGGCAAACGAGAGATGTCAGGTTCCATTCCTTACTGAGACAAGATTTTCATCATTTACCGACGGAAGCCAAAATATATCTACTTATAGTTCTTTTCCCTTTCCGTTTATTCCTCTGATGGCCCACGTTCCCATTATCCAGTCAGTTTTTTTGGCTTGTAGCTGGTTTTTGTGGTTATTTGTATTTTCTCTCTTTCAGTATTCTGTTCTTCTTGTTGCGGTGCCTTTTCGCTCTATGTTCTTGGTGTTAGTTTTGTCTTAGACGGGAGCTCAAGGTGTTGTTCTGTCATTACTAATTCATTTGGCTGGTCGTCTACTATATATGCTTTCCCATTTTGTTATAATTTCCTCTTTCTTGCTTCATCCATTTAAGTAACTATTTTCTCTGTCTTAGTATATCTTTTGTGGATGTGTCTTCGATTCACACGTTTTGACTAGTTTTTTTTTCATCTTTAATATTTATCCTCTAGCTTTTGACGATGTCAATTGCATTTGTATAGGTCTGGTCTTTCTATCATCTCTTCCTAATCTTATCTCTTCTATATCTTGCTCTTCCTTCAAAGTTATTCCTATCGTCTTTTTGAGTTCTACTACCTTGTTTGTTAGGGTTAATTCATCCTCCTGATCATTTTCCTTTAGTGAACATTTTCATACTTTTTCATCACTTCTCGTTCTATCGCGTTCATTCTTTCTTCCATCAACATCATGAGCTACATTAACATTAATTTGTAGATTGTTACCAGCAACCAAATATATATACATTCTTATTAAATTTTGCTCCAGTCTAAACATAGAATATGCGATATGGTAGGTGTTTGTAAAACATAAAATATTAATTCCATTTGAAACAGTTCACTAAAACCCTTACCACAACACTTAATTCGTACTGGACGCACGTTTCGATAGCCAAGCTATCATCATCAGCAGCAAGACAGAACTGGCAAGACTTTTATTAATTCCATTTGATTAAATTGAAACTATCCATTTACATTTTTCTTTATTCTCTGTCACTATATACACCGCCATTCTCATTAGAATTACCATTGTTAACATAATTGAGAAAATGCTCGATAACATCATCTAATTTACACATTTTCTGTTCTTCCTAATAACATGTTCAACACATTTTCTCCAATTAGTAGCAGTAAAATGTTGAATTTTATTCTCGGACTTCTGCCAGTTTATACGTTGTGCTTTTAGTTGCTACAACATTTTTTTAATTGGGCCCATATTGGCTCAGAAAGATTAAGTTCACAATGGGAGCCTACCAGTATTCTGAGATCCCCTTTGTTCGAAGACAGCAGTGCTTTTGCTGTATTTGGCGCGTCTGATGTTCTGTAAGTATAAGGCCGGAGAGGCCAAAAGATTGAATTCTATCTTATTTAATTGGGAAGAGTGTAAAATTCTATATACGTTTTCAAATTGTTTACATATTTTAAAACGTGTACAATGAGAAATGAACCAACCTAGGTATAATCAATTAAAAAAAATACTGGGTGCCCCAGATTTTGTTGTACAGCCAGTATGATGGTTATTTGAATGGATAGAAGGTCGTTTTTTATAAAGAAATTCTAGGTAGGAAATGTGCTTCCAAATGCGTTTTATGATATTAATACAAGTAGTCCACAAACGCAATGAAAACTTTTTTTTAGGGGCACGCCATATCTTTTATCAGATATTTGGACTCCCCTTGCTTTTCACTCTATAACCATGTGCCACTTACTTATTTACTTTGCGGTGTTTTAAAATTATTCAATTTTTTCACTTCTCCTATGAATTTTTTTCAATTGAACAATAACAAATACACTTCATTTGGTCAATACATACACAACACTTTTAAGCAGAAACTTTATTGCAATATAATTTTAATAAATCAAGGCACATTTAAAATATACACTTAAAATAGCACAGCTAAAACAGGAATACAAATAAAAAAAAAATTATAAACATTGGTCGAACGTTTATTAAATTATAGATAGTTAGAATTAAAATATTTAATATTATAAAACTAATAATAGATTATAAATGTTTTTCAAATCGTCTTCCTCCTGCCTCAACACAGGCCCCATACCGTACAGGTCTCGTACCATTTCAGGAGTTATACTTCGACAAGCCTGAATGATTTTAAATTTGAAATCATCAAGATCCCTTGACGGCACAATATAAATAACATCTCATATAAAGAAAATGTGTATTATGTGGTGGAACATTTTCAATTGCCTCTGAAAGTTCTGGCAAATTTTCAGTTAAGAAATTTTATCTTTCACCAGTACGAGAACATTATAAAAATACGGTCTATTTATACGGCCATTGAACATTCATTAAAAAAGACCAATTAGATGACAGCTGATTAAGCGATAGAAACGGTTGTTTAGTCTTTGCCAATGGTAGCCATAGCTACTTATTTTCCTGCTGTGTTCCGCGTATAGAAGTTACCTCAGGTGTGTTTGTTGTTTCTCTAGGGTATAAAATATTTTGGAGATATTCAATGTTTGAAAGATACGTAAAAAGCGAAAAACAAGGAGAGTCAGAATACCTGATAAAAAATATGGCATGCCATTAAAATAATTTTTTTTCTTGTGCCATTTTTGGACCATCCTATATTAATGTCATAAGAATGTCACTTGGAAGCACATTTCCTATCTTAGAATTTCTTTTTTAAAGATAATCTTCTATTTATTCAAATAATTATCACGTTGGGAGTGCAACAAAATCTGGGGCACTTGGTATAGAGAGAAAAAAACGTAATTTGGGTAAGTAAATAACGTTGCTAATTCTCTCTTTTATGAAAACATGAGGTGGGTACACTATTTTCTCATTGAGGATAGCTCTGTTACTTTCAATCATCGGAAAAATAATCTTTAGAGATGGTTGGTTATTACTACTTATTCAGAAGGTAACGCTCAATTAAAATACTTTGCAAAGTTTTGGTACAAAATTAACGCTACTATATGTTTGTTGAGAAGTGGTCTTATCCCTTGCTTTAAAAATGTGGGTAAATGTGTGTTTTGGGATTTGATGAATGATCAAACCACTACACTATACCCTAGTTCAATGGCATTACGATGTATAGCTACCTGGGTCGATATAATTATCGCCACACCTGTGGTGTCTTCTAGGAATTCTGCAAAAGTGACTGCAACCAAATGTCGGTCATGAAGTGGGCGAGATTTTGTGCAAAGTAAGTCCCTGGTGATGTGTACGAGAAGCGTGTTGCAGGGTGTAACTTAATGGGACTCTTCTTTGAAAAATATATTAAACAAAACTGTTTTGTATTAATTTGATATGAATTACTAAAATTGCAAATTACGATTGCCAATCGGAGGCTACAACATAGGTTGGCCAAAAATAGAATGCAAGACAAAAAATTTAAGCCATGGGAAATGTATAGCAGCCATTAATACTTATGCAATTCCTCTATACAAAATTTACATCTTTAGTAATATCTTGCACTAATCCGTATACAACATGAACATAAATAAATTACATTTAATATTTATTGATGCATTTTATAAATTTTAAAACATGCTTATTACAGTTCATCAAATATTTATCATTGAAAGCTATTTTCGTAATGGACAGAAGCAATAGACAGGGAAATGTTCTTATTCTATGCAATTATGGATGAATTTCGTCTTCAGTTTCCACATTTTGCAAGTAACATATCTTCATTTATACCAACAAATTGTTTGCTGCAAAATTTCGTGAAAATGGTGCAGTAAATCGCAAATCCGGTAGTGATAGATTCAAGAAAAGAACTGCTGAAACTATTGCGGATGTAAGGAGGCGTACAGATCATTCATGTAAAACGTCAATTAAAAAGCTTTCATAGGAAGCTAATTTGCCATATGGCGCTCGTCAGCGTATTCTTAGAAAAAATCTCGAAATTTATAATAACTAAGGTGTCATCTTTAGCTGAACTATTCAGTTTTACTACGTTTTAGTGTTCCACTGCCACAGTGTTCAAGTGCGTGATTTAGGTATAGTCATAGACAAAACCGATGAATTATTTTGAAAATAGTAGTGTAGTACATCCGAAGTTATTGTAGTGAAAGAGGTTTGAAACATTGAGACTACATTCAATAATATATCATGCACTTCTTGAAATCCTCCAATACCTTGAATGTTGTACTATATGAAATGGAAATAACATGAAGTATGTTTGTGGCAAATGGGACAGCTAGTTCTATGATATTCTGCAGTTAAAGCAAGTTTTGGGTGAAAATCCATTACTGGTATTCACTTCTTAACCTTGTAGAAACATTACAGCATTATATTGTAGTCATAATCACTTAAATGAACGGAATCCTTATATTACAGAAGATAACACTACAGTTGATACACATAATGACAACCAAATTTGATTTAATAGCGACACACTGTAATGTTACAATTTACAATATCGAAAGCAGTCATTAGCGCCACGTATAATCCGTTCAGCCAACTACAATATATCTGTTCGTTCAACAGCAAAATCTCTTTGGCTTCTTTCTCAGGGTTTCCAACTCCTTTTATTGTCTAGTACTTAGGTGGCGAGGGTGTTAGGAGATTATTAAGTTTAGTCAACGATAAGATTGGAGGATCAGCTAAATAACTTGTCTTGTGCACATTTTCTTCATATCCTAAATCTTCAATTTTAATGTAATATTTTCCTATAACAATTTATAGTATAAATTCAGTCGTATCTCTATACTAATTTCGTAAGTTAAATATTTCTCTTCCGTTGGTAAAATTTAATATTCGAAGGTTGCTCGTATTGTCATATATCTGAGATCATAGAATTACATCCCAAAATGGAAGACCTGCATAATAGTTTATCCTAAAAATTTAATCTATTTTTAGAATAAGGAAAGTTAATTGAAATTTAATATTAGTTTGAAATTCGAAAGGTATATATGGCCATGAATGAAATGGCCAGCAATCGCTATCGGGAACAAAGGAGTCAATGGACTATAATTTTTTGAGTTTAGGTCAAAGAGGTTGTACCTACATGTATATGTCTGAGTGTTCTTTTACAAGTGTTCAACGTTAATTACGAGGCGAGAGTTAAATTTGGCAATTTCAAAATACGTGGGGTTCGTGTATGTAAAACATAAACGTAGAGTTTATATTGAAACGTCACAATTTGAGGTTACTTTTCTCTTTTCAAATTTAATTCTTTTAAAACGTTAATTCGTATTTAACTTGCCAGAAGAGTGTCTCAGGGACACTCCCGGACCTACAGACCGTACAATTAACTGATTAATTTTGGTAAACCAATTTTTCTCTTCGTCTATCACATTACAATACACAGGTATCTAACAAAGAAAGAATATTTCACAGATGTTGCCCCCACCATACGTAGCTGTTAAACCAATTTTAGTTGTCAATCTATATGATCTATGGTCAATGCGTCTACGGTTGAAGTTGGTTAGTTTTCTATTAAACTTAAAAAGAGAGTCGCATCTTTTATTTGATTAATAGTATACTACCTTTATTCATACGCAGCCGCAGTTGGATGTTGAGCTTTTAATATCAGTAATTGCAATATTTGCCTTTGTAACATTAAAGTGTTTCTATTTTTTAATAATATTTTATCTACTTTATTTGATTAAAACTAATTTGTCCACCGTCCACCGACGCTCCACGCAACCTTTAATTTAAAAAATCAACAGCGTTTCTTTTTATTAAACAGTAAAAGCATCTCAAAAAATACTTCTAAAATATTTATCCACGTCAATGATTGCTTTCAGAAGTTCGTATACCTATATAAACTCAAAAGAATATCGCATTTTTGCAAAGACTAATTGGTTTAATTTAAACGATGAGATGGGCCCAGTTCCTTCCTCCTCTTCAATTTTCCTATTCAAGACGTCCACATCCAATAGCAGAGAAGCGGTAGATATAATTTAAAATGATTAGATTATTCGCTTATGAAAGACACCCCGCCGCCAGGCAAGTTAGACTCCTCGTTCCGTCTTCATCTCCTCCAGCGGATCTCTCAATTCACGAACCTCCCTCTTCCTTATGTATATATCTATGTATGTACATTTATAGTACATACGTACAAAGCTGACATAAAGCGTCCCGGAGATATTTCTCAAAGTAGCTATGTCTAATCATTTTAATTTGAACACGAGTTCCTTAATCTTGGTAATTTGTTGCAGATTGGAGTTCCTGCAGCCCCGTCTTACCCCGCAACAACTCGTTTGCGTCGTCTTGAGGCTTTTTCATGGGCCGCCATCGTCAGTTCCTTAGCGACTAGGATGACTGACCATTGAAAATGTGGAATGATCAAAGATATAAAACGGAAAGCGATTCTGTTTAATTTTACTTTTAACTGTAAGAAGGCCGATAGCGATGTAAAAGATGGAAGGAGCCAGATAAAATATAAGACGTACATTTCTCTTTACATAGCAGGGTTGTTTTCCTGTTAAAAACCTTTTAGGTAATCTGGATGAGATCATTGCTGTATAAATGTATTAAGGGAATATTGTTTAATTATAAGAGACACCTATTGTAACGTTATGTTTCTAGCGGTATCAGATAAACCTTTTTTCTAAAATAAGGTACCTATGTAGATTTGTTGTAAATTCAGTATCAAGTCGATACTTTTTTGGTAATTTAACAATTAAAATAGGAAAATTACAGAAAAACTAAACTTTTAACGTTGACGTGAACCGCATCGCTTCTATTTAAGCGTGCCCCGTACAGAAACACCGCGTTCTTTCAAATGGTCGGATATACAGTAAAACCTCTAAACAGCGGCCACAAAAATTTATTGTAAAAATGGCCGTTATTGGGAGATGGCCGTTATTGGGAAGTAGTCAGGATTAAATAAAAGAAGTTATTTTTGTTTTTTTTTTACTTAAAAAATTAAACTCAAATAGCTTAAATATAAAATAATAAAATATTTACACGCATGTCTTAAATTCTATACTTTCTCAAAGATATTTTTAAAAAATTAACGATGGTGGGTTCATTTCAGTTCTTCTAATTTTTCTTCAAACGTCGACATTACAATAGAAGATCAAGGATGATATCAAATTAAAATGATTGATATTCGTTTGAACACCCCCCAGGCATTAGATTGTTGTTCTTCATTCCTTTCCAGCGTGACTATTTGAATTCACGACCTCTTCACTATTATACGTATGTTAAACTAAATTTAAGTACATACGTCAAAGATGCATAAAGCGTCACCGAGAAAATTCAAAGTAGCTATGGAATTTTGTATTTGAACAACGAGTTTCTTACTGGTAATTTGTTCCAGATTGGATTCCTGGCTTTTGCAACAACGTTGTTTGAGGATTTTCAGCGGCCGCCACGTCGTTCAGCGACTAGATATCAAACATTAAAATGTGAATGATCAAAGATATAAAAAAAGCATTTGTTTTTTGCATTTCTGTAAGAAGGCCGAAGGATTGTAAGATGGAAGGACCGATTAATATAGAAATGTTCTAATAGCGGTTCTGTAAAACTTAGGAATCCTGGATGCAATGAGGTGCTGGGTAAATGTATTAAGCGAAATATGTTTCAATTATCAAGTGAACTTTGAGACGAGTTTGCGTATCCAATAAAAACTTTTCTACTTTATTTTGTAATTATTTCAAGTCGATACTTTTGTTTTAGACAGGAAATTTCAGAAAAAATACTCGTTGACGTGCCAAGCTTCTATTAAGCGTCCTCATACAGTCGTTTTTCATATGGTCATTAAAGAGTATTTGTGTTTCTTACTTAAAATTATACCAAAATAAGGGGCTGTAATTCATAAAAAAATTTTAATGATAATCTTTTTTCATTTTAAAGTTTTTTTACCGGCATATTTATCGTTTCTTAGAGCGGACGTTTTGTTGGGCATTGCAATATAAAAAAGTCCGGTTTCGTCAGTATTGTACACATTTTTTAGTGAATAGTCCTTCAATATTACTTGTAGCTTTGGTTTCCAGGCTTCAACACTGTCCAAGTCAGCCGACTCACCACAAGAAAGGCTATATTACGTCTTTTACAAAATTTTTCTAGCCATCCATTTGAAGCTTGAAAACTCGTCAGTTTTAAATTTTCGGCTACTTCCAAAGCTTTTTCCTTTATTAAAGGTCCAGATATAGGGAGATTTTTATTTCTTACATAACCAACTGTAAACTACTTAGTCAATCGCCGATCCTTCGGTTTTGGGAAACTTTCTCTTATGCTTTAAACTGGAACCTTCTTCAAAGCGCTTCTTTATGTCGGATTTGTTTTTTATAATTTCATTAGCTTGTGTCCTTCCAACACCAAACTTTTCAGCCAACTTTCTAGCATTGGTACTGAACTTTTCACTTCCCACAATAATATCGATTTTGTCTTTAAGAAACAAACGTTTTCTTTTTAGCGACATAACGATCGTTACAAAAGCACAGTCGAACATAAATTAGCTAGTAAAGCTAGTAAATCTGCTTACAATCTTTCCATCTGTATTAAGTTGAATGAACAAATGTCAATTACGGAAAGGCTGATGTCTTTGAGGTGGGTAAGCTGAATACTGTTCTTCAGAATTGACCGATAATGAGAGGTAAAATTGTAGGTATTTTCGCAAGAAAATTTTCATGGAGGTGGCCGTTGCCGTTTTATGGAAGTGCCCGCTATTAGGAGAATCATTATTACGGATATTCCATATAATTGGTTTTGTAAATTTGTAAAGCTGGCCGTTTTTAGAGGTGACCGCTTTTAAGAGGTGGTCAAAAGTAGCGGTTTTGTTGTAATAAAATTTGCACTTTCAAATTAACCACTAAATCGAAAAATGATATTATATACTCTTGAGTACAACTCACTTCCAAACACGTGGTAGAAGTGTTTAGAAGTGTGTTGTATTCAAGAGTAACTAACACCAAAAATGTTCTAGACTGTCTTTGCTTTCCTTCGTTCGCCTATTATCGATAACGTTTGTTAACTTTCTCCTAATAATTTAATATGTACGATTTCTATTTAAAAATATTTATTGTTTATAAAATAAAGTTACCTAACTTAATTTCAATAAATGTTTTGAAATTAAAAATCTCAGACTGTAATATTATGCTAAGGTTTACCGTCTAGCGTCACCACGAAGTGTCATCGCTGCGTATCTGTAACTTTGATATGTACACGTTTTTTAGCGAACTTGGTTAACTGACAGAATTTGGAAAATTATGATTAAAGCCAAACAGAATAATTTTTTGTGTGTTTAGTGAAAGAAGTTACTTTAAATTTGAGAATCACGGATCGAAAGAATATAAAGTGAAGAGAAGTTATGTTCTTGTTTTACAGGAAATGTTGACTGGGGATATATTTACTCATTCAAACGCCGGGACTTGGGAGAGGGACCTACAAGTAGGTACACGGCTATAGAAGTTACTGAATAGTTGTTGCGTAAGCGCACGCAGCTGAACAGCGTTAGTCGTGGCATTAATCATAGCGATTCTAATAATAATAAAATAATAATACAAGGTTACCCGGAGTAAATTTCCCTTTTCAAAAAATTATTGAAGAAATGGTGTAAAGTTATAATAGATTTATTAAAAAAATATGGAAGCATACACATGCGGATTTAGTTTTTGAAAAGAATATTGTTAATATGTTGCCCACCTTGTTCGTAGCACTTTTCTATACAGGTGTATAGGTGTTGGAACTTACGCTAGCATACAGCAGCTGGAATATTGTTGATCTCATCTAGAATTCGTTTATTGATTAATTTGTTTGTTTATTTTAGTTTCTAAATAAAATCACTCAAGTCCAAGTGACTCCCCGACCAGGTGTCATCTAGGTATCTCACGTAGAATTTGATGTAGCTCAAAAATGGTTGTTAGATGTTATATGAGTAGTGAAATGTTTTATCTCAGGTAAAATTGTTAAAAAATTTGTATTTTGTAATTTGATTAAATTTTTTAACTCGTTTGTGGAATTCGGGAGTGTTCTTCGATACTCTTTTGGTAATTATTAATTAATTTTGATATAAATAAATGTAAATCAACGAATATTAAACTTGAAAAAGTAAACTAACCTTGATTTTAAGAAGATGTCATATAAACACTATGTTCGTTACGACATTTTCTGGAAATCTGTTCTTCTAACCTCCAACCTTTTCTTCTACCTTGAATATACTTTGTAATTTCTATATCGTACACTTTAAATTGGGACCGCAGTCAAGATAGTTAACTCGAAGAAAATCTAACCAGAATTGATTAATTTATTAGCGTCCCTAATCTCCTTTATTTTAATCGCGATGGCGATTGTTTAGTTTCATAGCGAATTTTGATGGTTTCTACCCAAATATAAACTAACCAGGAATTTTGGGTGAATAAAGTTACTTTTAGACGTAGCATGAGAGAATTAATGTGGTGACGCTATTAGATGACTCATTTAGACGACTCTATGCTCTAAAATACAACGGACAACATAATTTACTTAGTAGATTTACTTAGTAACGTTACGATAGATATTTAATTTACGAAACCCTGTTAGAAATACCTCTGAATTTACCCTGTTGGTTGTTGTAGGAGAATTTTACATTAATTTTGAAAATTTTGTGAAATTAGGAGAATAAAAAGAAGAGTAGTTTTGTCTTGGATTCACTAAGATCGTCGTTATCTGGACTTAAATTAATTTTGTAGTACCCCCGTTCCAAGGTCAGTCGGCCTGGGGGAGAAATTGTGGCTTTCGAAAAATAGCTTTCATCCGCTAGAGGGATTTTCATTACTATCGGGTGGCTATATTGAACACCCTAAAAATTTAAGAATGACAGCTGATTTCCTATGTAAATATTAAACATAATAGTAGATTCAAAATAATGCTTGAATAAATCTGCAAGTATAGTTGAGATATGAGATCCCATGGTTAAACCATGTGGAAAGTGGTATAGTTTTTGATTGAATTGAAAGAAATTCTATTCTAAACATTAAGTAGATCCAATAAGTTACTTTATTAAAAGACCTGATCGATCAAACCTTTTAATCTGTTTGTGCTGTCTCAATTTGACAATGTTTTACATTTTTATACTATTGTTTCTTAATTACACACATGACAAGTACAAAAGTGACATCCGTATGGTACATTGTTGGAGTACGCACAGTTTTAAACAATTATTTTAAACTTGACACAATCTGCTACTGTTATAATTGATTCTAGCCTGAGGATGTATTCTTGAATACGAAACCGGTCACCTAATTTTTCAATAAACACAGAATTTTGTGAGATCTGGGCTACTTTTTCATTTCTATCTTTCACTTACTTCTCAATAATATGATCTCTTGCTTTCCGGAATGTTACAAGAACTTAAGTTATTTAATTAAAGCAATTCAAGTTTTATTTATGATTTGAAGATTTTTTTAATGTCTTTTAAATCATAATAAAATCATTTAACATTTCAATTTTTAACATTCACAATAAATTGCAGTATATTTTCTTAATATTGTGAAAACTAATAAATATTAAACACGGAATACATGTTGCTATATACTTTTTGAACTGGATTTGTTCAGGGATTTCTCCTGAAGATGGCGATGCAATACATTGGTGGTATCTTCGCCATGCAAATTGTAGATTCAGTTATACGACAACACAATCACGTAGAATATGCATAAACGGAAAATATTCACTTGTACGAATGTATTGCAGATAGAAATAGTAAACCCAAGCGATGCGGCCATCCCGGGAAATCTACAAAGAGAATAAGCACATTTCAATGTAAAAACCTTTAGTGGAATGGCTGTGACAGCGAAAATCTCCTAAGCCGAGGGTTAGGGAAGAAAGACTGCTAATAGAGCTTTCCGGGAGCTTTTACCGCCGCTCCGAAACCCAATTCATGATCCAATAACAAAAGACAACGATATTACCGACCGCTCGGACAAAGAATAAAGCGGAACGTAGTTTCGATCGTGATCTCCTTGGTTGGTTGCTAGTCTGGTGTATATTCGTATATACGTGTTATCTAAAAGTTGAGACGCCAACGCAATTTTACTGGCTGTTTCTCTATTTCTCGATTCTCTTCTTTTCTTTTTTCCTATGAATTATTTATTAAGTTGGGTTCACGAAAAAAGAGGTTCTTAGATCCGATGATACCGTCGTGATGTTCGAAAAATTTATTTCTTTAGGAAATCGGAATAGTATACGTTGTATTATGTAGATAGGTGAGGTCTTTATTAACTTTAGCGGCGGATTTTACGAAAAGGACGGGTAGATGTTAGTACTTACAGGGTTATCGAAATAAAATTCCTGTGCATTCTGAGTATCTCTTTGGCATAATGTTTATTTACAAATTATTATTTGGGTCTGTAATAATTCTTCTTCCATATTTTCTGACCAATAGAATAAGCTATTTATTAATTTATGAATGTTTAGTAATAGTGACATTTAATATGTCTATCTATTGAAATGTATTTCTCAGGGTATTATTGTGGAAAAATTTGAAATTTTCTAAATGAATCTAAACTTCTAAACTCTTGGTGGGATCGGGAGTATTCCTGAATACTCTTTGGGCAATTTTCTTGAGAATTTTGAATGAAATGAATTGAAATTATTGAATTTCCACAGCAAATTTTGATCATCTACCCAAATATAATCTAACGAGGAATTTTTAATAAATAAAGTTATTTTTAGACGTAGCATGAGAGAATGAATATAATGACGCTACTAGATGACTTTACATTAATTTTGAAGAGTTACGAAAATAGGAAGATGAACTAAAGAGGAATAACTTCACCGTTTCTCTACGTTTGTCGTTATATGGACTTATATATTTTATTTAATGTCCACACTCCAAGGCCAGTCGGCCTGGGGGTAAATTGTAGCTTTCGAAAAATAGCTTTTAGCCGCCAGAGGGACTTTCGTATCTATCGGATGGCTATCCTGAATACCCTATACGTTCTAAACTGACAGCAAGTAAATATTTACAGTAACAATATATACAATACATAGCTATATACTGAAATACCTTTCTCAGGGGATTTTGGGAAAATTGTTAAAATTTCTAATTTTAAACTAAACTAACGATTCTTAGTGGGTTCGGGAGTATCCCTGGATACCCTTCCGGCAATTTTATAACGAATTTCCAAATTAATAAAACGAAATTAACGAATTTTAAAATTATACATGTAACTAACCTTGAAATTTGAACGGTGCCAATGTTATATAAACTCTCTGTTTTTGTAACCTCTACAGGAAACTGTCTGTTCTGGAAATTTAACTCTTTTCTCTTCAAATAAAGACTTTGATTTCACAATCGAGCACTTTAAATGGGGATCGGAGCTAAGAAATACTTAGATTCAACCAAGGTTGAATAAAGATTGATGAAAAATTATGGCGTCGCTCATCTTTCTTTTATTTTAAATCGCGAAAGACCGGCAATTGTTTTATTCCACAGCCAATTTTGATAATTTAGCCCAAATAGAAACATTTACGATGAATTTCGATCAAATGAGATTATTTCTGCAAATAGTATATGAGAATGAATGCAGTGACTCAACTAGGAGGTTGTATTTCGAGGATTCTATGATACAAAATGTTACTGACAACCTTTAAACGTGCAAATTCTCTAATAATTTACTTAAACCTTTCAGATAAAGATTTAATTGATGAAATATTATTTATTGTACATTCCAATTTACGCTGTTGCTTATTCCAGACGATTTCTACATGAATTTGGACGAATTACGTGAATAGGAAAATTAACTGACGAGTAGATTTGTCCATGTTACCCCACACTCGTCGTCATCTGGATTTATATTTAAGATTTAACATCAACGCCCCAAGGCCAGTTGGCTGGGGGGGAATGGTAACGAGGAAATTTCCATTTTTCTCCGCAAGAGGGATATTTAGTTACCAACAAGTGGCTAACCTAACATTTAGTCGTTCAGAAGTGACAACCGAGGCTGTTGTCGTACATACAATGAACATAACAATACATATTTTTATATATGTACATTTTTTCATATTCTTGTTGTTGTTATAAGCGGGAACTGTTTTAATAAATTTATTTTTATACATACGCACTGTGTTTCATTCCGAGAGGTACTGAGCTATTGAGCAAATAAGCCAATGTTTTATACATCAAAACAAAAGCCATTGGTCCTCCCTCTAGCAGCATTGTTCTTCAAACCAGAGAACGTAACACACATTGAAACTTCGTAAACTACTTGGATCCATAAAATGTGAAGAAGTTCCCATAATGCCTTTTCAACTTCTCTTCGGTTTGCGTGATGGCTTTTTCACGAAGAAATTTATTTAGTTAACACACAGAATTCACTTTTCTCCATTATTTACTCTATTTACTTTCGAAAGCTGCCAAACAAAACTAACTGTCAGACCGGCATGAAACTTAAATATAATCATCTTTGCAATTGCACCGCCATCTATTGAAAAGTATTTGACTTTCCACTCTAGCCTCGTATGTTAGTATATAAATTATTCAATTTAGTTTTCTCTGTTATTGATTAGTAGTAACCTCTAATCCCTGTAATTTTAAATTGAACAAATAATTCTTTTAAACAGTGACAAAGTATGAGGTTCTTCAAACAAAATTGCAATCTTCCAACGAATATATTAAACGTTTGTCTTAAAAGAAGCTGCTTTATTTTAAAAACTCAGTTTATTAAATTAAACAGTAGTAATAGATTACTTAAGAAATTCGTATCTGTACAAATGGTTTTGCTTTTCAATGATTGTTAAATATTTAAAGCTGTTAGCTTCATTTAGAGCTAACTTACAATTCAACAAGGTAGTGTTTCCGCTACATATCTCTCAATTCGACAAAATCTTTCCATTTCCATAAACACTCGACACGTCCATCCCTGAACAAATAGCGAAGCGGGACGGCGAGTAAACAAACATCAGAGTCGTACAACAATGCTCAACTTAATCTAACCGCATACGAGGGTGGTAAATGATGGCGAAAATGTCGAAAACCTATTACGTTAATAAGGACTTTTCACATCGTAATTACGGACCGTTACAGAACGTAATCTGGTTACATATATAAAAGCTTACGGATATATAATAATACGACGGTGGGCGCGTTATCGCGTTCTGTTCTTCTGAGCTTTCGTTACTCCAAGTATATGGATCTATTTAGTGGTATTATTATTATAATACAACGAAATCGATGTGTACGTGCATGCGGAACGTATTGCGGGATGCATATAGGTGGTGTACGTCAAGGTACGTTCGAGGGGGTCGTAGAGGTTGTTCGCTCTTGAATCAGACACGTGCACGGTGTTCGATGGAGTGGTCGTTGGCGGCGGGTGTACCTACCTAAGCGTAATTGAGAACCAGCAGAAATTGAGAACGATACGCCTGCCTGTTAGAAGGATACACTGTGTCGGCGGACGTTCGACATAATGACCCCAATGTGAGGCACGCGCTTAAACAATGTCATATTATTAGTGCGACGTGTATCTTTATAATTGATATGATTATGTATACAATATTTCCAGAAAGCTTTGAGTTTGCGTCTTTGAAATGTATAGAGCTTGAATAGCTAGTGAAATAGAAAATTGATATAGTAGGTTGTAATGGTGATGGGTAACATCTAAAGACCTCATTCGATTATTACATTTATTAAAACATCTCCATTAAATAATACCATGTAATCATCAAACATATGCACAGTATTGGCCATAATTATAGTAATGGGCCATTCCATGTCAAGTGGTCCCCACTCGGCCCTCTCCAATTTTGATGAAATTTCTACGGGATGTACATATGGGTCTTACACGAAATTATGCCAGATTACGGCTTCATAAGCAATATGATTGGGTCACTAACCAAGTTTCTCCAAGGGCCAGTTTTTTAGCAACGAATAAATTAACAAGTTCGTTTCCTTACTGCACATGACCTGAAATAACCACCATGCTGAAATTGAGTGATTCGTCTCAACTTTTTAGCTACAACAGCTTAGTTGTAGGGAGAGAGCCCAACATATGGTAGATTTACCACAATTTACTGTCAAAGTGGCTCATAAATCTCGTCGTGACGAATTTGCGTCATACTTCGACGCTTTGTATCTGCTGACAGAATGACTTTGTGGAGCTCCTCATTTATAGTCTACGAGCATATCATGAAACTGCGCAAGTGGCGTATTGACTGCTCAAATAGTTACTGAGTTATCCATGTTCAAATTCCATCCGAAAATTTCATTCGTCTATTTTGGCTCATCTTCAAGAGGCCCTGTCTTAAAATGAACATCTCGAATTTGAATTTTCTTGATATCATTAAAAAGACCTCATCTTGTTAGACCAGGAAGAGTTTGTTTAATTTGTGAGACTTTTTCTTTAAGAGAAAAAAAACTTATTTGTTACTCGTGTAAAAAATATATAATACATGCTTTACATGTTGCGCGTTGGTCCAAGGTCCCATCGCCAGGAGGCCACTCTATAGCTAGGCAAGTCCAGCCACAGATGAGTTTCTTTACCACAAGTTTTCAAGCCTAAATCAGGGCGTCTAACAGGTTTCCAACCCTGATTGTGAGCATCTAACTGGTTCCCAAGTAGGTATCACTTCTCATTGGTTCAGTTGTTCGAATGTGGTGCTGATAGTGACCACAGTTGCTTCTGGCAAGTTATATCGTCGACCCATTCTTGTTGCTGATTGAACTGGAATAACAGAAATTATGTGTTGCTCGGGAATCCAATGAACATCCTGTCTATCAGGCCAATAGAATGAACGTACAGGTCGATTTGGATGCATGAAGTTGACTAAGACATAATTTTCTTCGTTCGAGATTTCAGAGAAATTTCAATCCACCATTTTCCGTCATAAATACAGGCAATGTACTGTCCTAGTTGCAAGCTTGCAATATCCACACGATGAACGGGTGTTCCTGCACTTTGAACGTTTGTCGCAAAACAATTGATGTCATTGAATACATTGCTTGTATCTACCATGGAAAATGGTGGATTTGAAAT
The DNA here is from genome assembly GCA_029619315.2 of Dynastes maya. Lineage (NCBI taxonomy): Eukaryota > Metazoa > Arthropoda > Insecta > Coleoptera > Scarabaeidae > Dynastes > Dynastes maya. Next base: position 10,737,233 of record JAROYE020000009.1, on the reverse strand, counting down.
GACTCTGAAATCTCAAATGAAGAAAATAATGTAAATTTCATGCATCCCAGTGGATCTGGATGGTCATTCTACTCGCCAGATAGACAGGATGTTTGTTGGATTCCAGAACAACACATAATTTTTGCTATTCCAGTACCACCAGCAACAAGAGTGGACCGACAATACAACTTGCCAGAAGCAACATTATCAATACCGCATTCCAACAACTGAACCAAGGAGAAATGGAACATTATGTCCTGGGAGTCATAAAGAGATCGAACTTAGGCTTAGAAACCTGTTATACATCTACAGTTAGGCTTGGAAACCTGTTAGAGCCTATAATCAGGCTTGGAAACCTTTTAGACACCCACATTCAAGCTTGGAAACCTCTGGTAAAGAAACCCACCGGTGGCTGGACTTGCCTGGCTACCGGGCGTGGCCCCTTGGTGATGGGGATACCAGGCGACGATTTTTTGGAATTCACAAGGCATAATTTTAATTGATTAGATGGAGAAAGGAAGGACAATCACAGGACAGTACTATGCTGATTTGTTGGACCGATTCGGCGCTGAATCGAAGTCAAGAAAGCCCCCACCTAGCGAAAAAAGGTCCTCTACCACCATGATAACGTTCAGGCCGACTCGTAGGCGATTGCAACAGCAAAACTAGTCCAGTTACGGTACGAATTCGTGGCGCATCCGCCATATTCGACTGGTTTGGTCCCTTGTGACTTCGTTTTCTTTCCAAACCTCAAAAAATGGCTTTGCGGAAAGCGGTTCATGTCAAACGAAGGATCATTGCCGAAACAGAGGTTTGTTTTGCAGAGTTCGGCAAATCTTATTATTTGGATGGCTTAAAAAAGAGCTACAAGTAGATTATGTTGGGAACAGTGGTATTTATCATGCCGTTCTTGTATATACCGATTTTTGTAAAGTTCTGGCTTACCCTGTAAACTGTAAGTGCTGTAATTAAATGCTTTCAGAAAAGAACATAAATAAAACATATTAACAGAATATTTATTAGCTGAAATTACGAAGATTGAAAAACCTAACATTACCAAAATCATAGTAATTTACATGCACACATCTAAATGGTTAAATTCTTAGTTTCAACCGACTTAAAGAAATATTAAATAAAAACAAATGAACGTGATTAATTATCTGTTAAATCGACAACTAAGTAAACTACTGTAAAAACGTTAAAAGCATCTATTCATTATTTAAGGAATTCAAAACATTTTCCATCATTCGCTATAGACGAATTCCTTTCCTTAGTGGAATTTACACTAGCCTTAATTTTAGCAACGGAAATACTTCTAGTGGAATTTACACTAGCCTTAATTTTAGCAACGGAAATACTTCTTATTGTTGCTTAAATCATTTGTTTCATAATATGCTTATAAGTCATATAACTTATAGTAAACATACATCATATAATTTATATAATAAGCTACAGTTTTTACTTGCATTTATTTTAAATTTGATACTTGGTAAATTACTATTTTGCTTACATATGAATTTTTAATTTTTTAGTCCCTGAAGTGTGTAATATCAGAAAGTATCTCTTCAGCCAAGAGTCCATAACATTATTCAAAATACTTCTGGGATATAGGAAAGGCCGTAGAGTGTAGTTTTCCTTCCAATAGGGTGACAGATTTCTATTTACATTGGGGTTTTATCCCCACTGAGTTAAGAATAAGAAGATATTATGATGGCTGCTAGGTTTCATTTTGCCACATGTATCTGTTACATAATATTGTGAAGGTAATTATGTACTGTTCGCAATGAATAAGTAAAATAAAAGGAGGAATAGTAATTTTCTCAAATTATTATTCGCTTTACAAGGAGGATAGCTCCTGTTATGCTGTAATTTTATATATTTCTACACAGTGCTATGCTTTCTTTATTTTCCCTGAGTTTTGCAAATACAAATTTACATTCCTTTTGATATGAATTAAAAGGAATGTAACTTTGTTAAACTGAGAAGAGGGCCCTCTTACTCAGTCTGTATTGATTGATTTATTGGGGTAAAAGGAACACATGTTTATGTTTTTGTGTAACTTTTTCTTAGTTCTGGGTATGTCGTGTGTTTCAGTTTTCGAGTAGATAGGCAGTAAGGTTAGGTACAGCACAGAAACAAATATTTTTTGTCAAATTCAGTTTTATTTAACAACATAGTCTCCTTGTAAATCTAGACACTTTTCCTATAGATGTTCCCATTCCGTAAATCCATCATAGTAGTTGGAATCTTGTTCTGTAAAATAGGTGTCTACTAACAGTTAACACCGCCAGAAGATGGTCCATCAACAATGCAGCCAATTGGTCGTCCAGCGTTTTTCGAGGCCTCTCTCTTCCATTTTTCGCTGTTTTTGTCTTCCATACTGCTTTGGCTACTTTTGCCTCCGGCATCCACATTATATGACCCCACAATATGAGTTGTCTCATTTCTATTACACTTTCCAAAGGTTCCACTTTCAACATCTCCCTCACTCTCACATTTCCCACTCTGTCCATTCTTGTCAAACCTATTATTCTCCTCAGAAACTTCATCTCAGGGGTCCTTAACATGTTCTCGTGCCTCCTCGTTAGGAACCAGGTTTCGGCTCCGTATATCAAGATTGGTACAAACACGGCGTTATATATCCTGACCTTAGTCTTCCTGCTTACTTCTTTTTTATTTAGGAAATAATTCCCTATTGCGTAATATACTCGCCAAATTTATTTTGTTGCTGATCTCCGCATCCATATCACCATTTCCATAATCATTGCTTCCAGATACTTTATCTTATTTACTTGCTTCACCAAAGTTCCTGTGTTCATTCCGTGTGACCCCTCTTTCCGCTATAAACTGTTTGGTGTCACTCTTCTGCACTCTTATCACGTTACTCGTTCTATTATATGTACACCTTATTATTTCTAAGAGATTTTCTGGTATTCTTCTTTTTTCCAATAATTTCCATATCTCATCTCTATCCACAAAGTCGAACGGTTTCTGTATGTCTATAGATCCTACATACATATTCCCTCCTTTCTTTACAATTCTTTCAGTTATCTGTCTTAGCGTAAAGACCCATTAGTTAGTGTTTCGTGCTTTTTAAAACCCTGCTTGAGTATCTTCAAGGGTTTGCTCAATTATTTTTCTTAACCTATTCTCCATTATTCTCTCAAGCAATTTACTGGCGATACACAGTAAAGATATCCCTCCATAATTGCTACAGTTCATCCTGTCCCCTTTCTTATGGATCGGAATTATAACGGTCGTTTCCCATTTAACAGGTATCGTTTTCTTTCCCCATATCACGTTTAATATCCTTCTTAATAGTGCCTCTTCTTCCTTTCCCATCTTTTTCAGCATTTCTGGTTGTATTTCATCAATGCCCGCCGATTTTCCCGTCTTGACCTTTTGCAATGCTTCTATAAACTCTCCTTTTGTGATTTCTTCATTTGTCCGCTCCCGACTTGTTATCGCTTGTGGCCTCGCCAGCAGCTCCTCTCTCCTGTTTCGCTTCACGTGCGCTCCCAACAATTCCTCAAGGAAACTTTTCCACCTTCCCTCTATCTCTTCCTTGGCCTTTAGCAATTTTCCTTGTTTATCCTTAATCCATTGTAACTCTACTCCCTTTTCTCTCCTCGTTCCTTTTAGCATGGTGAAGAACTTTTTCCCGTTTCCTTCACCGCCTTCTTCTAGCTCCATTCCAAAACGTCCCCATGACTCTTTCTTGACTTCTCTTACAGTTTCTTTCACAATCTTTCTTTGTTTCTGTAGTTGACGTAATCTTCCAGTGCTTTCAGAAGTACCTAGTACTTTTGCCATTTGGTTCTTTTTGTTCCTAATCTCGTCCCTAACTTCGTTATTCCACTATGGTATTTGTCTTCTCTTAGTAGATACTCTTGTTACCCCACATACTTCGTTCACCGCTTCTACAGTTATTTCTTTAAAATTTCTCCACATAGTCTCGATATCTTCCGTCTCAAATACTTGCCTCCTTTTTTGTATACTCTTTTTGATTCTTTCTTGATATTCCTTCTCTACTTCTTATACTTATATACCTCTCTTTGATAACATTTCCAGTATTTTTTCCTTGTGCCAGGCCAAGTTTTATTTTTGCTTCCATTAGTAGGTGATCGCTCCCCAATTCATATTGACCTTTAACTCTAGCATCTCCATCTTTGATTCTTTTCACTTCCATTAAAAACATATTTCATGCAAGCCACACTTTATGGAGAAGACTGAGAGTATACCCGTAATTTAAATAAATCGAAAACCATTTGGAACGTTGTTAATTACAACCACGGTATTATATATACAAGAATTCCTAAAAGACACCAGCCTTTTAATTCCCTGACAACTATTGACGAAACAAAATAAAGCGCTTTGCTTGGAAATTAAGAGATTATCGACACACGCACCGAAAATGCGATTCTGTCAGACTAATAACCTCCTTTCAGATCCTCTTCTCTTTTTTCATATTATTTCCTTTGGCCGATATTCAATACAATGCATTATACATCATTTAATATGGGTGTCCGTTACGAAACTCACTCTCTCTCAGGGAAAAGAAAAAAACAAGTTCCACGGCCGATTGCCCTAAAAAGAACACATACACTACCTGATGCCCTGCCGACGGCGACTGTTTTTCATCGATATCCATTGTTCTGCCCTATTCTCGCAAACGCAAACAGTGGCAGTGTACCGTGGGTACCATCGGAGCGCATCATTTTTATTGTTCGAATTTGCTCTCGTTACTATCGCCGAGATAATGTGTTTGTCTGTCAAACAACGACGACACCCAGCGGTGCCTTAATCTGCGCGAAGTACACCGTGAGTAATCAGCTTTTAGCCTGATACTTATTTACCCGGGGAGGCTCACGGTCTTTAGGTCGACATAATGCGCGAATAAAACGAATGACGATGATGACCCTGCGTGCTTGCTGTTCAAATAGGCGATGTTGATTTAATAAGGTGAAGTTATGGCTCTTATGGAAATGATTTGGGTACATTTATACATCTAGCAATGTTTTATGTTTACCTATAGGAACTATAGATATAAAGAAAGTCTAAGCATCTCTATTAATTACACTGTGCTCGAATTGGAGACTTTTTTTGTAACAAGCTGAACCTAATTCCAGTTTGTTGAATCCAATGGTAGTAACCGTTTTTAAAGTTAGCTTGCGTTTTCGAGCAATTTCAATTTAAAAATTTTAGGCCCAAAGACCCCCAAAAAATGTAATTTTTATCATTTTTTTACCATTTATTGAATGAAATTTCAATAATGTTGTTTTGTCACAATCTAAATTCCTCACGTAAAGGCCAGTTCCGTTCGTTATATTAGTCGCCGGTAAAATAAAAGTATTCCACATGCACATCTAGCACATATTTTTGTTATAACCCATTTGCATACCTCTTAAAAGAGCCACCACTTTTAAGTCGGCACAAATTTTCCACTTTTGGTCATTCTATTGCACTAAATCGATGATTTTCAGGGGTAGAAGTTTCTAGAAGGTTCACAAATGGTCCATGAAGGTTCTCGAAGATTCCAGAAAGCTCTTCGGCCATTGATTAGATTTTCCAGAAAATCCCAGAATGTTCCAGAACTTTCAGCCTAAAATTTTATTAATAAAAAATATTCAATTTTTTTAATAAAAAATAAAGACCAGTTATTTTGTCTACTACAATTCAAAGCAAGTGTGTTTAAATATTTGGATGATCTTTGCATAAAGGCATGCTAAATAATTTATATCATTGCAAAAAGGGATAGAAAGTGAGTAATTAACGATGTTAAAAAAATGCATTTCAGAATTATTAGCTCGTTAAATCATTGTTAATTTGTGGAGGAAGTGTGTGTGGAGTTTTTATTCGGTTCCAAAGTTCTAAAGACGTTATAGCAAAGTGATGTTCTGAAAATTTATTTTGTTGAAAGTGCTAGAAATCTGCCAAATGTTCCACAATTTGGTAATGTACACCTTTTCCAGGCAATTACAACAAACTCCAAAAATCGATGTGATGCTAACTTAATTTAGTTGTTTTAACTAACAAGGGAACATAGGTAATTCGTAAATTCAGAAAAAGTTAAACTTTCTGAAAATTTCGTTGGATTAACATGAATGAAATATAAAAATAATCTCCAAAGAAGTGTTTTCAAATATACCTAATAAGTTTGCAAAATACATCAACCTTTATGATTTAATAATTGTATGATAGAACGGCGTTATGAAAGCACTAACAAAATTCATCTTTTCAAAGCAATAAACGCGTCTAGTTCATATTTTCATTGTAAGAGAAACTTTTCCAGCTCCTGCTTTCTTACTTTCTACCCACATTAATCTTTTTTTTTTCCAAGAAAATATTCAATAAGCTTTTAACAGCGTGCCTGCATTTTACTTTTTTGACCAATAGTGGGGAACCTTAGCGCCAGACAAAGATGAAAACGTCGAGTTAACTTCGTTAGAGAGCCGCAAAGTAGCCAGTTTGTTTGGAGAGAAGTAATGCGAACGTCTGTATAACGAGATCTGTGAAGTTTAGCAGCCCTCAGGAGCCTTTTAATGCCTAAGCGAAAAGTACGTCGGAGATGTGTTAGGAATTCAACAACGGCTATTTTCTAATCCGTCTCATCGTCTTCCTCCTTACACTCTTGTTCGTCAAATTAGGGGCGAATTAGAAGTTTCTCGCTTATAAAAGACGTTTTATGTCCTTTCTACATTTAGGACAAGTCATTTAGCCCGAGAAGTAGTTCGGTTGAACGTGACCAAGGCAACACAACCTAATACTTAGACAAGTTCTATCCTGTTTCTTGTTAATGTTGCCGCATGGGGTGAGTGCCTTCCCAAGTGACAAGGCTATAAAGTTAAGACAATGATTAAGATAAAAATTGTTTTTGTTAAAGACAGAATTTAAACGTAACTTACGCACGACAAAGTAATATATCGAACATATTGTTCGTTTGTGATATAGTCCTCTAATAGGATTCGATTTTTAAAGATTTCCTTTCTTTTACTATTAGTGTCGTTAGATGGATTTCAATATGAGTGATGGAAATTGACCAACTGACACTCTCAAATAATTATAATAATTATAATAATAAACTAGAAAATATGCAATTAAATTGGTTTGGCCACATTACAAGAATGGAACAAGACACACTGGTGCGAAAGGTGATTGAGGCAGGAAGGATGGGGAGGAGAAAGCTGAGGAAACCAAGAAAGATATGGATTGAAGGAATAAAAGAAACGGTTGCAGGACGCGGAGAAACCTTGGGTGATATGAAAAGGGACGGAAAGCAATACGGAGAAGAAGGAGCAATAAACTTCGATAAAATAAGGAAATAACAGCAATTAAGAAAACAAGCTAGAATGAGAGAAAATAATAACGAGACCAATGAAAGAACGAACGACAAATGCAGGATATAATAACAATAAACGATAAGAATAATTTACGTTTTTGGAATTGAGATTTGACTGTTTGGCAATTGTTATGATTACTTTGCTTAGCAATGAGCTCTTTAGATCAGTCTGGCGTCATAAGAAACAATTTGGCAGTCTCTCATAGTCAACAACAAAAACAGATTACCAAAACCTTTACTGCTGCATATGGACATATTTCTTAAGTTAAAATACAACCTTCCCAAAACGAAAAGATATACAGGATGTTCTATTTAAGATAAGAAAGTTGACGTCACTTCCGTTGATACCGGAAATAAAATTGAACTGCCGATAACAGCAAATGCTAGTTCATAAAAAGTAGAATTCGACCTATTTTTTCTAAAAACGCCAGCTTCTGACGTACAAAAATTAGGGGTGGACACTATAGGACCTCACGATATACAAGAACCACGTGATGCATAATAATATAATGTTTTATTGGTATATCTTTGTAGTGTTACAAAGGCAAACGTCAGAAAGAAAAAAAAAACTTTCAAATGTTAACAAAAATAAAAAATATTTATCTACTACCGAGTAGTCGCGAAATTAGGAATTCTTCAATGCTGTAAGGTTCGACATTTAATAATAATTTGTGAACTGATTTTTTAAACACATAAATACTGTTTATTTATTTTATTGCATGGAGTAAACTGTTGACAAATCTTAATCTGATATAGCTAAGATCAATTTCAGTCAACAGTAACCTCTGTTTAAGGTAGCTGTAATTTGTTTTATGTCTGGTAGGGTATGTATGAAGAAAAGTTTTTTTAAATAATATTTTTTTTTGTTCAAATAAAAAGATTAAGCATTCAAGAATGTAAATTGCAAATATCGTTAAAAGTGCAACTGCCATTTTTCTATAAGAAATCGATTTTCTTGCAAAATGGTAAAATTTGGGTATAGGTAATTGTATACAATTTTGTTTCAGAATTTCAAGAGGAATCCAAATTTGTGGTAAAATAATAGACATCCATTTAAAATAAGAAAGAAAACACTCACTTTCAGCATAACCGGAAGTAATATGTCTTCAAAAATATTTTAAATAATCTTTGCTTAATATCGACAATACAATAACTGTTTTAAATCAAAAGAAATTCTTAGCGTTTTTTTCTCCGCTTTTGAGATGTATATACATGTAATGAAATAATTGTATTTCTTTGTTTGACATTTGTTAACTTGATTCAAGGAAATCTGGCAGAAATTTTTTTAAGAAAGTGATTCTGGGCATGAGTAAATGGCCATTATAACTCAAAACTATATCTTCTTAAGGATAGTAAATAGTTTACTTAATTCAAGGAAGAGTTTAGGTATTGTTCATAAATCAACAGTTTCATTTTCTTAAAATAAAGCATTTATTTAGTTCGAATTCTTGAAATTCATATTATTTATATCCACATCATTAATTGCACTTACCTTGTTTAACGTTGCTTGTGATTTAAAAAAGGCCAAGGTAGAAGTTGTCCACAGAATAATGTTCAAACGAAAGTGAACTTAATGTAGAAGTACACATGAAAAAAGTGCCTAGAAACAATAACCAAGATAATGCTAATAAATAGCTCATGGGATTTATGGAATCACGACCGGCAATAACAATATGAGAAGTGCAAAGCACTAACGCTTTTTGTTTCTATCCACATTGCTGTTACATCTCTCAGTTTATGCCACTAATCTTCAAAAACAGTACTGAAATATTTCCTGGCGCCGCCTAGTGTCAATAGATATAGTCATGCCGTCCTAGATAATAGCGATGTAACCGGAATACAGATACCATACTTACCCATACAACGATATAACCTTTCGTTTCATAAACATTTTCAAAAGATACCGGTTAATGTAACATCATTCTTCTTTTTATTACTAATTTAACTATAGTTTTTTAAATATATAATAAATAATAATTATAATAAAAGGGATAAATAAGCTTAAATATTAACTCATTAATTATTAAACTATCTAAAAATAATCCCTATTTAATTACATTATTAAAGAAATAGTTTAATTATACTGTAACATATAAAAAATAACTTTTTTCATCCCTACCCTTAATATGAATAATTTCATAACTTAAAACTAAATGACTTACTTGGAATAGAGACAAAGACACCATTTCTCTGCGTGTACTCTGTATATGGTTAAGGGTTATAATTGGAAATTTCTCTCAAATTTATAACAAAAAGTTTCCTTTTGTCTGAAAATTCGTAATTCTACAATGATTTTAGAAGAACAACACCGTACCAAAGTGGTAGGTGTACCTTCTGATTTATTTTACGCACCAAATAAAAGCTTTCAATTACACATACTCGCGCAGACAATGTACAAACATTATTTAACAAAGAGCGAGAAAATGGGAGAAGGTTTATGAGCGAAAAAGCAGGCATATGGCGATGTTGCAAAGAACAGAGAAACCGACATCATCACGGGTATGAATCCGCTGAATGGAACAGTCCGTGGTATGCAATTGTAACGAAACCGGAGAGTTAGACTAACTTTCTTTTCATCCTGCAATAAAACCACGCAAATAAAACGTTTAATTGGCCATTTTCAGCCCGAAGCTGAAATCTGCGATATAATAACTTCAATATACAAACGCCAAACAACGGAGCATCGTTGCCGGCATTGTTCGAAAACAAAAGCCGACGCCAGACGCTACTTTGTTTCAACTCTCCTCTGATTGGGCCCCGTCTTTTGTTCTATTTACTAACGGATTACTTACGCCTTGAAGCTTTCTTTTCCGGATTCGGCTGTTTATGTGCCTCAACCCTCCACTCCACCCCAACAGAGTCTTTTTGCCAATTCTTCCTTTCTGTTCCTATGTATATAGAGAAAGAAGTCCTACGCTTATTGAGCATGAAATGATATCTTGATATTTTTGTATCTACAAGGTTTTTGTGTAAAATATTTCCAGCAACCGATGCACACATAAAGATTGAAATCTAAAAAAAAGAATAAAATAATTTTGGGAGATAATGGAAAATCACATTTACTGAAGCATTATAGATGTGCAAAACATTTAAAATTATAGAACGCTGTAAAATGCTGGCTAACCAGCAGTAGATTAAACCACAACTTTGCATTTACAAGAAGAGGCATGTCATCTATTTAATGGTACTCGCTCCCTTCAACCACCTATTAACCAATCAACACAGAGCAGAACTTACTGGAAATTTATAGTTGGAACGAATTTATGTGATAGATCTAGGACAGATAAGCACCTTAATACCGTGTGGATGAAGATGTACACTTGAATACCTGACATCCATTCATGCAAATCCACATTCAGCAAACAAAGCTTGCGTTTCTTATAATAGCGTTGTTGTAGAGGCCGTGATGTAAAAGATTTTGCATTGTCAAAGGAATTTGTTTTGTGGAATGAAATAAAGCTGTTGATTTACACATGCATAAAGTAGAAAATATCCAAAGAAGCCAATAATACTACAGACGTAATTATCTACATTTAAAAATTGCCATAGTTTAATGTGAAACTTCCTTCCTTGATGAATTATTAGGCTTCATAAATAACACGTGCAATGAATTTCGGAGGAATTTTTGGATTATCAAAATGCTATGGAGTTTTGCTATCCAAGTTCGAAGGATTATGTTCTATGTAAGTTTCTAGATGATTTGCATTTTTCTCTGCCAGAAGAACATTATGAAACGTTGTCCCAGATATTCAATATCTTAAATGAACACCTACAGTGAAGAAGCAGGAAATCAATAATTCTAATCTTTTTCTACGTGTGAAATTTATCAGAACTAATATTTATATTGTTATATTTCATCAGTATCGAAAATCCACACACCCATACATCATACAATAATTGTCATTCAAAACACCCCTGAAATCAGAAGATTAACATCGTCAAACCCACAACAAGGAAAATAACCAATTTATAAAGAAAACAACTATGATGGTTCGGACATATGGTACGAATGGATGAGAAGAGAACAGTATTAGAGATATATGGGAGATGGAAGTGGCGGACAAGAAAAGGAGGGGCAGACCAAGGAGAAAGTGGAACGCAGAAGTAGCAGAGGCACTGAAAAAACAAGCGAAAAGAGAGGCAACAAACAGAAGCAAGTGGAAAAGCATAGTCTCCTCTACACCCACGGTAGATGAGGATGCGAATAAGTAGGTAAGTAAGTGGTTTCAAGAAGACGGTGCCATAGATCACACTGCTGATACCACTGTTGACAAATTGCAGTTTGGTGAAAGGATAATTTCAAGAAATACAACTGTTAGTTGACCTCCAAGAAATTGTGTTTTAACTCCTTTAGGTAGCATTTTATAGGGTTATTTGATAAGTTTCTTACTGAAAAACATTTTATAGCGAGTAATATATTGAAAAAAATATGTATAAGGTTACTGTGAGTTGTTAATGTGTTAAATTCAATTTCAACTTATATTGAACTAACAGCAATGGTATGTTGCTACTGCATACTACTAAATAACATCACAAAAACGTGCATAACATATTTCTAGCTAAGAAGAAATTCTTAACGGAGAAATTTATAAGAAAAAACATATTTTGTGGATTATAGTAATACCTGTGAAGTGATGAATTCACACCCTAACATTGGCATCTTTCCTATTCAAAAGCAGCAATTAATTGGTAATTTTTAAGCAACCCTTCGACGGTGTTCTATTGGAGCGAAAGGGGTAAAACAAGGGAACGGATAGAAATACAAGATTTATTTGGAAATCCGATATCCATCCGTCGACATGTAGGCGCTACACGAAGTTAAGGACGAAAAACGGGTGGGCACATAACTTGTACGAACCTGTTCTATCACTCCTCGCGCCGCCGTTTTATTTAGCGAGCTAAATTACGATTTTCCCTTAATTCCCGGCATCGTAGCGGCGGCGGCGGCCCGTAACAACACGCGGCCAAGGCGTTTCGGGCGGCGAAAGGGAGTAGCATCGTCTCGGCATTAAGTTCTCCTTAGGCCCGAATTAGGTTTCGTCGGAGAGCCGGTGTTAATGTGCGTAGGGGATCAAAGAAGGGGCGGGCGAAGAAGAAGAGTGCGCCGGGGGTTGGAGAAGGTATAAAGGAGCGGGGGCCGTGAAGAAGTCGGACGCGCTGCTGTAATCTGGAAAACGGCGAGAGGGTGCGGCACCCTTAATTACCGCGACATAAACAGTGTTTAAGAGGACTAGAACTACATTAATTCATTAATTAAAAGGCTGTGAACGCGGATTTCTCGGAAACCTGACTAACACACAAACGAAACAGCGATGATGACACGAACTATCACACTTCGAGGATCGTTCCCTTTTTTTTCTCTTCAAATGTTTAAATAATAGTAATAAATAGTTTTGAAAAACAAACTAGGTGAAATTTACTAAGAAATTTGCTGGAAACAGCTAGGTGGCCCAGTTGTAAGAGGACCCGCTCTTAACTGTGGCAGAGTTAGGCGCTGTGCGTTCGAGTCTCACCAGGGTGAAGCGGCAGAATTTTGTGGTGCCTCCAGTACAATCTGGAGTTGGAGAACAATTAACTGTGTTTCACCCTTGACGGCGAGGGTTTGAACTAACAAGGAAACTGCTCTCACCCGGAGACATCGATTTGAATGACACTTGACTATAGAACTATGGAAAACCCAGTTGTCCGTTTCTGTTAAAAAAGCGTTAGAGGGGGTAAAACGGAGCACTGAAAATAGCGATGATTTTAGTTTTTTGTAGATTATTCCAAGATTGCTGAAGATAAAAAATATTGGTGTGTGCGGATGTATGACGTTTTAAGAGCTATTGAAATACGCACAAACATCACCGAAACGGAGAAAATGTTTATTTTTTATCGGTTTTGAAGGCCTTATAAAGCTACTTAGAAGATTATGCCCCGTTTCGACTAAAATACTTTTTAAGGAGGTAAAATGATCCACCGAAAATAAATGCAATATTTATTTTTTAAATTACAAAATGTATAATACATATAAATATATTCTTGTTAAATATTGATATTATTACGAGAGTAAGTCAAATATTATCTACACTTTCGCCATAACAAGCCTTGAAGGTTATCGTAGTGGCGGCCGCTTGCGCATGCGTTGAGTTGGCGCCTCTGTGGTCATGCGCGCGGAATTTAATCACGATCGCATCAGTTGTCTGCTAGCTACAACAGCATAAGCATGTCAGCTCCGCTATTAGTTTGCACCAAAGAGGAACAATGAGCAGTGATCCGATTTTTGTGGTTAGAGGGTGTGAAAGGTGCTCAAATTCACCGGAGACTTTTGTCACAATACGGGGATAGCGCCTTATCTCGTAAAAGCGTTTTTTTTTGGATCGAAATGTTTCAAAGTGGTCGCACGAGCGTAACACAAAAAGAAGGAGCTGAACGGCCGTCAACCTCGACCACCGGCGACAACATTCAGCAAGCTCGAGAGATGGTTACAGCAAATAGGCGAGTTACCATAGGTGAGGTTGCATCTTCTTTAACCATCAGTCACGGTTCTGCCTATCAAATTATCCACGATGAACTCAAATTTCGTAAAGTTTGTGCGCGATGGGTACCACGAATGCTTAACGCAGAAAACAAAACCAAACGTTTGAACATCTGCCAACGCTGACTGGATCGCTTCAACGCGGAAGGCGACGCATTTTTAAGCAGGATAGTGGCCGTTGATGAAACGTGGGTTCATCACTACGAGCCCGAATCGAAACGCCAGAGTATGGAATGGAAACACCCAGGATCCCCTAGCACGAATAAGTTCAAGACCTCGCCATCGGCTGGGAAGGTGTGTTTTGGGACGAAAAAGGCCCTATACTGGACGACTATTTGGACGGGGGACTACCATAAATTGTGCGAGGTACAGTGATTTGTTGGCGAAGAAGCTGAAACCAGCAATTCAAAACAAACGCCGTGGTCTACTCTCAAAGAAAGTTTTGTTGTTGCAAGACAACGCCCGTCCGCCCACGGCCCATAACACCATAGAAACTATCAACAGGTTGAGCTTTGAGACCTTGGAACACCCTCCCTACAGCCCTGATCTCGCTCCTTCAGACTTTCATCTCTTTGGACCGCTTAAGGAAGCTTTGAGAGGTCGTCAATTTGCCTCAGACACAGCGGTGCAAAAGTGGCTTCACGACCAACCGAAAACCTTCTACCAGGAAGGCATACGGAAGCTTGTGGCTCGCTGGACCAAGTGCGTTGCTATCTTTGTTTAATACAGTTGTGGAACTAAAAGTATAAGTAATTTTTTGACTTACCTTCGTATATTATGTCAAGTATGTTTGTTTTGTTGGTGGTTGGAGGTTTGTATATTACCAGTTTGTTTACGGTTGCTGTCCATTGCAGGAGATGTGTAATTATATTGGGTATAGAATGAACTGTGAAATTTCACTTGCAATCACACGAGTGTAGTTAATTAGTTGTAATTAGTCAATATGGTGATTATAAATCCTTTGAATATTATTCATTTACTAAACTTGTCAAAACTGTATATACGTCGAAACTAAACACCTACATTTAGTATATTATTTTAAATATAGTGAAATTACAAAGTTTTGTGTATTTCTGTTTTTATTAAACCTATTATTTTTTAACTTATGTATGCTATTCATCATGATGATAATGTTATTCTATATAAAAATGTTGGAAACACAAATACTGTATACATCTTTAACATCGGATATTGGCGGTCGCATCACATACATTACAATGGGGACGAGTACCATCGTTGTCCGCAGAAAAAGCAAATTGAACAGGACGTTCGAAATGTCCTGGTCTCTTATCCAAATATCCACTTTTATACCTAGCGTATGCAAATAAATTTTGGTACCTGGCTGCAGATAATTGGTGGTTAGTGACTGTAATTTTATAATATGATTCCGTGGTCGTAAATCAATATCACGGTTTTCGAGAATAACCAGGTTTGAAAATTTTCTTGTAAATCGTTTCCAAACACGAAAACCGTATACGTCTAAAGGTTGTACTATACCAGTGGCTTTTTAGGAATTGCTAATATTTGGACATCCATATTGGCCGGAATATATGGTTTTAATGAAGTAGGACAGTGACCTGTCCAGGCATCTAACAACAACACGCTTTGTACGCTGGTATTTCGTAGGTATATATCTGTAAACCAGAAGCTAAACAATTGGCTGGTCAATTTACCTGAAGCAGATGCTGCAGCATATATATCAGGAGCCTAAAAATAAAAACAAATAATAAATTTTTCTTGGTGTCGTATGCCACTTTTTGCAGAAGAATGCTGTGTGCTTTCGATGTGACCAACACATTAAAGGGATTTTACAAACTAGACATTGAATTTTAGCGCCATCAAAATTAAGTCCGGCATATCCACTATAAAGTTTTTAACTGTGTCTGCCATTGGTCGTTTTCACGACGTACCTAACTGCGACATTTTTAAAGCAAACGAAATAAGTTACGACAGCCTACATATACACAGAACTACTCGCATACAGCATCGATTTAGTACTGACGCTGTGAACGCGTGAAATAAATAATCGCCGACTCCGCACCACATATCTACTACACCCATGGAATTTGCCTGCTACCACGAAGTCGGCGCCCATGCATAGAGTATATTATATTTCGTGATTTTCAAGCCTTTTTGAATGACCATTCAAACTGGTAATACACATGAACTAACTATTCTTTTATTTTAAATGCTTTTCCTCCATTTCTATTGAAATTGTCCGTCTGATTTTTCCACGTCGCGTATCTAGACGTACGTATCTGAAATGTAGCCGGTGTAACGGAATCTGACATTCTGTTTTCAACGAAATTATATCACGAAATCGACATATCCGTACGCGAACAGGCGCGTAAAAAGCTGCCGAAAACAAAAGAAGAGATACGGAAAAGTGTGATGACGGTTGACTGTCAAAAAGACCACGTCTCCTCTCCCGAGGGAAATATGGTTTTGTCGGAGGTGCAAAGACACGGTTATAGGAGTTGAAATATTAGCCAACTTTTCGTATGGGCGAGCGCAGTCATTTGTTTTATGTAAATACATATCAAAGTTTGTCATTTGTTATTTCGTGCCGTGCCTGCTTGATGCTGTGTGGCTTTGTCATTTTATCGAAAACAAAGGAAAGAAGGATTTATATGCTGCATATATCAAAGTTCGCTCTTTTATTTCGTTTTTACTTTGCCAATTTTTCCGACGCCCGCTTTTTTCGCGTTGCCGGGTAGTGACGACAATGTCATTGCTGCTCTCGCATCGCTCTTTTTCTGCGTCGAATATTGGATTACGGTGGAAAATTCTTTAAAAATATTCGCTGATTCGTAGGTGTTATTTCGAAGTTCCGAATGCCATGACATATCTCGCATGTATAATACACGTGGAGATTATACGTGGGGAGGCCTTTATTTTACTGTAAATTTTCCTGTTTTCATCATACATAAATTATTTCCAAATGCAAGTAACATAATTGTGCGTGTCCATATAAGAATAATTAGCATTTATTGATATTAAAATAATTAGATATAAAATGTACAATTTGTAATGAACGTCAAAAAGACCATCATGTACTTGTAATAAAATAATTGTATTTCTTTGAGACATTTGTTAACTTGATTCAAGAAAATCTTGCAGAAAATTTGAAGAAAGTCATTCTTGATATAAGTACATGGCCGTATGGCCTAAACAATATTTTCTTAAGGATAGTAAATAGTTTCCATAATTCAAGAAAGCGTTTAGGTATTGTTCATAAATTAAGAGTTTCATTTTCTTAAATTAAAACATTTATTTACCTAGAGTTCTTGAACTGCATATTATTTATATCCACATAATTAATTGCACTTACCTTGTTTTAAACAGTACGACATATCCGTACATAATGCAGTAAATTATTCTCGTGGCTTGTGATTTTAAAAAGACTAACGTAGAGGCTATCTACAGAATAATGTTCAAACAAAAATTAATGTAGAAGCACGCATGAAAAAATTGCCTAGAAACAATAACTAAACACGTGGTAGAAGTGCTTAGAAGTGAGTTGTATTCAAGAGTAACTAACGCCAAAAATGTTCTAGACTGTTTTTGCTTCCCTTCGTTCGCCTATTATCGAGAACATTTGTTAACTTTCAGGTAATAATTTACAATGTACGATTTCTATTTAAAAATATTTATTGTTTATAAAATAAAGTTACCTAACTTAATTTCAATAAATTTTTCGAAATTAAAAATCTCAGACTGTAATATTATGCTAAGGTTTGCCGTCTAGCGCCACCACAAAGTGTCATCGCTGCGTATCTGTAACCTTGATATGTACACGTTTTTTAGCGAACTTGGTTAACTGACAGAATTTGGAAAATTATGATTAAAGCCAAACAGAACTATTTTTTGTGTGTTTAGTAAAAGAAGTTACTTTATATTTTAGAATTACAGATCGAAAGAATATAGAGTGAAAAGTAGTTATGTTCTTGTTCAACAGGAAATGTCGTTGACTGGGGATATATTTACTCATTCAAACGCCGGGAATTGGGAGAGGGACCTACAAGTAGGTACTCGGCTATATAAGTTACTGAATAGTTGTTGCCTAAGCGCACGCAGGTGAACAGCGTTAGTCGTGACATTAATCATAGCGATTCTAATAATAATAAAATAATAATACAAGGTGACCCGGAGTAAACTTCCCTTTTCAAAAAATTATTAAAGAATTCGTGTAAAGTTATAATAGATTTATTTAAAATAAAATATGGAAGCATACACATGCGGATTTAGTTTTTGAAATGGATATTGTTAATATGTTGCCCATCTTGTTCGTAGCACTTTTCTATACAAGTGTATAGTTGTTTGAACCTACGTGTCTTTCGATTTCATGTTGTTGATTAAACTGATAAATTCTGTTCCGTTACTGGGCGCAGATAGCAGGATTTACCAGTCGCTGTTCTGCCTGTCCGGAGATACTTCCGTGGATCATCCACCGCCGACGAGCCAGACGACTGCGCACCTCTGTCTACGAAACATTTGTTCATATCATCAGGGCCAATTTGTGTTTTTTGGTTTGGTTTCTTAGATTTCCCTGTTAAATCTTTAATTATTTTCCAAATACTGTTGTGTCTGTTTTCTGAATTTTTTATTTGGTTCATATATCTTTCTTTGGTGTTGTTTATAAATACATTCTTGTGGATATTTTTGCGTTGATGGTATTCATTGTAAAGGGCAGGGGACTTTAGTTACTTTAGCAACTACAGCCAACGCGTCTAAATTGTTTTTCATTTGTTCAATGTGTTCAGGGTCTTTCTCTCTATATTTATTTCTATTAATAATGATTTTCTTTTCAGGGAAACATTCTTCGATGTGTCGCAATTTTTTTTCCTGAAATAAGGAACACATTTCCTCACGAGATCTACCATAGAATATCGTCGACCAGTCGTAACGGTTCATGTTTTCTATAAAAGTGTTAACAGAGTCATTTTTGTATATTCTTATATATTTACTCTCTCTCTAAATAAACTTTCAAATAAATTATTTTCTTATATTATACATTTTTATAGTCTTAATTAATAAAAATATTTTCTTGAATAGAGAAAATCTATTTTCTTGATGCAAAAAACCATTTCTTTGTGTGTGGTAACGACCTGCAACCAAAAAAATACAATTAGCATTCAAATAAATTTTATTGAAACACAATGCAGCTCTTGACTTTCATTCCTGATCTTACTCACAATCAGTGCAACATTTTCTAATTCTTGCTTGGAAAAAGGGAGCTTAAAAGATGGTGCTTTTGTACCATAGAGAAAAACTGCTGCAAGCCTTGGCAAGCGTTTCTCTTCTGTAGTTCCAGAAATGATTCAGGCAAAGGGAAAACTGTTAGAATAAGTGCGTTCGCGTTTTTGAGGAGCACTTTGAAACCAAAGTTTGAGCAAATACCATGCTGATGGTACCTAATTCCTTCCCCATAGAAACATTTGTGGTCATATAGAATTGCTTTTTATGATTTGGCCAATTTTATCCAAAAATATATTACGTGAAACTTCTATGCAATACGTTGCAAAAGAAAATGCGGTTTATATCCGATTATAACTTCGCTATATACGCAGAACATTGTAAATGGTAGGTATGAGACTCTAATTAGCTCTCACTACATCGGCTATGCGTTTTTTTCATCGTCGAAATAATAATTAATTAAGTCTAGGCTCGCACACCACGCTAAGGCATCGCCATGCGTGTATATCCTCTCTATTTTTTCCAGCGGCCGCAGAACGGAACAATGCGCCCTTTGTGTTAATCTGCATTGTGCTCGAAGATAATTAGCATTTTAACTCGTTCGCCGATCTAAAGCCGGAACCCAGATCGTCGGCGTTTCCGACCAAGTTCCATACATATTAAAGTTTAGGTGTTCGTGTGACGAAATGGCGGGACATGATTCCGCAATTAACGCCGAGCCCGACATCGGTCCTCTGTCTCTGTATTTGCCACCGCTAATTAACTGTGCTGGAAGTTGGCTCGTTTTTGTACCGCGTTCCTTTTCTATTGGCCGAAAGCTCCGATGCGCAGATTTTACAAGCGCTACGTGGTTACGCGATGGCTTTGCATCGCGATGGCTATGCTCGTTCGTATGTGGGTGTATACGTTTGCCATGCATGTAAGTACATGGAAGATCAATTCCACCTTTCACAAGATAACCCTGCACGAAAATGTTCGTACACAACATTGCAAAAGCTCTACTATGAAATTTATCGAAAATAGCGGAGAAGCTGGAATATACAGATTGTTCAAAATTATTGGGCCGCTATTGCTAACTTTATTATTACTGTAGCTACGATAATGGTTAAATTACCGAAGATGTAGCGATGTTTACGCTGATCACAATGGTGAAAAAAAAAATTGCACATTTCAGCGCTAACTTGAATTTATATTCTATTAAATTAAACACGTGTATATTTTTCAATTATTCGATAGGAAATGAAAAACAAAAGGGATACGGTAAAATTTACATTGGAAAATTGAAACTGTTATAGCTTCTTTATTAGCGCAGCTATTGAGAAGTCGAAACACGAAAAATGCGTAATTTATTCCGCCCAATAGAACGATGTAATCAAAATTTTAAAAAAATGCGCATCGTATTTCAGCGTTTGTTTGAGTAAAACGATGTACTGCCGAAGTAATTTCAAAGTTAGTGTTAAATACATTGGAAAAGTTTGAACTTTCAACAAACCAACTCTTGATGTTTATGAGTGATGGTGCCGCAAACATGCTTTCTGTAGGCCGGTCTCTTAAAAAACATTGTGCTAACTTGTTACATATTACCTGTAAGATTCATGCTTTCGGTCATGTGGCAGATAGTATCAGAAAATGTTATCCTGAGGTAGACGCTTTAATCGCGCATACAAAAGCAGTGTTTGTCAAATCCCCGAAACGTATTCGCAAATTTCACAGACTGTGCCCCCGTATGCTTGAGCCACCAGAACCTATTCTTACACGTTAGGGAACATGGTTACAGGCCGCGTTTTGTTATCATAAATATTTTGAGAATATTAAGAACGTGGTTTTACAATTCGATCCAAAGGAAGCTGCGGTTATCAAGGAAAGCCAATCGAAATTTCAAGATAGTCAGGTTAAAACGGATTTAAAAACTATTCAGAACAATTACTTCGGACTAGTGAAGGCAATAGAAAAATTACAAAATCATTCGGTGTCGTTAGTGGAATCTCTGCAAATAGTGCAGCATGTTCACGCACAGCTATGCGCGGTAGAAGACGCAAAAAATGTTTGTGTTCTAGAAAGGTTTGAACGTGTTTTAGAGAAAGATTTTGATTTTGGCACATTAAGACAAATTTGTGAAGGTGCGTCAACAGAACCGTTAAGTTGTTATTTTAATTACGCAAATATAACGTCACTAGATGTACAATGTTCATTTTCTGTATATAAACACACTTTTTCCTCACGTTGCACTCGGTTTGCCGAAACAACTGTGGAAACATACCTAATGTTGCAGATATTTAACAGATATTATTCACTTTGTGATTTCACGGAAGACTTTTAAGACGGTAAGTGTTTGAGCACGTATTATATTTTATTTCTGACCATTTATTTTGTGTAAACTTTTATGCGCCCGCCTCTGGCTGTTGGCGCAAATTGAGCAACTCTAATCATGACCTTTGTTTTTTCTACATTTATTTTCATGTGTATTTTCCTTAGCTGTTCGTTGGGTATGTTGACATTGTGTTGTGGATTTCTTTCCGAGTCTCCAAGTATGACCACATCATCGGCGTAGCATAACTCCGCGATATCGACAGTTTGTAATCTTCAAAGACCGACTGTGTATTTCTTTGTATTTGATTTGCTCTGATTGATTGCCTCGCCTAGCATTACATTGAAAAGTATTGGGCTTAAAATACATCATTGCTTTAGACTAGTGGTGTTTATAAAACAATTATTTCTTATTCGAAAGTAATTTCTTGTTTCTTTATACAAACTCTTAGTACATTCTATTTGTCTATTTCTTAGCAGTGTGTTTCATAATTCTTTTCTGTTTATTCGATCGAAGACTTTTTCGAGGTCTAAGAAGCAAATATACAGTTCTTTTCCGGTTCTTATCGCCTTTTTACTTGTTTGTAATAATCCCAATAGCTACTCGCCATTCCAAACGACCCTATGTTCAATTATATAAAAAAAACGCGTCAATGCATGAAAGGTGTGATATGTTCAGTGGTAAAAAATGCTCTTTGCGGTATTCATTTATTGAATCTTCTTCTAGTAACACTTCTTTCCAACGACCCGTTATTTTCTCTTCCTCTGTTAGTAGACTTTCCCGTTATCCTTTATATTTTTAAATAGTTTAATTTGGGTTTCTTCATTTGTTTCGCCATTCCGTAGAATAATTTTTGGTTCTCATTATATCCTTCTTATTCCCCAATTTTTTTATTTGTTTACCATCATTCCTTTTTAGTTGTATCTATCATATTCATCAGTATTTCTACTGGTAAACTATTTTTTCCATGCTTCTTTTCTTTTATTACCTTTCCAATTCCCTCTGAATTTGAACTTGTACAATGTATTGTTATGTTATGTTCAACGTCGTGTTTAGGATGACAACAACTTATCTCGGTGGTCATTTCGGTACTGAAGTAAATGTCAGGCTGGCCACTCGTTGGCAACCAAATACCCCTCTTGCGGGGATAATTGGTAATTTTTGCGTTACCATTCCCCCCCTAAGCCAACCGTCCTTGAAGCGAGGACGGTAGAAATTAATTATAAGTCCAGATAACGACGAGTGTGGGGTATCATGGACAATTCTACTCATTTATCAATTTTTCTATTCAATTACTTCTTCTAAATTAATGTAAAAATCGTCTGGAATAAGCAACAACGTAAATTTCAAAGCACAACAGATAATATTTCGTCAATTAAATCCTTATCTGAAAGGTTTCATAAATTAGTAGTGGATTTTCTCTTTTAAAGCTTGTTGGTGACAATTCGTACCACAGAATCATCAACAAACAACCTCCTGGTTAAGTCACTGCATTCGTTCTCGAGTACTAATATCATTTTGATTGAAAGTCATCGAAAAGTTAGTTTCTATTTAGGCAAATTATCAAAATTGGCTGTGAAAGAAAACAATCGCCGGTCTTTCGCGATTTAAAATAAATGTAAGAGCAACGACTCCCTCAATTATCATCAATCTTTATTCGGCCTTGGTTGAATCAAAGTTTGTCGTGAATCCAATCCAAAGATAAGTATTCGTGGTGTATTCAAAGTCATTATTAGAAAAGCAAATAGGGTTAAACATCCAGAACAGGCAGTTCCTGTGGTGTGTATTTAAACAGAGTGTTTATTTACATTGGCGTCGTTCGAAAGTTTAAAGGTTAGTTGATTTTAAAATCTTAAAAATTCCCCCCACAAGGGTATCTAGGGATACCCCCGAACCTACGAAAATCATTTAATAGAGTTAAATTTGAAAATTTAACAAAATTTAGAGTAAAAACCATGAGAAAGATATTTCAGTATATATTTTTCGGTTAATTGCCCTCCAATGTAAAGGAAAGTATAATTAGATTTACCCCTTACTAAAAATGGATGATATTTTATCGATTTGAATCATTTTGGTGAAAAGTTTCAGCCAAATCAAAAACCATTATCATCCTTTAAAAAAATTCGAACGTGTTATGGAATACATACACGTACACAGACACAAAATATTGACGCTTTTACCGACAACCCCAATAAATCACATTCAACGTTCACGGACAGAGAGAGGGGCGTCAAAAAGGGAGAAGCTATTATCTGCTTTATTAACTCAGGCACTGCCACCGCGAATTTGATGTTATAATGCAGTTATGTGGCACATAAACAGCAACTGAGGCTTTATTGCCCCCTATTAAAGCGACAGGAGCCATCTTGGATATATTCGCATTTAATAACGTAACGTATATAGATATATATTCGGAACCCGCGCTCCGCACTGCCTCTGCTTCGCACCCTGTACGCTATTTAAATACATAGTTACATTGCTACAGAAATAGATGGTGTTACACACGTAGTTAGCTAGACCTTTTGTATATGAGATCTTGTAGCTATATTATAAAACTTAACAATGTAGAGATTTTCATTTTACGCTTGAGTTGCTTGTATGGAGTTAATATGACGTGACAGCGTACTTTTAGTACTAAACTTGACACGCTATTGTCTGATATTACTCTTCAGTAGATCTCATTTAAATTGGTTATGATATGTAAGTATACAGGGTATATCACGATGGTTGGTTAAAAGTATATGGGGAAGAGAGTAAACTAGAAATTTAAAAATTTACATACACAAATTATCCTTTAACACTAGCTCAGCCAAAATACAATATCTCTTTAAGAATGAATTCTAGGTATAGGGTATGTTGCATAAAATAATATTAAAATTTAACACAGAATCCAAATCTGACATAAAAAATGGTCATTTCCGCTATAAGAGAGAGATACCGACTGTTGAAAATATTTTGGCTGGGCAAGCTTTAATCGATAATTTGTGTATGTCGATTTTCAAATTTCTATTTTACTCTCTTCCCCATATACTCTTAACCCGACGTTCATCGTGACATACCCTGTATAGAGTAGCTACTTTTCCCTGAAATTTTCGTTGAAATGTTTCAATAAATTTGATACATTTAAAAGTTAAAATAAAACCTAGAGAATATATGTACATTTATAAGAGAATTGGAAAAAGAGACATTGGTTTTGTTTCTTGTTTTCATTAAGCATTAAAAAGTGATGTAGAATAGGTTTTGCATATATTTATGTTACGAGTACAAATTCATATAGCCGTGGACAGAATCCCTTGAAAACAACGTTGGATCCACACGAAATAGCTTTTTATTTATAACTTCAAAAGTTTTGTTTAGCAGTGAGTAACTTTAAAGGCTACAGAGTGTCGGACGTCAACTGGGCTGGTTCAAGGTACTGTGCTACCCTAGGCAAAGATTAATGTGTCGCCAACCTCAACGAAAAAGATGGAAAGAGGGAAAATATAAACCGGGAAAGAAATTAACATTAGCTTTGTTTTCATTATATACTGTAATGTTATAATTTACATCGAACGCAGTTGTCATTAGCGGCATATACATATAGTGAGTTCAACATGTCCATTCGTTCAACGTCAAAAGTCCTCTGGCGGCTATTAGCTCTTTTTCAGTAGCTCCAGCTCCTTTTATGGCGTCCTGTCGTTGGAGCGGTGGTGCTGGGAAATTATTTTAACTCCAGTCAACGACGAACATTGGGGAATGGATAAATAACTTGTCTTCTGCTCATTTTCTTCACATCCTAAATCTTCAATTTTAATGGAATGTTTTCCTACAACAAGTGACAGTATAAATTTAGTAAATTCTTTAGTATAATTTCGAAAATTAAATATGGTTCATCAAGTAATCGTCTTGTTCATCAATAAATTTTATTATTGTACAGTTGTTGGTGGTGTTATATATCATAGAGTAGCAGAGATCGAGTCCTTCAGTTGCGTCCCTGCATGGTATGCACTATGCTACTTTTAACAACTAAGAACATTTATTGGAAATTCCTTATCAAATTATATTTCGAAAAGGAAAATTATCCAAATTAGCTGTCGCGATTAAAATAATGGAGTGAAGGGATGCTAATTTCTGACTTTGAGCCAAAATATTCATCCAGGTAACAGTCTAAGTGTTCAGCGTTTAAACTGTACCACAGTTATGAAGTAGAAATCGAATTTGATGATTTAAGAACATACAGGGTGCCAGTAGGTAACATATAAACATAGAGTTTATATTAGATCGCCATAATTCCAGGCTATTTCTCTTTTCCAGTTTTAATACTAATAAAATTTCATGAATTGGTATCTAGTTTAGTTTAAATTGCCGAAAGAGTCTGTTTAGGACACTCTCGGATCTTCAGGCCACACAATTAATTAATTAATTTCGAAAAAGTATCTTTTTTTTTATAATTTCTTACGTTTAAAGCATTACCATACAGTAATTTAAAAATAATATGTTTATCTATGATTAGCGCTATTCAGCCACGTACATTCAGGTACGCTTCATCTACTTATACAGCTTATTCCCTTCTTTTTGGTCCCTTGTCTCTCACCCAGGGGTTTTATTCAATAAATATATCTCCAGTCAGCGGTATTTCCGGGAAAACCAACATAACTCAGCTTTGCCCTACTTTCTTCCAAATTTAAAATCGCTTCATTCCCTAAATATGCAGATAATAACTCTATTTGGCGTAAAATAATATTTTCGCAATTAAATGCTAACGAACGTGTATATTTCCGAAGTTGTAGATACGCAACGCTGACACTTTGCAATGACGCTAGACGGCAAACCCTAACAGAGCATTAAAGTCGGGAAGGAAGCGTGCAATTTAAAATCATTGATATAAATTAACTTAAAGTGCGACTTTAATTATAAGAACAAATATTTTTAAACATAGAAAGCATATCTTTATTACTGTATCAAAATGTTGTGTTCTTTAAATTTATCAAAGTCTGCAGTTACTTCGCGACAACGCGGTAGAAAAGCTGATTTCTGAACCGTAGAATATAGATATTTGTAGTCTATACTGCAATAATGTCCGAATGAAGCCACGTGGGATTTTATATCTACAGACTAGGTGCTGAAGATTTGCAGTGCGGGGCGCAATTGAGTGACTTATGCTACTGTGCGCAGTTTGTACGGGGGTATTTGCTTATTGAATTAGTTTAATGATACTAATCACTATTTCAGCATTAAAGTAAACTTCCTAGTTTATTTAACGTCATTTTCATGGATTCAAAATTTGCCAACCTCTAAATTACATCCCTTTAGCACGTGCCTAGTGATAGCGCCGACATGCACTTTAGGCACTTGCATTGCAGCAGCTAAATCCTCCTACAGCTTCACATATCCGATAAGAAATGGTACCCTTCCAAGCTAACCTCATATTTCTTTTATTACGCTTAAATCGGGACGAAAATTTGGACATTCTAAAACCTTAACAATTTAGTTTTTCAAACGAATGTTTTATACAGTTGCACGATGTGAAAACCATACCGCGAAACTTATTGTTTCTCTCCAAAAAGAGTTACAGTTCTTTGAAAGTAATTTGTAAAGGTACCATACGAATTAAACGTCACTAAATTGTTTAAAAATCAACTTTTCAGGAGATAGATGCAACTAATAATTAAAATATTAATGGACTACCCTTGAAATACTTCAGAAAAGTAAACAGAACCATTGTAATATTATTATTAATAGTATTGCAAAAGATTTAACAACTACTGATACACCTTTAACTGGTGAATTTTCTTTAAAAGTTACTGATATATACAGGGTCATACCAAAAATGACCAACATATTTTTATAAACACCAGCTGCTTATAAAATCAATTTTGCTTAGTAATCTTTCTAAAAATGTTTTACTTCAAAATTAAATGTTGTTTAAGTCTTCCATTTCGCTCCTTTACATTATATCGTAAATTGAAATAGTTTGCTGATGGATTTTAGTTAGTCTATATATATTTTTTTAAATTTTCGCAAATATTTTCCTGTAGAAAAATCCATTCCTACCAAAATAAAATCTAATTTAATACATACTGAAATGTTTCATCTCAGGGAAAAAAATTGGAATTTTGTAGATTAATTAAATTTCTAACTCTTTTGTGGGATTCGGGAGTATTCTTTCATAGTCAATTTTTAATAAATTTTGATATCACTAAATTGAAATTAATGAATGTAAAAATTGAAAAATGTAAACTAACCTCGATTCTACGAAGATGTCATATAAACTCTAAATTTCTTATGACATTTACAGGAAATCTGCCTATTCTAATACCTTCTCTTCTACCTTTAATTTTATTGTCGAATTTCGATATCGGACACTTTAATCTGGGAGCGCAGCCAAAATACGAGTTAACTCGAAGAAAGCTTAATCAGAATTGACGAATTCATTGGTGTCCCTTTCCTCCTTTATTTTAATCACGACGGCGATTGTTTCTATCCACATGATTTCTGTCTAAACGTAAGTAATATTGTGATGAATTTCGATGAATAAAGTTATTTTTAGAAGTAGCATGGAAGAATGAATATAGTGACACTACTAGATGACTCAAACTAGACGACTCTAAGCTCCAGAACACAACTGACAACATAATTATGACAAAATTCACTGGCATTAATGAAGATACCTTAATGAAACATATTTAATATACGAAATAATGTTTGTGAAAGAATTTTAGATTAATTTTGAGGATTTACGAAATGAGGGGAGTAAAAAGAAGAGTAGTTTCATTTCCGATTTATCAAGATCGTCATTGGCTGGAGTTAAATAAATTATTTAGTACCCCCGCTCCAAGGCCAGACTGTCTGGGGGGAAATTGTGGTTTTCAAAAAATAGTTTTTATCCGCCAGAAGGAATTTCATATCTATCGGATGGCGATACTGAATACCCTATAAGTTTTAGGGTGACAGCTGGGCTTTCCGATGCAAATATTTAACATAACAATACATCTAAAACCTTATATGTAAAGACTTATTGAAGGCGATTTATTTCTCTTTTTCTATATTTAGCAATGTCGTTTTATAAAATGACATGTTACTACATAAAATGAAGCGAAACTTCTGGATGTAATAGAGAGAATCATTTTCGTTTTACGTACAAAGCTTGGCCGTTCATTTATAGATGCGATCTTGTTCTAATTGTCAGAAAACGCCAAATACGATACTAATTGTGGTATTTACCATCCTCATAACAACTAATCAAAATTTAATCAATATCGGACGTGAGCGTATTTTGACGCGAATTAAGAGATACTTATCTGCAGGTTTCATAGCGGAAAGGGTCCGTTCACATCATTTCGCCTCGCTCAGCTACACGAAAGACAACTTCGGTGATCGATTAATTGGCAAGTTTGAGAGTGGAGATGCGGTCTTAATCAATTATCTTTGATTGAACCCAATTGATTCGGGTCTCAATCTAGCGGCGGTCGGAGATTTCGTTCGATAGGCTACAGCGTCTTGTAGTGAGTCGAGATGCCGACGGTAAATCTGTAACTTACGCCAGTATGCACACGATAAGCATCGGTTAATCGACTAATTAGAGAAGCACGTTGCAGGTTTCGGATGAGAAAGGTAGATTTTCCTGTTTGATGCCTTTGGATGCGCGGATATACTACAAATGTTTCTTTAATATTTACCATTTCGATCTGTGGTCTACATTTTGATATCGATTTCGTTTAAATAAAAATTATTTTTAAACGGTAAGAAGAAGCCCATGAACAGACCTACATTTTTTCGCAACATTTATTGCCATTCTGTTTGTTGACATTTTTTTGCGATATTAATTAGAAAAATAGGAGGGAGTGTACTCTTTGCGAAGAATTTAGGCGGACAGCTTTGATACAAGTGAATGTTGCTCTGTGTGTAGAGCGGTTTAAAGATAATATTCGGCGAGAAATAGAGGGAATATCTCAAGAAACTTTAACGAAGGTGATGGAAGATACTGCAAAAAGAACACGACAGTGGCCACTGTTTAACATACATTATTTTCCGGCCATAATTAATTGAAAACTCCAGAAATTCTAATTTAATTTACAAGTTATAAAACAAATGCCTTTTTTCGTTATCATCATCTTTTCCCGTTTGAAATGGGATACCTACTTTTGCGCCACCCTGCATATAACACTGGGGAACAGCAATTTCGTTGTCTTAAATCTGTGACTTGTTTTCAACAAACTTTTGGCCTCTGGATCCAAAAATAACCGCGGTTTTTGTCAATCACTTCAACTTTTTAAGCTACAGGATACCCTCGAAAGTCATACAACTTACGCATATAAAGGAAAATAAAGCAAAAACTTACCAAATATACTGTTTATAGAGAATAATTTTATTCATACAAAGGCTATAATAGTTACTGCAGGTTAAATTGTGTTCATACAAATAGTTGTTTTTTTATCGAACGGTAATTACATATTAAGGCAAAAATTTTCGCTTATAGCTTTTTCTGGAATGTTTAATCTGTGGACATTCTGGCTTGATGATCCAACAATAGTCAGCCATCATATGTACATCCCATCTACCTTGATACCGTGCCTCCATGACCTTCAAATCCTAGTCAAATCGCTCACCCTGCTCATCACTGACTGCATCGAGATTTTCCGGGAAGTTAGCAAGATGGCTAAGTAAAAAATGCAATTTGGTGCTCATGTTGCAACCTAGCAGTTTGAATCTCTCCGAGAGTTGCTGGACAATTGAGTTTGTGCGGTGAGTCTACAAGTTTTGAATGCCACAGCATTCTTCATTTCTGACATTCGATGTACTGTAACAACTGCGAATGTGGACCATCAAAAACACCGGCCTTTATCTTTTAAAATGACAGGCTAGGAAATGCCCAAATGAGATACTTGAAACAGTCTCCTTCAATTGGCAAAGCTTTAACGAATTGCTTCATGAGACCCAATTTTATATGCAGAGGTGGAAATATAATGTTCTTTCTGTCGACAAGTGGCTGCTGTCCCACATACACAAAAAGCCGGGATACTTGGTATAACCGAGTGGTCACATTCTCATAAGGTGTAGAAATAAAACTTGACGTTGTAAAAGAAAACTAACTACAGTTTTGAAACCAGCATGCCTAATTAACTATAAAGCAGCTCAAAAACCAAACTCAACAGAAATTGTGTTACAAATTGTTCCCTAGTGTAATCAATAATAGATTTTTCCTTCCTTACAGGTACCTCTCTTGTAAATTTGTGGCATTCTTTATGTTGAAAGTGTGAATTTAATGTTATAAGTCCGTTATTCGTACAAAAATCAATTAATCTATCCACATTCCTATTCCTTGTTTGTTCTCCAAATACTCCCATAACACCTGCTTTTCTCATAATGGTATCTAAATTTCTAGCTAACTCTGTATATCAAGCTTTTACGTATATACACACATATTTCCATATTTATAGAATAATAATCCGATTTGAATAGCGTCTGCTGTATTCGCCTTTATCTCCTAACTTTAGGCTTTCGTTTTAAAATACAATTTCGAGTTTTAACGAGCATTAGAGAAACTAGTCAGCCGCGAAAATCGGAAACCATCATCATCCATTGTTTCTGAATAAATATTAGAATTATTATCCTGCTCGAAATGCTCGCGTATACACGACATCGGTTCGCATTTTCAGTGACATATCGTAATCATCTGTATCGCTTACCACCACCGGCAGATGTCTCGGCCGAAACACAAAGATACATATTTATATTACGAATTTTCCGGCCGAAAGACACGTCAGGATGTGTTTAGCATCGGAAGAATGGCGTACCGGTAACAAAAGAAGACCGAAAACAAAACGCTATCGACGGTACAGAACAGTGGCTGCTTAACCAGCCATTGCTCGTTTCTTTTTATGCCGGTAAATTTTCGATCTGCAACCGTTTATTTCGCTTAAATGAGCAAAAATTACGAGAAATTCTATATGCTTTCGGGAAGAGTCTATTTTTCCGAATAATAATTATAATCCCTTGGGAATATTTACGATTGGTGGGTACTTTAATGATTCTATGTTGGTTTATGTATAACTAGACGGTAGGAGGAAATGGCTAAATACGAAGTGATTATAGAGATTACTGTGGATGGTTAACCTTCAATAGTTTTAGTAGATCCTTGGCGTCGATGGTTTTAGGTCGTCTGGTAGTAGCTCTACTGGAAAATTACATAATTGCTTTATAGTTGAGGATAGTTTGTTCAGCAATTATGGTGCACTTAATTTTTTATTACCTACCTAATGCTTTCTTTTGATTTTTACTGTTGCGGAAGTTTGAACCAATATCAACATGTAGACATACGTGAAAAGTTTCCAGCGTAACACCGAAACAAGTGCTGTTTTGACGAATTCAGTTTTATTTCTCAACATAGTCTCCTTGTAAGTCTATGTGTTGCAGACAAAATGATTAAATAGAAATGATACATAATGATTAATTACTTTGTCTAGTCATTATCTATAATAGCTACTCAGAGTTGGTAAAACTAATAAAGACGGTCCAGCATGCTAGCTTTCCCTTCCTCTCCCACTTCCCACTTAGCTTCTGCTATCCTTTTGTAAGATGGGAGTATTTTGCATCCTTTCTCATCTACAACTGTCTTTAATAACTGATATTTGTCCCTGGGTATGTTTAAGTCTATGAACATAGCTAAGCCTTCATCTTTTGATAAACTTAATACACCTTGACCTTCATTGTCAAGCCACTTCAATAGACCATCTTGTAATTCAGGGGGCAAATACCTTAGTTTCTCAATAATTTTTGCATGTGTAATTTCACCAATTGACCTCAGTGCTTGTATGTATGAGAAGGTAATTTGATCTATTCCAGAATGCCGAATCATTTTTGTAGCTTTCCTTTTCTTTGTAGACTCGGAGGATTCTTCATAGTCTTTGCATGGTCTACTTCTTTGTCTTCCAGACAGTGTAGAAATTTCTGATGTGGACCTCTCCGTATTGTCAAAATCAATGACATACTCCGTATTTAGCCAGTCTTGGTTATTGACGATAAATCGATCTTTCTTTCTTGATGCCGCAGCCCATTTTGCTTTAAATTTGGGCAATAAAGTTTTTTGTATATTAGACTTGACACAAGTAAATTGTGTTTCGGTTAGATTGTAATTGTCTTGTAAAAATTTTTGGGCAGTTGAGATATGTTTTCCTTGTGCGATGAAAGCCATACACAAGTCGTTTACTTTGATTGATATAACAACCATTTTATTCCACTTTGAAATTATATTGCACAGACAATTTTGTTAGTGTAGTAATTTGCGGTGCACTTACTAGTGGCAGCACTGCAACTGTACTGGCGAAAGCACATCAAATAGATATGAATGTAAAAAATCAAATCTCTTGCGTAACTCAAAAGGTCACAACAGCCTCACTTGCAAAAATAAATATCCGTAATTTTATTTTCTCATTTTTATACTCGTCAAAGTTGTATCATCTGTGGAGTTGGGATATACTGAGTAGTGTTTTCTGGTAACTTTTCCATGATTACTGTTCTTGAGTTAGAATTATGACAGCGCATATTACTTTATGCACCCGTGGACTATAAAATAAATTAAAATTTATTGTGTTTCGTTACTTTATCTAGCGACAGTCAGGCAGTTATAAAGGCTATTAAAGCCTACTCATACGATTCTGCTCTGATACACGAATGTGTACACAATCTACGGCAATTGGGACGCAATAACCGCGTTACTTTACGGTGGGTCCCAAGCCACCTTTGAAAAGGCAGATAAGCTGGCCAATGAACCAGCGAACATGCCTTTCATTGGTCCTAATCCCTTCTGTGGTCTTCAAAAGAGCCACAAAAAACAAGCAATTAAGACATGGGAGGACAATCAAAAGGCCTCGCACTGGGATAATGTTCCAGGCGAAGGCACTCATATCAGGCTCGCCAAAGACAGCAAAAATAGCGCTATCGTTCAGCAAGGGGGATCTCAGATTACTGGAAGGATTTCTGATAGGCTATGTCGTCCTAAAATATCAGCTATTTAAACTAGGAAAAGTTGAAGATCAAATCTGCCGTCTATGCCAAGAAGATCTGGAGACAGCAGAACACATCCTATGTGAATGTGTTGCCATTAGTCGCATACGACACCAACACTTCAGTAGGCCATTCCTGGCACTTACTGAACTAAAGGAAACAGATCCTAGAGTAGTACTAAGGTTTATTAAAAGCCTCCAACTATTCTAACACACATAAGGGCATTTTGTTACAATAGAACTATTAAGATGACTAAAGGCATCTGTGTCACGGCTCGACCATAATAACAATAATGGTATGTCTTAAATTGGTCGGTAAATATGCTCCATCATGCATTAAATTATGTTTCTCAATTGCGTCCTCGTTTTGCAACTGTAGAATGACATAATCTCTTAACATTTGCAGGTATCGTTCACCGGTAACAATTACAGTTACGACGTCGTCATTCTGTATTTCTACGAAAAAATGCGAACCGAGGTAGAATTGGCTGTGAAACTGCACCAAACAGTGACTTTCTTCCTACGAAGACTTGAATGATTACCTGTGGATTTTCTGTTGACCATGTTCAACAGTGTTGAGTACTAATTCCACCATTAAGAGACAAATGGGCCTCATCTGTCCATAAAATACGGGATAATCATTCGGATTCAATTTCAATCTGAGCCATTATTTGCAGAGAAAAATCGTATCTGATTGTCGTTTTGATATTGCATTAACACTACTGATGTCTAGCGGACTTCTGTAACTTAAACATCACTAATTACTGTTTGGTCTTCCTAATCTCAGGGGGTCAATGACAAACCTTGTTCTTTCAAATTTGCTAATCAAATTACAGGAGCCTGCTCTTGAACCCATTCTCGTACGAAATCTTTGTAAATCAAGAGTGTAATTTCTACTGCATTCATAATGACATTAGTACAATGTTAACTTATTCTTATTTCCAGATCGATTTTTTTAAGTTCAACTCGTTGATATCAGTTTTATTTTGAGAATAAATCACTAAATTGTAATCGTTTTGTTTTGACACTTGTGACAGTAGTCGTCATGACGAAACTTTTGTTCCACACAGATACACTAAAATCCTATTATTGCAGCAACTAGGATCCAATTTCTACTTGCAAATATTTCAATTTCGTAAAGCTCTATAAGAACTTAAAGTATACCCCTTACTTTGTGCCAACCCCATATATCTGTGTGTTCATGTTAAATGAAAATTGTCCTTAGTTTATGCTTTCAAAGAATGTCACTTATTTACGGGGAATAAAAATATTACGTTTTACACTGGCTAATCACCGCTTTTTGGAATACTCATTTGCGTGTACAGGCAAGAACCCCGCTCCTACGGAGTACGCTATGTGGAGGTGGGAATGTCACCGTGTACATTCAGCGTGAAAGTGTGAAAGATTTAGTCCCACACATGTGACCCAAAATTACGATTCCGGTTATGAATCGTCGGAAGTTTCAGCAAATAAATACGGGTAACCGAAATCCAACAGGTAAAAAACGACATTATAATTAGTAATGTCAGGAAAACAAATTGAATACGGCTACCGTCATTATTCAGTTAGTTATCCCTTTTTATGCCGGCTGCCTGGGCGTACGTTCGGGCGTATGGTCGTCGCGATGATTTCTTCGGGGAAATTACAAGTTCTGATTAACCGTGGACGCAATTTGAATATCTGAATGGCGGCAAGCGCGGCTGGGGAGTTTTAGTTTTAACGCCTGGTTTATTCGACGTTTAGACAGACCTATTATGGAAATGACTTTGTTTGACACCTACGTTGCCAAGTTGGATGAAAAGAAAACGGCTTTGTACGTACATTGGTGTGGGTATGACGCGATTACAAAGTGTCTAGTAGTTCCTCCATTCTAATTCGTTCCTTTCGGTTACTTTTGTACTTTTCTAAAAACGTTGGATGTTATTTTTGTTATAAAGCATATCTTTATTGGTTATCTGTGTTACAAAGGCATCAGCATAATGTAGCTAGATACTGGCTAGAGGAATATCCTATAAGTGTAAGCATAAGGAGATTAGATTAACATGATATATATGTCGTAGTCACATGCCAAAACCCATCATGTCATGAAAATCCTAGGCAGTTCTTGAAACGTCGGCGTATCGTGTAAATGCTCATGATTTCAGCTTCTGACGAGGCTCTTCATGAAATACTTAACTAACTTAGTCATATTAAATCTTTGAACATTATTTGCCGTATCGTAAGTGTCGGATGCCTCTTTCAAGTTCTTTATTGCAAAATAAAACATAAACTCTTTAACAAAGGTAAATTTACTCTCATCTTACCAAGAAAGTCGAAAACATAAACCACTTAACAAAATTAAACTCTCTCTCTTCTTAATAAGAAAGTTTAAAACAAGTGGGAAATTTGAATTCAGAAGCTATTTATTTGCATATCGTCCATTTTTATGGCACCGTGAGTTGCGTTGCATAGCTTCTTAGATGGCCGATACGAACAGTTTGTATATCTTTGTCCACGAAATAACGATTCGAAGGATACGGCTTTTCTAATGTACAAAAACTTTGTTTTAACCATTGTAATAAATTAGAATGTCTTCCACGTCTTGATTGATCTAAGTTGTTTAGAAAATTTCCTTTATTAACGGATAAAAGGAAATTTTCTAAACAACCTGGAATCTCGGGAGATTTCACGTCAACAGCTGTCAAACAGGCAACTTTCCTTTAATGCTTAATTAAATTTTGATGCGACCCCTACTTTTGAAGTTTTATTTAATACATACTTGTCGTATATGGTTTTCTACATATTTTTCCTTTGTGCTATATTTTATCTTCTTCAAACGATAGATGTCACCAGCGATTTTTCTTAAATTCTTTTAAATTTAAATCAAATAAACATACATAAATAAAAAAAAATGGTTTAATATATTCACAGTAGGCAGAGGATATAACTCAGGGTTTATTCTTTTATGTTTTATTGTAAAGCCGCTCACTATTTTAATATGTTATGTTCGTCCCTTTTTACACTAAATTTTTCCAAATTTAACATTATTTTTAGAATAAATGATTCTCTTATTTCATACGAAGTATGTTTTACAAGCTACTGTAATAGAAATTAGCTTCAACGGCTGCCGTATTTCTTGTTGAATCTATGGGATAAATAAAGTTTATTATTATAATTATTGCTATGATGATGATGATGATGATGATGATTATTATTATTATCATTCTTATTATTATTATTATTATTAATATTATTATTATTATTATTATTATTATTATTATTATTATTATTATTATTATTATTATTATTAGAGTTTGAGAGGAAGTACTACGACCGTACAACGTCAGGAGAAAATAGAGTTAACACGGGTATTCGGTCTGTGGTGGTCTCAGAAAAAAAGAGTCCCCTTTATCCTTTTTATTTATTTTTTTTGTGATTAACTGTAAGATGTTTTTTCAATTCTTTTTTTTCACGTAATTTTAGTTTATTTTGGTGAGAATTGAAAATCAGTCAACAGCATTATGTTGAAGACTGATATTCTCTCTCATTTGGTCCTTATGTATTATGTTTATCTTTTTTTTTATTGTATTTCATTTGCTTTTTTTTTTGGATCAATAAACTTATTATTATTATTATTATTAATTTTAAAATTATACATACAACCTTAAAATATAAATTGTGATGTCATTATGATGTCTCATTACAAATGTAGTTAGTTAATTAAATTTAAGGCCTGTCATATATCATGGTTATGTTTCTGATAGGTTTGCTCATTGGAGCGGGGAAATGAGGCTCATCTGAACAAAATGCTTCCTCCTTACATATTCAATCTCCTTGGTAAATGCTATACCATTCATTGTATGGCATACATTTGTAAAACATTATATGCAATTTAAAGAAAGAATCGTTTATATCTTCAAAATATTAAAAATACATATATCAAACCCTAATATGAATCGATGTGGAATTTCCTTTCCAATCCAATTGAGTAGTTGAAGATACAATCATGGAAAGTGAGCATAACAACATAAAATAGAGTGCTCAAATTAATCAAGTAGTGGCAATGGCAATGGGTAACAGCTT
Source organism: Dynastes maya (assembly GCA_029619315.2). Taxonomy (NCBI): domain Eukaryota; kingdom Metazoa; phylum Arthropoda; class Insecta; order Coleoptera; family Scarabaeidae; genus Dynastes; species Dynastes maya. The sequence continues at coordinate 10,699,848 of JAROYE020000009.1, read as the reverse complement.
ATTCCCGTTAATGGCTAACCTCTTTATGGGTAAATCTGAAAATGACCTTAAGAATACTTTGGCCCATTTTCCGCAGCTTTGGATCAGATACGTTGATGACATTTTTTGCATCTTTGATAACAGCGAATGTTCAATAACTGATTTTATAGAACAACATAACTCAAAATTTCACCCATGAAGAAGAAAAAGACAACAGGATTCCATTCCTCGATATGTTAGATATGTAAGAAATAAAAACAAGTTAGAAATAGAATAAATGTATATAGAAAATCTACTAGTAATAATAGATTTATCTTACAGGATTCTAACAACTCAATTGAACACAAACTTTCCTCTATTAACTTTTTATTACACCGTTTACTCAATTTTCCTTTAACTAAATATAGATCAAAATGAACTAAAAGAAATCATCAAAATTGTTAACTTTAACGGATTCTCTGAAGATGTAGTCTTAGGAAACATAAGACTAGATTGAGTGTTATAAATATAACCACAGTTGAACGTATTGACGGCAGTAATGAGAAATATGTTAAATTACCCTTTTAACCAAGTTACACGAAAGGTCTCCGAAAAATCTTTTCTAAAGTTGACCGCAAAATTCTTTTTTCTTCAAACAATAACCTCAAAAACCTCTTAGGAAGTTCTAAAGACCCAGTAGATAACATAGATAGATCAGGAATTTACAAAATTTCATGTAAAGATTGTGATCAAGTGTATATTGGGCAGACAAAAAGATAAATCAGGGTTAGGTACAAAGAGGATTTGGGTCATCTCAAATTCCGAAGGTTTGATAAATCTAGTGTCGTCCTACATATGCTGGAAAATAATCATAAGGTTGATAATATAAAGTTAGTTAAGAACGTAAACAGCATTCTTCAATTAAATTGTTATGAAGACGTGGAAATGTACAAAAACAAACATAACTTAATGAATTCAGATTTAGGACCAGTAAATTATATAATGTATTGGGTATTTTGAAGTTGCATATTTTAAAATTGCTTACTTAAAAATTTAAAAATGACTGTACAATGTTAGTTTTTCGCTTACCCTGTTGGTTCAGTTTTACTGCTGATGATGATACCTTGGATATCGAAATGTGCTCCCAGTGCGAGTGAAGTATTGTGGTAAGTGTTTGAGTGCTCAAATTAATTACTACAATTGTAGTAAACGAACTGGTATTCTAAAAAACAAAATCTGTAGGTACGTACGAGACCTCTGAATGCTCTCAGCATTTTAAACAAATCCAAACTTTGAAGTTTATACATTTTGAGATACTATTATTAAATAACTCCTCATTCTTCAAAATCTATTTCCAAAAATTAATTTCTCAAAGTATTTCCAAAATGTATTTTATTCACCCACGAACCCTTACCAACATTTACAATACACACACCCTAAGCGCGGCTAATAGCCCAGGATGTATCAGAGAGGACCACGCAAACGGCGCAACCTTTTCGAAAAGAGAGTCGTCGACCGACTCTGGCTATTCCGGTCCCCCTTCGAGTTGCCGATGTGCCGAAGGTAGTAAAAGGCATCGGCAACGGTCTCTTATTAACAGTAACTACCCTTCGGAAAATGGAAGAGATTACGTGAGAAAAGTGAGGATATAAAGGGATCGCCCAGGGACAGGGAAATCTATGCGCGCTAGTGTGCACGATTTTCCTATTTAATCATCCCCGGCGAAATGTTGTGTATTGTGTTGTGTGAGGACCAGACCGTATACGTATGTATGTTGTATATTGCAAACGCTGTGAGCCAGATATACCGTCTGGTTTGTCTTAATTGCCAATTATCTAAGTTGCTTTCGGGATCATTACAACAATTTATCAGGATAATGTACACAATATGTTCGTACGCAGAGATTTCGTATTATAGTTGTCCTTGCTGTTCAAACAGTGAAACCACGTTCCACGTTAAATTCGAATAAACGGTTTGAGAAATTCGACGTAGTTACTTAACAAGGTCGCCATTTTATTTATTGCAAGTTATACAAGCTCACCATGGGGGTCTCGTTAATTATTGGAGATAGGCAGGTGGGTTTCAATTTGGCTGCTAAATTTAGTATTTGTTATGAACCCGAAAAGAAAATGGACCTGTGACAACGTGCCTTTAGCACCTCTGTTTAGTCATTCAGAGAAAAACTAAAACCAGATTCTCAAGGCCACTTTCGATCTTCTATCTACCTAATAGCTACTCAAAATTTTTATACGACGTTTCAGTTCTTCCTGGCTATCGCCGTCTCTCTTATTTCACATCGACACCAGATTGGATTTTGACACCGTCTGAGAGAGTATTTTTTCTGATTTCAACCATATATGACATAACTAAAAATAATGCTAATACGAGAGTCACGCTATATATTTTGAGATACAAGAAAACTACAAGTTTTTTACGAAAATGATTTTATTTATGTTCAAAATAATCTCCTCCTGCATCAATGCACTTTTGTAGCCGAAGTTTCCACAACGTAAAAGCGTGAAGCCAGTCATCTCCTGGAATGCTCTCAAAAATTAGATGAATTGCTTCATCTATCTCATTCTCCGTCGTGAAACATCGACCACGTAAATGTTTCTTTAGGTTGAAGAACAACCAGAAATCACACATGGCCAAATCAGGCGAATAGGGTGGATGTTCAATGACTTTTACCTTATTTTCACGTAAAAATTGAACTGTCTGCTGTGCACTGTGTGACGATGCATTGTCGTGATGCAACATTAACCCGCGAATATTGGCTGACTCAAGAACTGCAGGTAAACATTTTGTGGTGTACCAGTTTGCTGCGACTGTACGTTGATTTTCCAGCTTCATTGCTTTTACTAATCCGGTACTACGGAAGAAAACTGCGTACATAACTTTCTTGACAGCCCTTTGCCTTTTGGCCATTGTTGGTGTTGGTGCATCTTCGTGGATCCACACGCGGCTCTCCTGGCGGGTAGGAATATCGTAAAATGGGATGTAAGTTTCATCACCTGTTACTATTTCTGATAGAATGCGATGTCCACCATTATTTAACATTTCCAATGTTTCCCGAGCGATTCTTACTCGCTCTGCTTTTTGGAAATCGGTAAGTGTGTGTGGCACCCAACGAGTAACAATTTTTTTCATCCGAAGATGATCATGTAAAATTTAATTTACTGTTACGGATCCAACACCAAGAGTTGCCCCAACCACTTGATAGGTGCATCTTGGATCTTCGTCAATCATACGTCTCACACTCTCAATGTTTCCAGCGGTAACTGAAGAACAGGGCCTACCGGTACGTTCCTCATCACCAAGCGATATCCGTCCTCTTTTAAATTCGTTATACCAGCGAAACACAGTTGCACGTGAAGGACTTTCATCACCAAATGCGAGTTGCAATCGTTCAAGACATTGTTGTTCACTTAAACCGACCTTAAAATCGTGGTCAATCATTGAGCGTACATGTTCTCCTGACAAGTCCATGTTTCGATGACAAATCGTACCTACCACGTTTACTCTATGACAGCAGCGACTCAACTGACAGTCAGAGTTTACTACTTAAGGATGGTGGTATTTAGAAATGCAGTGTTGCCAGCTCTAACTTCTCTACTTTTGTGGCATCTCAAAATATACAGCGTGTCCCTCGTATAGTTCATGGTATTGGTGGAAAAAGCAATGTGACAAGAGAAAACCGCTAGCCAACGGACACGTTTCTGCCTATCCGGCGTCATCAGCGTCGTTCTGAACACAATCCCTACTCACTCAAATGAACCTACATAGCTCTTAACAAAAATATTTCTAAAATACTTTGCCGTTTTTCGTATGTAAGCAGACGGGAATGTGGTGCGCCATACAGGGTACGTCACGATGAGCGTCGGTTAAAAGTATATGGGGAAGAGACTAAAATAGAAATTTGAAAATTTACATACAGAAATTATCCTTTAAAACTAGCTCAGCCAAAATATTTTCAACTGCCGGTATCTCTCTCTCTTATACTGGAAGTAGTCATTAACTTTCCTATTTTAAATGGCACACTACCATTTTTATGTCAAATTTGAATTCTGTGTTAAATTTTAACATTATTTTATGCAACACCCTATCCCTAGAATTCACTCTTAATATATTACAACTTTTCGAAAAAGTTTGACAGATGTGGCGCATCATAAGTTTTAAAATAACTTGCAAATTGTAATGCGCCAAAAAAATTATTCTGCTTTCTGATAATGTTCACGAAACGATGTTTCCATAGTAACAGATAAATCTGTTAAACTATACATAGTGTGCCAGTAGGGAGAGGAGTGTCACGTTGAACAGATTTTACAGTCAGTTCGTTGAAGGTTCTTCTTATTCTGTCAATTATGTCATCTTTTGTACCAACTGAATCTCTGTATACAACGTTTTTAATATAACCCCACAAGAAAAAATCTAATGGGGTTAAATCTGGAGATCGTGGTAGATACTTAAAGAACCGTTTTTAGCGATCCATCGATCGTCAAACATAAGATTCCAGTAAAAATAGTCGATATGCCACATGTGTTATATGGGGAAGCCTCGTCCATTTGATACCATTGATTCCACTCTTCTTCTTCCGGTGGAAGACGTAATGATTCGTGGATAACGTTATGTAAAGTTTCCTCATAAAAATACACAGACAGAATTCTACTGTTCTTCAAAACGCAGAATATACCTTAAAACTCCAAGAATCTTGAAAATGTCGTTCCTTTACCATGTGCGTGTTTTTGAAGGTCAGATATGAAAATTTTTACAGTTATGCGTTCCGTTTCTGCAAAATTTCGCTTCATCGCTACAAGCATTATTATCCAAAAATGCATCATCTTCTTGTGTTCGAAGCAAAAACCATTCACAGAATTCTCTTCGACGTTTAATGTCCGTAAATCTTATATTTTTGTTTTTCCAAAATTCTGTGAATTGTTTTGGAGGGTGTTCTAAGCACTTGTCCTGTATCATGGACCGAATTAGTCGCAGTAAAATAACCCAATGCCGTAGTTTCTGAATGCTCGTCATCTACTAGAGGTTTGGTTCTTTTTGGTGTTTTCGTAAACGAACCAAAATCTTTACAGTTTTTTAATGCTTCGAGTAGGTTTTGGTATATTAGGATATCTCTCCATGAAAATTCGGCACGTTCTATCGATAATGCCATTGCATTCGCGGTAAATTATAATTAAATTTAAACAATTGTCATTTGAAATTCCTAAGCGAGACATTTTCGTTAAACTAAGAAATACGTGCAATTTGAATAATTGTACTACAACTGTGTTTATTACTGTTTGTTTAAAACTAGTGCTGATATTGTAAGAATCAAACTAGAAATGGTGTTTGTTTAATAGTACTTTAATTGAACTACATTACTGAACTGGACTGTATATTTCACTTTACCGCTGGCGCGGTTACATTGGAACTCTCTTAAAAAAAAGTATACAAACAGTTTTGTTTGTATAACTAAACAAATCAAGTCCTTATCACTTCTAGTTGCAGGTCACATAAATCACCTTTGGTCATAAAATTGTCACTTGAGAATAGATCTTTTTAACGACCAACCTTACAGAAGATTATTTATTGCTTCCTTACACAGAAGTGATTTATATAGATACATGTACATCTAACCTAAAATGTATGAACACTGTTGACAGTACATTTGACAGCTACCTTAAATTATTTATCCATGGCAAACTGAAACTGATATTAAACAGTGAGATATTTAAGAGTAAGGAGGTTTTTACAAGATATCTCCCAAACTATTAAATTTAGCAATAGCACTTGCTATACATTTTTGCTTAATTTTTTGACGTACAATCTGAAACCGCTTAGAAAATTAGGAGTTGCTATTTAAGAAAACCGAGATTTCTCAGTAAAAATATCTCTGATATTATCCCCTCCCTACTGGCACACCCTGTATAGTTTAGCAAATTTATCTATTACTATAGAAACATCGTTTCATGAACATTACCAGAAAGCAGAATAATTTTTTTGGCGTATTATAATTTGTAAGTTATTTTAAAACCTGTGATGCATCACATCTGTCAAACTTTTTCGAAAAGTTGCAATATCTCTTTAAGAGTGAATTCTAGAGATAGCGTATGTTGCATAAAATAATTTTAAAATATAACATAGAATCCAAATTTGCCATAAAAATGGTGTTCCATTTTAAATAGGGAAGTTGATGGCTACTTTCAGTATAAGAGAGAGATACCGCCAGTTGAAAATATTTTGGCTGAGCTAGTATTAAAGGATAATTTATGTATGCAAATTTTCAAATTTCTATTTTATTCTCTTCCCCATACTTTTAACCGACGTCCATCGTGACATGCCCTGTATAGACGATGGGTTTATGAATACTTTTGTTTAATTTGTATTTTGACACACGTACGCTTGTCAAGTTACACTAGTTGAGGTTAAAATGCAATGCTGGTAAATATCTATAATCTCAATAGCTAATGAACCGTTTCTTATGGCGACATATTTAAAATATGTTTGGATCTAAATCCTACAATTTATGAAATGGACGTTCACAAAGGTTATTGGTAATTGCGAGTGCGGTCAATTAATTTTATTTATTATTTGTACAAGTTGCGTATAATAATTATTTATAATTCATAATTAGATAAATTTACCATTTTAGTTAACATCGAGCACTTCCGCGAGTGTATTAGCGCGTACGCGTTTGTATTTCGTTGACAACGAAATTATAATGATTTACGCGTGTACGGACTCACCGAAATCACCCATTATATTCGAACAATTAAATATTATATCGTTAAAACACAATGCTGTTTACTGTCGAATGTATCGCGTAATTTGTAATTATCGGCGGAAAATAACTGTCCGACAATAAACACAATCAGGAATATTATAATAATAAAACAATAAATCCTGACATAATTATATCGGTAAATTCGTTCGACATTATCTCAATGGTATATGTCGGCGATTTGTGCGATTGTTATACAATTGCGTACGGCATTGTTGCGAGGGAAAAATTGAATGCTTGCTTTAATGAACCCATCAGAACAATGTAGTTAAATGGGATGCTCTCATGTTAATCCAAACGTTTTGCAAAAACAAAATTGGTACTATAAATTACCGGTTGGTGAATTAACATTGTAGGTAATAATTATTTATTGTGAACATTAGCACTTAAAATAAAACTTTGAATTTACGATTTCTTGAAACATACTCTACGATTTGATGATTTTAATCTTACGTCTTTTTTTTAATAATTGCTTTTGTATCACAAGGAATTTGGAGAAGAAAAATGTTAAACTCTATTTAAGATAAATTTCAGCTTTTCTTTATAATTCATCTTTGCCTCCAAGCTACTTTTTAAGGTGTTAAGGTGAATCTGGTAGATACAGAATTGAATTTTCATGAGGGATGAACTAATCATGTCTGTATGCTAGTGCGCCACGTAAGAACCCCCGCAACCTTTCAAATAACCGAACTTCAATTAAAGACTGGAGATTAATACGAAAAAATAACACGTCTCCTCTCAAACCGAGCTAAAAAGCCTCGATTATCTTGATGTCTCTTCACTCCTTTGTTTCCGATTGCATTTTGTTCATTGTCAACCACGGCAAACTACGATATACATCTCATATTGACTATATTTAATATTCTTACAAAGAAATTATAATTCACATAATCTTTTTCTTTAAATGATATCATACTACAGAGTGTAATATGCTATTAGAGTTCGCGATCTAGCGCTTAACGAACCGACACTAATGAGTAGGCTGGACAAACAGCGGTAATAGTCAGTGTAGTAGATATGTGGTGCGGAGTCAGCGATGATTTATTTCACGCGTTCACAGCATCAGTACTAAATCGATGCTGTATGCGAGTAGTGCGGTGTATATGTAGGCTGTCGTAATTTATTTTGTAATTGTACGCCCATGTTTGCTTTAAAAATGTCGCAGTTAGATACGTCGCGAAAACGACCAACGGCAGACACAGTTAAAAACTTTATAGTGGACATGCCGGACTTAATTTTTGATGGCGCTAAAATTCAATGTCTAGTTTGTAAAATCCCTTTAATGTAATGAACAATTACTTCGGACTAGTGGAGGCAATAGAAAAATTACAAAATCCTTCGGTGTCGTTAGTGGAATCTCTGCAAATGGTGCAATATGTTCACGCACACCTATGCGCGGTAGAAGACGCAAAAGATGTTTGTGTTCTAGAAAGGTTTGAAAGTGTTTTAGAGAAAGATTCTGATTTTGGCACATTAAGACAAATTTGTGAAGGTGCGTCAACGGAACCGTTAAGTTGTTTCAAAGATTATTTTAATTGCGCAAATATAACGTCACTAGGTGTACAACGTTCGTTTTCTGCATATAAACACACTTTTTCCTCACGCCGCACTCGGTTTGCCGAAACAACTGTGGAAACATATCTAATGTTGGAGATATTTAACAGACATTATTCACTTTGTGATTTCACGGATGACTGTGTAAACCTTTATGCGCCCGCCACTGGCTGTTGGCGCAAATTGAGCAACTCTACTTATTAGGCAGCTTGTTGGGTAGACATAAAATATCTATAAAATCTAGACGCTTGGTTTCTTTAACGAAGATCGGCGGATCCCACGGCAACAGAAACCAAATCCTTCTCACTAGGTGACTTCAAATTAGAAGTAGCTGGCGTTCTGTTTAACTCGGCTAATATCAAAAAATGCGGAAGAAGTAGTGCCATGATGCAGGAAATCAGTAACAAAGTAAAGAAGCCTAAAAGTACCAAACTACCAAGCAATGATATAAGAACCGATGGTACGAATCACTGGCCAGTATGGGAAAGAACACGCACTCGTTGTAAAAAACCTAACTGTGAACGATATACATTTATAAAATACGACAAGTGCAAAGTAAATTTATGCTTCAATAGGAAAACCAATTATTTTATGGATTTATTTCTGATATTATATATAGTGTTAACTCAAAATAAATAAAAAAGTAAATAACGAGAAAATTAAATGTCCTATAATTAAGAAATATTATTCCTCAAACGTATAGCGTTGCGTATATGCAACAACCACTTTCTTTAAAAATTCTCCAAAAATTAACATTTTTTTAAATATTTTTCTATGAAATCTATTAAACTATCCTACCCAAATATTTTTTTGAATCAATAACGTATATCATGCATTTAAGGGTTAATAATGTGGATATAAATAATACGCATTTCAAGGATTCTAAGTAAATAAATGCTTTATTTTAAGAAAATGAAACTATTGATTTATTAACAATACCTAAACGCTTTCTGGAATTAAGAAAACTATTTACTACAGGTAAACGACTTTGGTACCTTTTAATCTCTTTTAGGAGATCCTTCTTCGTTTGTATCCAAAACTTTGGCGTTCTTGTCTTTGTGATTGATGTTGGCTATTAATTGTAAAGAAGCTCTAAATTAACAAAATGTGTTGTCTTTAAATGAAAAAAATCTTGTTAAAAGTATATAAGGTCACATTCTGATGGTATACGGTACGCTTTGCATCTTCAACTGCTAAATTCCGTATAAATGTTGACAAATAGCGTCAGATCGAGCGCTCGCAAACGCTAGGGCACCATAGAGCCGAAACCCGAAGCGCACTTGTTAATAATTGAGAGGCACTTAAACGTGCAGTAAGAGAGCTTATGGAACTGGATTAGAGGCATTAGAGTTAAGTACCCTACGAGAAGTGTAAAACGTGAATTCAAAGGTGCGGTTCGTTCATTCTTAAGTGAAGTATTTAGAGGCGATTTTAACGATTACGTCGGTAGGAATACTAAAAGCGAAGGCAACAGGCGTACACACACAGAGAAGCTCCTTTTTGTAGAATTATCCCCTTAAATAATACATCTACCGCTTACGTAAATACACTTTCCGCTTTCTTTATCTATCTGCTGTCAAGCATTTATGCATTCGTTTTGAATAAACTACCCAAACAAATGCTTGAAGAATTGTAAAGTAAGTTTATATATATTTCAGGCCAACGTCGCGCTGTGTATTTCTAATCTAACAAATAATTTATGTTTCTAAAAAGTGAACGAGTATAAAAAAACAACTACAGTCCCTGTCCAAATGACTTGAAACACTCAATATTTTGTAGTTTCTTCATAATAAAATATAAACTATACATGTATTATATTTTTTATTTATAAAATATATTGTAAAAATATGTAACACATGTAAATATTAAATAAGTAATTAATATTTATATCTTCATCGTTCTCCCATACGTCCTTTATATTCTTCATTAATATTTCCTTTGTAGGGTTTTCTCTTTCATATACCTTACTTTTTAGTCGATTCCATACGTTCTCGATGGGATTGAGGTCCGGTGAATTTCCGGGCCAAAGTTAAAGGGGTATGTGATTGTCTTCAAAGTATTTCTTAAACTTTTTTGCCACATGGCAAGGAGCATTATCTTACATAAATATACTCCCTGTCGGTATGCGACGTCCTGGCTTAAAATACGGTAATAACGTGTTTTTTAACACATTTATGTACTGCTCTTGACGCATTGTACCTTCTACAAAATACAAAGGGCCGGATACGTCTCCACTAATCACTCCCCAAATCATTACCTGCGGAGGGTGTTTTACAGTTCGAAGAACCGTGAACTCTGTGAGACGTTCGCCAGGTCGTCTACGAACAAATTGTGCTCGCTGCACTAACACACAGAGCGAGCACTCGTGACTAAAGAAAACCTATTAAATAATGCAAACATTAATTCAGTATAAATCATGTTGTTAAGTTATTCACCTTTTTCCAATTCTCGTTTGTGAAATGTCGATATTCTCTTGCAAAGTTGAGATGAGCAGATTTCATTTTTTCTGTTATACGCGGCTTTTTTACAGGTCTTCGGCCCATTAGGCGATTTTCGCGCAGATACTTTCTGTAATTTTGCAATTTCTCGTTGTGAATGTTTGTTTGATTGTAGAAGAGCTTGTATAGCGGCTTTTTGTTCACTCGTTAAATCTTTCCCGGGCATTTTCTACAAAAAACCCCAAATATTTCAATTTTTTTCAAATTCCAAATAATTAATTATTAAGAGAGAGATAGAATAACAATTTTACCTTTGCAATAACTATATATCAATACAAAACACGAAATATTTTACACTTCTAAATATAATTTCTCTGGTATTTTTATTTATTGATAGTCTGGTCCCCCTATAAATAAAAAAAAACAAAAATCACATCTCCCAAAGAAAGTATTCCTACGTCCAAACGTTTCCAAAATTGGCAATAAAATTTGTTGTGTGGGTTGGTTGAGATTGGGTGACGATGTCAGTAAACTGTTTTTATCGCCATATGTGCAGGGTGATCATCAGGAAAGTATTATATATATACATGTCTATACATTCCTGCTGGAATTGTAGCCACTCTAATGAGTTCTGAAGACTCCTTTATTATGGTGTTACTTCATATTACTTTTAACATTATCTTTACTGGTTGTTCTGTGTCGTTCACTTTGTTCCGCCAATCACCTACTCCTATTCTTCTTAGATCTTCTTTGACCTGATCTTCCCATCTGATTCTAGGTCTTCCTCTTTTTCCGTGGCAGCATGGGTTCCATTCAGTCATTTTTTTCACAGTTGAGTCACCAGGCATTCTATTTATGTGCCCGAACCATCTTATTCTCATTGCTTTCATTCCTTTTTCTATAGTTTCCCCTTTTAACTCTTCATCTATCTCGTTGTTATACATTCTTCTGTATTCGTTTTCGGTCACTCTGACTGGTCCACAAATCTTTCTAATGATTTTCCTCTCAAAATTTTTTATTTTTTCCTCCTCTTTCTTCGTTAAACACATTGTTTCTGCTGCATAGGTTACCACCGGCCTTATCGCTGTTCTATAAGTGTTTAGTTTTAACCTCTTATTGATTTTTCTGTTTTCCATAAACATTTTGTACTTGTTAAATGCTCTATATTTCATTTGTATTTTTTGTTCTACTTCAGCAAATTTTTTGGTAGTTCCTAGATATTTGAAATTCTCTACTTCTTTAAAACTGAACTCTCATAATTTTACATTACCATTCTGTCTCCCGCACTCTTCTCTGTTGATCCTCATATATTTTGTTTTCTCTTGGTTTATGTCTAGGCCCCTTTTTCGTGACTCTGATGTAATTGCTTGTAACTTCTGTACTAATATTTTCTTGTTTTTCGCGATTAATGCTATATCGTCTGCGTATGTAACTATTTGTATCGCTCTATCTCTTAATGTTCCTTCAATTGAATTTGCTCTAATCGTTCCGTCCAATGCGATGTTAAACAAAGCAACTGATAATCCGTCGCCCTGCCTTACGCCTTTGTTAATATCACATTCCTTAGATAGTCCCTCCTGCGTTATGACTGATGCTTTGGATGCCATTATTGACATTTTTGTTAACCTAATTAGCTTGTGCCGTACTCCTGCTTCTTTCATCTCTTGCAATAACACATCTCTTTACAATGAGTCGAACGCCCGCTTGAAGTCAACAAAGACAACATGTAGATCTATCCTATTTTCATAACATTTTTCGATGATTTGTTTCACTGCATGTATCGCATCTACGGTTGATCTTCCTCCTCTGTTTGTTAAGACCTTGTAACCGAAGTTTAGCAGCGTGATACTTCGGCAATTTCTATGTTCTTTTGGGTTCCCCTTTTTGTATATTGGTACAATCAACCCTTTTTTTCCACTCTTCAGGCAATTGCTCTTGTTGCCAAATTTGTATTATTATGTTGTATATTTGTTTCCTTATTCCCTTTTTTCCATTTTTGATCATTTCATTGCAAATATTGTAGGGTCCTGCAGCCTTGTTGTTTTTCAGTTTATTAATGGCTTACTTACATTCTTTCTCCGTTGGTTGTTCTTGATAATCCTCTTCATCATTTTCCCTTATATTTTCTTCTTCTTCACTAATTAACATCTTGCAGATACACCTTCCATTCTTGCTTTTTTATGCCTATTATGGATTTCTTCTTGTGTTGATTTCTTATGTGCTGGTATAATTTTTTGTTGTTATTAGAATCCTTGTCAAATTCCATCATTGTTTTATCTATCCACTGTGTTCTTTTTTGCTGTATTAACTTTGTACTTTCCTTCCTTTTTTGTTTGTAATCTTCATGGCCTTCCTGTTGCCCTGTTCTCAGCCACCTCTGTCTAGTCTCATTCTTTCCTTTTGCTGATTTCTTGCATTCGTCATCTATCCAGTCCTTTTTTCTTTTCCTATCTTTTCTTCCAATTACTTTTTTCGCTCACTCTATCAAACTGTTTTTAATACTTTCCCAATTAATTTCTATGTGATTGCTCTCTTTCCTTTTTATTAGTTGCTGATCAAGTTCTCTCTCATGTGTTCTTCTTGTCTCTTCCTCTTTTAACTCTTCAACCTTCCATCTTATCCTCGATGTCTTTGCCGGTTTTATGTCTACAATTTTTAAATTCAACTTAGCAACTACCAGTATGTGATCTGAGTCGGCATTTGCGCCTCTGTATGATCGTCCATCTCGTATCATGTTATGCCTTTTTGTTTTTATTAGAACATGATCAATTTGATTCCCTGTTGTTCTTTTAGGTAGTAGCCATGTCACTTTGTGTATCTATTTACGTTCGAATTTAGTGCTCATTATGTGCATGCCCGTTTCCTTTGAAAAGTTATACATTCTATGCCCATTATTATTGGTTTCTTTATGTATTGTGTGCTTTCCCGCCACGTTCTCTATATAATCCTCTTTCCCCACTTTTCCATTGAAATTCCCAATTACTATGACTGTATCATGCTTGTTGTGTTTCTTCGTATATTCTCTCTAACTCCTCGTAAAAGGCATTTTTTTCATCTTCCTCAGCTTCCTCTGTTGGAGCATATACATTTATAATGGTTACATTTGCAATTTTATTTTTAATTCTTAACGTCGATATTCTACCATTTCACCTACTAAATGCCAATATGTTATTATTAAATTTTTTGTCAATCATAAACCCTGTTCCATTTTTCCCTTGTTTTGATTCTCCTCCATATATCAATGAATAATCCTCTTTATCCATTCTTCCTTCGCCTTTCCACCTTCTCTCTTGTAATGCTAATATACATATTTCATACCTTGTCATTTCTTGCGCTATTTCATCCATCTTGCCTGCCCTTAACATTGATTTCACGTTCCATGTTTCAGTTTATTTAAACAATAGCACTTTGATTTGGGCATGAATTGTCAAATGCTTGAATTTTAATATTTGATGCAAATCTCCTGCAATTTTGTAAGCTTTGACGCAATCTGTATCCATCGATAAGACCAATTTCGAAACAAAAGGAAATAGAAAAAAGTAAAACATATCAGTTTCTGACGATTTCTCCATGAACGATCTAACGTTTCAAGGAGGGCAATCGTCAATGAAGGAATATCTACGTTCAGCAATCGAAAACAAAAGAAATTTCAGAGCCGTATTGAAAAGAAGAGAGACCATCTCGAATAAAACCCATCCAACCAAGCAGCGGTCGACTATACAACGAACAAAAACCAAACCAATCGTCCAGTTCAACGAGAGCATTCGAAATTATCTTCCGACGGAGAAGCACACGGGGCGGAATCCAGCGAGGACGTTGCAAAACGCCAGAAAACCAAATCGAAACGCTAACAAACGAAACGCCGAGATGCAAGCGAGAAAAAAGGACGCGGAGCATCGCGCTATACCGACGAGTATCGATTGAAAAAAGACAACAATAGTGGATAAATTGGGGAACGATTGTTGGCCGTGATTGTGTCGTTTTACCCTACCGGGGAGGCGCTTTGAAGTCGCTTTTTAATCAGACTCAAATAGATTGAAGAGCTTCTTTGACATTTGACCGAATAATGCGCCTTTTATGTACTCTCCTCTAGGATTATAATACGGATATATGAATTCCATATCGAGGGCTATTATAAAAGGAATCTGCCGGGTGAGCAGGCAAGAGACCGAATCATATATGTATATAAATGGGAAATGATTATTATTTGGAGAAATACTGGAGATGAAGATCAAGTTATTCGGAATGGAATATTTATTACTTTTGAATGTTTTACCTCATTTATCAATTTCTACATCGTTTTCCAATACAATATGATCGTTAAAGAACGTAAGGCAGTTAAACCCAAAACTAAAACATCAAATTACGTTTGACATTTATTGACAAGTTTGACAATTCAAATTACATTTGATATTCTTATCGACGTATTTTATAAATTTTAAAGTAAGTTTAGTACAGATCGCCGAACACATTATTGAAAGCTATTTTCGTAATGAACAAAAGCAACAGAATGGAAATGTTCTTATTCTATGGAGCTATGTATGGATGAATTTCGTCTTCAGTTTCCATAAATCGTTTGTGCATTTATAAATTTCATGAAACTGGTGCAGTAAATCGCAAATCCGGTAGTGGTAAACTCAAGAAAAGAGCTTTCACAAGAAACTAATTTGTTTGTTGTACTATGGTACTTGTCAGAAGATCTCGAAGAAGATCCATATAAAATTCGTGTTGTACAAGAATTCAAGCCCATTGACCACGTAGTGAGAGTGCAATACTGCAATTGGTTTGAAAATAACATAAATGGTAATATCTTTGACAAATCCCCCGTGTGATAGACGCACTGGAGGGGAAGTAAAGAAACAGATAAATTAAGCAGCCAGAATATCGCTATACCTAAGACACACCTGACATCAAAGGTGTTCGAGAACGTCATAAGGAAAAGAATACTATCGTTCTTTCATCGAAATGATCTCTTCGCAGATGCTCAGCATGGTTACAGGTCGGGAAGGTTAACGGTAACAGCAACTATTAGCCTCATTGAAAATATTCTAGAAGCCCAAGATAACAACCACAAAGTTGAATTACTATTATATGACCTCAGCAAAGCTTTCGATGCCATCTCACACGAAATATTACTACACAAGTTATATTACTAAGGCATTAGGGACATCTATTAGAAATTTATGCAATCGTATTTGCAAGAACGAAGACAAACCGTGCTGTGGAATAGTAGCTACTCCACAATACAACCGATAAATAATGGCATGCCACAGGGCTCGATTGTTGGTCCTATTATGTTTATCATCTACATGAATGATTTACCAGGTAGCATAGGGGAGAACAACATTTTTCTTTATGCAGATGCCACGTCACTTTTGGTTACAAACAACGGTGAGAAGTTACAGCACAGAAAAGAGAAAATAACATAAAAAAGAACTGGTTTACGGCAAATAAGCTTAACCTAATGAAAACAAATCGGAAGCTCTTACTTTCTCCGGTTTGGGTGGGACGCGGTCTGCCTGCTTCCTTGGTCAGCATCGCAACTTATGGTATTTTAGCTTGGGGTATGTCAACGGACGGTGATCGCGCGTGTTTGTGTTGGAGAAACGAGTCATTAGGATTCTGTTTAATCTGAAACAGAAAGACAGTTGTCGCCGCGAAACCGGAGTTGAGACAATACAGACGAAACGATTGATGAGAACAACAGAAATGAAGGCACTAAGGATTACTAGAGGAATCTCACTTAGAGGCAGAATAAGGAACGAGGGCACACTGAGAGAAACGGGAGATCAGGATATGGTGAGATGGACGCGAGCACGGCGTCATAAGTTAAGAGATCACGTCGACGGGATGGACCCAGGAAGAATAGCAAAATGGGCAAAAACACAAAAACCTAACACGAAAAGACCACCGGGGAGACCCCCCGGAAATGTTGTGAAAGCTGGTCATCAGCATCGCAAAAGCTGAACAGGACCATGTCTTACTACAAGAGGAAGAAGATGAAAAAGAAGACAAACTATACGTATATGGTCCAGTGAAAATCGTTATGTCATGAATCGTATTCTGAAAAGGTCGGTGCCTGGATAGCAGCTTCACGTAGAAGAATTATTGGTCCATTATTTTCTCATGAAACGATAAACGCAGAAAGATGTAGGTAATAAGTTATTGCAGCCTATTCTAAACCAGTTGTATGAAGAACTAAGGGATGGATACTTCCAACAAGATAATGCCACAGCTCATAAAACCCTACAAACAATAAGGGTGGTTTCATAAAGCTTTAAGCGCGCAATTATCTCTTAATCGTTAAATGATGCTTTATGTTTCACCAACTCCGGTTAGCGCTAATCGTGCTGTCAAATGTTAACGGAGCCTTGAGATGTGGTTAAGGTTTATTTAAGTTTTATTTTATATTATTTATAGTTATTATTAAAATAGTAGGTATTTTTTTCTACTACTGTAGTATAAGGTATAACTAAAATATTTTCGTATTATTTCACAAAAATGTATTAGTAAATGAGGTGATGCTTTTCAAAATAACAATGTCATCATCGTATTCATCATCATCAGATTCAGATAATGAAGTTATTCGTACGCCACGAGTATTTCGTGATAGAAATAACTCTTTAACTTTGTACGATAATGTAGAATTTAAAATGAAGTACCGTGTTTCAAAACTGGCATTCCACACAATAGTAAATGCAATTGCAGAAAATTTAGTGCAAACACAAACCAAAATTATCTAATTGCACCCGAATCGAAAATCGCATTGCAACAGCTACTTGTACTGTTGCAATGCGATTTTATGCAACTGGATCCTTTCAAATGTTATTGTGTGATCAAGTAAGTGTAAGCAAAAGCTCAGTTTGCCGAATAATAAAAAGAGTGACGCACCATTTGGCATTATTGAAAGATGACTTTATTGATATGCCCAATACAAATGAAATAAATACTTGCAAGCAAGACTTTTTTAATTTAACTGGATTTCCTGGTGTAATCGGTGCAATCGATTGCACACATGTACCTATCCAGTCTCCTTATGCCGAGTTATTCCGAAATAGGAAGGGGTATTTTTCAATAAATGTTCAAATAGTTGCAGATCCAAAGTTGAAGATTTTAAATATTGTTGCGAGGTGGAGAGGTTCAGTACACGACTGAATATTTAATAACTCTCAACTGCGTGCAAAATTTGAAATGCTACAGTTTCCAAATTATTATTTATTAGGAGATAATGGATACCTCTGTACTAATTATTTACTAGCTCCAGTGGCAAATCCTTCTACACGAGCCGAACAAAGGTATAACAATGCTCACAGAGCTACAAGGAATGTAGTGGAACTTACATTTGGAGTGTTAAAACGAATGTTTCTGTGACTCTCATACGGTATTATTTTTTGGGGCAACAGTATTGATCTGCAAAGTGTATTCCTTTCGCAAAAGAAAGGATACAGGCAGCATTTTCGGCCTAAAACCACGAGACCCTTGTTTTTGCGAGATTCTCTATACTTACCGTGTTTGGATTCTTCATCTATGAATGCTTAATGTTTACAAGGCGCCACTAGCAAGAACTGTCTGAAAAGTGCGAACTCACCCACATGTATAATACTAGAGGTATTGCAAGTGCATCCCTAAAACCATTACAAACAAAACTTTCTAGAATACCAAATAATAAAAATCTACAACCATGTTCCGAACAATACCGTATTAAACGTCTACCTTTTCCCTGAATTAACGCATGGATAGGTAAGGCAGACAGGAAATTATTGAGTTTAATTTTCATCTTTCGGGGTTCAGCCATGCTTACACAGTAAGTACTAGCATAATTTCTTACCCCTGAACATTGTTTTTTAATAACCCTTTTATCGTATCTCTTACAGAAAATATATTTTGCTAATTGAAAAGATTCCTTTTGTAAATATTCAAGATATACTTGATTTATCGGCAATAAAATTATGGCATAAGTTACTTGCTATTCAAACATTGCTGAACCCCAAAAGATGAAATTTCAACTTAATAATTTTCTGTCTGCCTTACCTATTCATGCGTTAATTCGGGCACACGCTGTATACATTTTTAAATTAGTTTCAACGCTGTCCACATACACTGTAATATGGTGCATAAAAATATAGTATTATTATTATTATAAAAGATATTCTAGTTGAAAATTTCGACAGACTTTTAAAGCAATAATTTATATACTATGGAACGAAAACATTCGAGGATGTTTTTAGAATCACCCAAAACCAAATAAATAAGAATCCCACTGCTTAGGAATGATTGCGACATACTAAATGGTTGCATGAAGAGTGGACAAGTGAGCTGGTATGATCAGACGTATTCAATCTAAAATGATTGTCGCTCAATTGTCAGAACGCATCGTCATAGTCACTGTAAGGAAAGAATATGAAGTGATACATTAATCTGAATTTACTATCTTTTAGAGGAACATAGGGCGAACTAAATCCGTACCTCCTTTGGGTTACTTAAAAAAAACCTTCCTCCACCTTTATCTCTATAGACTATTAGAATTGTAATAAATAAAGTTGGAACGTTTAAGCGATAAATGAGACCGCACATTTAAAATATTCAAAAGAGCAGATGTCGCGAACGCATACGTAAGTCTATACAATTTATCTCTCTCTCTATAAAGACGTTCACATTCTATCGTCCTAGTCAAAGTGTTGGTAAGTCTTTACTTAAGACCCTAAGGGCCGGCACAATAGGTGACAATAGGAGTGTTTTCCTAACTAATGATATCTTATGTACGCATGGCTTGTCAACAACAGGGTATATTGTGTCAAGCGCATTAGGGCGATTAGGCGAGAAGACCGACACTCTACGTATTACCCGGTAAGTATATATCGTTGTCGGAACTTTAAAAAGAAATTTTCCTACATTGTCAGGAGAAGCAACGCTGACCCCAGATTCGATCTTTGAAAGGTATTTGTAATTTTTTGGGGAATTTAAACCATTAAGTACGGTATTACTTGGACGGATTCACTTCTCCTAAGTTAAAATCGATTTAGAAATTTTAAAGAACTTGGTATAGAAGGTGTTACATGTAAGATAAAAAAAAAGATTCTACCTAGGTACATATCAAGTTTGTGTGTTTCAATATACTCATTGATATTGAAATACAAAGGTTTAACATTTTAAATAATTCAATTTTGAAAAAACGTTCTAATGTTCGTAGTTTTAAGATTTAATTCTATATAATTTTTAGTATTGTTTAGCTCATTTCTTCCTTGGTTTCCTTTACACTTCAGATAATCATTCTAGTTTTGTAAAATTCTTCGCAATTTTGTAGATTTTCCAACTAGTTTACTGTTTTCTTACTTAGTTTTGTTATGCTTTTTAACAAATAACTTAATTATGAATATCATTGCAAGTACTACTCATCTAGACCTTTTTTTAACTCTATCAAAACTTAGAGTTATAGAGGAATCCTGTAAAGTTTATGTGGTTCTTTTTGTTATTGTATTTTTACAATTACAGGGTTGTACAGTTTTACATAATATGTATGATAGTGATTAGATATTTTAATAAATAAGTTAATTGGCTTTCTTATACGTATAAGAAATGTAGTAGTTCTAATTACACTGTGCTAGTTGCAAAATGCAACAACCTGGGCAGCTGGGATAAACCTACATAGTTCGAGTACGCTGAATCCAATGGCGCCAGCCGTTTTTAAAAATTAGCTCGCGTTTTCGAGCAATTCGAAAATCTGATCAATGGCTGAAGAGCTTTCTGAAACCTTTGAGAACCTTCCATGGACCGTTCATGGACCATTCGTGAACCTTCTAGAAACTTCCATCGTCGCTATTGCTACGTGGTCAGCCAAGCCACTTGAAAGCGGCTCTGCTACATAACAACAAATCAAAAAATTCCATTCCGATTGCACTGAGCAGCTATACAAAAGAGATATATGCATCGCTAAAAAAACCATCGATTTAGCGCAATACCAAAAGAAAATTTGTGCCGACTTAAAAGTGGTGGCTCTTTAATATGTGCTACATGTGGTTGTGGAATACCCGTTTTGCTGGCGACCAATATAACGAACGGAACTGGTCTTTACGTGAGGAATTTAGATTGCGACAAAACACCATTATTGAGATTCCACTTGTGCCAATCGAAAAGGTTTTGTCACCGTCGCTCCTCATCAAACTAGGAATTGTTAAAAATTTCATAAAAGCATTGAACCCAGAAGGAAATGCATTCAACAAATTCCGACGTATTTTTCCACGATTAAATGGGATGGAAATAAAAGAAGGTAGATGTCTAAATCTAAATGTTAATCTATTGAAATTTCATTTTGTATTATATTTACTTCACAGGAATATTTAATGGACAGGACATTCGTCGCTTGATGAGGGACAAACGATTTGAAAATGCACTCATTGACATGGAGCTTGTCGCATGGGATTGTATGAAATATCCACATTATTAAACGCACTTACCTCGTTTAACGACATATTTGTATACAATGCAGTAAATTATTCTCATTGCTAAAGCTACGGTATGTTATCTACAGAAAACTTTTCAAACAAAAGTGAGCTTTAATGTGGAAGTATACATGAAAAAGGTGCCTAGAAACAAGAACCAAGATAATGCTGATGTATAAGCTCATGGTATTGATGGAAACACTCCCGGCAAAAACAATGTGAGAAGAGAAAAGCACTAACGCTTTTTGCTCCTGCCCACACTGCTGTTCATCTCTGAGTTTATGCCACTATTCTTCAAAAATAGCACTGAAATATTTCCTGGCGCCACCTTCTGCCAACAGATATAGTAATCCCATTCTAGAAACTAGCGACAGAAACCGGAACCTACAGGCAAAAATAAAAGAGGAAGACCCAGAAATAGATGGCAGACCGAAGTGATAAAAGCAGCAGCCGAAAGAAACGTGAGTGAGCAATGGTCCACAATTAGGCCCAAGACAGAAAGAATTCGAAGATGAAAGTAAACTCAACTCGACAGTCCAACACTTAGCGGTTAATGGCCTAAGGATTAAGTAAATATTTAAGGAATTAACTTTAGAATATCTACGACCTACAAACTGAAAGTAATGTATGACAGAATCAAATAATAAACAAGTGTATTCTGCTAAAGGATCTTCTTGCCCATTTATACACAAAATTAAAATTTCTAGGCAGCGATTTATATCATAAATTAATCAAATGCTGAAAAAATTGTCTAATTTTTTCGTTGACATTGTGTTAGGCACCGAAAAAATTTGGTTTCCTAGACGGTATATGTACCTACATTGCATTGACATATTTGTTATGGTTTAATTACAAATCGATAAGTAATATCAATATCAATTTCGACGTGAAACAGGCTATAGTCTTTTTGGACATATTTTGGACACCTACTGTATAAAACATCTTTCTATTTCACTAATTTCAGTATTGCGCTATTATGAAATGCAGCGAAATTTATGGTATTTCTTACACGAAAACTACGTTAAGGATAATACGAGCAGCTCGCGGTAATTTTCTTCGAAACTTAAATAGTTAAGTTTTAAGTATACCTTCGCCGAACATAATCAGAATATAAATAAAGGAAACCAAAATCTCCGATGTAACAAATTACCACAAGTTGTAAATTATTCACTGGGTACACGATTCTCAGTTGCGCGCGGGGGTTAGCACGTATCATCCTATAGGTATATAACGGGGTACCTCTCCATCTCCCATATACATACACATAGCAGTACAACACGCCAGACGAAAATTCTTCTCGCTTGCTCCATCACCCGTTCAGTATGTCCCCGTGTGCCGTATTTCCATTTTCCACTTCTCCCTCGTCTTTCCCTCTGTTCTATCTTTGTCGCGCTCCCGTCGAACCGTTGGACCGGTGCGGCCAATCAGAATCGACGCAAAATACCCCTGACGAATTCGTAGTGCAGCTCTCCAATCCTCGTCTGAGGTTTTCAAGTCAATATTTGCTACTTTATGTGCGTGAATTTGACGTCTTTGTGAAGTGAAATGATCAGTATAGTGCAGCGATAAATTCCTACGGCCCTACACACCGTACACTGTTTCTGTATTCCGCTACTAAACTGCATCGTCGTCGACGTACACGACGGAATAGCTCCGTCTTTGTTTTGCTCTCTTCGGGCATTCTGCTCGACGTGTGAGCTTAACGTATATACCTAGCTATATTACGTAGCTCGTCTTGCTTGTAAAGACGGGAAAACGATTTACTTACACTTTTATCAAGACGAGAAGCAATCGCTTTTACATTTCATGCTGTTAGGTATATTACAAAGTTAATGTCGAGTAAATTTTTCAGTTAAAATGTTCATTCGTGTTCTTTAAAGTAATGTAGTTGAGAATAATGGATTGTCATTGGTGATATTGTTGGAAATCCTAGGATAAGATGGACGTAATAAAAATAATTACATTTCATACTTTAGGAATACGGGAATTTTCCACATGCTCTGATGCTTGTATAATCGTTTTTAAAGGATTTCAACTAATTACTAGAGTGCGTATCGACGACCGCCTCTATCACTTCGCATAGATGCTCGTCCAGAGTCGTGCCGATTATGCCCGTCAGTCGAGCCACTCCCCTCACGCCGTTCCACACAAGTCAGTCGTCAATTGATAATCAGAAAGGCCGTTTCATCTTTGACCATGTCAGATAGAAAGCTACGCAAATACAACACAAAGTCTGCAATATGCACTGGTTGATTGGAAGAAAATCCAAACTGAACCTGAGTGCCAAAATATTAATCTACCAATCAATTGTTATTATAAATAATATAAACGTAAAATAGCCAAATTTACTTGTTTATTTCAGAGTGTTTGTTGTTTAATTGAAAAATAAAAGTATCAGCTGCAATAATGTTGAATTTATAAGTGTATGTCTATGAAACCCATTTGGACATACGGTATTCAGTTTTGGGAATGCACCAAGCCGTCAAACCAACTTATAATTCAAAGGAGTCAAAACAAAATTCTTAGAATAATCACCTATCGATATGTGACCAATGAAGAAATCCATATGGCGATCAAATGGGTACACGAGGTAATACAAGATTACGCTGTCAAACATGAAAAAAGGTTACTAAATCACACCAATGTAGAAACCATTCAACTCCTGGATCACAATGAGGATGTGCGTAGACTACAACAGACTAAATCCTCTGAACTCATTAAGTGAATGCTATATTTAAGTTCCTAGTTCACACACTAGTGGTTATGTATTTATTAGGTGGTTGCGCAATGGTACATTTAACCTGCACAAGTTTTGCTAATTGCTAGAATTCTGAGCATTAGTACAGAATTATCAATGGTAATAAATTAATGTATACATTAAGGTAGTACTAACCATATCAAATAAAGGATGTTCAAAAAAAATTTCTCATCTTGGATTGGGGATTGTATTTGTCCCAAAAGTCCTTAAACGGTTGTTTATCGAGTAAGCCTAATGGCACATTACAGTTTATCAACATAAGAATTACATAAAAAAAAAATGCACTTCTCGGTTGCATGCCCAATTTTCGTTTTCTATGGTGTGCGGAATTTACGTGTCTTGTACAGTTCCACTTCTTATTTGATATCAAATGTATTTTGCACACTTTACAAACTATCTTACTCCCGTTGTAAAATATATCGGGAAAGTCAGAAATAAACTTATTTACTATGTTTTGAAAGGGTCGTTTATTAGCCTTCGATATGTTCACTAAAAACTACAATTAATAACTACGTTTGTATCAATAAAATCAAAACGCACTACACTAAATAATAACTACAATTAATGACTACGTCTATATCAATAAAATCAACATGCCCTATCCGCCATCCAATGCTAAACTGAACTAAGTGATGATGGCTTGTCGTGTCGTATCATAATCGACCACCCCTCCCCGCCCACCTAAACACAGTCACAGCGCCGCTGCGATTGCTCTCCAGTTACCGCGCCCTATTTATAAACTACATTTTTAATAATAAACTTTTTTAATTTCAAATTTAAATTTATAGAATTTTAAAATTATTATTGTGGTGTGTAGAATGAATAGAGGAACGGTAAAATGAGAATCTCCACTCCTAGCGGTACCTCACCATAGCCTCGTCTGTTTTTCCTTTTTAAATTGATGTATAGTAAAAGATTAACTTGCAATTATCTATTTACATATGTTTTTAATATAAAACAATTTTATAATGAGAAGAAATATTTTTGACTTTCTGATGAAGGCAATAAATTTGTTGCCGGGCCGTAATTTGAATATTTTTATTTTTAGAACATTCTGAGTCACAATAGCCGCTACTACCAAGAAGTTTTTGATCCAAAACATTAATCCACAAGGGCTAAGACACTTTCGCCAATTTATCTAAATTAAATCAAACACGATAGCGGCCAGTTAACACGCATCAGAAAATTGTTGTTTACATCTATAGGTACATTACAGTAGGTCGCGAAATAAACAGATGTCATTAGTAAAACACGACACCTTTCAAATTCGTGTTCTAATTAACTTAACGTTGAACCACGTGGCTTGTTACATTCAATACTTTAATGCCGACGATGTTGAATTACAATTCCAGTACTAAAGGAGAGAATGATATAAAATACCTTGATTATATTGAGTGTAAAGTTACTGTAGTTTAAGAAACATGGATCATTATAACTAGAGTTGGCCACGCGCGCCAACGGGCAGCGGCGTTGTTTCGATTAGGCTTCGGGTTCCACTAGAGCTATTGTGTGTGGATGTTTGCTGTCGTAAATACTTTCGCGTAGTTGTTAAATAAAAATAAAATAATGCGTGCTCAAACACTTACCATTTTAAGAGTCCTCCGTGAAATCGCAAAGTGAATAATGTCTGTTAAATATCTGCAACATTAGATATGTTTCAACAGTTGTTTCGACAGACCGAGTGCGGCGCGAGGAAAAAATGTGTTTATATGCAGAGAACGAACGTTCTACATCTAGTGACGTTATATTTGCGTAATTAAAATATTCTTTGAACATGTTGCACTATTTGCACAGATTCCACTAACGACACCGAAGGATCTTGTAACTTTTCTATTGCCTCCGCTAGTGCGAAGTATTTGTTGTGAATAATTTTCAAATCCGTTTTAACCCGACTATCTTGAAATTTCGACTGGCTTTTCTTGATAGCGGCAGCTTCCTTTGGATCGAATTGTAAAACCATGTTCTTAATATTCTCATAATATTTATGATAATAAAACGCAGCATTTAACCAAGTTTCCCAACGTGTAAGTATAGGTTCTGGTGGCTCAGATATATGGGGGCCCAGTCTGTGAAATTCGCGAATACGTTTCGGGGATTTGACAAACACTGCTTTTGTATGCGCTATTAAAGGGTCTACCTCAGGATAACATTTTCTGATACCATCTGCCACAAGATTAAGAGCATGAATTTTACACGTAATGTGTAACAAGTTAGAATGCTTTTTAAGAGACCGGCCTACAAAAACCATGTTTGCGGCACCTTCACCATCACACCCACCTTCACAAATTTGTCTTAATATAAGAAAATCGGAGTCCTTCTCTAAAACACTTTCACATTTTCGTATTACACACCAATTTGTTTCGCCTTCTACAGCGCATAACTGTGCGTGAACATCACTCACAATTTGAATCCACTAGCGACATCGAAACGTTTTGTAATTTTTCTACTCCCTCCGCTAGTCCGAAGTAATTGTTGTGAATAGTTTGTAAATCTCTTTTAACTTGACTATTTTGAAATATTTCCTGGTTTTTCTTGATTACTGCAGCTTCTGACGGATTGAATTTTAAAACTACTTTCTTTGCTTGATCAACATATTTGTTGTAGTAAAACGCAGCCTGCAACCATGTTCCCCAACGTGTAACAATCGGCTGTGGTGGTTCAGATAAATCAGGACACAGTTTGTGAAGTAGTCGGGTACGTTTCGAAGACTTTAGAAACACTGCCTTTGTACTAGCAATCAATGCATTTACTAGTGGAAAACATGTAGGAATCGTTTGTGCCGCAAGATCGGCAGTACAATTTATAACTCTTTTGGAAACAAGTGAGAAGGAGGATGACGGTCGATGTGGTTCCATTGTACGTACCATTACATTAACCACAGAATGTTTTTAACGATCTGTTGTTACGTCCACACACAACCACAGCTTTTTATCTTTCAATTCCGTTTTCATTCTTTTTTCTATATGTTCACGAGCAAATGGCACTACATTTCGTATCGATGTCCGACTAGGTAATTTACAGTCCGCATATTTATTCCAGAAGGAGACAAATGCTTCTTTGTCTAGTAAATGAAACGATAGATTACATAAAATAAGAGTAACACATAAATCAAATGTAAATTTTTCTTGGTCTCGTATGCCACTATTTGCAAAAGAATTTGCTTTCGATGCGACGCTGACAATGGCTTCTGGACCAACACATTAAAGGGATTTTATAAACTAGACGTTGAATTTTAGCGCCATCAAAATTAAGCCCGGCATGTCCACTATAAAGTTTTTAACTGTGCCTGCCATTGGTCGTTTTCGCGACGTATCTAGCTGCGGCATTTTTAAAGCAAACATAAGCGTACAATTACGAAATAAGTTACGACAGCCTACATATATATAGAACTACTCGTATACAGCATCGATTTAGTACTGCCGCTGTGAACGCGTGAAATAAATAATCGCCGACTCCGCACCACATATCTACTGCACTGACTGTTACCGCTGTTTGCCCAGACTAGTAATAACTCTTCAACCCACGGTCTCAGTTCTTTTATAAACAAGTCACCCATGCTTTTTTATTTGATTTATAATTTACAGGAATTAGTTGCGAATTTTGTAACTTGCCTATTACTGGCACTTTTCTTTTTTCACTTCCCGTTAAATTAGCACACACAAATAAGGTTAATCTATCTTTTTAAAGCTTACGTATTTCCTCTTCTTTAAAAAACGCTTGTCTTAGTGTGCAAACACATCAAAAATATAGAATACAAACATTCGATTAGACATATGATTACACATATGAATGTGCTCGATGTTCTTGCAGGTGTTGCCTGGGCTTTCCGAATATTGTGCATTAATGTAGTATCTAAACAATTCGCTTTAACCAGAATCTATTTTAAGACTAAAATTGGTTCGCATTTTACGAAGTTCGTCATAAGCGGATTCGCAATAAAAGGTATTTTTTAATATTGTTTTTATGGCAAATATAACGGGACCCTCGGTTTTGGTACGCAACAACCGGTAGTTCGCTTTAAGCGGGTTCGTTTTAGCCGATAATTACTGTATTTCTATTTAGCTAAATTTTCAGTATGTTATTATATTTTTTACTGTTGAAAAAACCTAGTGTGCGATGCTAAATGAATCTATTCCTTTCAGGAACCTAATTAACGTTTGTCTACTTATTTTCGCTATTTATTATTATTATACATCCTGGTTAACTTACTGGACAATGTATGTAGGAAAATAATGGTTACTTAGAGTAAATGATGAAATTGTACCAAAAAAGATAAGGTTTACACATTTGCTTTAATAAATATCTATAGTGAAACAGAAGTTTATATTATTTCGTCACAGCTCCCTACGTTAAAAAAAACTTACTTGCATAGCTTCATATTTAATTTACTAAAGAATGACGCACTTTAGATATAGGGAAATGTTTACAAGAAAGATTCTAGAAGAGCTTCTCTATTATATTTTGTAGAAATATGCAGGGTGTTACATTTAAAACAATCGAAACAACATGAATCAAATTTGGCAACGATATAGACCCTCTTGTAAAATCCGTTTGATGTCAAAAAATCTTCCATATTTTGCCAAAAAGTCCAAGGAATACTCAATCGAATAAAATTACTCGAAGACCAAGCTTCCAGTCCACGTATTGAATTTTTGTACAACTACTATTGTCTGAAAGAAATATAATTTATCTTGTTTTAAATTTATATCAAAATTATTATTAATAAATCACTGTCTCTCTTTAAAACTATTGAATCGTTTCATTTTTCTATCAAATAGTTTGATTGCAAAAAGTCAATAAGTGAGATTTCCCACGTTTTACAATAAAAAGTACACCCTGAGATAATTTAACATAATTTGTTCAATTTAATTTATTAAAATATGTACAATTTTTAATTGATATTCATTCAAAAATATCACTACAATATCTATCAACTGTAATAGGGTTTTATGATGAATTGAATCCAGAAACTAACGCACAAAACTGCCAAATATTATAACTTAATAAATTAAAGTAAAATGTCTTTCTAAATTTTTACACCGACTCTTATTATTTTTCACACGATCCTATTTTTTTACTATGCTATAATGCTATAGATTTATTTTGAGTAATAATGAAAGGCTTGAAACAAGTTAAAAAAGAAAAGCAATTAAGGAAAACGTCAGTAAACTTGCAGTTATGAAAACGTTCTAGAAAAAAGCGTCTTGCTCGATTGACAAGGAAGAATGGAATATAAAAGCTTTCATTCATGTGTCATTTATCCAAGTATTTTACACTCGTCTACATTCCGTTTGTCGAAGAGCAGAAAAAAAACTGCTGTACTTTTGCTCCATACTGCACACAACACATCGAAAAAGCGTCGCTAAAGATATATTCACAGTGACAATTCAACGTTATATCGACGTTATTTTTACGTCAACGTTTCCGTTTTATCATCATCATCATCGTGGTTGTTGTTTCACTCCTTTCATCCCATCCTGTAGTCCCGACGCCATGCTGTAGATTCCCAAACCCTGAAAGAGGACGGAGAACACTCGCGCTCTGTACTGTTTGTCTAAAATCCAAAACACATAAGAAACAGGCATTTTACTCCTCACAAGTAATACTAAAACGGAACATTTGCTCGGGAACGTCCCGTGGAAGTGCCGATAACACACACACACATCGCGTGCCGCAGAGAGGAGCTAAAGCGATAGAGCGAGACAGCAGCAGCGAAAGCTCGCTTTGAGAACCACTACACGGGTACGAGACAGAGAATAACAGCTTTCGCAACGTGTATATGTAAAATATAACCCGGCGAAAGAAGGCGAAAAAAAAAACGGTCGGTTTGCGATCTGTACACTACATCGTTCGAGAGGGGTGAATCTGCCGAGAGACGAGGAAAAACGTTCAACTTTCGCCACCGGCTGGATAAAGATAGAGGGTAAAGGTAAAGTCAGGGGTGGTTCTCGTGAAAATGGGGTGTGTCCTCGATTTCGCCGCCCTCTCTTGATAATGTTCTGTGTAAACATTTACCACTAAACAGTTGTCGGCTACCGGACAAACCGTGTTTATCTTTCTATAATATCACACATGTATGTATATTTATTATGACCTGTTTATGTAAGTGTTTTCCTGGACTTATTCCCCATGTTGCGCATTCATCAATCGCGCTACGATAATAACTAGTGACATAATAAAGACATTTAACAGACAAAAAACTCTCAACAAGAAAGCATGAGTTCATCGTCTGATTTACGCGATGTGGAAGTGAACGTCGTCTCGAGTCCGGAATCGAATAATAGCCGGAATAACTCGCCGGAACCCGCCGATAATTTCCGTATAATAAACCACCTACCCGCCTCGAACATAACGTGCTTTCCGGTGATCAAGACCGGCGATAATGACGATAATACGAGCGGTATTAGTAAGTGCGATAAGGACGGCTCAAAAGGTCAAACTACGGCGCAAAAGACCTCGGGTGCTTCGACAAACTTTTCCATCTCCAGCATACTGAGCCGGAATGAACCGTCGGCTAAGAAGAACACCTTCTTAAGCGTACAGCAAGGCGCCCAACAACAGAATGTCTTGGAGGCAGCTATTAACTCAAACACTGATAGTGCAATGTTGTCGAGGTAATTACATGTTGGATAAAGTTGGATAAATCGTACCAGCTTTTAAAAAAATTCCTGTAAAAATCTTGTAATCACTTGGTCTTGTAAATGTTACAACCGAGTAATAATAAGATCGTATAACAAATCCACTTCGTCTAGTTTTAAAAGGATCAAGATTTCTTCTGTGGTTACTTCTGTAAATGTAAGGTGCTTTGCTATGCAATTACCCTAACATTTACCCTTTGTGATCGAGCTAGAATTTAATATTCTGTGGACGATTTGCATTCAATCCAAAACTGAATCTGTCGATATTGCGTAAATAATCTTCATAAAGTGGTACGATTTATTCAACTCACCTACATATATTTTGCGATTTATTCGGCACACTTTTAAGGTTTAATTTACTACACAGTGAAAAATTTGTTCAGGGGGAGTCCATACTAATACACCGAAAAAATGTTATAAAGAAGCAAACAATTGTAGAACAATTAACTACAATTTCTTTGTAAATATACGACTGGCTACAACTTGTATAAATTCCTATTAGTCGATTGTAATTAACAGATTGTATTTCTATTAAATACACTATTGAAGTAAAAGTTTAGTCAACGATCTGCTACAAAGATTGCTACAATAATGTACAAGTTTTGGTTACGAACGAATTTGTTCTAAAGATTACTTCATTTGTAAGAAATTGTTTGACTAAATATTACAGTTTTATAGTAAGGAGTCCTAGGAGTTCTATCAAAAATAAAACATTTACCTTCTAGTGCAAAGTTTTATTTATATATGAACAATAATAATTGTAATACAACATACACATATAAACATATCTTTTAGGAAACGAAAGAACTTCAACAGATATATCTTGTAACAACAAATTTCTTTATCTATAGAGTTAATAAAACACCTGAGTAGAGAGTATTCTTTGAATTTGGCCTCGAACAGTTTTTCAACACACAGTAAAGGGATAAGTTTCTTAATCTCATCTAAGCTTAAATTACTGAAGCATTCTTCATTTGTTTCGTTATCCAAAACAAAAATCAATTAAGGTTAGATAACACGATCTTTATCATCGAACAAACGGAAAAAAGTGTAAAAATTATAGTCGTAATTATTGTTTAGTAGAATCTGAGTTACTATCAATTATATACCGGGTGAGTTATATTTCTGCATATGTGAAATAACTTGCTTAATATTAGAGATAGAGGAAAATAGCATTAAGAAGAATTGAATAGTAGTTACACGGCTACAATTCTATTTGATCATAAGGACTGTTCATGAAAAAAAGTGCTCGACGTTAAACGTAAATATTAAATAACGAGACAAGAAAGATAACATAATTTACTAGCAGTAGAAACATTATTCGGTAACTTATAACTAGAGCCCGGTAACAGGGAGCCGCGCTATAACGGTACCTGCCTAGTATACAAAAACAATAGCAAGAAAATAGAAAAAAATAACAGAACTAATACATAATTATAATGTGTGAAAAGTAGTGAAACACTCACCCTTTTAAGCAGCCTTGGCTACGGAACAGTAAAACTAGAAGCACCATTATCAGTATTAACATCATATGGATAAAGTGGCAAAAAGTTGACACCATTAGATGTGTTTCCACAGTTGTCTCGGTGAGCGATGTTCGCCGTGGTGAGAAAATGAGTTTATATTTTGAAAAAGAGCGTTCAACATCTACCGATGTTATACATGCATGGTTAAAATACTCTTTGTACTTAGTCAGTGGATTATTCGATACACCATCACAAATTTGTTTTAGTGTGCTAAAATCGGGATTTTTCTGTAGCACACTCTCGAACTTTTCTGAAACGCGATTATAAATTGCGTCATGTATAGTCAGTAGATGTGTATGCACTCCGTCCATAATTTGCAGAGACTCCAATAATGATAATGATCTATTTTGTAATTGGTCTATTGCGTCAGCTAAATTTTGGCTAGCTCCAGCTTCGACAGGATTGAATTGCGCAACAACAGCTTTTACTATTTTGAAATGTTCAACATAATAAAACGCAGCCTGTAACCATGTTCCCCAACGTATAAGAATTGGCTCCGGTGGTTGACGAATACCAGGACACTCTGTGTGAAATGATCGTAGGCGTTTGGGAGATTTCAAAAATACTTTTTTTGTGCTTGCTATTAATGCATCTACCTCGGGAGAGCATTGTCGAATGGTTTCTGCCACAAGATGTAAAGCATGCACTTTACACGTAACATGTAAACACTTGCAACCATGTTCAAGAAGAGAACGTCCTACCGAACGCATTATCGCTGCGCCATCGCTCATAAACATCAACAGAAACATTTTTCTCTTAGATTTTCTTGATTTTCTAACCCTAAGAAAATATTTATTTAATCTAAATAAAATTTCAAGAAAATTATTTTCTTATATTACACATTTTTATAGTTTTATAGTAGAAATAAAAATGTTTTCTTGAATAGAGACTGATTTTTGGAAGAAAATCTATCTTCTTCATGCAAGAAGCCATTTCTCTGCGTGTATGCAGGAAGATCCCCTAATTTGTAAAACTTTATATAATTTATTATAGTAAAAAGCAGGGTATTTTAACGTGCACAGAAGCTAATGAATATAATCTTCGTACAATATGGCAGAAATTGCTACAAAATAAACAGTACGTAAAAAATTTGGTGTAATTGCAACAAGGATTCCTACAATACCTTACAAATTCATAATTTATAGTAATAAATACCAAGGCACTTTCTTCCATATACTGCAAAGCTAACACGACTATAAATAATATCTGCAAAACATAGTGTTGCATTCTAATGCATTTTACAACAGAAACGTAGTGTAATTATAACGCATTTCAAGTTATTTTGAAATAAGTGGAAAAGGAGAATAAAATGAACCAGAGAGATTGCTTGTATTGTTTAAACAATTTGTCACGTTCACGATGGTAAAACTTAGTGGTACATTGAAAATCAAAGGAAAGCCTAAGTTTAACCCACTTATATTTCAGAATATACCCAAATAGTAAAGTCAGATGTCTACTCTATATGCAATGGAGTGAAAAAAGAAAAAGCTATGAAAGGAAAATCTCTTTATTTCAAAAGAAAGCCTGTCTAAGAAGCTTGATGAAAGTATTGCGCTAATAACACTAGTCAACAAGATTTCTGACTATAAGTAATGAGTAGAGTAACCAAAACTTGCGGACTCGCATAGGCGTCGGTATTACGGGTTAATATAAGAATACGAAAAATTCATAAATAAACTTACTTGCTAATTATTCAACAAATTAGAGGCATCAGGATGTGAACTACTGTAAACTTGCATAACTTGTTTCCACAGTTACTTCTTTAAACCTTGTGCGTCGACAAGAAAAAATATTCTTATACATAGAAAACGATCTCTCCACATCTAAGGAAGTTACATTTGCATGTAGAAACTGTTTTTTAAAATCACTTAAAAGTTCACTATTCTTACACTTATTATAAACGGCCTCTAAAGTATTAAAATCGGGATTTTTCCTTAAAACATCTGCCAACTTTTGACTAGCGCATAATCCTGGCGTATCATTTAATGTGTGTAATTTATTTTTTACACTCTCCACTATGTCCAATGATTCCTACAATGGCAATTCAGTACATTGTAGTTTTCTGATGGCATCTAGTAATACTGTATAATTGGTACATATTGTTGTTAAATCTTCTAAAAGTTGAGGAATTTGAAATTCTCTTTGACTTTCTCTAATTGCTTTGGATTCATTCCGATTAAATCGCATTATAACTGATTGAATTTGTTGAAAATGGATCAAATAGTAAGAAGCTGCTGTTAGCCAAGTACCCTATCGTGTTAAAATTGGTTCAGGAGGTTCTGAAATACCTGGACAAAATTTACGAAATTCTTTTAAACGTTTAGGAGATTTACGAAATACTGCTTTAGTACTTCCAATCATCCGATCAACGTTTCCGTAATGTTGTCGAACAACTTCACCAACTAAATGCAAAGCATGCAGCACGCAGGTTATATGTATTAAGTTAGGAAATATATGTTTTAAGGATCGCCCAACACCTAACATCGTTGCTGCACTATCTGTCACAATCATCACAACTTGTTCTTGGGCAATTTTAAATTTTTTCAAAGCGTTCATTATCACTTTTTGAATATTTTCCGCGGTACATTGTTGAACACGTTTGCAAGCTAATAAATATCGAGATGCTGTGTTCTCGCTAGATAAAACGCGAGCTATTACATTCACAATACTGTTTTTCTTTCTATCGGTCGTCTCATCCACGGTAATCCATATTTTTTTGGAACACAAATCACGTTTACACACATCTTCTAGCACCTCTACAACCATGTTTCCCAACGTGTAACAATCGGCTGTGGTGGTTTAGGTAAATCAGGACACAGTTTGTGAAATAGTCGGGTACGTTTCGGGGACTTTAGAAATACCGCCTTTGTACTAGCAATCAATGCATTTACTAGAGGAAAACATGTAGAAATCGTTTGTGCCGCAAGATTTGGAGTATAGATTTTTCCACGTTACATGTAAGAAGTTACCACAGTGTTCTTTAAGGGATCGGCCCAAAGAACGCATGTTTGCGGCACCATCACTCATAAACATTAAAAGTTGCGTAGCTGAAATTTCAAGTTTGTTCAATGAGTTCAACACCACCTTTAAAATCTCATCGGTAGTACAATTTATAGCTCTTTTGGAAGCAAGTAAGAAGGAGGATGACGGTCGATGTGGTTCCATTGTACGTAGCTTTACATTAATCACCGAACGTTTTTGACGATCTGTTGTTTCGACCACACACAATCACAGCTTTTTATCTTTCAATTCCGTTTTCATTCTTTTTTCTATATATCCACGAGCAAATGGCTACACTACATTTCGTATCGATGTCCGACTAGGTAATTTACAATACGCATATTTATTCCAGAAGGAGACAAATGCTTCTTTGTCTAGTAAACGAAACGATAGATTACATAAAATAAGAGTAACACATAAATCAAATGTAAATTTTTCTTGGTCTCGTATGCCACTTTTTGCAGAAGAATGCTGTTTGTTTTCGATGTTGACAATGGCTTCTGGACCAACACATTAAAGGGATTTTATAAACTAGACGTTGAATTTTAGCGCCATCAAAAATTAAGTCCGGCATGTCCACTATAAAGTTTCTAACTGTGTCTGCCATTGGTCGTTTTCGCGACGTACCTAACTGCGAGCAAACATAAGCGTACAATTACGACATAAGTTACGACAGCCTACATATACACAGAACTACTCGCATACAGCATCGATTTAATACTGACGCTGTGAACACGTGAAGTAAATAATCGCCGACTCTGCACCACATATCTACTACACTACAGACTATCTCTACTGTTATAAAGCAGTTGAATATTCTGTGGAGTGCCTGCATAGCCGGCATCGGCTTCAGCTTTTTGGCATATCGTAACCGGCACAGCGCCGGCTTTTTTGTATTTTAGGTATATTGTTACCGACATCGGCGTAAACGGTAGCACCAGCAATTAAACAAAAAATAGCCTAACTTATTCACATTGTTTTGACAGAGTGACAGGTGACAAACGTTTTAAATGTATTTCTTTATATATTTTTCAGTATTTGTATTAAAATTTGGTGTTTCGTAAATAATAAATATAAGGGAGAGATTTGAAACTTATGAATAATTCAATAAAAATTTACAAGAGCACAAAAATAAGGTGTTTAATGATTTTTTGATAAGAGATAATAGATACTTGGAGTTCACGCCAAATGATATACAGGTCATCTACTGCAAATAAGGAGTTAGTTGGTAACATTCCCGTGATTGACCAATGCTACCTCTAAATTGGGAAGCCGTAGGAGATGCCAAAACATAAGCATAGTTATTGTTATTGCGTGTTACTTGTTCTTTCAACCATTATAATTATAAGAACACTGCATGCATATTGTATTATGCAAATACAATCTTTAGAACAATATTGTTGCATCTTTTTACAACTGTGTATATTATTATAGCAACCTTTGTAACAGATCACTGAGCAAATCTTTACAACAATAATGCATAATATAAAAAGAAATACAATCCGTTAACCACAATCGAGTAGTAGGGATTTGCGCAAATTATAGCCGGTCGTATATTCACAAGCAAATTGTAGTAAATTGTTCTACAATTGTTCGATTCTTTATAACATTTTTTCCGTGTATGGGAACCACTCTTGACATCTTCAGTTCCACATAGTTCTCAGTTAGAAATCTGTTGAAATATTTTCCAGCAGGCTTGATAAGCTTGACCCGCTTTAAATGAATCTTTGCTACGATTGCATCTATGTATGCATACAGTACTACAGCTGTTTACGTTGAAGTGTAGGAAAGAGATAAACGAACCCGTTTTTGTGTAAAACATAAAATTGTGGATCGAAGTAAACTATGCACGTGTACGCATTATTTCCCGGTATACGAATGAAAGCGTAATTTTAAACCAGGGATACTTGTTCAACCTAAAAGCCGCTTTTTGTAACAAATGGTATGTACGCATTTTCAATTAATAGAATACAAAATATATTAAAACTATGAATAAAACCGAATATTTAATTAAAATTTTAAAACCCTTTCTCGTGAATAAAAATAGATCCGATTACAAGCAAGATTTTCACGTCACAAAAATTAAGCTGCGTGATTAGTCAATAATACATGTCAAATGTCTAATTGCGTGTCAGAGTATGAAGCAGAATGAAAATAGAAAACTAGGTTTATTAATATTTTGCATTATTATGAACATAACGAACATCTCTATGTATCTATTCTTAGTAGCAGTTGCTCTGAGTGATTGCGTTGAGGACTCCTTCATTTGGGAAATTCCGCAGTCGGAACAATACATGAAATTCAGTTCCAATAGCTCGGAGACGCGTTAAACTATGAGTTTAAATAACGTTTCAATCTTTTACGTTCTAACATAGATGTTGATGTTGGAAGATACCCTTAAGAAAGCGTGTTTCCTGCGTTCTTGGAAGATTCACCAATTTTGGCAATACAATCTGTAATTGTTTCGAGTAAATAAATATTTATACGCCCCCCCTTTACACCGAAATGTTCCGCTAAAGCAATATAAAAAGAAATTTAGAACGATTATTTGATGGTTTAAGCCAATATAGAGGAGTGTTCTTTCTGTTAAGTTAATTAACACGCTACCTGCCCAAATATACAAAAAAAGATATTTGTTTTGGGGTCACCATGCTTTTTTTTTGTTATTTATAATACTATATATGTTAATAACTGAAAGGATGGGTGCAATAACCAGATAGCTCCACTTTTTGTCAAAATTGTTTTTTTTTTTGATACGACGCAGAGAAACTAGACGGATTGTCTGTTGCAGAATCAGGCAGCTCCTATTAAATGTAGGGACGCTAGCTATTTATTTGGAGCTGCTTCACTTTCTGTTTTTTGTAAGAATAAGGCAGCTCCTAGGCCTGTCTGGTTCTTGCTCCTAAAATGATACAAAATACCAGTAAGAAATTTTCCGATAGAAATGATTTTAAACTGCAAAAAAAGAATTACCCCTTTTTTCAAGAAGAATAATATAAAAAATAATGAAAGTCAAAAATTTGAATTTCAAGGTACAAAATAATAGAATTTAGAGAAGAACACAAAGCCACTGTTTCCGAGGCCGGACGATAAACTGTGTAATGCTCCTCTGTCTCTCAAAAAAGAAAAGTTAGGGAATGTATAGTTGGTTACACATGTTGGAGAGACTGAAACTGGTTACTGCAGAAACGAACGAAAGCCAAACATCGGAAGCAAATGATGGAAACGAATAGTGCATTTTCTAAAGAAAATAATTTGTATTTGTGGTTTTAATTAAATCACAAAATGTGTGAAATTTAAGCAAAAAGTAGGCAGCTCCAAAATCAAAAAAATTCTTCTCTATGAATAAAATACCACATAAAACTGCTAACTAATATATATGACATTGGACATATATTTTTGATGACATTGGACATATATTTTTAGCGAGGAACAAAAACCAACAAGTACCCTTTTTAAAAAAGAAAAAAATACAAACATTTTCAGAATCGAGTCATAAAAATCCTGTAAGGGATCTCTGAGATTTTTTTTGATTTCCCACAAATTTGCTAAACTGGAGCTGCCTGGTTCTTGCACCTACCCCTTCAATTTAGGATATAGTTGTATAAGTAACCTTCCTTCCACATATACCGCTCTTTTTTTGTTTTTGAAAATAAGACCCCGCGTTTGGGTCTCAGAGCCTTTTCTCGAATTTTGTCATGCGACTTAAATGACAGTTCTCGCACGTTACAAGTTTTCTCTTTTTGTATCCTCACTCTATGAAACGGCGCTATTGCGAACAATGAGAGTGCATTTTTGCATGTGTTTGATAAAAGACGTTGTGACCATAATGAGTGAGAGTTCTGAATAAAAACAAGCCTAAAATATATGAATGAGGTACTTTCTAATGAAGTGCAATGAGATGAACCGTTTGAAGGTACCTGTTCCGATGAACACATTCCTGGTTCTTAAGTCCCAAATTCTTTCAGGGGAAAATATTTATTATATCCATATGGTTTGTACATCTTTCTGGGTGGATTTGAAAGAAAAGTTCAGGCCCCAAACATTCTCGGGGTGGCCGAGACTTGTTTTAACAGAAATAGCAGCTCTGAGGTTTGGAGATGCATGTCTTGCAACATATATGCAGCACTCAAACTTTGTCTTGTTTTTTACTGTTATGCTGAAATGCAATTCCTACACTGAGAGAAACGTAATGGTAAGGCATACAATATATTTGTAGTTAACGTGTTGTGGTAATATCCACCACATTTATGGTTCTTGCAACAAACATATACGTAGATATTACTACAATAAATGTAACATAAACTATTTTTCTATAATCCAGGTGAGATATTGTAATGAAAGAAACAAAATATTTGTAGTTACTTACTGTGGTTACATACACTACAATACTGTTGTTGGACAAATATTAGTGCTACTTACATAATAGAGTCAAAATAAGAAAACTGTTAAAGGAGTGTTTGATGTTAAAGGAGTATTTGATAAAACGTGTTCATACCTGTATATTTTTCTTGGGAAAAAAACATTATTGTCAATAAGCGCGTATTTAATACAATTTTATGGCTTAATAATTAACGTATCGACATCTTGCTGTTTACAGATAAGTTTCTCGTTCACATATTCATACTTTCTTGTATTTTCAGTTTAATGTATTATATCATTTGCGGATATGTATTGTTGTAAATTAATTTCACAAGTTAAGTTGCTTACAGTACTTGGAATAATTATTTATAGATATAGATAAGAAAGTGTTTGCTGGAATATT